>CAWUFW010009473.1:0-600000 GCA_963921515.1 Calotriton arnoldi | reverse complement strand
CACAGTCCCTTTAAATGTATGTAAGCAGCTCATACCAGGAATGTTCACAGTCTCCATGGGAGTAATGTTCCATTGAATGTCAGTTGGAGACTGGGAGCTGGACTGGCATACTGCATTGTTGGTGATGCGTTATTACTGCTAATAAATGGAGAATGGAAATCAACAAGACTCAGTGTCTTAACACGTACCAAGAATGGCATGGGCCCTGGTGCGAGCACTCAAAATGGTTCCTTTGACTGCTGCTGGAATAGTGATATATAACAATTCCAAGGCACCAAGAAAGACACGGGCCAGAGGCAAGGACACAATACTCCAATAGCCGCTGGTGCAATAGGATCCTTACCTACTCATTAAGGGCCTCATTTAGATGTCGGTCGGAAAGCCTCCAACCACAGGTCCGAGGCTTTCCAACCGACATCCATTGTTTAAATTACGACCGCCTTATTACAAAGAAGGCGGTCGGAGTTTAAACCAGCCGGTCAAACTGACTGGCATCCGACGGGCTCAAGGAGCCCGTCGGCCAGTCGTAAGCCGCACATAATCCTGAACGGACGCCGTTTCCGCTGTTGGGATTCTGATGTCGGTTTCAGTCAGGCTTTCCGACATGGAAAGCCTGTCGATAAGCGACTTTGGGGGCCCCTAGCAGTGCCTCCGTTCCTCTGCGGCCTCCGGTTGATGGCCTGGGTGCCCCCCTGAAAATTCCTGCGCAGTGTGACAGGCACCGCAGAGATTTACACAGACTCCCATTTCTCTATGGAAGCTTGTGCTGGGGGCGGTTTCTGCCCGCACCACAAGCACCCATAGGGAAATGGGAGCTTGCAACTGCACCATGTGCTGTCACATCGTAATTACAGTTTCAGACCACCGGCCCAAGATTGGTCGGTTTCGAAACCGCAGAGATGGCGGTCGGAGGCAACTCCAACTGACATCATAATCAGGCCCTTAGTCTTCTGACGTCTGGATATGGTAACCAGGGTCAATTTAAAATTCTAGCTGGAATGTCCATTAGTTCTCGCACGTTATTTCTAGGGGTGTGCACATTTTGTAAAGCCTTCAGTAAATTCTATAGAAAAGTCGCTGTTTCGCATAGTTTTCAAAGTTTTTACTTGGACACATGATCCATGTGAAGCCATTATTTTGACAACTTATGTCGCATATATCCTTGTCAGACGCTAGACAATGGTTATTCAGGAAAACAATTTATGTTTTTCTTCTCTTAAATTCAATGCCATTTTGCATAGAAACATTTGCCAAAATATATACTTGCAGAGAAAAATTCTGCGTACGTCTTCCAGCACTAAATTACGTTCAGATATGCAAGTAGTTCACAGGGAAAATTGGATGCAAAACTGAACTCCGTTTGTCATCCCCCCACTGTGGCTTTCACTTTGCAGTGTCACTTTTCTGCAGGTTTTTTGACCAGCAAAATCGATTTATGGCTACCATTAGCACACTCTGCTTTATAATGTGACATTCATTCTAAAATTGTGTTTTGTTTAATGTAAATGTTTTGTTGTGGTCTGTTTGCTGTGCCAACCACAAACAGTTTATAACTGGCAGGCTGTAGCTTCAGTGCTCCATTGACTGGCTCCCTCTGGCCATGATTTCTGCTAACAGCTTGCTATTAATTCTAATCATTTAAACAAAGAAATGTATTTTCCGTGACCTGGGATAACCACAGCTGCGGTTTTCCTCGCTGTAACCAAATGTCTCATTTTTTTTCCTTTGGGGGAGCGTGGATGTAGGAGGTTGTAAGTCCCTCTGCCCTGTAGTGCCTCAGCCCCTGAATAACATGACCATTGACAGATAATGTGCTCTGCAAAAACACAGTGCATCAGTACATCAGTCAGAAAAACACAACAACTCTTTGTAGCTCATCCAGAAGTGAAGACAGCAAACGTTACTAATTGCCAGACATTGCTCAGGAGACCACTGAGCGGGGTGGGGCTACTGAACCACAGCTGTGGGGGCTGGGGTCGTTTGACTCCACTGTCCCAGGGCTTGTCCTGCTATGGCTCTGCTAACTGGTCAAAGTACAACCCATTCAGCATTTGATTCTCAGTAGTAGCCCTGGAAAGGCTTCTTTAAGGAGGTTAGTGTAGGAGTCCGTGGGCTCAGCCCTCAATATTACGTGCAGCAACCCGATAGGATGATGTCCAGCCTATTGTTGCTCTTTGGAAAATTACAAGTAGTGTATTATACTAAAACGCACAATACTACACACTACAATCTTGTTAAAAATAATTCCACATTTGTAAAGCGTGAACTTATCACCCCCTAGGGTATCCAGGCACTCAGGGGCCGTCTGGGAGATTAAGTGAGCTATTGCCCAGAGTCACATGATGCTGAGCTGCCACTGGCGTCGGGGGTCGAACCGTGAGCCACGCGCTCCGGAGTCAGCTGCTCTGACCGCTGCGCCACACCTCACCTGTTAGATACCCACTGCGTCACACCTCACCAGTTAGATACCCGACTTGAGGTTGCGAGTTCCATGCGCTTCAAAGTGTGGTCAAAATCTAGGCTCTCTACCCACCACTCCTTTCTCCCTCTGTCCCTGGTGTCTTTAGATTTCCTGTTGCGTTGTGTCTAGATTTAGATGCAGCGCTTCCCCACATCTCTCGTAGCACAAAGTCTCTTCTGTTTCCTTCTGGTGTGGTGCTGGTCCGCGTTGAGCCTTCCCGAGTGAGGCAGGTTCAGGCAGTGGGCGGAACTAGTGTGCCCGGCATGCAGCAGTCTCTCTACAGTTGCATAGCTGCCACCTGCATGGCGAGCTTCTGCTGCAGCAGGAGTGGGTGCTTCTAGGGTGGGCCCCTCTTCCAGGCTCCAGCGGTTGGTCATCGTAGGGTTGCCTCGCGGGTTCGGCAGCCCAGTTCCATCATTGCATTGAGGCTCTGTAACTTGCGCTTGGTTCTCCCCAGTGCATGTAGTTGGCAGTTTTCTGCTCCAAGTGTGGGGCATGGGTGGCAAAGACACACACCTTGGTGCTATGCTAGGGATTGTTGGCAGTGTTCCAATTGTGCACTGAGCTCCTTGGCGCCATGGGTACCAAGTGCTATCTTTGGTATGGAGTGCCTCACTCTTCTGATTAGTGCTTTGGCCAGGAACTCTTGTGGGCAGTGCCAGTATTGTACTCACATGGGGTACCTTTGCAGGTACCGCAGGATTGCAGCCTTTATTTTGTCGGCAGTCAGGCTGCATGGCAATGGTCAATGGAGCTGCAGTCACACCATCTGGGGTCACTGGCACACAGCCAGTGCCACAAAGCAAGTATCTATCCTGGCCCTTGTCAGGCAAGCCAGTCAGGCTCACTGAACACAGGTGCCTTGGTGGTGATGATCAGGATAAACAAGTAGAGACCACTCTGCACAATTTTAAAATGCTGCGGCTCCTCTGTCGATTGCGAAGACAGATTTGCCATTCGGATCATGCCAATCATGCAGTCTGTGAGTCTCTGTTGGACGGGCCCTTGAACCAAGCTCACTTGCTGAAGCCCCTTGCAGCAGTCAGCTCCTCCTGCAGGGTCGGTTCTCTCCTTCCATCTTGCTTTAGCAGGACTCCTTGGTTCTGAGGACAAGGAAACAATTCCTTCTCCAGATTGGCCTCCAGCTCATATTCCCTCTCCTTTGGGAAGCTGGCTGTCAGGCACACACCACCCCTGGTTGAGGTTTTTTTTCTTTGAGTACTCTGGGGTGCACCTCCCCCGTGGCTGAATACAACTTGAAAGTGGAACAGTCAGTGGGTCAGCAGATCACACATTTATACAGAGTTAGGAGACAGGGGGTGTGGATTCGCCATCTGGCTTTGAAGAGTCGGTTTAGGTTGTGTATTTCATGTGTCTTTCTCAGGCTGTCTCCCAGACTCAGCCTATGTCTTGAGTGATGCTCTTTACAGCAGGGCTGTCTCAAGTTTGGAGCACCCACAACAGCGGCACAAACAGGAGTGAGCAGTCTGCACCTTGACTATCAACAACTCTACCTGAAAGTGATTAATAAGAGAAACAAATGGCTGCTCCCTTTCTAAATGATCCTTCACCCTGACACAGATACGGCAGTCCCCCTCCAATCAGCCAAATGGCAGTCCCAGGAAGATTAATCAGCAGCACTCTGTATAAGACAGGCCCTAATCGAATTTTAAGGGGAAGCCCAGTGGCGTAGCTAGACCTTAGACGGCACAGGGGCGGGCCCTTCACCCCCCCGAAGAGCGGTGGGGGGGTGGTGCTGATGAATTCCTCGGATTGTTGCCACCCCACAACAGCTGTACTGAAAAGCGGGGTGGGTGCTGCCCGAGACGCCAGGGCTCCCAAAACTTGTGATGCCCAGGGCAGGCCGCCTCCCTTGCTACGCCACTGGGGAAGCCTGTTTCTTCTTTCCCTCCCTCCAGTCTCAAGAATGCCACCATTACACTTTCACTATCTGGGGAAGCAACCCACCTTCATATTGTGCACACAAACAGGCCAGGTGTGTTCAAAATGAAATCCAAAGGCCTGTGCCAGTCTGTTTTACAAAGGCACTCATGCACTACATACCACTTCCACTAGCACACAAGAGCATATCCGGGTGCACTGGATTTTGCACTAAGATTCTGGGTTCACTGTTAGCAGTGGAGCTTTGGGTGAATGAGCCAGTAAATTCCCATTCGCATGGTAAAAGGTACTGACCACACACAAATGATTATATAACAGGGTGTGCCTCCACCACTGAGTTACATTTGTGAAACCCATGACAGTGACAATAGTGCAGCTAACACTATGAGGGCTCGCTTGGTGCGCCTCTCCAGGTCCAGGACAAGTCCAGAACTTAGTGTGAGGCTGGGTCCTAAATTCCAGAAACAGGATAACAGATACTCACAGTTTGGGCATGCGTTGCACATGATACGACTGTCTACCGGGCAGAGAATGCTTCCATCCATGCGCTAATGGAACCAGAAAGATGGATTGTGCAGATCTGCTTGGGTTACTGGTTGGCGGGTAAGCTGCTTGGGAAAAAGCAAAGGGCACTGTCCGCAAAAAAGAAAGATGCTGCACTAGCTTACATTGATAATGCATCCATGCAATGAATTTTCAGTAGCAACATGATTATCTATGCACATTTACCAAACATTATTGTGTAGCAGAAATTCAGGTAGCCACACTGTTTTAAAACATTTGTGGGGCACTAGTCATTCTTCCTCAGTGGGAGAGGGGGTTGAATTTCTCTGCATAATTTATGCAGAGCATGTAGATCTAGAATAGGTTACTGCTGAAAAGAAACCAGTCACGGGTCTGTAATAATGGTTTTGCAGCTTGAACTCTTCTGAAGTCAAATTTGACCCTCCCATCACACTGATGAAGTAAAGCAGAGGTAATCACATAGTAAAAAAGATCAATCTCGGAGCTCCTGTTTTGGAATACTACCACTAATGGAAGCTGAAAATGCGGAAATGGAAATACTTTGCTTGGGGCACATACACTCCTTGGCACCAAAGACCAGCTGGCATGAGCCTGCCTAGCCAATCAGATGACAAAGGTCCCAACCAATCCAATCGAAGACCACTACACTATCCTACCATAAAAAGAATATGTTTTTATCACCTGATAGGTTGTGAACACTATCAAGCTTTGGCCCAGATCGCCATAGTTATGAAAGCCAGGACATCCCGTTAAAGGAATAATAATTGATTTCAATCTTAAGTAATGGGCTTTCCTAAGAAATTCTGAACAGGTCTTCACTATAATGTCATGGATATGGGACTCTCTTAGCTGCATTACATTACATTCGCCAGCATGACTGCCACACTACTTCTGATGTAGTCTAAACTTGCATGTATCATGTTCGATTCACCTTGCTTACCGCAATAGGCAAAGTGGTCTCTATTTGGAGAAAAGGTATATGCTATGCATTCAGCAACTTTCTACAGTGTAGCCCTTTTCTATGAATACAAATGTAATTTCCAGCACAGAGCAAGGCCCCATCTGATGTGAAGCCTGGCCCAAAGTATACTACCTTGTGACAGTCCTGCTCGCCAGTGCCTAATAGATGCGAGGGACAAAGGGCGCATGAGGACAAACGGGGTGTGAAGGATTAGGAGATGAAAGGTTGCAGGGGCGGCTCCTCTGCTGGAGTGGAGTTGCGTTGCCCCTCTTAAATGCCCCCCACATTCCCAGAGATGAAAAATAAAATGGTAATTTATTGCCGCTGCTGGTTGATAGCAGCATGTCACTCAGCGGGAAGGAGGGTGGCCTGGCTGTCCACTGTTTGAAGTGCTCATGTCTTTTTGGCTGCCTGTCTTGCGACCGCCAGCCACACATGCGCACTTTAAACAGCTCTAACCCAGCTGGGTTAGAGCAAGCCAGAGCACTGTGGAGTGCCGAGTGAGGCCGATCCCACCAATCCTAGCGCTACTCTCATGCTGGTGAGAGCAGCACCAGGATTGGTCAAGGGAGTTGCTGCACCCAGTTCCAGTGAAAAAGGAGGTCCGGACCGGAGGACGTCGTGTTCTGTAAAGTAAGTGTTTTTCTTTTAATATATTATTTGAGCCCATGTTTTTAAAAATAAATTATTTGCGCGTGCGCCACTCCCGTAGATGCCAGCCGCCACTGAAAGGTTGACTGCAGATGGTTGGGTAATAAGGGAAAAGGATGTTCTTTGTGGAGGCTGGAGTCTGAGAGATCCCGCTGAGCTGCCATTTCTGTGCCCTGGCTCCTCGGGCAATCATCCAGTCTGCCCATGGTTGCTTCCTATCTGACAAAGTGACATCCTTCAACTGAGTGCTAAAGTGAAATTAAAGCTATTGAGATAGTTGTAAAGTAAAGAAAAGTAATCCATTTATTGTTCAGTTAATTAAAACTGTAACAAAAGTACAGCCCATTTGCACAATTACAGAACAAACAATTTAAAACAAGACATGAGCATCCATTACAAAACACTTATTATTATAAGATTCAGGCTCCCGAAGGAGTTAGTTAAAAACCTAGAAAGAGACAAAATTGCAAGTAGAAAATGAAAAGACAAGCAGTAATTACTAGATCTAGTATTTGATAGCAGCAGAATAGGAAAAATGTACAGGGGAAAGTGTAAAGTGCAAAAGCAGCCTAGGCAATGCCGTACTGGTTGTAGTAGACTTTAAGCAGTTCACAAGAAAACAAAGGGCCTTATTTTGAGTTTGGCTGTCCAATGGACCGCCAAACTAACGGTGGCGGTGCGGCTACCTCCGCACCGGTGATCCGACCGCCCTATAACAAGTAGGTTGGACGGACTGCCATGAGACCGCTGCTGCTGCCAGAGATCCACAATCCCTGGCAGTGTTGCGACGGTCTTGAGGCCGCAATAAGCTTGGTGGAGCTGCTGCGGCCCCGCCAAGCATATTACGAGTTTCCTCTCCACCACGTTTTTCATAGCGGGGAGCCCGCCATGAAAACTGTGGTGGAGAGGAAACAAAGTGGGTCCTACAGGGCCCCCTGTTGCCTCTGCGCCAGGGGATGCATGCAGGGGGGCACATGGCGTGTCCCCCTGTCTCCAAGAACCCCCAGTTCCTGCAGGGCATGAACTTGACAGTCCATGCCCTGCAGGAACTTGCTTTGATGTTTCCATTGCGTACCTTTTTTATAGACACCGCCGTGAGACATTCAAAGAACCGCCCGCAAGTGACAAAAAAAGGCGTCATCTGGCGGGCGGTGAGCATACAGGTTTGGTGATGGGGGAGCGGGACGGTCCAGCTCCCGCGACAGCAAACTCATTATAAGGCCCAAACAGTGGTGCAGTTTGAAAAGACAGGCGGTCATTATTAGAACGAGTATCTGGAAGTAGCAGAATAAAAGAGAAGTGCAAGAGAAAGTGCAAAGTACAAGAGCAGCATGAGCGTTCCACATAGCCTTCGTTTTAAGGTCCAAGGCAGATGTAAAGTATGGAGTGCAAAGGCAAATAGGATCAGCAGAGATGCTGTTTTATGAAGACTAAATCATTTATGTAGGAAAGTAGGATCTGCTTCTTATGGTTACCCCCACTTTTTGCTGGATATAATGTTGTTTTTGACTAGTCTGACTGGGATCCTGCTAATCAGGACCCCAGTCCATCTGCTTTCTCCCTAAACTGTATGCTATGTACCTAGGTACACCCCAGATTGGATACTGGGGCACCCTTGTCAGTCCCTAGTATATGGTACCCATGTACCCAGGGCATAGGTACCCCAGAGGTCTCCCATGGGCTGCAGCATGTATTATGCAACCCATGAGAGACCATTCAAAAAGGACCTACAGGCCTGCCATTGCAGCCTGTGTAAGTTGGTGCATGCACCACTTACTTAAGATATAGGTTTACAATATCTAAGGGTCACTGCACTTAAAACCTATAAGTCACCCCTCTAACAGGCCTTTACAATCCTGAGGGCAGGGTGCTTGGTTCTAAGTGAGAGGGTGCCCCTGCATGAGCAGGACACCCCTGCAGCCTACGGAGACCATTCTCCCGGGTTGCCAGTGAAGCAGCCATATACTAATATAGAGGGGCATTACGTGACCGGGCGATGACCATCTCGAAAACGGCTGCAACGAACCCTATTGTGTTTGGTGTCAAACATGTTGGAATCATGTGGGAGGTATGATTCCACCCACCCGGAGAGCCCTCCGTTAGGCTCTTGTTGTTCCCGGTACCAGCCTTCTAGTCCCGGACAGCACAAAATGGTTGCTGCTGACCAGAGATACATTTCTGCCCTCCTGCTGCTGAGCCAAGCTCGAGCAGGGGAAGGCAGGACAATAGGCATCCTGTCACAGGGAGGTGTGACCACCTCCCAGACAGGATTTAGTGTATTAGGGCTGGGTGGGTGCGCTTGCCAGCGACTGAAAGTCTGCATGAGGGGCACATTTGGTGTCCCTGTGAATAGTCCAGTTCAAACCAGTCCTGGGAGCCGTTGGCTCCCGCTCTGGCACGAAACTGGACAAAGGACATGGGAGTAACTTCCCCCCTGTCCAGACCCTCCCCTGGGAGGGTCCCCTGAATCTTCCCAACCCTTTCCTTAGGGTACTTAGGGGCTTACCTGGGTGTAGGTCCCTAGATTCGTCGTGGACAAGATTCAGAACTGAAACCACTGCACTTTGACCGTCTGGGCACTCTGGACTTCGCTGGACTTTGTTTGGGCCTGACTTCGTCTCCCTCTCAGTCTGCTGCCTTGTCTGTTCCCGTGCACCAAACAGGATCCATGTAGGGCCTGTGGAGCATCCATGACACCTGAAGATAACCTCCCTTGGAGTGAAGGAGTCACTCCCCTGCATTCGCAGGCACTGCAACACTGCTGACCGGTGTGCTGAACCCAAGCTCCTACAGAGTACAAAGCGTTCACCAAGACAGGAGGTGGGTTCCTACGTCCCTTGAGGCCCGAGCTGTCCTCTCACCCAGTTTGATGCCAGAATCCCTCGTGGGGACTGCAATACCCATACCCCTGTGCACTGCGTACTTTTGCAAGTGCAAATGCTTGTTGGCAATTCTGCAGCAAGTGCATTGGGCTCCAAGTAGCCCCAATCTCTGGCAACTTCTCCTGCAAAGATCTTCAACCACATCACACCGTGTGCTCTGTGGCCTGTTGTTTTGTAAAGCTGCTCAAGATCCTCCTGTGACTCCAGTGTCTTTGATCTGTGGGTCCTGTGGAGAGTCAACTACGTCTTCTTTGGGCTCCCCTGATTGCTCTGGGCTTGCCCTGACTCCTCTGCTTGTGGTGAGTCTCCTGGACCTTGCTGGTCCTCTTCCTGCAACTTCTTGACTTCCTGCGTGGGTTGCTTTTGCCAAGGCTTGTTGGTGATCCCGCCGGACACCGACCCCTCAGCACTCGACATCCTTTGCGGGAAAGCTTGTGTCCGGCTCCTGGTTGTCCTCAGCATCGCCTGGTCCCCGCAGCTGCAGAGTCAAAGTCATCAACATCTATCCTGAAGCACCCGACATCGGTGGGCATTCGTCTACCGATCCCCTGGTCACTCTCAAGTAACTAGGGTACCATGGTATCCACGGGTGGGGTGGCTCTCCAACCTTCTGTCTTCCATGGGGTTTCTTCAGGCTCCACTGGTAAGGGTCCTTAATCTTTAAAAATCCAACCGCGACTTGCACATAGACTTGTACAGAGCACGCGGTCCTGTACTCACACTGCACGTGCTCTCTGTGGGGTCCCTATCTACTCACCTTGGGTGGTTCCTTGGGGTCCCAGCAATTCTATGTCCTCTCGACATTGTCCTGACTTGAGTCGTGGTTCTTATACCACTTTTTTAGTACATGGTTCGCCCCCCCCCCCCAGGCCCGCTGTGTATTAGTGCTATTTACTGTAATTTCTTTGCTATAGTATTGTGTGCTTTGTGTATATCTCTGTGTGGGAGATACTGGAACGTACTAGAGAGTATTATATAATAAATACATATTTTTATAAATACCTTGTGTGGTTCTCTTTCATTTAATCTATACTGTAAGATTGAATTCTGGTAAAACAAGCTGCTTTACACTCCTTAAAGACTAAGCCTGAAGGCTGCTCTCCACAGTTACCACTTGGATAGCTTTCTACGGTTGTCTGAGACCTCTTAAATCACCATAAGGGTTGTCTGGACTGGTGCAAGGTGCCCACTTACATTAGTGGACATCATATACCAGGCCAGCTTCTCACAAATTATATCTCAGTTGTTCTTCCTTATGTCATCGTGTTTTTATAATTTTTGTCTTTTATTATTTATATATTGTATTCATTTTTGGGATGTATATGTGTTTCAAATATGAAAGTGTTATTTGATATGGAATATTAATGTGAAATTATTTTATATATAAGGATTAAAGCTATATATATTTTTCTAAAATTGTGAGGTATTTGAAAGTGATGTATTTTTCTGGATCAGGGGTGTATGCAGAGTGAAGTTTGAGTGGTTTATGCGATTGATGTGGTTTTTGTCCTGAGGTGAATTTTGATATTCTTTTGGGGATTTATTAGAAACAGTCCAACAAAATTCTAAATCCAATACCATTCTTTTTGAAAAATAAAACACAAGGATGGGTTTTAAGGTAAAAAACCCACCAATATGGTCTACACAATGAAATACCGTGATCATTCTTACTGAACTAATACTCCACTCTCCACCTCGGATATGATGTTCTTGCTGCTTTTAAGAAAGATTGGAAAGCAAATATAAAATGAAAATATATACATAGAAAATGACCCAATTTGCATAAGATCCCCGTATACTCCAAGTTGGGCTTTTGTGTTCTTCTCTTTACACATTAAATACTCCTTTTAATGTTCATATATTTTTGACACTCATACTTAGTTGGCTTAGGTTGCTCTCCCTTTTGACATAAGTAATATGGTACATTTATGACAACATACATAACTAAGTTTGGTGCCTCGCGTGCCGTGCTCGTGCTTTTGTGGCCACTGTGATGCTTTTATGCACACACAAGAGGTGTTCTGTAGTCTTCCAAAAATACACACACAGTTTTCATGTACTCTGCCATTTGTTTTAGTTGTTTGCTAGCAGCTCAGTGATACTGTGACGCATGCATGCACGCGCTAGCGCCATGCCCTCCTTTCCTCACAGAACAACCCTCCTGCTTGCTCTTTAAATGGAAGTCTAGTTCACCAACCTGGAATCATACAGGGACAGGAACCTACAAACCACAGTCAATAGCCAGTGCAACCGCTTGATAAAGTAAATGGCATCTGAATGTTTAGACCATGCCAGCTTATACCTTGTTATGAGTACAATGTTTTTAGGAGTGCTTTTTAACTGCGCTTTTCAAACTCATAGGGCCTGATTCACAAAGGTAAACTGAGACGAAAGTCTAACTTTACGACTTTCGGTATTCACAAACGGCATTTACGAGTAGTAAAGTTAGACTTTTGTCTCAGTGAAACTTACGTTTTGGTCTTAAGTTCAACTGAGACCAAAACTGAGACAAAACTCTAACTTTACGACTTTTGCTATTCACAAAGGGCATTTACAAGTAGTAAAGTTAGACTTTTGCCTCAGTTTTGGTCTCAGTTGAACTTAAGACCAAAACTTAAGTTTCACTGAGACAAAAGTCTAACTTTACTATTTGTAAATGCCCTTTGTGGATACCGAAAGTCGTAAAGTTAGACTTTCGTCTCAGTTAACCTTTGTGAATCAGGGCCATAGTATGCTGTGTTGCATAATTTGCTGTGCTCTCTTATGGCGGTTTACATATATTATTTTATTATTTAATGTATGTATGGGTGATGACCTTTTAACCACAGTGGTATGAAGACTATGGAAAGATTTCTTGTTCATTTTTTCAGTTTCTTACAGTTCCGATGAATCTCTAGACTATTTGGTTTAGTGTAAAAACACTTGTCAATGGTTTGTAATTGTTACATACATATATGTGTGTGTATGTTTTTCTCTACATTTTATAAAATCTATATTCCTCCATAGGGCTACATTTAGATTTGGGCTTACTCTGACTAGTCCTGATGAATGCCAACGACCCAAATGGGAAATACAGCAGAAACTTATAGACCATTTTATAAATAAAGACTCTATGGATTATTAATTCCCATGTGTCCCTGTCTACTTTTAACCTTAACAGCTAATAAATATTAGGAATAACATTTCTTCCATGCTATCCCCTGGTAGTTATATACATCATTCTACCATCAAATTACTTTCATATTTCACTATACTGATTCATCACTAATCCTTTATGGGTTCAGGGGTATCGTGCTACTCGCCGAAAAAGTGCTTCAACACCTCATCAGGGGTAGCATGCGCTATATAAATTCAAACCTTTTTCCTCTATCCCTCCACTACATTTTCTCAATCCAAATAACTGACTAACATATCCACCACTCAAATTACTTTAATATTTTCACTCTACTAACTCACTACTAATCCTTAATGGGTTCCAGAGTAGCGTGCTACTCGCCAAAAAAGCGCTTCAACTCCTTATCAGTGGTAGCAAGTGCTATATAAATGCAAACCTTTTTTCCCTCTTCTATCCCTCCGCTACCCTTCTCAATCCGCATAACATGACTAACATATCCACCACTCATATTACTTTCATATTTCACTATACTAATTCACCACTAATCCTTTATGGGTTTCGGAGTAGCATGCTACTCACCAAAAAAGCTCTTCGACGCCTCTTCAGGGGTAGTAAGCGCTATATAAATGCAATTACAATACAATTCCTGCCTGTTCTAAAAATATCCTCAGACACCAGAATTGCAGTCATCTTGTGATCACAGAACAGAACTCCAAAAAGCGTTCCTCTTATGGAGCCCGTTAGGTTTTGCACACCCCACCCAAAGTGGGGCCTGACCCGATGATGAAACATGCCACCAGGTGGGAGAGGGTCTGGGTATCCTGAAAAAAAGACTCTTTCCTTTTAAAAAAACATTAAAAAAAAAAAATAGTAAAAGTGCTTTTGGGGCTACTATACAGAACGTCACATTTTGTATCTAGGTTCATTGCTCTAGAAGGATGTGTGCTGGACCGTAATATTCCTCCCAGTCCCCATTTTGATTATGTTGTGTCTAAAGGTAGAGCAACAATCTATGAGTTGAGGTTAAGTACCAGTTGCAGTCCTTGAGGACAGGCTGAGGGCTTCTGATTTTTTCCAAGGATCATCTGTGTGTAGTTGAGCTGAAGGCAGATTGGGGTTATCTAGTGATTCATTGTGTGTGTTAAAATGCCAAAGGAGGTCTCTGAGGGCCTGCTGGAAGCATTCAAAGGTATACTGCTAGAGGTGTTTGAATTTTCATTGAGGACTGGCTGTGGTAAGTTTTGTACAAATGGGTGTTGGAAGGCTGGCTGAGCCTTGAGGTGTATGAGAACATAATGAGAAGATCTAAGAGCTGGTGGGGTGGGACAGAATCAGGCTTGGTGTACTGATAAGTCTTAGCAAAGTTTCTGCCTTATGTACTGTAGAATGCTCTTAGGAATCAAATGGGCAGATTGCTCAGAAAGGCAAGCGGCCAGCTAAGCCATTTTAAATAATAATTGGCATAATGAGAGGCACTGAGTATTGTTACAGGCTCCAAATGTGGTGTCTCCCTAGCCGTTTGTCTTATAGCCATTTGGAGGTACATTTCCACCCTGAACCTTTTCAGTTAATCGAGGACGTGCAAGGACAGTAGCAGAGGCTTCTCATCTCGAAACTGTTTTGGTGCGTTTTTGGGGTGATACAAAATGTCAGGGCCTGATTCACAAAGGTAAACTGAGACGAAAGTCTAACTTTATGAATTTCGCTATTCACAAAAGACATTTACGAGTAGTAAAGTTACACTTTTGTCTCAGTTAAACTTAAGTTTTGGTCTTAAGTTCAACTGAGACCAAAACTGAGACAAAAGTCAAACTTTACTACTCGTAAATGCCCTTTGTGAATATCGAAAGTCGTAAAGTTAGACTTTTGTCTCAGTTTACCTTTGTGAATCAGGCCCTCAGTGTTTTTTTTTTTTCCTCTTCATTTTACCCTTTCATTTTACGCTTAAATGGTAAATTAACAGGAATATGTATAATTGTGATTATTTTAAAGGTTTTCTGTTTTTTTGTTTTACTTCCTTTATATAGGCATCACTTTGGAATTTTATTAGCACCCTCTATGTTCATTGCTGGCCTTTACAATCTTTGAAATTGGAAAGAAACTGCCATAATTTAAAGAAAAGCTGGAGTGCACCTGTTGTAAGTAAGCTGTCAGGAGTGGTAGTTTGGCGCACACATGTACTGCAAGCAAGGCTATCTGCGAGCCTCCGCGGGTGGAGCGTGGAGCGGCACCACACTACGCTACATAGCGAGTAATGCTAGACAGGCACCATATCAACAGATAGTGCACAACAGATTTAGATATGATAAAACATCACTCATTGCAAATTTACTCCGCAGAGTACTGACTTGCAAATGTTTGTAAAGTGTTGAAGCTGTCATCAATAAAAAGAATTATAATTAAAAAAAAACAATATACATTCTATATTTCAACCCAAAGCTGGTTTGGTTGGGAAAGATGTGTCGGAAGATAACACAGAGCAGCTAAAAGCCTGTTGTTGGACAAAAAACACATCAGTGAAGAGATTTTAAAACCTGTCCGGAAAAAAAGCATGCTACTCATAATAAGCAGGCCAAGGGGAATTTGAAAATGTGCATGAAACCATGTGAGACTTATAGTACAAAATCCTAAAAGCACTCGATTTAGATAATCCAAGCAAGTTTCAAATGATTTTTGCAGACCCTAAAACAAAATCCCCACCAATTGAGGAACTTTAAATTGAGCCACACTGTCCTGTCATTCACTGTACAATGACAATATATAGTACCCCAAGAGTATTGTTAGAATGTTGTCTGACATAAATACTGTGTACCAAATATCGGTTACAAAAATACCATCCCATTGAAGTCATAAAAAGATATTTAGGACACAATATTTAAGTCACATGATATTTTTGCAAACTATATTCTTGAATGTAACCGATGACAGTGATTTTTTAATGCATATATTTGTTCCAGCTAATTATCTGTCTGTAGGATTACAGGAAGAATCATTAATAGCAATCCATTTTTGAGGGCTCTATTCCTTTGAAGAGAACTAGATTTTTTATCTAATATGGTATAATGTATGGCATACTCTCTGACATATTCTCATAAAGGTTTTAGGGAACCCAATCCAGCAAGTGAAGTGGTGTTTTAATCCTTTTAGCCTAAAGTTGTTAAAACTGCACAACTCTCTGTGACTTTGCCATTAAATTCTACTGTGTTTTGACCAATGAAACGTGCTTACATATGCCATTGGTTACTTCATTAGAAACAACTGCCCCACATTATGTCTGTGAGGCACCAAGACCACCCATGTGCCCAACAGCGCTAGAACGTTTTATATAATTTGCCCCACCTCTGGCAGTTCTAGCTACACCTCTGGACCAATGCTATATATATCCAGGCTACTGTCATTCAGGAAGCAACTAAAAACCCATTCTTCTGCATTTATCTGAACTACTATATTGCCCATTCAGTCCAGAGTCCATTCCATGAAGTCACTGTGCTTTCTTGTTCAATCGTGCAGTTGTTGTTGTTGTTGTTGTTGGGGGCGTGGCTTGCAGCTGCGGAAGATGGCGGCGTAGTTCGCGAGCTGCGCTAGCAGACTAAGATTTCCCCCAGCAATCCGGTACAATCCGTACACAGACGCGGCCACTGAGGACGCCCACTGTTAGTGGAGAGTGGTGGCGATACGCAACGGCGTCCGGTAGCAGTTTTGGGCGCCCGTGAAGGCGGAAACATAGAGGGCTGACCAGTGCCGGCATCGGCAGAAAATGGCGCCGGCCGGAGACCTGTGAGCGGAGGCTGCCCTCGGTCCCGGTGGCGCCTGCGGCACGTCGGCGGAGCTGAACGAGTCTCTCCTGAGCGGGGGTGAGTCGCACTCCTGCAGCAAGACCGGCCCTGGGGGCGGAGCGACGAGCGGGTGACCGGGGCGGCGAGCGGGTGCTACCGCAGCCGCTACTCACAGTCCTTCACCTGGAGGGGCTGGGAGGCTCTATCGGTGTCTGGTCTGCGGCGCCCTGGGGCCACGGACAGCTGGTGGTGCCGGCCGGGAGCCTTCGTGAAGCACGAGGCCGCGGGGGCAGTGTGACCAGTGTGCAGCTCCTCCCCCACTGACCCGGCTGTGGTGACGGTTGTGGGCGCGCGGCTTTAGACGCGCCGAAAGAGTGAAGGAACCCTTACTACCGGGCCCGAGACCTAATATACCGCGACAGGCGCAACACTCGGCAGGGGTCTGGACTGCACCCTCGGGACTGACTCCTGAGCGCTGGTGAGAGTGAAGCAACGGCCTCCTGGCTCTGGTCTGCTCGGTGGTCACCCCCGGATGCGGGCAAGGTCGGGGCAACTGCGGCCCATGGTGAGTGACGAGTCCACCTAATCCTGATATTGAGTGGGCTGCCCTGCGACAGGGTTGGAAGGAGACATCCGTCACGAGTGCGGGTCCCGGTGAGGCTCTGTGGAGGGCTGGTGCTCAGCTGGATCCTTGTTTTCGGTCCGCCATGGGTCGCACCAGGCCATTGGGCCAAACTAATCAAATTGAGAAATATACCGTCGCCGTGAACCGGGACGAAGGCACGGCGAGTGGGGGCCAGCATGATGACCCTGAGGACAGTGGCCCGGACCCCTCTCTGAAAGATATTATGAGGGCTATTAGAGACTTCCGTGGTACCCTGGAGCCTAAACTGGACTCAGTGACAGAAGAGGTGAATCTCCTACGGGCAGACTTCCGGAAGATGTCAGAAAAGGTCTCTGCGGCGAAAACTGGAATTGGGGGCCTTCAGTCGAAGACGAAGAGGCTGGAGGAACAGGTTGCCGCTCTCACCAAGAACCAGGCCGACATCCATGCTCGCCTGGAGGACCAGGAAGGCCGGGCTCGACGGAATAACGTTCGTATAGTTGGCGTGCCGGAAGGACTCGAGGGGCCGTCGACGGACTGGTTTGTAGAAGACCTGATCCTAAACCACCTCAAACCTAAACGTCTGTCAAACCTTTTTTCTGTTGAACGGGCGCACAGGGCCCTGGGAGGTAAGCCCAAACCAGGGTCTCCTCCCCGCACGATCATCGCCCGCATCCTAAACTTCAGAGACAGGGACGCCATACTACAGGCGGCGCGCACTCATGGAGACCTTCATCGCGACAACGCTACCATCCGTTTCTTCCCGGACTTCACGCTTCAGGTTCAACGACAGCGGCGATCCTTCGATGGGGTGAAAAAGGCCCTTCGAGACCAGGGAGTGAAGTACATGATGCTTTTCCCGGCCAGACTCAAAATCCTAGATGGAGAGAAAGCATACTTCTTCGATACACCGGCGGCTGCCAGCGACTGGCTAGAAGGCTGGCGAACTGTTGGTCGGCAGGGGAGGAGGCCATGCTCGGCAGCGCATCGGGGTGATCGAGCCACGGACATGACTGAAGGGCGATCTACCAGTGGCAGCGAGCAGCAGGCGGCTGCGTGACTTTGAGGTGACTCTGGCACCGTTGTGTCCGGTGGTAGGCCCTGGATATTCCCAGCCTGTGTGGGGGGCTGGGTGGTTTGGTTCCACGGCGGATGGGAGACGGGATCCGGGGCTTTTGGCCTGCACGATGCATGGGACAATGTGCGAGACGTTGACAGTCTTTGTTCTTTATTGGTCGCTGGCCTGGGCGGGCGCAATGTGGTACGTGGGCGGCCTTGCCGTTTATAGTGTGGGGGTGTATGATTCAACACTAGTTGTGTACCTCTTCCTTATGTCTGCAAGCTTACGTTTCCTCATAAATGTTATTAGTTGTGTTTTCAGGGCGACAGGCACTCTGCAAGTTTTCTTGGTGGGGGGTTTGGGACTCACCTGGCAGGGCGGCAGGGAGGGGGGAGTTTGGGGGTTGGGGGGTAGGACCTCAGGGGTTCGAGGGAGTTGGGGGGTACGGGGAGTTTGCTCAAGGCCATAATATTCATCATGCACTGGGGACTGACTTGGAAGTCACATTCGGGACAATAGTTCCTCCGAGGGGGTGGAGGGGTTTTCGATATGATGGGTGACTCGGCTATGGTAAAGGTCTGAACCTGGAATGTTAATGGGCTGGGCAATAAAATTAAGCGTACATTGGTGCTCCAATATGTAAAGAGGCACTCCCCAGATGTGGTCCTTCTTCAAGAATCGCATCTGAAGGGGAATAGATGTAAAGCCATCGATCAGTTCGGCTACAAAATGGTCATACACTCGGGGTTCACCTCTGGGTCACGAGGTGTGGGTATCTTAATACGTAATACCCTACCTTTTGTTATTTCGGGCACCTGGGTGGATGAGGCGGGCTGCATCGCCGCAGTGGCGGGTAGATGGGAGGGACGCACGTTGGTGTTCTGCTCCTGCTATATACCCCCTGGCCTTCATTCTGGGTGCTTTCCCAGGCTGAGCGCGTTTCTGGTAAACCTCCCTGCGGGAACGCTACTTCTTGGGGGCGATACGAATGCTGTTATGTGCCCAGTGATTGACCGTTCTAGTGCCCCCATGGGTCGGCATGGTGAGAGGGGCCTCTCGGACTTCGTCACAGCCATGGGGATGGGGGATCTGTGGCGGGCGCAGAACCCCACACTTAGACAGTATACGTTCCACTCGGCACGACACGGGTCCTTTTCAAGGATTGACCATTTATTTACCCGGTCGGATCAGATGGGGGAATTTGGCACCACTACACATATGGCACGGGGGATCTCGGATCACTCTCCTGTCTGTACCACCATCAGGGGCCCTGTCGTAAGCAGAGCGGTTTTTCCGAGAATAGACCCCTGGTGCCTCCGAGACCCTGAAATTGGCGATAAGCTAAGGGGTGGGTCTGAGCTGTATTTTAAGGAGAACAAGGGGTCAGTGGATAGCCAGATTATCCTATGGGAAGCGTATAAGACGGTGCTGCGGGGCATGGCTCAATCACTTATTGGGGCGAAAAAGAAGGAGAAGTTCCTCCAGGCTCGGCTCCTGGAGAGTGAAATACATCAGTTGGAGGGGGACGCGGCTGCTACCCCTTCCCTGGATCTTTGCCAGAGGCTAAAATTAAAACAGAAGGATCTTAGGGCCCTGGCAGAGAGCGAGGCCCGAGCCTATGCGCTGGCCACTCAGCACCGGATTTACGACGTTGGCGACAAGGCACTGAAATTGTTGGCGTGGCTGGAGCGCCGGGACAGGGAGCGTTCATGGGTAGCCGCGGTATGGGACGAAGAGGGCAACCTATGCTCGTCCAGCGCAGATATAGCAGAGGCCTTTGCAGCTCATTTTGAGAGAGTGTACTCACCTGTGTGCACTAGAACCGAGGAAGATTGTGAGGACTTCTTAAGGGACTTTGCGCTTCCAACACTGACTGAGGAGATGCGTGAACGTATGGAGGCAGACGTCACGGTAGAGGAGCTCGCCAAGGCGCTCAACTCCCTGCAGTCGGGCAAAGCATCGGGTCCTAATGGGCTACCGATCGAAATCTATAAAAGACAGGCCTCGATTGTAACAGCCCCCATGCTCGAAATGCTTCAGGAGGCCCGTGAGCGTGGGTACCTGCCCCTGACCAGAGAGAGGCCATGATCGTGGTGATCCACAAGGCTGGGAAACCAGCAGACCAATGTGCCTCATACCGGCCGATCTCTTTGCTAAATGTGGAAGTAAAGGCTCTTGCCAAGGTCCTAGCGGATCGTATACTGTCGGTGGTTACCGATTTGGTCCATGTGGATCAATCCGGCTTTATACCACGTAGAAGTACCCGTCATAACCTCCGGCGTCTCTATGGGGTTCTGTATATGACCGAGGATGCTGGAGACACCCAGACGGCATTGATGGCGCTGGACGCCTCGATGGCCTTCGACAGCATAGAATGGCCCTACTTGTTTATGGTACTTTGGCGGTTGGGCTTTGGACCGATCTTCTGTAGCTGGGTACGGCTCCTATATAGACAACCGACGGCTAGGGTGCGGGTTAACGGGGCTGTGTCAAGGGCCTTCTCCCTGAGGAGGGGGACAAGACAGGGATGCCCTCTGTCCCCTCTCCTCTTTGCCCTGGCGCTGGAGCCCTTGGCCCATTGGATCAGGGGGACCCCTCGATTTGGGGTCTAGCGGCAACGGATGAATGGGAGGAGCGTATATCTTTATACGCTGATGACATCATCCTCTACCTGGCTAGACCATACCACTCGATTGCCCGAATAGTTCACTTATTCGAGTTGTTCGGTAGCTACTCCGGATATACCATTAACTGGTCGAAGTCTGTGATTTTCCCCTTGTCGGGTTCTCCCCTCGAGTCCCGTCCAGGTGCCCTGCTCCTGTGGTCCTGGAGGGATTCAAGTATTTGGGGGTGTATGTAACGCGTAACAGACAGGAGTTTTTGAGAGGAATCTCGAGCCCCAGCTGACTCGCCTGCAAGCCGATGTGGCCCACTGGCGCACTCTCCCGCTCTCCCTTATGGGTCGGGCGGCAATGTTTAAGATGCTCACGTTGCCGAGGCTACTGTATGTTCTGCAGAACACCCCTTATCAGATACCCACGAGTATTTTCAAACGGATTTCTCAGGCGGTGCGGACCTTGTTATGGGACGGACGGTCCCCTAGGGTGGCGCTACACAAATTACGACGGGGGGTTGGCGGTCCCAGATGTTAAATTATATTACTGGGCAGCACAATTGCAGGTGGTAAATGATTGGGTGTACACTGAAAGGGACGAACCCGCCTACCGAGTAGACAGAATGGTCATGCCACAAGGCACTTGCGAAACTCTCCTGAATGCCCGTATACCCCGAAAGATGTGGCCGGACCACACTAGAGTAGTCTTCCACTGCTGGCAAGAGGCAAATCGACTCCTGGGCTGGGCCGGCAAGATAACCGAGAGAACTCCACTCTGGAAGGGGGACCTGTTGAGGGAAGTGGCGACGTTAACAGGGTTTAAGGGATGGCAGCCAATAGGTATTGAGTATTTGGGGGATGTCTGGAAAGGGGACGCCATCCGTACTTTTGAATATCTCCAGAAGGAGTATAGCTTACATACCTCACAGAGATATCAGTACATATGCCTCCAACATGCCCTACGCTCTCACATACCAAGTGGTACAGTAATCCCGGAGTACTCCCCAATGGAAGATCGTTTATTACTTGATCCCATTGCAGAGAAACCCACATCTACAATTTACCGGAAACTGATAAACAATATGCCCGATCCCATGGTTGGTCTCAGGGCGGCCTGGACCCGGGACCTTGGGAGCCTCGATGAGGAGGACTGGCAGGATGCGCTCCAGGGGCCCAGGGAGATTGCTATCCGTTCTAGGTTTAGGCTTGTTCAGTTCAAAATCCTCCATCGTACATACTATCCTCGCACCCACCTGTATACATGGGGAAGGTGTCAGTCAGCGCTTTGTGTGCGGGGTTGTCAACAAGAGGGCTCCTTCTTCCACATCATTTGGGAGTGTCCGGGGATCAGTTCATTCTGGGTGAAAGTTACGGATATAATGTCTAGGGTGGCGGGGGTGCCTGTTCCGATGGACCCAAAGTGGCTTCTCTTGTTGATCAAAGGGGACAATGTCTGGTCGAGATATGTGGAGCTTTGGTTAGCCCTGGCTGCAGGGGTGGCGAAACGGAATATTGCTAGAGCCTGGGGGGTGTGGGCGCCCCCTCTATGGGAGGACTGGCAGCGGGACCTCGACTGGTGCAAAAGAGCGGAAGAAACGGTATACAAAAGCAGAGGGTGCAAGGAAAAATGGAAGAAAATATGGGCGCCTTGGCGTAAATATAGAGAAGCGGGTGCCGCCTTGGAGGAGTAGTCAGTTTGTATTGATGATCGACACTTGTGTCTCCCTGACGTGTAATTCTCAGATGATGTCTGCACTGCTCCCCAATGTGCTAATTTTACATGGAATGGTATTGTATGGTCTTATGAGCACTGTTAATAATAAAAAAGATTTTTAAAAAATCGTGCAGTTGTTATCTGGACTTCATGTTCTTTCCAGTTGATTGTAAAACACATCAGTGCCTTATTTTGCAGGAGCACTATACAAAAAATAAATAATAAACTAGACATGGCACTCTACTCGGTGTCACAAGACTGGTCTTAGGGCCCGATTCAGAAAGAGCCTCCGCACTAGTGGCGGTGGCTCGGCACTCGTGGCGGCCGCACTGCAATTTCTCATTGCAGAGATCCCACCGCGAATGTTGAGATCCCGCCACGACTGCGGAGTCTCCATTTTGAGTGTGGAGGTTCTTTATGAACCAGGGCCTAAGATCAGACCTCAAGTCTAAGGGCCCAATTCACAAAGGCAAACTTAGACCTGAAGTCAGTGTCCTTGATTCACAAAGAGCCTCTGCACTCGGGGCGGAGGGTCCGCACTCGTGGGGGGGATCTCTGCACTGCAGTTTCTCATTGCAGAGATACCACCACTAGTACGGCGATCCCGCCACGACTGCAGAGCCTCCGCCATGAGTACGGAGGCTCTTTTGTGAATCAGGGCCAAAAATCAGACCCCAAGTCTAAGGGCCCCACTCATAAAGGCAAACTTAGACCTGAAGTCTGTGCCCTTGATTCACAAACAGCCTCCGCACTCGGGGGGGGGGGGGTTTGGGGGATCTGCACTTATGGCGGGAACTCCGCACTCTAGGCGGAGGCTCCGCACTGCCGTTTCTCATTGCAGAGATCCCACCGTGAGTGCGGAGATCCCGTCATGACTGCGGAGCCTCTGCTTCGAGTGTGGAGTCTCTTTATAAATCAGGGCCTAAGATCAGACCTCAAGTCTAAGGGCCCAATTCGCAAAGGCAAATTCAGACCTGAAGTCTGTCCCCTTGATTCACAAAGAGCCTCTGCACTCGGTGTGGAGGGTCCGCACTCGTGGAGGGATCTAGGCACTTGTGGCAGGATCTCCGCACTGCAGTTTCTCATCGCAGAGATCCCACTACTAGTACGGTGTTCCCGCCGCGACTGCGGAGCCTCCACCACGAGTACGGAGGCTCTTTGTGAATCGGGCCCTCAGTATGTAACGCAGGATCACAATGGAAATGTACTTAACATTTATATAGCCCCTCATGTGCATGAAGCCTGGTTTTAGGTGCTCCCGTTGTTTTTGGCACATAAGATAGCAGAGGCATTGAGAGATTGAGTAGTCAACGATCAGTAGGAGTGGTCTAGTGGTTAAATGTTTAAGCACTTGACTACATCTCTTTCTTGGTGTGTCCCTATAGCAAACAGTCCCTACTGATTCTCTCGCCGAAATTTGACCCCAAACATGCTTAAAATATTACAGAGTTAGGTGCTATAATGTGGTTAATGTCAGAATCGATGGCTGTCTTAGTTTATGGAAGGGAATTGCAAAGTCTCTGGAGGCCTCTTACTGTGCTCTGGTATCTTTGGCAGTAAACAGTCTCTGAGTGCAGAGGCCACACGGTGACTGGGCAATGGTGCAACACTGGGATCACCAAACGCTAGGTGAATAGGTAATTGCCCTCGGGTAAGGCAAGTTTGTGGATGACTGACGGAGCAACCCCTCCTTTCCTTCTCCAAGGGACTGACATGAGGAATAGGCCTTCTACAGTACAGAACCCTAGGGCATCTAGGGCACTACCTGGCTCGCCGGCAGGACTGGGATAGTACTCACTATACGCAAAGGTAGGGTAGGGAAGTTATGCTCTACCGCCACAGTGGTTTGTGACCCAAATTGATGCCTGCTTGCCTTGACCCTTGATAAGGCTGTTATCTCATTAAGGCCTAGTAAGGGCACCTGCCTTAAGACACTACCCGAAATGGCCGCAAGAGTGTGCCAGATTATAACAATCAGATGAAATAATAGCCTTGTTGTCAGGTGCTCCCAAAAAGTAACTCATTTTACCTAAAACTCCCAAAAACCTTCCACCCCCAACTCCCCTTCCCTTCCCTATTCTGTCTCTTTTTCCCTAACAGGCTACCATGATTCATAAACTCCTGTCAGGCCCTAGGTTCCTATACAGATAACCTCAGCTTCCAAGCTTTTGATTCTACCTCCCTCCCGCCCCTCGCGAGAGGCCCACCAGAATGTCTTACGATCTATTAGATAGAGCATGGCTCATGTCATCCAGATCCTCTTCCCCTCGTTCCGACATACTAATATCACCTTCTCCCACCTTTTTTCTCCTGCCCTCCTCTTGCCTCTCATTGACCCTTATTCCTCTCAAACCAATCAGGCAATCCAGGTTGACTACCTACATCATACTGTGTTTGGTTGAGGTGCAAGGGGTCAGAGGACTATTATTCCGTTTCCAATGTTCCACACACTGCTGCTCTCTTATGCACTGGCGGGTGGCACCTGCAGGAGACGCAGGACCATTCCAAGGCAGTCACAGGCAGGTGCTCAGAAAGATGGATGTCAGCACATTCTTTTTCATATCATAGTGTCTCTGTTGCTCTCATTGCTCTGGGAAACAATGCCTTTTAGCATTTTCCTGGGGGTGTTAATGTTTGCCCATTAGCAGTGAACTGTTTCCATTTGCATTTGAAAGGCTATGTCTGCCCTCTCACCCACTGGGCTGTGTAACCCTCAAGAAGAAAGGCAGAAAGTCAAGAGCAAAATATTATTTTGCATTTCCATTGTCTAGTAAGTGCACTATGATATTTTGGCCATTGCTTGCTTTTCAGCCAACAGCAAATTGCACTGTGGGGCTTGTATTTTTAGCCTAACTCCTTCTTTAATGGGTTCAAAGTCACAGAATGCAAATTGGTGTTGATTAAGTTGCTAGAACTGGCTTAAGGTGTTATATATGACAAACAACAACTTGTCAGGTGTGTTTTAAAATATTACAAAGTCATCTAGTTCATTTCAAAATCTGGTTGTTTCAGATAAAAAACTAGAAGTAAACTCTGATCACATATTTTGCGAGGGTTTACTTTTTCATTCACTTCATGCATTAAAATTAGAATTGCCAATATGAATTGTTTTGCCTTTTATGTAGTGGAAAGGTTTATACCAAGGTTCACATCACAACAAAGGTACAACATGGACAGTAGAAGTGCAACTTTCCCTAATGCACAGAATAAGTTACGGGCCGTTGGCCATAACAGGAGGATCATCACACGCTTCTCTCACTCACACAAGACAGGTACAACACAAGTAGCTAACACACTAAAGAGGCACTGAGAGGAATTTAATGACATTTGCACGCTCTCCCTAAATACACATAAACATACAAGAAACACAACACACCTAGAAGAAAGAGCCAAACGTGGTATAGAAATACTATACACTGATGTACTCATATACGATGATGAAACCCTCCTACCTAGTGTGGAATGGTTCATCAGTGGATTCCACAACAAGCACTGTAAACATCCTGGACTACTACTGTTCACTGGTAGTACAGTCCCCTAGTTATTGTGTAGTAAGCTGGCCCACACATCCAGATCATAGAAGTAGTCAAAGCAGACGTAGCTGAGTTAAGTAGTAGGTTTATTAAGTAGAGTAGATATAAAGCTACAGCAAGCCCCACCAGGAGCAGCCTCCTAGCTGCTCAGCCCATCTTCCAACTCACCACACACACACCAGCCACCCAAGCATTCCACTCACACTAACATTCTACACGGAACACTCACACTGGCTGAGCAGCTAGTTACAGAGAGGTGTAAAGAAACATATGTATAAACCTGAGGATACTACATTATCCTCTTCCTCTCGAAATGGAAAACAAAAGAGAAACTACAATGAAGCGAGAAAACTATGCACAGTAAAAATACAATAGAAGCAATAGATCCGTAAACCCATGGATGAAGGTGAAACCACATCGCGAGAGGGAAAACAGACAAACAAAGAAAGAAAGAAGGAAGAAAGAAAGGAATAGAAAAACACTAACACTATCCTCCTCCTTTACTAGTGAACAAATAAAAGATAAAAAGTGAAGGAATAACTCACAAAGAACAAGTGATCATGACCTAACGTGAAGAGGAGTTCCTCACAAAAGGAGACTGTGGCAAAGGGAAATGAAGACCCTACGCGCCACCCCTCATGTGAGGGACTGTGTGAATATGGGGATAACCCATAACAAATAAGTGTAGGTGTAACGTGGGACAAAACCCAAGAACACACGCAGCACGGGATGGTGCAGCACAATGTGGCGAACGCACACATAAAATCAAGGTGAAGCACAGGGTGACTTACACACACAAGACGACGTAAGAGTACAAGGTGATGCGCGGGCGGCTTACACACACAAGACAAAGTGAGCCGCAGGACGACTACACACAAAAGAGAACGTGATGCACAGGGCGACTTACACACGACAATGAAAGGTGAAGCGCAGGGCGGCTTACACACAGGACACAAGAGAAAGTGACGCGCAGGGCGACTTACACACAAATGACGTACAACGAAGTGATAGGACTAACACCCAACACACCCAAAAGATCAAAGTGTCCAACAAACATAGAAAGGGGATTATCACCCCATAACCCAAGAATGAGGGTTAACAGCAAAGATGCGTGGTGAAAAGACCAAGAAATGGGGCTGACACCCATCCCAAACTTGACAAGGGAAAAACCCCATGAGCCAAACTGTGAAAGAGGGGACATGGGACTAAAACCCACTCCCATCCCTAGGTAGGGATACAATATCTGAAACGAGGGGACACAGGACTAAAACCCACTCCCATCTCTAGGTAGGGATACAACATCTGAAACGAGGAAAAATGGGACTGAAACCCACTCCCATCCCTTATGCAGGGATACGACAACTGTAATGAAGATGAAATGAGTTAAAAACATCACTGTAATACAGTCGTGAGGGTGAGTACACCCAGAACTAGAAATATGATACCAGCGAAAAAAAATATGACATGTCTTTTGTGAGAAGTTGGCCTGGTATATGCTGTTCACTAATTAAAGTGGACACCTTGCACCAGGGCAAATCGACTCTTATGGTAGATAGGTTTAAGACAACCTTTTAAAGAAAGCTATCCTAGTGGTAGCTGTGGAGAGCAGCCTTCAGGCTAAGTCTTGAAGGAATGTAAAGCAGCTTGTTTTACCATATAATCTCTTGAATCACCAAATGAAAAGACACCACACAGGTATATATATCAAATATATATGTATTTATTTCTAAATAACTCTCTACTAATCTCTTTATGAGATTAGAAGACAAACATATGCACAAATCAACGTTTCACAATAAGTTAAGCACAAAATATGGCTGGGGCCCTAGGGGCGTACCAGACCATATACTAAAAAGGGACTTAGCAACAACGACTTGCAGGGAGACAAGGCCTAGGGCCTTCAGAAGTGCTGGGGCCTCACGAAACCACCCAAGGCAGGTAAGTAAAGGACCCACGGGGGACGCGTGCAGTGTGGATACACAGGCGCGGATCGCCGTTAACTTCAATGGGGCAAGTCGCGGTTGGAAATTAAGAGTTCTAGGAGACTTCGGGAGAACCTACAAGCAAGTCACTTACAGGGTAAGTAGTTCTAGGGCCCACACCCACAGGAGCACCGTAGTGCTGGAGTTACCTCACCCAGGGAAGCCGGGTGCATAGGTGTCCTTTGGTGTCGGGTCGCGGCGTCGTTTTCAATGGCGAACAAAGAAGACTTGCTGCTTGCGGGAGCTGAAGAAGTGTCCGGTGGAATCCAAGCCTGGATTCTGAAGAAGGATGACCTGAAAGCAGAGGGGACAGTGTTCAAAGTCACTTGGCAGTGACTCGGGGCAAGGAAGATGGATGCCCACCGTCGTCGGTTGATTCAGGTCGGTTGCGGGTGCCTTGACTCTTCAGCCACGAGGTCCAGGAGGCGTCGACGACGACCAGGAGCTGGATTCTGTGTGTCCCACGAAGTCTGCAGCTTACTGCGGTGTCGGCAACTCGATTGGAGCCAACAAGCCTTGGCAACAGCAAGTCTTGGGGAGATGAAGAAAAGTCGATGACACAGACCAGCAAGGTCTGAGGGACTCACCCAGCGAGGGTAAGTCAGGGCAGGCCTGGAGCAACCAGGGGAGCCCTTTGGTTTCTTTAAGACGTCTTCCGGGGACCCACGAGCCGGCTGGCAAGGGATCGCAAAGACACCTCGGGCGGAATCACTCAACAGGGGCCCACGGTCACTCGGGATGGTGTAGGCCTCTGATCTTCGGAGGGATTCCTGCTAGAGGTCGGGACCACACGTGGTCTAAAGCACAAGTTCGTGGAACATTGTGAAGGGGTTGCACTCGACAATAGTGCACGGTACCCAGGGGCGCGGTTCCTCGTCACTCGTGGGGTCCACTTGCCTCAGCTTCACTGGGGACTCACGATGGCCTTGGAGAAGTCAGGAAATCCACTTCTTGGGCTGCAGGGACTTCGGACTCCGGCGGGAGCGGCGTAGTTTGCGACCGTCGTTGTCGTTTTTGGTGCCTGCCAAGCAGGGAGTCACTCCTTGACTCCAAGGGAGATTCTTCTGTCTTCCAAAGGTAGTGGAACGTCGAAGGGCCAGGATTCTTCTGTAGAGCGTCGTCCAGGGGTTATCTGCTTTGCAATGGCAAGGTTCCCCCTCTTATACTAAAAGAGGGGATGGACTAGCTCTATGACCCCACCTATGGGAGGGTCAAGGGAGGGGTGGCTACACCCACTTCCCTTTGTCCAGTTTCGCGCCAGAGCAGGGGCAGGTAGCCCCTGAGCTGGTTTGAACTGGCATATGCACAGAGGAGCCTTCTGCTCCCCCAGTGCAGGACTTCAAAGCACTCTAAGAGTGCACCCACCCAGCCCCAATACACTAAACCCTGTCTGGAAGGTGGTTACACCTCCCTGTGACAGGATGCCTATTGTTGGGCTTCCTCCACTGCGAGTTTCGGTCATCAGCAGGAGGGCAGCCCAGTGTCTGTGACTGGTGGCATCCATTTTGTGATGCCAGGGCTCTTTAGGATTCTACCGCGTTTCCACAGCAGGTACATGTCTTATCCCTCTAGAAGGGTGGAATGCTACCCCCGCCGCCAAGATTGGCGGGGGGTAGTATTCCAAGATGTTTGACACCAAACACGACATGTTTTGATGCAGCCATTCCAAAGTTAGCATTTACCGCGAGGATATAATGCACTTAAGAGTATATGGTTTAACCGCATCCACAAACAGCACCAGAGAATAGACTCTGAGAGCTGCAGAGGGGCCCTGCTCAGGCAGAGGCACCCCCTCACATAGAAGCCAAGCACCCTGCCCTCAGGATTGATAGGGCCTGCCTTAGGGGTGACTGATAGGTTTATATGTGTGTGCAGGAGAGATATAGGTAACCTATATCTCAGTGAGGAGTGCTAGCACCACCTCACCCAGGCTGCAGTAGCAGGCCTGTGGTGTCAGATTTAGACTGCTTCCCAGGGGTGGCATAACACATGCTGCAGCCCCTGGGAGGCCTGTGAAGTACCTATGCCCTTGGCACCTAAGGTACCATATACTAGGGACTCATAAGGCACCACAGTATCCAATCACTAGTGCACCTAGAGTGCACTCCATGTCGTTTAGAGAGAACAGAGAGGCTGGGGCCCTGATTGGCAGGGACCCAGCCAGACTATAGCCAGAAACCAGTGCTAACATCAGAAAAAAGTGGGGGCAACATAAGAGGCAGATCCTACTCTCTACACAACCCCCCCAAACGTAGGGACACTAAACTAACCTTGACCAGTTGAGTCTTCGTGTTCAAAGTGGAAATACCTTGAGAGTCCATCTGCATTGGCATGTTGGGTCCCAGGCCTATGTTCCACTGTATAGTCCATCCCCTGTAGGGAAATGGACCACCTCAAAAGTTTTGGGTTTTCACCTTTCATCTGCTTTAGCCATAGGAGGGGCTTGTGGTCAGTCTGAACTATGAAGTGAGTGCCAAACAAGTATGGCCTCAGCTTCTTCAGGGCCCAAACCACAGCAAAGGCCTCCCTCTCTATAGCTGACCAACGTTTCTCTCTAGGGGTCAGCCTTCTGCTAATAAAAGCTACTGGCTGGTCTTGACCTTCATCATTCAGTTGAGACAGTACAGCTCCCACACCCAGCTCAGAAGCATCTGTTTGGACAATGAACTTTTTGGTGTAGTCTGGACTCTGTAAGATGGGGGCAGTGCACATGGCCTGCTTTAGGTCTTCAAATGCCTTTTGACAGCTAGCTGTCCACTGAACCTTTTTGGCATTTTCTTAGAGGTAAGATCATTCAAGGGGGTCACTATAGATCCATATCCCTTGACAAACCTCCTATAGTACCCAGTCAGGCCTAAGAAGGCTCTCACCTGTGTCTGGGTGGTTGGAGCAACCCATTCCAGTATGGTTTGGATTTTGCTCTGCAAAGGCTGAACCTGGCCTCCACCTACAAGGTGGCCCAGGTACACAACCTGACTCTGCCCTATCTGGCACTTGGTGGCCTTGATAGTGAGGCCTGCTTTCTGCAGGGCCTCCAAAACATTTCTGAGGTGGACCAGGTGATCCTGCCAGGAGGAACTAAAGACAGCAATATCATCTAGATAAGCTGAGCAATAAGTTTCCATCCCTGCCAGAACTTTATTCACCAACCTCTGAAAAGTGGCAGGTGCATTTTCAATCCAAAGGGCATCACCACAAAGTGGTAGTGCCCACCAGGAGTCGAAAATGCTGTTTTGGCTTTTGCATCATCAGCTAATCTGATTTGCCAGTAGCCAGCTGTTAGGTCAAATGTGCTTAGATATTTGGCTGAGGCCAAAGTATCAATCAGCTCATCTGCCCTTGGTATGGGATAGGCATCAGTCCTAGTGACTGCATTGAGGCCTCTGTAGTCTACACAAAACCTCATTTCTTTCTTACCACCCTGGGTATGAGGTTTGGGTACCAGGACTACTGGGCTAGCCCAAGGGCTATCTGAAGGCTCAATCACGCCTAACTCCAACATTTTCTGGACTTCAGTCCTGATACAGTCCCTGACATGGTCAGGTTGCCTGTAGATTTTATTCTTGACAGGCAGACTGTCCCCAGTGTCCACCTCATGGGTGCACCAGGTAGTCTGACTAGGGGTCAGGCTAAACATATGTCTAAACTGTTGCAGAACTTGTCTGCACTCAGTTTGCTGATGGTCAGTGAGGCTGCTTGCCAAAGCAACACCATCTACTGACCCATCATCAGGGTTCTGAGAGAGCAGGTCAGGGAGAGGGTCACTCTCCTCCTCCTGGTCCTCATCAGTTGCCATGAGCAAGCCCATGTCAGCCCTGTCAACATATGGCTTTAATCTGTTGACATGAAGCACCCTTAGGGGGCTCCTGGGAGTTCCAAGATTCACCAGATAGGTGACTTCTCCCTTCTGTTCAACTATTGTATGGGGGCCACTCCACTTGTCCTGGAGGGCTGCTGGGGCCACAGGCTCCAACACCCACACTTTCTGTCCTGGCTGGTATACAGTCAGCACAGCCTTTGGTCATGCCAAGCTTTTTGCAATTCTTGGCTGGCCTCCAGGTTTTGGTTGCCTTTTTCATGTACTCTGCCATCCGGGAGCGGAGACCAAGTACATAGTCCATCACATCTTGTTTGGGGGGCTTGAGAGGTAACTCCCAGCCCTCTTTTACCAAACATAGTGGACCTCTCACAGGATGCCCAAACAGAAGCTCAAATGGGCTGTAGCCAACCCCCTTCTGTGGAACCTCTCTGTATGCAAACAAAAGGCAAGGAAGAAGAAGGTCCCATTTCCGCCTAAGCTTCTCTGGGAGTCCCTTAATCATTCCTTTCAAGGTCTTGTTGAAGCGTTCAACTAAACCATTGCATTGTGGGTGATAGGGGGTGGTGAACTTATAAGTTACACCACACTCCTTCCACATTGCTTTCAGATATCCTGACATGAAGTTGGTACCTCTGTCAGAAATGACCTCCTTTGGAAAACCCACTCTGGAGAAAACTCCAATGAGGGCTCTTGCCACCACAGGGGCTGTGGTGGTCCTCAGAGGAATTGCCTCTGGGTACCTGGTGGCATGATCCACTACCACCAGGATAAATCTGTGCCCAGATGCAGTCTGAGGGTCAAGGGGACCAACAATGTCAATCCCTACCCTTTCAAAGGGTACCCCCACCACAGGTAGTGGTATCAGGGGGCCTTTGTTGTGCCACCTGCCTTACCACTGGCTTGGCAAGTGACACAGGAGCGACAAAACTCCTTTGTGTCCTCTGACATATGTGGCCAATGAAAATGTGGAACAAGCCTGTCCCAGGTCTTGTTTTGGCCCAAGTGTCCTGCCAAAGGGATATCATGTGCTAAGGTCAAGAGGAACCCCCTAAACTTCTGAGGTATTACCAACCTCCTGGTGGCTCCAGGGGCTGGGTCTCTACCCTCAGAATATAGGAGTCCCTCATCCCAATAAACTTTATGGGACCCACTAGCACTCCCAGCAGCCTCAGCAGCAGCCTGCTGTCTGAGGGGTTCAAGAGAGGGGCAGCACTGTTGCTCCTTACTCAGATCTTCCCTAGAAGGGCCCCCTGCCCCCAAGAACTCAACCTGGTCAGGTTCAAGTCCCTCTGGGGCAGTTCCTTCTTCAGGTTCTGCTTCACCTCCCTCTGGAAGTGAATCCTTGATCTGAGACAGAGGGAAGGCACTGCCTTAACCCTACTGCTCCTCCTCTTGGGAAGCATCTGGTCCATTGTTCCAGGATCCAGAGCTGGTTCAGTGTCATGCATTCTTGCTTGTGACCTGGTCACAGCAAATACCTCTGCAGGGATGCCCAACATCTCAGCATGAGTCCATAACTCTACTTCAGACCAGGCTGAAGTCTCTAGATCATTGCCCAATAGACATTCTACAGGGAGGTCTGCACTAACTACAACCTTCTTGAGGCCAGTTACCCCTCCCCAGGAGAAATTCACAACTGCCAGACTATGGTTGGTCTGGACATTGCTTGCATTGGTCACCTGGTACATTTCACCCAGGATGATCTGTCCAGGGTCCACTAGGTCCTCTGCCACCATGGTGACACTAGCACCTGTGTCCCTAAATGCCAAAGCCTGTTTGCCATTTATCAAAGGCTGCTGTTTGTACTTGCCCAGATTACTGGGGCTTACTAGGAAGGACATATCAATGTTTCCCTCACAAATCAGCATTGCCTGAGTGGTCACTCTGACTAGGTCAGAATCCACTTCAGAACCCAGGGTCAACCCTACTACACCCTTATTCTGAGTACCACCTCCACCAGTAGCTGAGCTAGGGGGCACAGTTGCCTTAGGGGCAGGAGTGGTGGTGGTTTGGTCTTTGGACTTGGTACAATCAGAAGTCCAGTGCCCTTTCTGTTTACAGAATTTGCACCAGGGCTTCTTTTGGCCTTTTCCCTTGTTGGACTGTGACTCCCCACCAGATGCAGATTTTTGGGGCCCTTGTGAAGACTTCTGGTCTTTTGACTTATCCCCACCTTTCTCAGAGCCTTTAGGATCTTGCTTCTTAGTGTCACCCCCTTGGTTCTGGGTTTTCTGCCTCACCCTGGTTCTGACCCATTTGTCTGCCTTCTTTCCCAATTCTTGGGGAGAGGTCAGATCAGAGTCCACCAGGTACTGATGCAACAACTGGTTCTGGCAATTATTTAGGATCTGTTCTCTCATCATCAGATTATACAATCCCTTGAAATCAGTAACCCTACTGCCAACCAGCCAACCCTCTAGAGCCTTGGTTGCACAATCAACAAAGTCAGTCCAGTCCTGAGTCTGTGCCTTCTGGGTATCTCTGAACTTTAACCTGTACTGCTCAGTGGTTAAGCCAAACCCATCTATCAGTGCACTCTTCAGGACCTCATAATCATCAGCATCCTCCTCTCTAACAGTGAGGAGCTTGTCTCTTCCTTTATCTGAAAAGGAGAGCCACAAGATTGCTGCCCACTGCTTTTGGGGGACCTGCTGTACTCTACAGGCCCTCTCCATAGCAGTTATCCACTTGTGGATATCATCCCCACTCTGGTAGGGAGGAACAACCTTGCTCAGGTTCCTATGGTCAGGAATATATTCTCTGCCTCTAGGGACACTGTTGCTGCCACCAGGGGTTCTAACCCCTCTTTTCTAGAAGCTCTCTGGATCTCCAGGGCTTCCCTATCCAGTGCCAACTGCTTGGTTCTGAGGGCCACTCTGGCTTCCTCATACTGGAGCAGTTTGCACCTTCTCTCAGAGGAGGTCTCTCTTAAGGAAAAGTATGAGCTCCTCTGCTGGACAAATTCTCTGCCAGAGTGATAAGAGTGGTCAGATTCCCTGGAAGGGGATCTGTGCCTCTCCTCCTCTCTGTCAGTTCTCTTAGGGAGAATTCCTCTGTCCTTTTCAGGCCCCTTGAAGCCTGGCCCTTCAATCACAGAGTCTTGGTCATTCTGATTTTCATCATCTGACCCAGATACTATGACTGACCCACCCACTGATTCAGACCCTTTAGCTCCTAGAGCCAATCTAAGGTCATCTGCTGTCAGCAGATCTATCAGGTGTAGTGTTGAGGGACTCTGTCCTAGCCTCAGGTGTCTGTCAACACACATGGCTCTCAAGTCAGAGAAAGCCATGTCCTTATACTGAGGCTGAGTGGATCCACTGGGTCCACCCCTTAAGGACATTCTAGTGTTGTGCAGTGTTGTACTACCTACACTAGTTTGTGGCCTACTGATCCTAGCTTGAGCTGTGGAAAGGGTGTGCTATCCCTTGGCACACAGCTCTAAGTTCAGTAGAACTTATTGATACTAAGCTTGACTTTATATGTACCTTGAGTACCTATAATGGTTTTCAGTTAGTAATTCAAATAGAGATTTTCTGGTAAAACAATGGCAAGCTGGAATCCCACACGCTGCCCACCAATGTGAGAAGTTGGCCTGGTATATGCTGTTCACTAATTAAAGTGGACACCTTGCACCAGGGCAAATCGACTCTTATGGTAGATAGGTTTAAGACAACCTTTTAAAGAAAGCTATCCTAGTGGTAGCTGTGGAGAGCAGCCTTCAGGCTAAGTCTTGAAGGAATGTAAAGCAGCTTGTTTTACCATATAATCTCTTGAATCACCAAATGAAAAGACACCACACAGGTATATATATCAAATATATATGTATTTATTTCTAAATAACTCTCTACTAATCTCTTTATGAGATTAGAAGACAAACATATGCACAAATCAACGTTTCACAATAAGTTAAGCACAAAATATGGCTGGGGCCCTAGGGGCGTACCAGACCATATACTAAAAAGGGACTTAGCAACAACGACTTGCAGGGAGACAAGGCCTAGGGCCTTCAGAAGCGCTGGGGCCTCACGAAACCACCCAAGGCAGGTAAGTAAAGGACCCACGGGGGACGCGTGCAGTGTGGATACACAGGCGCGGATCGCCGTTAACTTCAATGGGGCAAGTCGCGGTTGGAAATTAAGAGTTCTAGGAGACTTCGGGAGAACCTACAAGCAAGTCACTTACAGGGTAAGTAGTTCTAGGGCCCACACCCACAGGAGCACCGTAGTGCTGGAGTTACCTCACCCAGGGAAGCCGGGTGCATAGGTGTCCTTTGGTGTCGGGTCGCGGCGTCGTTTTCAATGGCGAACAAAGAAGACTTGCTGCTTGCGGGAGCTGAAGAAGTGTCCGGTGGAATCCAAGCCTGGATTCTGAAGAAGGATGACCTGAAAGCAGAGGGGACAGTGTTCAAAGTCACTTGGCAGTGACTCGGGGCAAGGAAGATGGATGCCCACCGTCGTCGGTTGATTCAGGTCGGTTGTGGGTACCTTGACTCTTCAGCCACGAGGTCCAGGAGGCGTCGACGACGACCAGGATCTGGATTCTGTGTGTCCCACGAAGTCTGCAGCTTACTGCGGTGTCGGCAACTCGATTGGAGCCAACAAGCCTTGGCAACAGCAAGTCTTGGGGAGATGAAGAAAAGTTGATGACACAGACCAGCAAGGTCTGAGGGACTCACCCAGCGAGGGTAAGTCAGGGCAGGCCTGGAGCAACCAGGGGAGCCCTTTGGTTTCTTTAAGACGTCTTCCGGGGACCCACGAGCCGGCTGGCAAGGGATCGCAAAGACACCTCGGGCGGAATCACTCAACAGGGGCCCACGGTCACTCGGGATGGTGTAGGCCTCTGATCTTCGGAGGGATTCCTGCTGGAGGTCGGGACCACACGTGGTCCAAAGCACAAGTTCGTGGAACGTTGTGAAGGGGTTGCACTCGACAATAGTGCACGGTACCCAGGGGTCGCGGTTCCTCGTCACTCGTGGGGTCCACTTGCCTCAGCTTCACTGGGGACTCACGATGGCCTTGGAGAAGTCAGGAAATCCACTTCTTGGGCTGCAGGGACTTCGGACTCCGGCGGGAGCGGCGTAGTTTGCGACCGTCGTTGTCGTTTTGGTGCCTGCCAAGCAGGGGAGTCACTCCTTGACTCCAAGGGAGATTCTTCTGTCTTCCAAAGGTAGTGGAACGTCGAAGGGCCAGGATTCTTCTGTAGAGCATCGTCCAGGGGTTATCTGCTTTGCAATGGCAAGGTTCCCCCTCTTATACTAAAAGAGGGGATGGACTAGCTCTATGACCCCACCTATGGGAGGGTCAAGGGAGGGGTGGCTACACCCACTTCCCTTTGTCCAGTTTCGTGCCAGAGCAGGGGCAGGTAGCCCCTGAGCTGGTTTGAACTGGCATATGCACAGAGGAGCCTTCTGCTCCCCCAGTGCAGGACTTCAAAGCACTCTAAGAGTGCACCCACCCAGCCCCAATACACTAAACCCTGTCTGGAAGGTGGTTACACCTCCCTGTGACAGGATGCCTATTGTTGGGCTTCCTCCACTGCGAGTTTCGGTCATCAGCAGGAGGGCAGCCCAGTGTCTGTGACTGGTGGCATCCATTTTGTGATGCCAGGGCTCTTTAGGATTCTACCGCGTTTCCACAGCAGGTACATGTCTTATCCCTCTAGAAAGGTGGAATGCTACCCCCGCCGCCAAGATTGGCGGGGGGTAGTATTCCAAGATGTTTGACACCAAACACGACATGTTTTGATGCAGCCATTCCAAAGTTAGCATTTACCGCGAGGATATAATGCACTTAAGAGTATATGGTTTAACCGCATCCACAAACAGCACCAGAGAATAGACTCTGAGAGCTGCAGAGGGGCCCTGCTCAGGCAGAGGCACCCCCTCACATAGAAGCCAAGCACCCTGCCCTCAGGATTGATAGGGCCTGCCTTAGGGGTGACTGATAGGTTTATATGTGTGTGCAGGAGAGATATAGGTAACCTATATCTCAGTGAGGGGTGCTAGCACCACCTCACCCAGGCTGCAGTAGCAGGCCTGTGGTGTCAGATTTAGACTGCTTCCCAGGGGTGGCATAACACATGCTGCAGCCCCTGGGAGGCCTGTGAAGTACCTATGCCCTTGGCACCTAAGGTACCATATACTAGGGACTCATAAGGCACCACAGTATCCAATCACTAGTGCACCTAGAGTGCACTCCATGTCGTTTAGAGAGAACAGAGAGGCTGGGGCCCTGATTGGCAGGGACCCAGCCAGACTATAGCCAGAAACCAGTGCTAACATCAGAAAAAAAGTGGGGGCAACATAAGAGGCAGATCCTACTCTCCTACATCTTTGAAATACACACACATTTCTTGAATGAATGAAACCACAATCATTTGGTAAATACAGTAAGCCGCTGTGACTCCTGTGAGCGAAATCTCACACGAAATGGCAACAGATAATCATCTGGGGTTGCACTACAGTGTCAAACAGCTGCTTTCCTTCAGCAGCAAGAGCGTTAAAAACTCCTCCGACACCTCACCATCGTTGAAGAGAGCAGCAAAAGCAGAAGCCGAAATCCAAACGATGATGACCACTGAAAAATACAGCGGAGAACACAAAAAGATAGAAATGTCTTGTAATCCTTCCCACGTCGCAGCTATAACGAAGGTCTCCCAATCTAACCTTGGTAACAAAGAGAGTTAATTTGGCCTTACCAGACCGATCACTTTGAGAAGCTGAGCATCTGACACAAACAACACTTCAGGCAGGCAGGAGGCAATTTCCGAAGCCGATAAAGATGCCGCTTCGCCTCACTGAATCCAACAATTTTGAGATTAACTTCCGAAATGCGTGGTTGGCAAACTGGAACCTATAAACAACATAAACAACCAACTTCAAGATGGCGGCACGCCGTGTACGTTGCGCTGGATGGCTCCCGGTATCATCCTGCACCAAAACGTCCAATAGCACCGCCGGAGCTGAAGAAATTATGATCGTCACAGAGGAAATTCGAAAGTTGACGACGACCTCAAGCAACCCAAGAACTGCACGCAGGTAAGCACGCGCGGTGCTAGTCTCGAGCAGCATATTTTAAATATGAAGGTGACGGTTGGGTAATGCTGCAGACAGAGAGGTCTCAGCGTTCCCCAACAATCAAAGACCATACAATGTTTCACCTGACAATGACCACGGGCACTCCCAGGCATCGCTGCAGTCTGTCCACAAATATGACCTCACACCTGATGTTGATCACCGCATTTTCCCAATGCTATCATTGACCAAGCATTGTAATAAGTTCACTTGCCTCTACACTGTGAAAACAGCTTCTCTGCGAGCGGACTTTGAATTTCACTCTGTAGTGTGAGGTTGCTTGGCTGGAAGCGAAGAACAAGTAGATGCGACACTAACTGTGTGCAGACGTAAACTTTGTCCCAAGGAATCTTGATCTTGTGAGGCACATGCAGGAACAGATTTGTGCAGATACAGATGTACAACACAGGAGACACAAGTACAGGCAGCAGCTGATTACCTTCCGTGTCGAGGCTCTGTAGACACAGCAGGAGCTGGCTTGGGCTTTAGCTGAAACAGACACTGTAGGGACAGCAGTCAGAAACTTGAACTGCGTCGAGACTGGAACTGGCGCTTTTGAGTGGAAGGCGACCGGTGGGAGGTCACTGGTGGGGCTGATGTGTGCCAGTAGTTGAATAAACGCAGCTGTGGTTTCAGAAGTTGCTTGAGGTTGAGAGTAGGTACTCCAGACTTGAAATTGAAGGCCTCAGAGGTAGCAGATGCGGATTCTTTGCTTCAACTCGTCGCCATAAAATGTGTAGTATGCTGGCCCACACATCCAGATCATAGAAGTAGTCAAAGCAGACGTAGCTAAGTTAAGTAGTAGGTTTATTAAGTAGAGTAGATATAAAGCTACAGCAAGCCTCACCAGGAGCAGCCTCCTAGCTGCTCAGCCCATCTTCCAACTCACCACACACACACCAGCCACCCAAGCATTCCACTCACACTAACATTCTACACGGAACACTCACACTGGCTGAGCAGCTAGTTACAGAGAGGTGTAAAGAAACATATGTATAAACCTGAGGATACTACATATTGGTTCCCTAATGTTTGGTAAGAGTATATCCCTTAAGTCAACATTTATGTTCCCCTTTGTTAAACTCTCAGACCTGTATTAAAATTGTGTGTGGGCGTGCAAAATATATTTTTATTTTAAAGACGTAGAACAAGGGACCCTGCTTCTCCTTTCCGTCAACATGTTTTGGCACTCTAATATTGCCAGTTTGGAGACAGGATCTTACTCAGGCCAACAAACACCTCACATCAAATATTGTGGAAACGTCCCTGTTCATAGGGTATGCTATGCAAGTCCATTCTATTTATCTTTTTTTCTTCATAAGCAGTAGAGGCACCTTCATTCATCAGTGGAAACACCCCTTTTTCATAGAAAAGGTACTCCTTATGGAGAAATAGTGCAAACTCTCCTGCTGCAGAGGACAAATATAAGTAGGGCAGCAGAAGGGCAAGCTTTCCCCATCACGGGACACTTACAAATTAGACAGCAGCATTGCAAGTTTTGCTTCCTCACAAAATCGATACCCGTTGGCAGTAGCAAAGCAAGCCTCCCACTCCCTAACAGAGTGCAGCAAGTGCAATCTTCCACTCCCTGTAGAACAGATTCAGCAGCACAGAATAGTACAAGCTTTCCCCACTCACAGAACATGTACAGTTAAACATGGTCCTCAATTCATCAAAATGAAGGGATTGTGGAAATGACCACACATCCTTTGACATCGTGACATCACAGGAAGTAATGTCATAGAACCTTTGCTCCTGCTGTTGGAAACCCCATAATAGATACACAGTTAATATACCACAGCAGTTACGGACAAAAATACCTGTCTATTTTATATACATATCTGTATTAGAATGCTGACATGATATGCCACGGAAATATTATACGTGTTTTGTAACTGGAGGATAATGTGCTACAAAACTAAAAATGTTATTGGCCTGCAGAATTCCTATGACTCTTAAAACGATTTTATTTGTGATCACTTTTACTAAGTACAAAGGTGAAAATATGGTTCTAATACATTTTTTCATCTATTCATAATAAGGAAATATGATGAGTTGTTCAACAGTGTGTTTTCTATTACACTTTTTTGTTTATTCAGAAGAGTGGCATGCTTCTACTGAATGTACTTATCTCTTTTTTTTTAAACGGACCCCAGTCTCATGCAGGTTAGAAACAGATCTCTGGAGCCGGAGCTTAACTCACTGAGGTGAACCTATAGGTGGTTGAGTAAATGAATTGCGAGTTCTGACACCATTCTCACTTAGGTGATATTCCACATCAACATCCTGAAAGTCCTACTTTTTTGACATATTGAGAAGTAGCGGATACATCGTAGGTCATTGTTCCACGTTCTAGACTTACTCTGGAACCCCTGGTCGATGGCTCTTTGTTACCTGCTTGAAAGTGTGGAGGGGAGAGAGATCATTAGCCAATTAATCATTACCATTACAATCGCCCATGTTACTAAAGGAACACAGACTCCGGATTCCAAGTTTAGTGAGTTTATTACAAAGTCAAGAAAAGCTGGACATACAAACACCTCAAAATGAGGGTGTAGAAATATATTGGAACTAATACAAAGCCAAACCTACGAGTGAAGTTAAGATGATGTAGCATACACAGAATAGCCAGTTCCAGAATCAAGACACAGAATATCACTGCACCCACATCAAGGGTCTTCTTCATTGGAGGTTCGTAGGTAAAAAGCATTAGTCTGTCCCTACACTATCACTATTGTGACATCTCTATTTAGCATTTCCCAGGCAAGTTCCAGAAAAGGTGTCAGCACGTGAAAGCTTTCTAAGAAGTACATTCACGTTGAATGGGTCAAGTAGTATACAGCTACAGAGCTCGTTCTAAGATGCTCTCTCCTCTCAAGGCATGGCTGAAGTCCCTGGACTCTGTCCCTAACCCCAACACAAAACTCGTAGGTCACACCCCTCATCACATCCCAAGGTCACCCCATCCAGCTGGACACCTCCTCATAGGTAACTTTCCATGCAGCAACAGTGCTCCCAGGCTCTTGCCTAATGACCTTGATTCCCAGGCCCTCTCCGGTGAGAAAGAACACCGTCCCATATTATCAGTATCGCTTGTTCAAATGTATCTTCTCCCCAAGCCTAGCTCCTAAAACAAAAGCATTATTCTAATAAACAAGATGAATTTCTCCACCTGCAACAGAAACGTTAGAAAGAACAGATTCTGCATACATGAGAATTCTGTTAGGAAACTCATCTAGAGAGCGACAGGGAGAAATACACGTTAGGCCTACCAAAAATTCGGTCAACATAAGAAACAACATGAGATTTCATTAAGCACACATAAACGTGATCATTATTACTGTGCACATTTAAATCAAGGCATTACATAGCAAGCGAATTATCACTCACTAGTCACATATAAAACTCTTCACATTAAGGCTTTCATCAAATAGCACTTGATTACAATGTTGATTTCTCCACGTTGTACGAAAATATAGCTATCACTTCACTTTACTCGTTATTACATTACACGATCTAATAACCAAATGTTAACACGACAAAGGATTAAATGTGTTAGTGCGAACTACTCATGATTATAATGCACCCCTACAATTGACAGAGCAAATTTGTGCTCTATCGGTAACTACGCTCTATAGAGGCACACAGGGAGCAACCTCTTTAACAAGCATTGGTAGTGCATCAGTTTCGCCTATGTGATGAATAAAAAAGCTGTTTTTATCAGTCACCGTCCGGGACGAAGGAAAGAGTTCCCTGACAAGTAACACAGGAGTGGAGAGGATGAGCTGGGGATCCCAGTTCGAGTCTCTGTGCGCAACATCTTGTGATTCTGGGAAAATCACTTTATCTCTCTGGGTGATAAATTGTGCTATATAAATCTGCTGCAAGACCAAAAAGCAGAAAGAGGCAAAACTTTATGAAAAAAATAGTTCCACTAAAGCGTATGCTAACAGTATTAGATGAGAAACAAACATTGGTAAATGCAGGAAAATATGCTACAGCCAATAGAAATGGAGGAAAACTAAGTGGCACGCACAGGAACCAATGAAAAGACAGGGAAGAGAGGGGGCGGGATATAAGCCCCTTTTAAGTTCATATTAAAAACAATAGATTTCACAAGCACAGACGAAACCTAAAAACGGTTTTGAATGCGCGTATGGTGCTGCACCAGTTCAGGATATTGAAGGCCGTCCATGTTCCACTGTTTCTTCTTTTCCTCTCCCCTAGGCTTACCAGCCAAACGCTTTAACTACATTCTTAGTACACATAGAGCTTTACACCCCAGACGAGGTGCGAATGTGCACTGAAGACTTGTGACACGCTAGTGTTGAAGTGCAAATTTTGTTCTTTCATTTGTAGGGGTGCATTATAATCATGGGCAGTCCACACCCAACTATAACCTTTTTTTGTATTAACATAGGACATTAGAACGTGAACTGTAATGACATGAGAGGTGACGTGTTAGGGATATTTTCAATGTAAACGTGAGGAAATTAACGTTGTAACTAGGTGTGTTTAGTCGAAAACATTAATGTGCAGAATTCGTACAGATCGCTGACAAGTACTCACACAGTTGATGTGCTTATGTAACGTGTTAATTTAGAGATGCTCAGTAATCAATGTTAATTTTATATGTGTAATTTCATGAGGCCTTGTGCCATTTCTTATGTTGACCGATTTCTGTAGGCCTGAATTGTATTTTTCCCCTGAAAGCCCTCGCATTAGATTTACTAGTGAATTTCATATGCATGTTGGATTTTTTCTTTCTCACGTTTCTGTTGCAGGTGGAGAATTCATCCTTGTTAGTTAGAATAATTTCTTTGTTTTAGGAGTTAGGCTTCAGGAGGAGAGGATACATTGAACGTTGATACTGATAATGAAGAACGGTTGTACTTTCTCATCGGAACAAGCCTGGGAATCAAGGTCATCTCGCATAGGCCTGGGAGCATCGCTGCCTAGTGGGAAATCACCTACGAGGAGGTGGCTTGTCTGGATGGTGTGATGCTGTAATGCATCCTGGGATACTACCTGTGAGATTGATGTATTGAAGTTAGGGACAGTGTCCGGGGACTTCTGCCTTGCCTTATGCTACTTAACCCATCTAAACATGAAGAGACTTCTTCGTTCACACGCTGACACCTTTATGGACCTTGCTTTGGGAAATGCTAGGTAGGGATGTCATACTAGTTGTGGTGTAGTGTCTGACTAATGCTTTATACCCACGAACTTCCAATGAAGGGGAATCTTGACGTCTGCGCTGTCATCTTCTGTATTCTGGTACTCAAACTGATTATTCTGTGCATGCTGCACCGCCTTAACTTCACCGGTAGGTTTGGCTTTGTATTAGTTCCAATGTATTTCTACACTCACATATTGAGGTGCCTGTATATACGTCCAACTGTTCTTGGCTTTTTAATAAACTAACTAAACTTAATTGGGAGTCTGTGATTCTTCTGAGTCATAGTTCATTGGAACTGCAATGCTTGATTGGCTAACGATTCAACAGACTAGCATGTTCACTTCTCTAATTCTATATTCCACTATACTAATTCACCACTAATCCTTTATGGGTTCCAGAGTAGCGTGCTACTCGCCAACAAAGCGCTTCAACACCCATCAGGGGCAACAGGCGCTATATGAATGCAAACCTTTCTTTCCCTTCTATCCCTCCACTATCCTTCTCACTCCAAATAACTGACTAATATCCACCACTCAAATTACTTTCATATTTCACCATACTAATTCACCACTAATCCTTTATGGGTTTCCGGAGTAGCGTGCTACTCGCCAAAAAAAGCAATTCAACACCCCATCAGGGGTTATTAAATACAAACCTTCTTTCCTCTTCTATCCTTCTGCTATCCTTCCGAATCCAAATAACTGACTAACATATCCACCACTTAAAATTTACTTGCATGTTTCACTATACTAATTCAACACTAATCCTCTATGGGTCCTGGAGTAGCGTGCTACTCGCCGAAAAAGCGCTTCGACGCCTCGTCAGGGGTAGTAAGCGCTATACAAATGCAATTACAATACAATACAATACAATTAGCATGCTTCTCCGTTGGTTGTTCTTGGTGCTGGGTGTAAGTTTGAAGTTTGGTTTCTGCGGGAAGTTTTCAGTGTTGCATAAGACATCCTTCATGTAGCTTAAAGCACTTTATAGGCAACCAACATAACATGAGGTAGCAATGCTTTTCCGGTGCAACGTTGTATGTGCAATGATTTTGTGTACATTTTGCCTGTAGCGCAAGCCGTTGCCAAGCTCACAAGGCCGCCCGCAATAGCACAGCCAGACCAGTGAGGCTTCGGCCGTACCCATCTAGCCAACTCTATGTGACCCCCTTCTCTTGTTGTGCGCCGTGGATCTAGCTTCTTGGCACTACTTGAGGAAGCTCGTAGCGAAGGGCTGGGCAGGGCGCGCAGGTGGCGTCTTGCCTCGACTCCAGCAGCGAGCCTGGGAACACAGGCATATGACGCGTGTCCTAACTGCTGCAGGAGTGCCAGCTCCGGGTCAGGGCAGGGATGAAAGCCGCATTGATGCCCTCCCCACCTCACTGGGAGGTGGAGGGCTCTTTCCTGTTTGCATGAATCGGCCCTCCGCCTGCATGCAGGGTACACAGGATGCTGGGAGGCATTGCGGCCCCCGCCCTTGGCCACGTCCAAAAGGCCCATTTGTTTCATAGCAGGGCCTGAAAGAACCGACATTCCTGGAAACAGCAGCTGCCAACGAACACAAGGGCAGCGTTTGTGAGGAGGCTGGGGCGCGTGAGATGGAGCAGAAAAGGGCGGGAGAGGAATGGGTGAGGGGAGGAGGAGCCCTGAAAGGACGGGGTACCGAAGACATTGAATGATAACGAGTAAGGGGGGAGGAGAGATGAACCTGGGAGACAGGAAAGAGATGAAAGGTAGTGGGGATAGGGGACTGTAGAGAGACCGAAAGAGAGAGGGCGGGAGACAGAAAGCGGTTGGGGGAGGGGTGGAGAGAAACGAGCGGGAAGGAGTGAAGGCGTCTGGCGGCACCGGGAAAGTGCAATTTACTTTGGCAGGCAGTGCGGGGGGTGTCTGGCGTTGGACAAGGGCATGTTATTGCAGCTGGAGAAGGTGAGAACTGGCGAGGGAGGGGTGACGAGCAGGCTTAGAAAGAACTGGTCGGGAAGGAAAGAGGAAGGGGAAGTAGAAAAAATACAACTTTGGAGCACTGCGGTTCGAAGACGGTATTTCTCCAGCTTCACTGCATCCTCCGGTCGTTGGACGCATTGCCTAACTGTGTCCATCCTATTTGTTTTTACATTTGCCAAAACTTTTGAGCTCAGTCTTTACTGGCAGAAAATGCTCCGAATATATATATATATTTTTATCTTTGGTTAATTCATTCCTGAACTCACTTGACTCCGCCACTTTCAAACTTGGTGTGGGCTTTAATTGTTTGGATTTGCCCCTCAACACCCCCCCACCCCCTCATCTGCCCCCTAACGTACTAATAACGTCCATGGAAGGGGAGCTAACTAGCTATCTAGAGGTGCAGGGCTTTAGGTGCGATGAAAAAACCCGAAGGGGCCCCTAAAAGGGGGCGTGACCTAAGAAGAGAAACTAGGAATCCTTTCCAAGAGTTGTGGCCCAATTAAATAGACTGAGGGTTAAAACATGTAAACTAAAATCCTTATGATTCTCAAACAGTCCCACTCAGCCAGCATTGTGTTGCTTCTCTGTGAGCTTTCTAATATTGCTTTGAGACACTCACCTAAAACGAGCCAGACCTGTTGGCTTTGTTTTCTGCTAATTAGCAGTAGTAAGTAAAGGAGTCAAAACAAAGATTTTGGGGTGAATAGAATGGAACATGTTTCAATTCTGAAAATATGTGACTGAATTAAACATTACTAAAGTCTTTCAAAGGTGTAGGTGACATTCCTCTTCTTGCCTCACACCACTTCACTCTGACAGACACGTGTGCCCTTTTTCTCCTCACATCTTTCTACAGATGCCACCTCAGCATTTCGTACACTTCAACTCTTTCTTCTTCACCACCTTGTGTTCAATCTCTCCTGCATATACTTTTTTGCATCTTCCTCACTTCACCCCTCCCCCCACTCCCACTCACCTGTAAGCACTACGTTCTACTTTCACCCTGTCAATATTTCCACAGCTATGTACCTTATTCAAACTCTTTGAAGTAGAATCACAATTACAAGGGGCGCACGTGGCTATTACTCTCCGTGCTCTGCTGGGAGGCCAGGGATTGGATAAGCACATCTAAACACCTTTATGAGCCACTGACAGGCACTGTGAGAAACTAGCGCTACCTTCAACCTCAAGGTCGCAATCACGGCCCATTCTAAATACTCACACAGATACCTAGAGAGGTGACTACGTTCACAGTAGGCGCTATTCAGGAATAATATGCTGCATGGAGAAAAATGTAGAAACACAACATCCTGGAAAAAGCAAACACCCTTAGGGAAGCAAAATTCAGTAAAACGTGAAATGTATACAGAACTACATCTCTGACATAAATTAACGTGTTTACGGTTATTCAGAAATCAATCTTTTTTTCCTTTTAAAGTTAGGGACATGAATATACAGCAGTTTTTAATTAGTACCAGGTCTTAAACCCGGAGGGACCCACCCCTCTTAAAGCCTTGCGCAGTTGCCAGGTGGGGAGCCAGTTCGCCGTGCCAGCTTGCTCTTTGCTGTCAGCTTTCCGTAGTGCTTCTGTTGGCTGTAGTTTAGGTGGCAGGTCTGTTCAAGAGTCTGTCCCGCTGCAGGCATTACCATAACAGGAAACACTGCAGCGAAGTGGGAATGGCTAAGGTATCCGACATTTACTTAGCTTCTCCTGCCATGCCTGCTGGTGGTGGGACTGAGCCTGAGCACGCGCAGGGACTACTTTAGGCACTCTGGTTAGCGGAAATCATGATGAGGCTGGAGAGATTGCTGTGGATGTCTTCTGGTAATCCCACCCCACCCTTTTAGCCTGTTGCTGCTCTTCATCCAGGTCTGGTAGGCCCACATGAGGTAAGCATTGGGGAGCCTATGCCGAATGACAGGGTCAGACTGGGAACCAAAATCAGCCCTGGCAGAAATGTCCAAACTAGCCCCACCCTGCAGGTGGCCAGAAATATAATGAGCCATGGCGGATATCAGGGTTGAGTCACGGCAGCCTAGCCAACTCTGAAAGCAGCCCCGTAGCCTGCAGTCCCCAGGGATAATGCCAATGTGGCAGAATGGCGAGCCCCGCCCTGCAGAATAGGACCAAGCACAGCCATCTGCAACAGTTGGGTACCTGCAGGTCCTCGCCCAGCCATGGGTGTAGAAGGCCCCTGCCCAGGTATGGAAATGGAAAAAAGTCCTCCAGGTGTCCATAAATTGGGGGTCATGGTGTGGTAGCAGAAAGCGGGGGATGTAGTCTAATGTGGCAGGGTCTTGAAGAGCAGAGTCTGACAGCCATCGGATGCACTACTGTTCTACAAACTCTGCCCCCATAGAAATTGGCAACAATAACAAATGGTATGGTAAATTTATTCTAGTTTAGTTAATTGGTCACAAACAGACTTCATTTTAAAATATCTTCCAGGGGTTAAGACACCTGTTGCAGAGATCTTTCTGTATCCTGCAAGTTCAAGGATATAGTAGTGTAAAATTACCCTGTTGGTTGATGCACCTGCTATAAAGATCATCACAGGGCGTCAAGGAGCTATATGCATAATGGAAGGCATACATTTAGAGCCACACTGTTTGTTCTCTCAATCTTTCGTTATTCTATGGTAACTAAAAAGTGCTGCATTGAGGAGCAATACACATAAGTGCTACATACATGGCTATTAGTGCAATTACGTACAGATATATCTGACCTTCTCAATGTTCGTGCAGTACATTTCACTGGAGTCGACCCAGATCAGTAATAGCTGCTCAATCCTGGATTCGCCTGGATCCCCGTCTTTTCCAGCACTGCTCCCTCCAGATTTTATTCAGAACCTCTGGGTAATCAGACAAGAGCGGGAGGCAGGCCAGCCTCCTCTCCTTCAGCTATGGGTAGCACAAGAGCTCAGTACAACTATCTCTTTGTGTTTTACATCCCAGCACATGCAGGGGATCTTTCACTACATTTACAGTGGAGCTCCATCTAGTCTTCTAGTGTGGTTTTTTGGCAGGATGCCTCACCAATCATAGCCCTTGTTTGAGATTAGGCTTTCATATGTAAAATTGGTTGTTGATGTGATCTGGTATTTGTTCAACCAGCAACTAACTCCACCGTGTTATGGTGGTGTGTTGCCTTGTTGAGTGGATGCTACAAGCCCGAGCATGCATGTATGGATTGGTGTTGACTTGATTGAGAGTATCATATTTTGGAAGAGTTTGAGTGCCTGATGTGAGCTCTGACCATGTTCTAGTGAACCTGACGAGAGGGCTTAGCATGCAGGTTCATGTAAGATATGTAGCAGATTACATAGGTATTGATCATTTCATACATACCTAGCAGAGGCTTCCCGAGGCTGCCTAAGATTGTTTGCTCCAACACAAGGAGAATATAGAGTTGAAGAGTCAGCAGTTTAATGCTTTATGATGGGAGTGGGTGCATTTAGTCTCCAGAAAGTTAATTGAGATACAAGTAGTGAACAGAATGATACACTGCCTCACAAGTTGTAGGGAAGTTACTAAGTTGTAATGGTTTTCTGGGTGGAGAGGTGGTCTTGTATTTTCTGTTTCCGATTTGTTAAAGAATTCCACAGATTGACCGTCTGCACTAAGACAGTGCAGCCTCAGGTGTGATTTGCACCATCGAGGCGTAGCAAGAATGAGCGAGGTATCTGATTGAATATTTTGACTAAATCTGTAGCATAGAAATTTCTACTGCATGAATTTTGATCCAAATCGTTAGAGAATCCACTGTGCATTTCAGAAAACATTAGATTTGAAAGCTACTGGTAGCCAATAGTGCATCTGTAACGCTTAAGCGGTGCTGTACCATATAGAAAATGTAGATGGAGCCAAGCAGCTCTTTTGTGAAGCCACTGATGTTTGAGCAGAAAGCGTACAGGTGAGGCCAATGTAGAATCTGTTAGTGAAGTCCAGATATGAGACGGTAGAGGGGCTATTATGGCTTGCAATCAGTGAGATTTCCAATTAAAGAAAGATTTGACTGATGAGATTGGAGGAAGCCTTGACTACTGAGTAAAGCAGAGGGGAGGCCGATTTTAAGTTCCTAAGAAAGTTTTCTGGAGTTGCAGGATGTCCCAGCTCTGATGACCAATTGATTGTTGCTTAAGAGTGGCACTTGTTGAGCGAATGTCAGAATTTCAGTCTTGCTGTCATTCTCTTTTACATGATTCTTGTTTATCAAATCATGAATGTGAGAAGGCATGGTCCTAGCTAATTAGCATCTAGGATGAGAGGGTGTTACAGGTCAGGAGGATGTGATTTTCATCTGCATAGTTGAAGCAGGTAAGGGCAAAGGACTGGTTCAAATGGGGAAGGTTACTGAGGTAAAGTTCGAACAGAAAAGAGGATAGTAGGTAGCTGGAGGAATACCACAGAAAATAGATCAAGGAGCAAAAGGTCAGTGTGGAGGCCCTGTTTGTTTCCCCCTTTTCAGGTAACATTTTGAAATCGATCAAGCTCTGGATGCTCCCTGAAGAGGTTGGCAGCCACTGGTCCAAGTTCCGTTTCCTTCTCAACGATTGGATGTGTCCACTGACAGTACTGATAGAGGTGGAAACATGACGGAAGAGCACCCTGCAAGGGGCTAATGCTCATTTCTGACCATGCATAAAAAGAAAGTGCTGCATTGCACTTTTCTAGTAGGCATGATACATCCTCTTTGCCCTGTGTCACTAGCATAGGCCCATTTGCTTAGCCACGGGTGAGCTTCCTGTCAATGAAGTGCCATGTAGCTTGGTGACCAGACACTGTCTGCCTTGACATCCAGCCTCCATTGCCAGCATAAGCAAATATGCATCATTCTCTTTGCCGCTGTTACAGAGGCTATAAGAGCTGTCCTTTTCCTTAACTGTACTAGGGAGAAAAACAAGTGGAGCCCTATCATACCCCTGATTGGTAGGCCATTATCCCTAAGAGGACCTCAACCAATTCACTTAGAGAGGGTTGGCAAGGCAAGAGGTACCTTAAAACTCAGGCTTCTAGGACTTCTCACCACTGGAATTTCAATGGTGTACACAGTATGTCTGCCCAGTGGTGAAATCAGGCGTTTCGCCTCTTATAGCCCCTTTGCTTCCCTGTGTATCTTTTTAGGTCTTGCCTAGAAGACAGCTTTTAGCTGTCTGTAGGTGAAAGCCTCTTGAGGGCTATATCCAAAACGTTTCAGTGGGCTTAGATCCCACCCATTGCTTATGATTGGTTTGCTTTCTTGCCACTCTCATCTGCTTACTTCTTATATGATCTCTTTCATTCCTCTTCTTGTATTTGTCCCTCGCCTAGAGCATAAAGTCTTTACCATCCCTTTGCTTGCATGACTTGTATCCTTGCACTGCTCATATTTGGAACTACTTTTTTCTTTTTCATTGAGCTCTCCAAGATAGTGAATGCGTGGGATGATTCAAATCTAGGCCAAGATTGATACTGGAGAAAGTTAAAAATTAGCTATCACAAACCTCCCCTTGTTTACATTACATCTTTGTGGCGAACTGTCTACCTTTTAATGCTCTTTTTATATTTCTTTTAGCCCGGTGTCCGTTTCATGACACAAAATTGATGAAATGTGGATGTATAATTTTTAGACAATGCTTTTAATTACAATCGATTTTACGTCTTATATTTTAATAGTATGTTCAAAATGTTGTGCTCCCACATATTTTATTTATTGTATAATTGTCGAACAATGCTTTTATGATACATTGCTATCGAAATAAAGCTATTGATTGATTGATTGATAGTGAATGTGTTTTCTGGCTCTCTCCCTCGTGTGCTCTCGGTGTTGCGGCCTACTATTTCCAGTTTGTGTGTAAATGCATAGCAACAGGTGTATTTTTGTGCGGGTTATGGCTAAAGAGAAGACTTTAAGAGTTGGTTTTGTTTTATCTCCTGCATTCAACATACAGTATGAACGCACAGGCCTTGGCACACAAAGGCTTTTAAGGCACTAGGTGAGGGGCTGGCTGCAGTACTCAGTTTGCATATGAGGGAGACTGAAATGGAGCTGTGTCTTCTGGACGCCCATAAAGCTGCTCCCTGGGCTTCTCTAGAGAACCAGATGGCTAGAGAATGTTTCAGTTCTGAGAATCTGTGGAAATAAATTAGAAACTGGTAATCATTTTCCTTTAAATTGTAATACTTCCTTTTACATTTTAAATTATGTTTAAAGTTTGCTGAATGAAAGGTGTTTGAAAAAGAAAGCAGGCCATTTATAAAGACTGAAACTATTCAATTCATTGTACACTTTTGAAATACCTTTGTTGTGTCGTTACTACTAATCCGTATGATCTGCGCATTGTTTGGACAACATAAACTAGGAGCTTGGTGCCAAGACTGATTCCGGACACCCCGCAGTATATGTTGGCCTATAGACCAGCTAGCTTACAGTGCCACTGTAAGCCCCCCTAACCTACCAGGGAGCGAATGGTTTCTGGCAACTACTGAACATGACAACCCTGACCCCTCAGGGATCGTAGAAACAGTACAGATCCTTTCACTCAGTCACTCGTGCTCTCTTATTCTCAGAGAAATATGCAGAGAATACACAGTGGGACGTTTTCATTAAATTTCTACAACCAATGTTATTCTTGCATAAAATACGTGTGCTGCAATGAATAATAGACAGAAACAGATAAACGTGATTACAAGCACCAAAAGCGTAAATAGTAGATATAGTTCTACCATGGTGCTAAAGCAATTTGTAAATGCAGGCATATGTAACAAGCCAGTTATCGAGCGTACCCCTACGATGCAATCTTACTCTAAGTGCATGTGTGTAGGTGTGAAGCTAAAAAAACCCCCAAGGGACGATCCAACCCCATTACCTGATGGGATAGAATGAAGGACCCCGTCTTGGTCACAAACTGGACACCCCTCACGAGATGTTAGACCGCTGCGTGGTGAAGTCTCAGCATGCAGGGACCCTCGGTTTCAGCAGAAGTGCCTCCTCTGCTAATCTATCGGGATGCTCATCTTTTATAATAGAAAGCAGCCTTGCGATGTACGTATAGAATAGTGATGCTATGGATATGTAAATAGCCCTGTTGCTCCGTGGATGAAGATAGAGATGACATTTGTACATAGTGCGAAACAAGACCTTGTACATGATGTTCAGGGCATTTGTGATAATGTTGTGCGAAGCTAGATGTGTAAACAAGCTTAGTTTCAGGGAAACGAATCCAACATTGTCGTGCACGCAAATATGTGCAAAAGGTCACAGCTGAAAATTTTATTTGTGAGGAAAATGTGTGAAATAAGCTGTTTCGCCACATGGGCCTAACTCGGGAATATAACACCTTAAATGTATGTTGTCAATTGCTCTGTTATCTTGAAATGGATTTTCCTATTACTTTCTTACAACAATGCTTTATAAACAAGCATAGGCAAAGCCAATAGCTTGGTACTTGCATTATAAACACAATATCTATTGGATTTGTCAATGCTTGTTGTAACTGTTGCTCTTCTGAAGGAACTCTTTTGTTTTGCTTGAAGAAGAGTGATAGTACAGGCAGAACGAATGGTGGCGGGACTTTCTGTCATGAAGGGCAGGCTGCACCCAGGAAAATTTTCAAAGGCTGTCAGGTTGTTGTGGGCCTTCAGTTTCACCCCTTATTTCGATTACCATCACCCTAGCTCCTTTTTTTGGATGAAAGTAAGAAGGAGATACAACAGACATATATTTGCCAGCTTAGCCACAACGGAGGCGGAATAAGAGGAACACTCTTCATTGAAAAGAAATGTTACAGCAATCTTAGTTTTGGATGAGAAAATTAAATTTTGTCAAATGCTGGCCCCAAATATGACAATGAGAAACCAAAGCTCCTGACAACACTTTGGGACATGGCTTATGGAGGGGAGGGTGGGGAGTTTGGGGCATTTGAACACTGATTTACTGAGGACAACTGAATAGCTTTGATGTATTTCAAGTCATTAATGACGTGAGTAGTCTGTAAAATGTTGATGTAGTAAACCTCAATAAAATCTGTTTAAAAATAAAATAAAACATTGAGTATAACAATCATTAAACTTAAGGGTGTAGTGAATATATTGTATTAAATAAATATAATTAGAGGTGGGCGATAAATTCCGCTCAATCGGCGGAGTTTGCGGAGTTTTGCCCACTCCGCATTTTGCTTGTAGCGCAGAGTTACGGCAAAACTCGCCAACAGCAGCATGGCAGAGTTTTTTCTAGCGCGCAGATGTCCAGCGTTAAGTTGGTGAGCGTGAATTGGTATCTCCTAGCGTGATTTTCAGGCGCTAGGAAGTCACCCGGCGAGATTTTTCCAACGCGGGCAGTCAGGACCATTCATGGTGAGAAAGCTACCGCTTGTGGTGAGAAAGCTGCAGCTCGAGTAGAAAATGTACTCAAGTGGCAGCAAAGAAGTAGCACCCTCTGCCGCACCGTGTGGTGCTGTTTGTGCTGATTTTGCAGCACAGAACAAGCTCCCGACGCAAAAAATCAGAGTGATGTGCCGTTTCTGCCCACTCACGGAACTCCGTGGAATGTCTAGGAGTTTTTATGTACCTCCACGGAATTCCGAATTCCACCCACCCCTAATATTAATACAGGTAGCAGAGAAAAGGCTTTCAATCTAATGCAGATGCTCATTGATCAGGCTGAGGTAGAAATTTCTAAATTGCAAGCAGAAATTGCAGAACCTAAGAAAGAAATCTATGATTTGAGAGACCGTTTTCTTTTTCATGGACAAATAAAAGATATAATTAAATAACTACGAATATTTTAAATACATTTTTTCTGCTTCAGACTTACTTCTATGACCTTGAAACAGCTTGTCCATTGTTTGGTGTTTTGGAGTATTGAAAGTAATACCCCTGCAGTACTCTTTTTCTCATGCCTTTGTAAATTGGCATAAAACATTTAAAATGGGAATACAATTGTAATAGTCTGAGAATATATTTATATATAGTTAGTATAAATAGAAAGGAGAGTGCTTTTACTAAGCATGAATTAGATGTTTGGCTGAAAAACGAGTACAAGAGTACTTAAAACAGTACGCACTTCTGTGGCACTACTTCCTGTATTCATAAACGCTTTTGTGAATTGGCCCCAAAATGCATGAGGATACTCCTAGATGAATATACTTCTAGGACAAAGTTCTGTTCCATGTGAAAAGTGCAGAAGAGAATGAAGGCAGGTTTCTGGTTGTGTTGAACATGTTTCAGAAAAAGATGGATACCAATGAGCAATCAAGCGGAAAGCACAGATTGGCAGATGTTGCGTTAAGTGTGCGGTGAAATGTTTGATAATGAGATTCACTCAAAGAATAATTTATTGAGTGCCATAAAAGAGAGACTTGGGTCAGGCTGCGAAGATGCATTTAGAGCCTTGCTATTTTCTGGAGGAAATTTAATTTGTGAGATGGTTAATGGAACATTGTGCACAATACCTTTGGTCTGAAGAGTGTGAGAGGGCCCTAACGGTGTCGGAATATCACAGGCAGAGAAATCATATAGTGAAACAATTTCAGAGCGCTATACAAAATGATTGTAAAGATAAGAAGAGAAACTTTGAGAGGAAACAATATCAGAGTGCCCGTACAAAAGCATTTGCAATCACTGGAGTAAAATAACAAACGGGGGCGTAGCTTCTGGGGGGATGTTTCAGGTGTTACACCCCTGTAAAAAATGTAATCTGTAGTAAATAGTTGGGTACAGGTGCTTTCAGTCGGGTATGGCTGGGTGTCTGTAGGATTTCACCTTGGATTTTTGCATGCCCACGCTGACAAAAATAAGCACACGCACACTCTCTCTCGTCTCTGCCTTAAAACTTGGTTAGTTTGAAAACTATTGTGTTTTAAGTACCCCTACCAATCCGCACTCCTCTCCCGCTCTCCTACTTCTCATGATGTATTTTAATCATGGCAAGCGTGGGAGACAGCATCTTGACAAAGATGTACAGAAAGTCTGAGATCAAAAGCAAAATGAAGGAATTGTCTGATAACTGCTGATTAAGTGCATATTACTATCAAACCATGAGCTATGTAAAGAGTGCAGGCATGTAAAGAAAAGTTGCTATATAGAATATGTACAATCCATTCTGAAGGATGTCAGCAAGGTGTAGCCATGCGCACCAGAGTGGTAAACAAGATATGTGTCTAATAGGAGGTGGTTAGGTTGGAGTTATGAGAGTAACATATTTATATCATGAACTTAGTAAAACATGATGAGTACTACAAGGAAGCTGAGGCAACTACAAAGAGAAGAAAAAAAATGGAATTATTTACTCGTATGAAGATCTTTCATAAAAAGCATGTTTTTAGAAGGTATTTGAAAGCAGAGAAAAGAGAGGGAGTTCAAATGGAGGATGAGGTGTGATTACAAGAGGAGGCAGCTGGCAATGAAGGTGGTGGAGGATGCGTTCAAGATGAAAATCAGGAGGGGAGGGTTTGTTCGTGTGACATGAGTGACAGTAACGACTGTGTGGTGGTTGAGTCAGATAGGCACATGCTACATTGTCACTATCTTTGATGTAAAAAAAGGCTGGAACATTCACGGAGGCAACAAGGTGGAGTGTCTCTGCCTGAGAGGTTCTGGTGTATGTTGGGGGAGTGTTGGGTCTTGTGTTGTGGTGCTTGTATGTTAGTGCATTGATTGTAGGGTATATGAATTCCATGTATAATCCTTGTGTTAGTATTTGTAGAGCACTAATTTAAGATGGACGGAGTGCTAAACGGGGGCATAGCCTCCGGCATACAATCACTGATGGTAGGCCAATGGTAGACCTTCGGAATAGGGGTAGTCCTCCCTGAAGAGGCATACCTTCAGATTTGTTTCTGAATTGTAGGACAGTTGGTGCTGATCCGATATTGATAGGGATGCTCTTCCAGAACCTGGAAGCAGAAATGGAGATGGCTTGTCTTCTGTTGTTTTTCACATTGCAATCTTTTGTCTCCAGTCTGGTGATATCGAGGCTCCTGGTCTAGTATTGTGCCCCAGATGTGACTAGTATGTTTCCAGGTAAGCTGGAGTCTTGTTGAGGACTTCATAAGTGACACAGCTAGTCTTGTAGATGATTTGGGCTGGAAGGGGCAGACAATGTAGATATTTTAACATGGGGGTGTTGTGTTTAAATTTCTTTGAGCTCTTTATGAGTTGTGCTGCCGTAAGAGACCACAGAGCAGGCCTTTACCTCCCTCCAGATGGGAAAGGACTAATGCTTCTAAAGATGTTCTAAAGTCGTCTTATACAATAAATGGCTTCAGTTTCCTCAAGGGGGAAAGTAGGGACCAAGCTGTGTTTGTTTTCTGGCCGTTTGTTGCTTGAATGAGAGGTCTGTGTCGAGGGTGAATCCTTAAGTTTTTGCATGATCTGTCTGCTGTGGATAGAGAGGGTAAACCTGGTAGGGTTAGTTAAAGTGCCAGGTTTGAATCTGGGGTTGTTTGGTATGATGCTTGGAGTAGTAATGTGATGCACTCTTAACCCTCTCTGTTCATCAGTTGAACTGATCCTTCACTGAGGCTGGATAGTCCAGTGGTTGCTGCAATAAAGCTTTGTTAATGAATAACATAGTGTTAGAGACTGCTGCAGGAACACTCTGTCTGTTATGAAACAGCCTCCTCCATCCACGGATTCAATCCCTGAACTGCTGGTGAATCTCCCATGCCATTGCTCAGTTGTTCTACAAGTCATGCTGCCCTTTGCATAAGTTATGAAGTGCATCATCATAAACACATACGTCCCGCATCACCTTTCACTCACTGCACTCAGCGTTCAAGGTCCAAGGTCCAGCTTTTTACGTAATGTGTCCTGGCACACACAACAAAGGACTTGCTGTTTCACAATGTTTCCTGGATACAAAACTGTGATATGCCAGTTTGTTTGGAGTTTGATAGCAATTATGTCAGCAGCAGGTCTGATTAGAGGAGAGACTGGTGTGGTTCCAGCTGCCGCATGTCCATTTCCAGGAAGCGGCAGTAATGTTCCCAGCAGCGCATAGCAAATCCCAGCAGCAACAGGTCTAGTCTTGACAGGAAGCATGTGTGTCCCCAGCAGTGGCATGAGTATTGCCACCTGCAGGTTTGTTACCAGCTGCAGCAGAGAAGGTCTATCCCTAGCAGCAGATGGTCTGTTCCCAGCAGCAACAAACCTATTCCCCGGAGAAAGCCATTTTTACAGGTGCAAAGGGTCTGTTTAAAGCAGCAGGTGGTCTGTTCCTTATAGAATAAGGTCTATTCCCAGCAGCAAGTCTGGCTCCATCAACAGCAAATTGTGATGGGCCAGGAACCGACTGTCAATCAAAGCTGCAGTAAGTCTGCAGGGAGGGGAGGGCAGGAGGAGCAAGTCCACTCCAAGCACCAAAAAGCAGGTTCCTGCTGAAGCTATTTAAGCCCACTAGCAGTAAATCAGATCTTGCAGCAACAGATCTGGCCAGATAGAAGTAGATCTGTTCCCAGTGGCAAGAGAAATAATCTGAACGGCGCCAGGTCTAGCCCTAGTAGGAGAAAGCTTGTTCCCAGGCGAAGCATGATGACCAGTCCCAGCTGTTATGGGTCTATTCCCAGGAGCAGCACACCCTGTCCCAGCAGGGGCAAGTCTATTTTCAGCAGCAGTATAATTAACATTCCTAGTACCAATTACATTTCCGGCAACAGCAAGGTCTGCCCGAAAACAGCTGTTTTACTCTTAGCAGCACGTAAAAACACAACAAATACATATTTTGAGACGTCATCTTCCAGTAGGCATTCTTTACAAACCTTCTGTAACAAATGTTTTAGAGTTGTACTCCTACAGCAGGCAATGTATTAGTGATTATGTTTGATCATCATTTTCCACAGAATACTTATGAAACAACTGTCTTGTTGCTACACACACAACTCACAACAGCTACTTTGAGGTCATCAGAAGAGTACAGCAGCTGCAGAATAAGGACTTGCTGGCATTCCTCCATAACAGCAGCACGTCTGTTCATAGCAGGAAGAGGTCTGTTCCAGAGATTTTGCTCTCATTAGGGGCAGTAGTGACCGGGTCCATGGGCGTAAGTAGCCCCTGCACCTCCATTATGGCTGTTTTTTATTTCATAATGGGTGGGGGGGCTTTTTTCCATGCTTGCATTTAATCCTATGGAACCCATGCTATGCCATTAATCTGGTCTCAGCAGCAATAGGCCCTTGACCAGCAGCACCTGATGAGATGCGAGCAGCTACAATGCAAGGACGACATTTTGCTGTCAGCACAAGCCCCTCAAATAGAAACAGGGCCGTTTTTGATGCCTTTTGTAGAAATCTCATGCCAACTTCTTGTTCTACCCTGAGGCAGCTGTTTACAAGCGCGTTACGAGAACGAGCAGTTCTGACCCAGCAAGAACAGACCTGGGAGCAGAAGGAATATGTCTAATCCTAGAAGCAGAAAGTGTGATATGAAAGGTGGCTGGCTGGTCTGACATAAAAAGAAGCAGGCCCAGTATTGGCAGCAGTAGGCCTGAGTCTTGCTGGATGTGGTCTGGCTCTTGCTATGTAGGTGTGGGCTTTACAGTGGAATCCCTGGTCTTTGAAAAGGGAAGTCTTTAAATAACCTGTGTCCAGTGCTTAATTTGAGCTGGTGGTTGCTGGTGGGAGTCTCCGACACTCATTTTTGGGGACAAGCACTTATTTTTCCTATTCAGTCTTTGATGCGAGCCAGAGAGGGAAAACACTCAGATTGAAAAGAAGCAGGAAGATAAAGACTGAAAACCATTGCAAAGTGAGAAATCAGCAACCTGCACGAGTGAGATAAAGGGGCAGGGAGAGTGTGTGATAGTGGATGGAAGAGCCATGTGGTCGATTCAAGACTACACAGCCTTGGTGTTTGGAGCGCGAATGTTTAAAAGCACCAGCCGCAGGTTTTTGGGCAAAGCGTTGGGCACCGACACTCAATGTTCAAATGAAACACTGCCTGTGTCCCTGGTTATGGTGACAGGTTTTGGCACTAGCTTTCATCTGACACCTTCCCAGGCTTCTAAAGAGTGAACCTTGTAGTTCAGTGGCAGAATGTGGGATTGAAACTGGCAGTAGGATGGGAAAGGTCACGGAATGGAGTTAAAGCTATCGCCAGAGGCTCCGGGATGTCTCATTTTTAGGTCTCGCCTAGCGTGACAGCGCATGCGCTGCTCGCTCGGCGAGATTTATTGCTAAGGAGGACTTTCAGAAGAGGGCTTGAAGCCCCGCCCCTCATTTCCATTGGCTGGCGTCACCGTTTTTGCTAAACGGTGGCCTGCCATTGGAAATGAGGGTTTTTGGTTCATGCCCTTTCGCCTCCGATCCGGACTCGGTGGCCTGCTTTGCTGCTGTCGCAAAGCAGTTTCTTATCTTTATGGGGCCATTTGTTTCTAATTAGAAACACATGGCCCCATAAAGAGTTCTCCTCCTAACCGTTATCCCCTACACAGGGTCTTCCGTGGCTCTATTAAACAGCCATAGTCGCCATAACTACCCCAGGACACAAACCTCTACCAGAGAGGAGGGGCGGAGGCGGTGAACCGCCGACAAAGGGCACGAAAGACCATTGTGGCTGTAGGAGAGCGGGGGTTCCCTCAGCCCTTGCGCAGGCCGGTGACTCTGGGGATGGGCTGGGTGATAATTAACACCAAAGACCTGATCTGAACGGGCCAACGAATCCTGTTCACTTCATGAGTGGGAATGGAAGTTTCTTTTCTTCCTCAATAACAACCCTTCCTATTTTATAGGTATGGGCTGGGTGACTCTGGGGATGGGCTGGGTGACTCGCCCCCTCTGGGCCTGCCTCTGTCCCCAAGGGGGAGGAATCAGGGGGGCTGGCTGACAGAGGCAGGGGTGTCACCGTGTGATCCCAGCGGCACAGCTGTTACATGCTCAGCATCCTCCCGGCCCCCACCAGCTTGCAGCGCTTGGGAAACGAGGCAGCAGCGCGCGCCAAGAGAGGAATGCGAAGATGGCCACGGGCAAGGGGGCAACTTTACAGAGCCTGTCACAACTGTTTGCTCTGCTCCACTTTGCGACGAGAGGGCTGCACGCCATAGAAACAGGTACGTGCCGTCCCCAGGGCCGTTTAGAACTGTATATGTCCAGCCCCCCACCCCCCTTTTAACACCGTAACTGTCATTAATTGGAGTGCACCGAAAGCTGTGAGTGTTGGCGCTCTGCCGTTACCGAGGAATTTACACCAACCTCTTTACCTTAGAGCAACAACTTGTTCCCAGACTCGAAGTTAAAGGATCAACGTATCCCTCCCTGATTGACCGTACAGAGCAACGTATTCACAAACTAACTTTACACCTGTTTGCCTGAAGAAAGAAAGAGTGAGACACACCGTGTGAGCGTGTGCACCTTCTCCGTGTGATCTTGGTTTCCCATGCATAGCTCTGCAGACACTGTCACACTGCTAGTCACTCACTGCCTGCCCGCGGAAGGAGTCCTGAAGCGTAACAATCAACGGCCCGTCTGAAGACTGTGCCCTGATCTGAAGGTGAAATGTGCACCCCGAGGCATCAGTGTGGAGACCTTAAGGACCTTGAGAGCAGTCCACGTGCAGAGGGAAGCCCAAAGCAGGGTGCGAATAGTCTGTGTGCAGGTCTGTGGACCCTGCCCCGAGGATGCAGAAGTGCTGTGAGGCCTCAGCAGCTCCGCCTTTCACCTGCGCAGCGATCTCAACGCAGACAGTGCAGGCCTCAGCAGCTCCGCCTTTCACCTGCGCAGCGATCTCGACGCAGACAGTGCATGCCTCAGCAGCTCCGCCTTTCACCTGCGCAGAGATCTCGACGCAGACAATGTTCACCTGGGCAGAGATCTCGACGCAGACACTGCAGGCCTCAACAGCTCCGCCGACACTGCCGGCCTTAGCAGCTCCGCCTTTCACCTGCGCCGCGACCTCGACGCAGACAGTGCAGGGCTCAGCAACTCCGCCTTTCACCTGCGCTGAGACCTCAACGCAGACCGTGCAGGCCTCAGCATCTCCGCCTTTCACCTGCGCCGAGATCTCGACGCAGACACTGCAGACCTCAGCAGCTCTGCCTTTCACCTCCGCCGAGATCTCGACGCTGAACTGTCCCTTTCTCGAACACCGCTTTCTTGGTCTGGGCACAGCGCCTCTCCCTGTGTCACAGCAGAGCAGATGCCATTATACCGAACTAGTACCCCGGTAAGTTCAGCCTACAGCTTCGCAGGAAATCATGATTTTAATAGAACGGGAACTGTGAAGCATTAAAATAAATACAAATAAAATCATATAATGTGAGCTGTTCATTTTTGGGAAAATCCTAGTCATATATTGTGAGCAGTTCATTTTTTGGAAATCCTAGTCGCACACTATCCAATCATTGCCCACGTGTTATATGTACGGTATTGTTTGGAGTCCTTTTTAGTATCATGTCCGGGCTTTTACAGACTCTTAAATCAAGAAATGACCGTTATTATTTTATAGGAAAGGTGACCGCCCTACTCCCACCCCTCTCTCAAGCATGATTCCCTCCTGTTTTGAGGCCCAGACAAGTCCATTTTCCTCTCAGCGACCATCCACGGAGCAACGACTGGCCACCCAAAGCGGCGGGGCTCAATGACAATCTGTCTCAGGTCACACACTGGTAGGCGGCTCTCGGGCGTGGCTGCACAACTTGTGGCCTCAAAGAGCTGCTGTGCTCCATTAAACTATTCTTGTGGCTGTACAATAAGTATCCCCCTTCGTGTTTGAAGCTGTGCGCGCTCCTCGAGTTACTGGGCGGGGGTGGAAGGTAATGTGCACATGGACGCATAGGTTTCAGGCCTTTCAGACATCAGTATATCCTCGTTCTGTCGTTTGTTCTTGCCATGTATGAATGAAGGCTCGGCCCTCCTTGTTTTCTGGCCCCTTTGTGTTCTACTGAGTAGTTAATAATCTATTATTTACTCTTGGTACAGTAAAAACATGCCGTCCAGCAGCAGCCTGGGGCGGCTAGTGGTGGCCCTGTCTGATGGGTCGCTTAGAAGCATGAAAGAGTCTGTACCAGGCATCGGAGATTATCTAGGCCCGGTGGAAGCCCAGCCCTGGCCTCAGGGCCCTGTCCCTCCTCAGTGCCTGCCCCTCTTCAGTGTCCTGCCACCCTCGGCGCCCAGCCCTGGCCTCCTCATGTTACACGGTAAAAAATTGTATTCTGTGATGCGACGCTGCCTGACAAGCCTTCTTCACACTGCCAGTGGTCCCCACAGCCGGCTCTGCTCGCGGCGTCCTTAGTGCCAGCTTCACACAGTACCCCGGAGGCAGCTTCTAAATCTGCTAGAAGTATTAGCTTCTTACGGTGCCACTACTGCAAGCCAATTAATGCTCACACATGCTATCACTGTGCCCATCAGGGCCAGGTCTCTCAGTGCCCACCAGTGTGTCCTTCTTGCATTACCTCCATGGTGGGTTCCTCACACTTCTCAGTGATGACGGGCACATGCTGATGAGCTTTGCGGGGGTCAACAGGGGGTAAAAGACATTGTCATTTACAACGCCATTACTTGATTAATGCTTCACAAAGGGGAAAAAAATAATAATAACATTTTCAATGCCAATAGCTCAAAACAATGTCATTGCGAGACCTATTGCATTGTAAATGCTTGTTACTAATGATTGTAAGTAACAGTTTAAGCAGATCAGTAAGAAATACAGGCTGAGGTTTTTGATTCCTGGAAGTAATTATTGACCTCCAGGCCTATGTCAAGGAATTTGCAACAGCATCCTTTTGTAGTGTAACATTTATATAGCGCTTACTACCCCTGTGTGGGGCATTGAAGTGCATGCCTACAATCTTAGCACGCTACACTGTACGGTGCGTGGTTGGAATGGTGTTGTCTTTGTTTTGACCCCATTCTGGAAGTGTTTCCATACTGTGTGTGATGACCGCATTTAGATGTGGGTATATCGTTCTCGGACACAGCCTTTAACTATGTGATGAGTAAAGAAGTGTGAGAGATGGGCGCACAGTTGATGGTTTTCTCTAAACTGGCAGCTTTGAGAAGCTCTGCAGGTTCCTCTATGGCACTTCTTATGATCAGAGTCCACTTAGCTGGTTATCTCACTACATTATCTATGCTGAGTTTTAGTTTATGGTCCTATATAAGCATAGGTTAAAGGGAGAGAATATGGAGATATCTCCTGGGATGAACTGTGTTCCTATCATCCCGTATATGATTCTTATTATGAGATATCAAGGACAGGGGCGATAAAATATAGTTAGTTAGGACCCAGAGTGGAGGATTAAATTAGAATTCTCCATTGGCCAGAGGTATGTGGGAGATCCCTTCAGTTATTCCATACCTGTTCAGTTGGTGATGGGTGGTTTACTGCTGTTGACTGGGTGCTCAACATGACCTGTAGGGATTCTGTCTTAAGTGAGTGCAAGAGGATCAGGCACTATATGAAAGTTATTATGCAGCCTGTTTGAGCTGCAATTGGCTGTCCAACAGCTGGGTGTTATGGTATTAGAGAGAGCCGAGAGGGTTATATAGGAATTGACCCAACTGTCCGGCTAGACCAGTGATGCTCAAAGTACGGCCCGGGGGCCGCATGCGGCCCTCCTGACCTTTACATGCAGCCCTCCTGACCTTTACATGCGGCCCCATGGTCAACAGCAGCACTGGGCTGCTGTTTACTCAACTCAACACTAACATTGAAAAGATGTTAAATAAACAAGCAAACCTCTATTTAAAAGTTAGTTAAAGAAAGGTAGTAACTAGAGTATCTTGCACCGCTTAACTTTAAAAAAACACCTTCGGTTTTACAGACATCTTGCAGTAAAAGTTTAATAGTATGATAAAGTCTATTACAAATTCAAAAAGTGTATTTCATTAACATGCAGAACTGTTCCACCTTAGTATATCAGAAATATATCAGTGCAATGAAAAGAATTTTTTTTAAAGTGATGGTTATCAAACACGAATTTAGATACATTCATTCTTCCCTCTCACCCTCACAACAATGCCAATAGTGAACAAAGAGGCAAGTCAGTTGTTAGGTGCACTCTTTGGGTGGCCTGGGTTTCTATTAAACATAAACAACATTAGAGTTTATTAAATCAAACACAGGAGAAGGTTTTGTATAGCACACATCCTGAAGTCATGTATTTTGAGGTCCTCTTATATGTGATAATGAAGAAAAAAGAGGGAAAGTCAAATAAAACTATTGTCTAGGATCACACAATTTGGTTAAGTTGAGAAGCCGTTATTAATCCCAAGTTTTTGGTTTCACGTTGTGCATTTCAGACACTATGTTTTGCTTTCTCTACACCCACATTACCCCCAACTCCTCTCCCCCAAACACTTGATCGCCACCCTGCTGACTTCAATGGGGCCCTCTGTCACATCACACACCAAGCTTTGTGGCCCCTGGGAAAATGTTTGCGAGTACCCCTGGGCTAGACGAACAGCAGTGGGAAATTCTTAATTGCAAACTCAGAGCACATACATTTGCAACAATACTTCATCACAACCATAAAAAGAAATGCTGCCCTGAATGTTCAGAGATAACAAGAGACTTTAGTCTTGGAAAACTACAACTCTTCATGAACTTTGGTAGAATTATACCTTCAATTTTATTTTAATAATAAAGTACGAAAATGACTCTCACAAATATGACCCACGCTGAGACCACAGTCCAAGACAACATGATAAAAACAAAGGTAAAATAGTAAACCATATTCAAACCCCACTCTCCATTATGTACTGTTTCCTTTTAACTTTCATATAATTTGAAAATAATTCACCCAAATAAGCACACTAGAACAGAGGAAACAAGAACATCAATGCCGAAAGCCACAAGCAAGCTCAAAAACCACAGCAAAAAAGCAAACAGGTTTTGCCTTTATAATACAAGTCCTAAGCTATTGGTTTTGCAAATGCTTATTTGCGAAGCACTGCTAAAATAATTAAAAAAAACATTTATTTAAGTACCTCAAAACTGAATATTGAATTCAATATTTTCAATCTTTATAAATGGTATGGTTTATTTTTCAAATTCCACACAGGAAACTCTTAACAGTTTTAAAATAATACAAAGAAAAATTTGCAGATATTTAAAAGAACATGTTATAATAATTGTAGAAAATGAATAAGACCCACTCATGTCAATGCAGGCATCAGCAAGAAGACGCTTACAGGTGTACATGTTAAAATACAAAATATAGGCCTCAGCTAGTAGAAAAGAAAGCAGCGTAAATTACGTCAGGACCTGGGGGCAGAGAAATAGACACGAGCTTTAGTAGAATAGAGAAATATAATTAGGCACAGCAGAAGTGGAAAGTTACAGGCCCGCGTTGCAAGAAGACATCTCTGAGAAAATATGCAGATAAAGTAGGCAGAGGCACAGGATAGGTGGGAGATTAGGCCTTGCAGAGCAGTAGACATGTAGGGAGTAGAGCATTGCTAAGCTTCAAAGAGACAAGCCAAGGACACCAGTAGTATAGCGGTAGTGTGGAAGTGTAACAAATAACAAGTGCACATGAGACACATTCCATAAACATGTGATTAGCAGTTTTTGCAGAAAGTATAACCTTTTGATATAATGTTGTGCTTAAGCAAATGTTTGATTAAATATGCAAATGTATGCCTTATTTGCGATTACACATGTATAAAAGAAACTGTCCGCCACATTGTAAGTTGAAACTCAGATTCCGGTTCCATGGAGCTGACTGACCTTCCGCTCACTTTTTATTTAAACTCTGTACTATATTGCCAACAGAAGTCGTGTCGTCTTTTTCTTTCGTCCAGCAACATTAACATCTGTCTGAGTAAGTGCCAGAATTTAGAGGAACATGCTTGGCATTTACTTTCAACATGACTAGGTCCTGAAACAAATGCTCCAGTTATTTGGTACTCTGCATTAGCATTGTGATCAGATTTAGTAGAAGAGACATCTTTCCAGTCAGTCTTATGCCACAAAAGCAGGCTGAGTGACAGCAAGAACCTGTCCTCCCCCAGTGCCATAAATGCTGCCTTTGTGTACCAAGACCTGGGCTTTCATGTAACATTTGTAAAGCAGCATATAAAGGAAAAACAACCAGTAAAAATAACGTTTGGTCAATAATTATGAAAATATACCTGTTGCTGTGCTTTTATTAGTGAACTGGGAGGGGATGGGGAGCTACACAAAGACTGCAGTGGGGTGAGGATGTGAGGGGTAAGTAGCACATGGGGGGAATAGCAAGAAAACACATGGAATACAATGGCATACTCAAAGAAAAAGAATAATGTAGTTGCCAGATGTGTTGTGGAAAGATACAAATCATTCAAACAAAACAATGGTAAAGGAGCAATGCTCCAGGGAAGCAATAAACACAAGAAGAAGAAGGAAATCCACTAAATAAGATGCTAGCAAATGAGAATGAGAAGAAGGACAACAAATGATAAGCAATGGGCTTGGCTGACCCCACTCTAAGTATTGCTATTGTCAATAGATCTCATACAACATGCTGCTTTTAGTCTGTAGACGAGATCCAAAAATGCGAACTAATCGCTTCCAACATGTGCAAGCTTTTCTGGGTTATGCGTGTGGCTTGGTGAAAAAAGTGTTCACTCCAAATGTATGTACTGAGACTTATATTGCACACAATGTGAGTAGAAATGCCTCATTGAGCTCCCCATAAGATAAAGGAACTGAGGCACATTGAGACAGAATTAGTTTGTCCATGATATCATTTTATCAAGTGGGGAAAATGGGATTCAAAGCAGTTCCCTTGATCGTGTGTCTGCATGTTAGCCACTCAGCCTTACATCCTATTCCTGTTCCTTTATCTTGAGAAGAGAAAAAGGTAAGTACATTGTCCAGTGAAAGAGATAAAGAAATTGTCTATCTGAGTATCTCTGTCTCCCAGACACACTATTCTTTAGGGGTCCTGTTTCACCTGTGCATTGTTTATGTGTGTATTTGCTTGTTTTAAAAAATTCTATTCACCTTAGTAACAATTTAACTTTCATTTATCCGTATCCACTCAAACCCTCTGCCTCACCTACAAACTCCTCCACCGGAAAGTTTCGATGTTTCTCTGCAATAAAAATAAACGTCTGTGCCCATGATCCCCTGGCATTTCTACACTACTTGGCCATTGATCAAAACCTACTCCATGTCCATGCCTAAGGAAATGCTACACTCCAAAAGGCCGTGGCGGCCATTTCCCATTTAGGAAGCCTCCATCATCGAAACTATTGACAGAGTCTCCTCCCTCTGTGTTGTGAAACACCAAGTGGCAATTTGGTTCAGCACTGACCAAACCCATAAATGGGCATCAGGCGTTTCAGAGATTTCAGTCAGAAAAGATTATTAGAATTACCACTGCAGGGTTCTTGAAGATTTTCTATTGTCCTGGTAGGTCCAATTCCCTTCCAAAGCAAATAGGTCTGTGCAGAGGTATGGGCCCCAGGTACTGGCCTCAAGACTCTCTGCACTTGCGTAAAAAAAAGTCGACTTGACCTTAACATTCATTCTAATTCATAAACCCATCCATCAAGTCATAATTAAACAACGTTGAGTCTTCATTACAATCAATCAAACATTTGTAAAGTGCAGCAAACCACCCGTGAGAGTCTCAAGGCGCTGGAGATGCTAGCTGCTACAAGGTGATCTGATCATTCGAACAGCCACATACCCTCTTTCCCGTAACCACACACTTTCTAATTCCCGCACATTCACATTCTTCTCTTCTCACTCCGTTACCCGCCCCTCTGTCCTTCTCATAACAATTACCTTTTGCTTCTGTCTACATGAGGGGGAGGGAGTCGGCAGCAGCAGGATATTCCCTCCGGTCTGGCACACCTCCCCTGGCACCCGCTTGGACCTGGGAATGTGCTCAGTGAGATCATTGTTATTGTGAAGCCGGTCTCTTGTCAGTCTATTAACTCCTTCTGACGCAGGCAGCTCACCTCCTCTGCAATCAGCCCACAGTGCTCCCATGCTACCTAAACTACGGTTCTCTTTTTAGGTTTGGCGTTAGCTAAGGCGTTTTGATCTTAGTAAAATTATACATGACACACTTTCTTGTAGGTGCTTTCAACACTCCCTCTTCATCCTTTGGTCTGTTGTTGTGTCATTCACATTTTTAGGTTGCGCCTACCAGACCGCTGAAAAAGACCTATTGTCAGCTTGCCACGAACTTACAGCCGGCTTAAAGCCCGCCCATTGCTTACCACTGGTTGGCTTTGTTGTCACTCTCATTTGCTTGCTTCCTATTCAGTAGCTAGCCTGGTCCGTTATGTTTTTGTCTCTACATTGGACAGCATACACTGCTCACTTTTCTTTTATGTAAGCACTCCTTGGGAGTGCATCTGTTCTCCAGTTGTCTTGTGTGTTCTTCTCCCTAGCTCAAGCTCTGTGTTATCTGCCTCCATGTGCTTCACTCTCCAGTGCTCTGTGTTGCACCCGTGGTGCACCCATCTGCTTCTCTCCCTTCTGCCACGCTCCATTTGCCTCCACTTGCTTGTGTGCTTCTCCCAATCCAATATGTCACTCGCCCTCGTCTGCTGCTATTCCCCCTACCAGCCCCCCAGTGCTTCCTACCCAAAACTGTTTCTCTATTGCCCCTCACCCCGCAGTCCTATTTTTAAAAATAATAAAAAAAAATGTGTTATACTTTGGGAAAAAAAGCTTTTTTTATTGATGTACCGGTCCCTTTTGGATCGGTAAGGAAAACATAAAAAAGAGGTAAAGATGCATTCACTTAATTTTAAAAGCATGCATGCATGGTCATGCACACGCTCTTTCAAAATGACTTCTGTCTACACATACCTCATCACACATATGTGCGCAGGCAAAATAATGCGACCACCAGCGGCTGAGTCACTGTGCCTTTTTTTCTCATTTTGTTCATGCTGTACATTGTACCTTCTGCTCCTGCACACTGTGCACCTTTAAATAAAAAGTAGCTCTCTTCAGTGCCTTTCAAATATAAGTCCAATTGTGTGCTTTATGGAGAAATAAAATTGGGTATGACTAATTGATGACACAAAATGGTTTTGTAATAAAGGTTCATGAAAACTGTTACAAAAACCTTAGCAAAGCCAAAAGGTTGCCAACCAACTCCAGATCTATTGGTTTTGCCAGTGCTTGTTGTTGATGTTTCTATGCGGCCTCTTCTCCTGTATATAAGCCCCTAAAGTGCTTTGGCTTTCCTGTTTTTTTTTTGTGAGTTTATCCCGTAACGATCCTATGTCACTTGTTTTTCATTTGTTTTTCTGCTCATGTGGGTTACTACCTCTAGTGCCCCTATGCTGTATCGAGCCGGTACTAGTGGTCCCCAATGGTCTTTGGTGTTGTAATTTGGCACATTCTTCATCTTACACTGCCATGTCTCTTGAACCAAGTCTGGTTCCCCTAATGACCACCACTGTCACTATCCCTGCCCTTTCTATCCAATGCTGCTTTAATCTTATCGTATACTTTCTTCCTCTAATGTCCCCTCACTTTCTCTGTCAAATGATGTCCCATGCTTCCTTCCTTAATGCCTAACCCTGTTGATAATTGTGGTCTTTCCACTTTAATGCCACATGCTGACTCCAGTGCTGTGGTTTCTGCCCCAATGGGCACAAGGTGCTGACACCTCTGCCACTCATACCCTTAAGGCCATATGCTGTGTCTTGCCCTATGTTTTCTCTCTCCAGTGTTCTATGTTGTCTTTCATCTTATATATGTTTGCTTAGTAATATGACTTGTCAACACCAGCCCCAAAATTTCGGCCCATATTATTCTTGCTTTTTAAGTCGAAGCCTACCAGACAGTGCAGCTGTCTGGTTTGCTAAAAACATCTTGGGGACATTTGGAAAGCTTCCCTGGGGACGCATTCCGCCTATTGCTTACCATTGACTTTGTGGTTTGTAACTCACATTTGCTTGCTTTCTATTTGCAGGCTTTATTTGTTTTAGGCTGTCCAGCTTGAGTTCGTCCCTTTCCTTGTCCAAACCTTATTTAATGTCTTCGTCCACAAGTAATGGATTTCCGTAAACAGGCCTTTAAATCTTGTTCTTATCTTGCCACATTTGCTGTGCATTCTAAGACAGAGGTCAAATGTCTGGCTCTCTCTTCCAGGGAGCTTGGTATTTACTTTTCTTTCTCTGACTTCAAAGTGAGAAGATTTATCTGACAATCATGCTTGCTCATGGGGAAGTGCTTGAGGAAGGCTGTACAATGTATTTTTTTTTAGCACACAACAAAATTTAAATGTCTGTAAATGAACTGCACAAATATTTCAGAATATATCAGACTTCATAATAATTAGAAAAGCCCAAATCAGGCACATTTTTGGGTAATTCTGAAGAGTGGTGAAAACAAATATTTTAACATGATCGAAACAAACCAATACACTAGATGATGACATTTCCACTCTTTATCGTTTGTGTGCTATATACTTCTATCAGTAAAACTGTATGTCTGTGAAAATGTAATGGTCATTTCAATTGCAAATGTGTTGTCTGTAACGGCAGTGCGCTACCACAACATGCATACTCCACTCTATGCCACTCCACTCTACTCTGCACCACTCCACTCCACACTGTGTCACTGTTCTCTACTCTGCACCATCCACACTACACCACTTCACTCTACACCTCTACTCTACACCACTCTACTCTATGCCAATGCACTCTACCCCACACCGCTCTACTATGCACCACTGCACTCTACAACACTCCACTCTGTGCCACTCCACCCTGCAACACTGCACTCTACGCCACTGCACTCTATGCCAATGCACTCTACTCTTTACCACTCCACTCTACACCACTGCACTCTATGCTAATCCACTCTACGCCACTCTAATCTACTCTGCACTCTACTCTACACCACTGTACTCTACAGTGCACTACTCCACTCTACTGTGAAACAATCTACTCTACTCCACTGCACTGAGTGGCACTGCGCTCAGTGTCACTGCACTTAGTGCCACTCCACTGTACTCTGCACCACTGCACTCTACTCTGTGCCACTGCACTCTACTCTGCACCACTGCACTCTACACCACTTTACTCTAAACCAATGCACTCTACGCCACTGCACTCTATGCCAATCTACTCTGTACCACTGCACTCTATACCACTATACTCTACTCTGCAACACTTTTCACCACTGCTCTTTATGCCATGTACTCTACATGGCTGCACTCTACGCCACTCTATTCTACTCTGCATCACTGTACTCTATGCCACTGTACTTTACACAAGTCTACTCTGCACCACTTCATGCCACTGCCCTCTATGGCACTCTACTATACACCATTGCACTCTACAACGGTCTACTCTGCAACATTGCACTCTCTGCCACTGCACTCTACCCCAATGCACTCTATGCCACTTTACTATACACCTCAGCACGCTACGACAGCCTACTCTGCAACACTGCACTTTCTGCCACTGAACTCTACAACACTGCACTCCACGCTGTGCCACTCTATGCCACTCTACTCTGCACCACTCTACTCTAAACCTCTGCACTCTACGCCAATGCTCTAAACACCACTTTACTCAAAAGTCAAATAGGCTTTATTTCGGTAAAAACCATAAAAGCACATATAGAAACAATTAAAACATGATTGTATACATTCTGTGTAATCCAGTCAGCAACAGGGAATAACTATGGAAGATAAAATCCATAGTACAAATAAAAAAACTTAAAAGGATTTTTTTTAAAACACACATTCTGTCTAGCAGCAGATGAACATATACTAAACAATTTCCTCATGCAGGCAAGTATATCAGTACAAAGCAAAGGGGACAAGCTGCTAGGGTCCCCGGGCCCAGATTAGATCTTCATGTGGGTCTATCCATATTTAGGTCTAAAGGAGACGTAGAATTTAGACCTAAAAAAATGGACCCTTATCACACTACATGGCTGTCTAAAAGGCACACAGAACCTATTATAGTTGAGACAATACATTTGATCTTATGCACCAGCTATGGTGCAAAACTTTTGCAACTGCACAAGCATGTCTTTCAGAAGCATCAGCATGCAACACTCTGAGTGCCCCAGCAAATTGTCTAAAACCCAAGTTCCTGCAAACTGGGACTATCCATCGTTTTCTTGGTTGTCCTATCCCAGGCCAAAAGAAAAAGAGGCGCGTAAGGGTTTTGTCAGCCCAAAGACAGTTAGGACATATAGAACTGAAATCGATGTTACTTTTCTAGTTCTTGGGGAAGTTCTTAACAGGAAGGGTGCCATGTCGGAACCTGACGTACAGTTGCTTAGCTAGGGGGACTGTAATTAAATCCAGGAAGTTCATAAACCTGCTGCTATTTTTTATGTCCATAAACTCTGAGGTGATAGAGCCCAACTTAGGTCTTCTTACTTCCTCAGCCCAGACATGTTCCCCAAAGACTGCCTTTAGATGTAATCAGGTTAGGGGGTCCCTTAGGGTTCTGTGCTCCAAACTTTCCCGCAGCCTAAAGATGAGAGAGAAGCCTTATTGTTCGCCACCCACTTAATTGCCCTGCCCTTATCCAATTCTACAATTTCCTTAAAGGCATAAAAATAGTTGGCGAGGGCAGGAGTACTCCTTAATCTTCACCAGTACAAAATTGGGTGTAATTTGGCCTTGTCCCTGATTGAATTCATACCCTTGTCCCACCTTAGAGGTAGCGTAGGGGTAGTCGGTGGAAGCTTCATTAGCGATCTTAGGAATTTGTTTTCAACTGTGACCAGTAAGGTGGTATCGGTATGGCCCAATAATTCAGCACCATACAGGGGGGTGTGGCCTGACTGTTAAACATGGCGGACGCGTGATCCCAGAGCTCCGCATCAGCCTGCAATTTTCTCTGTAAAGCCTGGAGGTCGGGACGAGCCGCAGAGCTACGAACGGACCCCCGGCACTGGTGAGGAGGCGTGCACCTCGGGGGCGAATTTCCGGCTGCTGAGACCCCCACAGTGAGCGGAGACCGGACGAGCTGGGCACGCTCCCTAGAAACGAGAGGAAGAGGCCTGGAGACGCGATGACGACTGCTGGGCTTGGCTGAAAGGGAGAGCCCGGGGGACGCAAACAACACGAAAAGCCAAGCCCGCAGTGAAGCGACATACTGCATGGGCTGCACTGGGGGGAGCAGAGCCACCCGTGAAGTTACTGGCCCCGACCTGAATCGAGAAGCCGAGGTGGGTGTGGAGAGCGAGGGCAGCCTGGCAGGCCCCATGGCTGGACGAGGGGCGGATACGAGAGTGGAGCCCGGTGGTGTGGAGTGCAGGGCTGCGTGAGAGAGTGGCACTACCTGCGGTAAGCAAGGGAGCCGCTGGGGTCTGCCATCCGTGAAGGTACTGGCCCCGAGCTGAATCGGGAGGCCGAGGAGGGCGAAGAAAGTGAGTGCAGCCTAGCAGGCCCAGAGGCCGGGCGAAGGGCAGAGACGAGAGCGGAGCCAGGCGGCGCGGGGCGCAGGCCTGCGAGCGTGAGCGGCACTGCCGGCGGTGAGCAAGGGAGCTGCTGGGATCTGCCAAGGGCTGTTGAGGCTGCCTGGAAGAGAAGAGTGCGGCCTGGTTGGAGCTACGCGCTAGGCCATATAGCAGTGGTGGGAGTGACAAGAGAAAGTCGAGTGCTGACTAACACCATTTGAGATGGGGAGGAATCTGCCCGGCGGGATCAAAAGAGGTCCTTGGAGTGGAGTTGGCTGCAGCGCTGCCCTGGACGTCGAAACAGGAATCGGGAGACTAGCTTGGAGAGGCCCCCCTGGGATCGAGGAGAGAGGGCCAGGCTCTGGGGACAGACAGTGAGAGGCCTGGGGCCCGACAAAACCCGACTGTTAGCCGACCAACACCCTGGGATGTGAGAGATCCTCTCCGGCTGACACGGAGGGGGGGCAGATTTCTGACTTCCACCTTGGACTAGAATGACACGAAGGGGTGGCAGGGGCCTGAGCTCCACTTGGGGCCTGAACGGCGCGAAGAGTGAGAGCTACTGGTTGGAAGATGAATGACTTCGGCTACCTCGAACCCTGGCTCAAAACGGTAGTCGCACTGGAAGGACTGTCTGCATTCTATACGTTGGAGAGGGCGCATCGGGTCCCGGGAAGGCCTCCGGCCCCGGGTCGCCCTCCGCGCCTAGTGGTGGCCAGACTGTTGCATTAAAAAGATAGAGACCTGCTTCTGCGGAAGGCGAGGTGGAGGGCGTTATATCTGGAGGTGAAGAAAGCTCTACGTGATGAGGGGCTCCAATATTCACTAATGTTCCCGGCCCACCTCCGCATCGTATTGGATGGTCAATCCCACTTCTGTGATGACCCCAAAGCGGCTTGAGACTGGATGAAGGCATACAGAACGGGGAAGCCGGTGGGAGAAAACAGAGAAGCCCGGAGACAACCTGACAGAGAAAAAAGGAAAAGGCCCAGGAGAAGATCCCGGCGGGAGCAACTGAAAAGGCCAAGCCCCTCGCAGACTGAGAAGGAGAGAACTACAGCATTGCGGGCGGTGGCAGAAATAGTGCACAGCGCGGAGACTCCCTCTGAAGTAGGCTCGACTAAGGGAGCGGAGGGCTCCAAGTCTGAGGCCTCTGGGGTCAGCAGTGTGGCTCTGCCGATACTCACCCCTGGGACTGGGGATGACATCATCTGACAAACAGCTGGTGCGACGCTGGAGCACGGCTGGGCACGATGGGGGACCTAGCACATATGGACTCTGTGGAAGCGGACCAGGCCCGGAAGGAGTACTTTGGGCTGATGCAGCAGGGCGAGATGCCGAATTTGCTCTACTGGCTGCACCCCCCAACGAGTGGGCACCATCACGGTTCCTGCCCTACAGTGGTGGTTAGTGACTGGGGCAAGGTTTGGGCAGCCGACCGTTGTCGAGCAGCTCTGGGATAAGAGAGTTGTAAGTTTTGAGGAGTTGTTTTTTTGCACGCTGTTGTTTTTTCCACTAAGTACAGGTGGTCACCGAGACGCAGAGGTCGCCTGGGGTGTGTTGTGGGGCTCTGGGTACTTTCAAGATACCATTAATCATGGCAGCTGACCCCGGTACTATGAGATTCCTCACCTGGAACGTGCAGGGTCTAGGGTCAATGAACAAAAGATACACTGTATATAGCTACCTGAAGAGGAGGGGGGGTACAGATTGCCCTGCTCAAAGAAACGCATCTTATACAAAGCAAAATTAAGAAACTGTATAAACGATGGAGGGGGCAGATATATGCAACAAGTTATTTGGCCTTTGCTAGAGGTGTCCGGGTATGGATAAAGCCTGGGGTCCCCTTAGATGTCACCAGTACCAAGACTGACAAAGAGGGGAGATATGTGTTGCTTACTGGGAAACTGTGTGGCAGGGATATAACCATAGGCAGTATTTACACCCCAAACTATGACCAGTTAATTTTCCTGCGAAGGCTTTCGGCCCAATTAACAGACCAGACACTGGAAGCCACAATAAAAGGGGGAGACTTTAACTGTGTGCAAGACGTAGCGTTAGATCGCTCACATCCCCCCTTCCCGGGGACCCAGCCTCACCGCACATCAATGGGATTTCGGGAGTGGAGTAACCACTAGGTATTGGTTGACACTTGGAGGGTACAACACGCAACAGATAGGGAATACTCTTTTTTTCTCCCCCTCCATCAGCTACACACTAGGCTAGATGCATTCTTTCGCTCTACAGACATGAATGAGACTGTCACACACACTGAGTACCTGGGGCGCACCTGTTCGGACTATAGTCCGCTGTTACTGTTCCACCAACCTCCGAGAACTAGGCCCCCGATCCCTATGTGGAGGTTCAGACCTGAGATGCTGGAAGACGGCCCCTTCAAGGAATCCCTAGGCTCCTGTATCGAAACTTACTTCGCCACGAATGCGCACTCTGCCTCCACGGAATTAGTGGAATGGGAAGAATTTAAAGTGGTGGTCCGGGGGCACTGCCTGAGTCAGTCGGTTGGGGTGCGAAGAACTCTATGCAGGGAGCTGGATGAGCTTGAGAAGCGCCTCCACACAATTGACAATAGGCAGGGAATAGATGAGACAGCATTAGTGGCCCTCTTAGACGTCAGATCCCTATACAATGAGGCACTGGAACGCCTGCGGAAATTCGACTATAAAGGTTACCTGGCCAGAGTACATGATGAAGAAGGTAGATCAGGCCGATTGCTAGCGAGGTTGATCAAACCAGAAACACCAGGCTCCCACATAACACACATTAGCAATGAGGTGGGTACAGTTATGTACGATACAGGGGAGGTCAACACCCTCTTCCGGGAATACTACGAAAAGTTGTATACTGCCCCAACCCCCCAGGACGCAGTCAGGGAATTTCTGGCAGGCTTGCAGCTAACAGTCTTAGACGGACAGCACCGGGAACCATTGGGAGGACCGGTGACACTGACAGAGATAAGGCAAGCCATAACATCAATGGCCACAGGGAAGACACCAGGCCCAGATGGCCTTCCTGCCAAGTTCTATTCTACCTTTGTCTCGCAATTGGCGCCCCACCTGGAGATCCTGTATGCCACATCACTGGGACTGGGGTGGCTCCCGGACTCCACGGAAAGCGCCACAGTGATTCTGCTCCCCAAGTCCACTACTCCAGGGACCCGAGTGGGGGACTACAGGCCGTTATCCATGCTTAACATGGACTTTAAAATTTTAAGCAAGTACCCAACTTCAAATATTATTACCTAGCCTCCCAGCTTCAGTGGCTGGCCCAGTGGCTGGAGGGAGCCAACGTAGAGGGAACGTTTATGGGCAGGTTAAGCAGTCATTTTACCATCCTACTGGCTAAGGTACTCGACCATAGGGTGGTGACCCCCTATGGATTGACTCTGCTAAACACAGCACTAAAGTGCTGGAAGAAAAGCTTGGCCAGGCTGCATGAGATCCCTAAGTACTTGCCACGGCTCACCCTAGTGGGTCTTCTGTATGGAACCCCGCGCCAAATATTTACCTCGGAACAACTGACGGAGTGATTAGAGGTGGGCCTCAGGTCAGTGGGAGACTGCTACCCAAAAAATAAGTTGTTCCCCTTTGTGGAACTGGTGGGACAATATGGGTTACTGGTAGGCCATTTTCTGCAACACGAGGCCCTGGTCGGCACATTCATAGAGCTATGGGGCAGAGGCAGAGAGGAGCCGGGTGCGCACCCTTTACTGCATGTATTGCTCTCCCTGGGAGACGCTAGTCACCAAGTGAAGTGGTTTTGTATGACCCTAGTGGAGGCATCGCTGACACCATTGCCCAAAATCAGGGAACGCTGGGAACAAGCGGTAAATAAACAACTCACAGACCGGGAATGGGAGAGAGCCTTGGCTTCCCCCAAGTCAATATCTTGCAACACGCGACTGAAGTACATTCTGTTCAACTACGTGCATATGGCTTACCTGACACCACACAGGCTCCGAATGATCCACGGTGGCGGGATGCGGACGTGCCCAAGGTGCTACCAACAAGACGTGGACTTTATCCACATGGTTTGGAATTGCCTGACGCTGACCCCCTTCTGGACTGAGGTGGTGCAACGGACGGGGGCGGCACTGGGGAGGGAGCTGGATAGCTCTGTGGAGGTGTGCCTGTTGGGCCTTTTTCCCTGCCCGCTGAACCGGAAGGTAGGGAATAAATGTATTGACCTGGCCTTGGTCCTTGCCAAGAGATGAGTGGCGATGTCTTGGAAAGCCAGAAAGGGTCCACAAATAGAGAGCTGGAAACGGGACCTCACGAACTGGGCTGAGGCAGAGGGGTGGGCACTTCTTAGGGAAGAAGCAAGGGGGGTGCGCAAGCGACCCATAGCAGACCAATGGAGGGAGCTGGTGAGGGCTTTGGAAAGCCTGGAAATAGAAAATGAGGAACCTGGCGGAGAGGGAGCCACCGAGACATCAGCTAGAACACCTGAACACACATAGCGTTAGGGAACAAATACAGCAGGCAACAAACCTCAAACAGGTGGGAACACACAGTAATCGGTACACCACGAACTATGGCCTCGCATGACTGCCATTAAGATCTACCAGTAGAAGCCCTGCACCCAACATAAACCCTACACCCACGCACCCTGTTAAATAGATTAGCAATTGAGTGCTCACATGCGGAAATAAGTTAGACGCGGTTAGTAAGTTGCAAGGTTTTCAGTTAAGTTTATAGCTGGCTTCCACTCAACTTGGAGATGTATGAACATGAAAGCAAGACAGACACAAAGCGAGCCGAAAGGGTACTAGACAACGAGGAGGACAACAACTCCCCAGTTAGCTGACCTATAACATGGACATGAATAAGATGAAGAAACCTGAGCAGAGTTGATATAAAACGTTGAATCCCTAAAGCTGCCAAGTCGTAAAAACCATAGATGTAAAGCTGTAACAGAATGTCGTCATTGATATCCATGTATCCTGTAATGTGTTGATAATAATTTTGGAAATGCCAATAAACAAATGTTTAAAAAAAAAAATCAGCACCATATAGAGCACTAGTTACTGCCTTTGTCTGGTAGGTAAGTAGAGCTGGGGAAATCTGTTTCGTGTAAGAAGAGTTGTACAGCTTGGCCCCCCGAATGCATGATGGGACAAATTTAAACCACTCTTTCTAATTTGGGCCACCCAGGACATGTTGGAAGTCAGTCTGATGCCTAAATAGCAAAGTTATATCCCTCTCTAAGCAATGCCCATTGATTTTCATGGAGCCTCTAAACTTTTTGTGTGTGTATAATCACATAAATTTCGTTTTCCCCATGTTTATTTCCAGACCCCGATCTAGACAAAACGCTGCAAAATTCAGGGTCTGGAGGCCCCCTAGTGACTTTGCTCAAAAACAATGCACTCTATACCACTGCACTCCACACCAATTAGTCTGCACCACTGCACTCTATGCTACTATACACTACTCTGCAAAACTCTCTGCCACTGCATCCTACACCACTGTTCTACTCTGCACCACTCTACTCTACGCCACTTTACTCTGTGCCTCTCTACTCTGCAAGACTGCATTCTCCACCACTGAACTCAACGCCACTCTACTCTGCATCACTGCACTCCAAGCTACTGCACACTGCACTATAGCACGCTATGCCATAGCACACTACGCCACACTACACCATAGCGCTCTGTCTCTGCACTCTACGCCACTCTGTTCTACTCTGCACCACTGTACTCTACGCCACTGCTCTCCGCACCACTCTACTCTATGCCACGGCACTCTACGTCACTCTACTCTGCAAGACTGCACTCTCTGCCACTTAACTCAACGCCACTTTACTCTGCACCACTGCACTCTATGCCGCTGTATGCTACGTATCTCTACACAATTGTGCTCTATGTCACTCCACTCTATGCTACGCTATTCTACTGTGCACCACTGTACTCTATGCCACTGCTCTCTGCACCACTCTATTCTGCACCACTCTACTCTATGTATCTTCACTCTATGCCACTCCACCACTTAACTTAACGCCACTGTACTGCACTCTACGCCAATGCACTCTACGCAGCTACAGTCTGCATCACACCACTCTAATCTATTCTGCACCACTGCACGCCACTGCACTCTACTCTATGCCACTGCACTCTACGCACTCTACTCTACTCCTTTGCATTCTACCCTGTACCACTCCACTCCACCCTGAGCCACTCCACTCTACGCCACTTAACTCTACTCTGAAACAATCTTCTCTACGCCACTGCACTCTATGCAACTGCACTCTACTCTGCACCACTCAACTCTAAGTCACTCTATTCTACGTCACTGCACTCTATGCCAATGCACTCTACACCACTTTACTGCAAGCCAATGCACTCTATGCCAATCTACTCTGTACCACTGTACTTTACGCCACTTCACTGTAGGCCACTCTACTCCACTCCACGACACTACACTCTAAGATACTCCACTCTATGATGCTCCACTCCATTAAACTCTACTCCACTCTAATCCACTCTATGCTACTCCACTCCACTCTACAACACTGTACTCCACTCTTTGCCACTCTGCAACACTGCTCCACTCTATGACGCTCTACGCAACTCCCTTTATGCCACTCCATGCCACTTTACTCCACTCTATTCTACCACACACTACTCCGCTCTGCTCCACTCAATGCCACTCCACTCTACTCTACTTGACATTACAACACTCAACTCCACTCTATGGCATTCCACTGTCCTACACTACTCCACTCTATGCCACTCTACTCTACGCCAATCTACTTCACTCTACGCAACTCTACTCTACAACACTCTACTCTACTCTATGTAACACCCTCTACGCCACTCCACTCTGGTCTACACCACTCCATGACACTCTGTGCCACTCCATGATACTCAACTCCACTTTACACCACTCATCTCTACTCCACTCAATGCCCTTCCACTCTACGACATTCTACTCCCTCCACGACACTCCACAACACTCTACCACACTCCATAACACTCCACTCCACTCATCTTTACTTCTGTAACCTTTAGCCCTGCTGAACAGCAGCCACACTGGTGTACAACATGGCTAAAACCTATTGGCAAAGCCAATCGCTTTTGCATGGGCGAGACCTATTGGCTTTGCCAATGCTTGTTTTACTTCGTGGTTGCTTCCCCTGATTTATCATTGCACTACCTTCCCTTTGGTCCTAATGCCCCATGCTGCCCATAGTCCTGAAATTTGAGGAACAATGTCCCATGTTTCAACTGCACGCTCTTTCATTCCTAATGTCCTATGCTCCTGACTCCTGTTGCCATAAGCCCTGCCATTTCTCTCCCAAAGCCTCATGATATCTCTTGCCAAAGGTTTACTTTCTCTAAATCGTTTCAGTGACTGAGAACTATTCAGTTACCTAGACTGACCATTATCCGATCATATCCAACCTCTCCGTTCCGTCAGTACCTAATAATAGTACCACCGCCTAACATGTCACACCACTGAAAATAATGGACATATTCTCATTTTGCTCCCGTTTATCAGTTACATTATTCACAGCCCACTAAGAACAGTTCAACAGTTTTACTACTTCAGTTTTGCAACCAAATCCAATTCAAATCCATCACAACCACTAAACCCATTAAAATCTGACCAGCTAACCCCTGAAGTAAAATCAATAAAGTCAAATATTAGTATCCAGGAAAGAGTCTGCTAGAAATCCTCCAGCATTAACAACAAAAAGCCAAACAGATTGCTATGTAGAGAACTAGATAAAAGTATTAATTAATTCAAGAACCCTGAAGGCATTGCCTCAAAAGTGGGCCCCTCTTGAGAATTATACAACTCTCTGGCTAACGTCTACATTATAAAAGCAGAAGACCTGGAAATATACTTTATTGAAGAAAAGGTGCACAGTGTAAAGATAGAGCTCTTTGAGAAATCAGAAAAGTTTCAGGTTGGCGTGTCTTTGATTTGTTTCAGTATTACATTCAGCTTGTTTCTGAAGTCGATGGGCTTTGAATTAACTCCACAATGAACAGCTTTTTAGCCACTGGGCGACCCATTCATGTTCACATGCATGATCACCAGACGCCAACGTGGGACCCTGCGATCCCCGGGGTGGACTCTGTAGAGGCTCGCCCCTCTCCCATTCCTCCTTCTGGAGTGACCACTTGCCCACATTTCCCCCATGCTTGTAGTGAGCTCCTGCCGCTCACCTCACCACCATTACGATTAACTGCACTTGGCAGCGCCAGCCAAAGGGTTACAAAAAGTACTGTTTTGATTTATTTTGTGATGTACGTATTGGCTACTCCTCTGTAAGACGGGGTGAACTACTCTGTTTTGGGTTCACATCCCCTTTTTCCTTCCTCCACCCTGATACCCCCGCCATATTGTTGGATGATCTGCTACCTGAGTCTTGTCAGTGTATCTATGATGGGATGTGTCTGTCCATCCATCCACTTCGAGTATATGTTGGCTACTGTATTTGGTACCTAATGTGGAGACTCTTGATTAAATGGCAATAAGAAATTTAAACAACAAGATGAATAGCTTTTGAATTGCTTCAAGAGAGATTGCCTTTAGCTTGTGTCAGGAATGGGTGAACTTGTAGTTGCTTCAGGAGTGGGTGGACTCTATCATCTGTGAGCTTTGAAGTTACTTTGAGTCTCCCTTCTGCGAGGTCCTCCTGCTGACACTTTCTGCCTGCTCGGAGCTGGCAGAAAATGTCAGCGTTTTGTTCGCCAGAATGGGAAAATCTGACCTGTAAAGTCCCCATTATCTCCTGGTTCAAGCAGTTATTTTCCATTCTTGGGGAAAACTCAGACTAGCTAGAATTTGGTGCTGGGGTACCAGAGATCCTGGCCTCGGTGTCACCACACCAGATTCCGGCCAACACGTAATAAAGGCCTATGTTGGGAACCTGATGATGTGTGGAGTGTGCCCCAGTCGTGAATATTGCTCTGAATTTGAGTACGGGAGGGAAGTTGAGGGTCCTTGCTTGACCACTAAAGCTGTGTCGTGGATACCTTCAGTACAGTTGACCCTGAAGTGTGAGCAGAGCTCAGTCTTTCTCACATACAATGAACCTACTGTATAGTGTGAATAAGTTGAACTTTTACTAATATCAAACGTTGACCATTTTCCAACTTCTGTGCCTCCCCAACCCCTGGTGTGTTTCATAATGCAGTCAAATTGAAATGCTGTTTTAGGGTGTGCTTAGCAAAAGTTATCTTTATCCTGCAGTACATACAGGTTATCTGAAATTATTTGGGAATGTGTGAAATGCCTTATTGGACATAACTTTCCCTTAAGATGAAACATGCTCTTGGCCAGCTTATATCGTGTTTATTATTTCCAGTGTTTAGTTAATGTTATCTAAACATTTGTGGTTTTGGGTTTGGACGGTGGTGGCATTGGAGCTTGTCTAGAGGTCATAAATCAAGTTTATGTGGTACTTTGTCGTATTAGTCACAGGGTGTGAGATGCAGCTGTACAGTCACTCTGGGTGTAAATCTACATTACATCATTAAAGGACACAAGCTTTATTTCTGAAGAACTTTAAAGTCTGTCAGTAAGAGACACTAGGATATGATTAACCCATGTTGGTTAGGAAGATATTAGCTCCCAATAACACACTATATCATTTCAGCTCCTAAAATATCCTTAAACACCCATGATGGCAGAGCAGCCCTCAACGTTGGCCTTGGGAAAATGTGATTCTTCTTTCCCTCATTTTGATGTACACCTGTCCTATGGCACAGATAATGGTGAATTACATGCACTCTGAAACCATTGCGCTGGAGAGGCGCAGCCGACAGGGATGTCCTTTGTCCCCCTCCTTTTCGCAAACTGCAATGGAAACGTTGGCGTGTAAAATTAGGCAGCACCATGCAGATAGAGGCATTCCTTTCCTAAATAGGAAATTGATTATATCAATGCATGCTGACAATGTTACACTGTTTATCAAAAAACAGAAATCAACCTGTTCCCAGTGCTGGCTGAAGTCATCACGTTTGGGCTATATTCTGGTATGAACATTAACTGGGACAATTCAGAAGCAGTGCTTTAACATAGGTAAACCAACCCAAGGTGCTGGACCATCCACTTAAATGGCAGGAGGAGTCGGTTAGATTCTTAGGAATTAAAGTTCGCAGAGATAAGGAGGTGGTTATTGGCGATAACTATGAGCCAGTGCAAAATTATGAGAACAGATAACGACTCCCACTTGCTGTGACGGGAAGGATAGCCAAATAAAAAAGGCTGGTAATGCCTAAGCTATTATATTTGTTCATAAACATCCCAATATCTCACACAAGGATTCTTCCGTGAACATTGGGGGGTTGTTTCAGAGACTCATGTGGGTAGGCAAATGGGTACGGCTGCACTGGGTAATTGTGGCTGAACTGGCGGTACCTGACCCAGAGAGTTACTACTTGGCGGCAGGGGCGTAGCTTCAAGGAGGGGTGTTTGGTGTGTTACACCCCCATAATAAATGTATGATTTGATAAATAGCTAGGTACAGGAGCTTTCATTCGGGTATGGTAAGCTGTCTGTTGGATTTCACATGAGATTTTTAAACACTCACTCAGTCAAAAACACACAGACACTCTTCTGTTTTGAACGTCTTAAAACATAGGTATTTTACAAAAGACTGAGTTTTCAGTACCCCTCACAATCCACACTCCTTTTCATTGGCCCTTAAGCCCCCCTCATGTGCTGCTTCTCATATAAAAATAATATGATATGCAAGCGTGACTGTCGGAAAATTTGAAGCTCGTCCCCCTACCCCCCAGTCTGACTGACCAAGCTATGCCCCTCCTTCTCGGCTCTTGCTTTCTTTGGTATTTACTTGTACCTGCCGCAGGCCCCTCCCCCGCTCATGGTGGCAGAGTTTAATGAGACTGATTTGGTATCTGAAATAAGTAGATGACACTGACACTTCAACCACCAAGGCATGGTGGGAGCTGAATAGGAAGGTAGGACTGACTAAAGTATACACCCCATACTTACCCTTAGTAGAAAACCCCGCTATACCATTGACATCTGGTAAGATAGTCCAGGACACTCTGAGTAATCATGGGCTAACAGAGATGGGTCAGCTGTATGAAGGGCGGGCAATTGTTTACCTCAGCACAACTCCGAACTAAGGGGCCTACTAGCACTCTTGACATGTTTATATACCACAGACTCAGAGCTTGATATCAGCAGTTTCCACAGGAACATCCAGAGGTTCCTCAAATCTGCAAGGTGGTAAAGTTTTAGTTTAATAGGGGCTGGATATCACAATTATATAACATATCGAATGATTCCAGAACCACCGAATGAGTCCAGAATACACCGGTGATGCTGTTGTGGGAGAAAGATTTGGGAGATCTATGGGACATACACAAACGGGCGATCTGCGGTTTCACATTTAAAAACCATATCGATGAACTACAGACACAAACTAATACATTTTAGTGTTTTGCATAGGACCTATCATACACCCAAACAACTACATAGGATGATGGATCCATCCTGATCTCACGAGTGCACCAGAAGTCATGCTCGGCAAGCTGACTTTATACACCAGGCATGGCCATGCCCTAGAATCTCAAGCATTCTGGTTGGAGACGCTTCGAACTGTGACACAGATACTGAGCACGCCAGTCGAATGATCGCCAGATGTGACTCTGTTGGGGTATGCTGAAAAGATACCCATGGGAAGGGTGAGGGCATTATTTCTATTGCTGATGAAGAGAGAAATTGCAATACATTGGTTGAGAGGTCCAGAGCCAACGGTGTCCTGGTGGCTCAAGGGTATAGCCATATGCAACACTAACGCTGACATTTTGGTTCCACCAAAATCTAGGCTGAAAGACATTTGGACTCTTGTCCAGGAATATATGCATCGTGGAAGTGAAATTGACTAGTTTGATATAAATGATTTGCCCGCCAGGGGGCCTAACCATAAATATAAACATCACCCTGATGGCAGAGTGACAACGAGGCTGTAATATGTGTTGCAAAATAAGTGTTGTACACCATACCTGTAATGGATACATTGATAACTTCACTGTATGCTATGCGACCTGTACCTGCAGGGTCTTTTCTTTACCACAACTGTTAGGTGTATTTTGAGTGTTTTATGGTCAAAAATAAAAACCTTTGGAAAAAATATACATACCAATTTACAAACCAGCAAAAGCCCAGGAGAACATCGTTTAGGAACCAAGGCAGCCTTAACTGATGCCCCTGCTGGTGCTTAGAAATTGTTATTCAGTTGAAATTGACTGGGCCCCTTTTCTGTAAGTCTAGGGGGCATATGCTAAGAGCACGGGCACAAAAATGACCATCCATATGGCTGAGTTCTGATTCTTTACTGTCCTTTCTTTTTACCACTTCGGTATTAACTAATATTGAGGGTTTATTGGGCATATATTGAGTAAACCTGAGAACCCCAAGGTACCATGTGAACACCACCTCAAAAGCCTGTCTACTTCCCCGCTTGTCTCTCCTTTACCACAAACATTTAGCAAAAGTTGCACAGGTAGTGAAAGAGGAAGGAACAAGAATCAGCAATGCCTGAACCAGGCTCAGTTATACTTAGAGGCCTTTACAAGCTCAGACGTCCACCAAGTAGACACAACTGGTAAAGATATCACTGGAGACAGGCAGCTGGGTAGAGCAATACAGAATTCCTAGGCCACAAACAGAAGACACCTGTGGTAGTCCACGTTGAAATAAGGGTAGGGAGGCCAGGCAGCATGGGTACTGCAAGACACAGAGGTGGACCGGACCGCTTACTCGCATTGGCGTTCAAATCCTTGTAGGCCCCATGCCGCCATCATTGTGTTTTACTGGACCTCTTCTTTTTCAGGTTCAAACCAAGTGGATATCCTTAATCCTCAAAGGTGTATAACTTAGAATGCAGAATGTTCCCCATTACGCGACATAATTTGCCTGTTCTTGTTGCATAATTTAGTCAACCCTACTGCATAATTAGATTTTTTTTTATTACCACTCAATTCCAGCGGCTCTGCTTATAAATGTTATTACTGCGTTGTGATTACAGGTAGAGTTGCAAGTAGTTAGTAGTATAGTCATCACTCACCCCCAGCCCCTATTTTGCTAATAGTGCTTAATTTTTATTTTGCTTTAGACCAAAATGTAAAAGTTATCAGATTGACCAAAACACTAGTTTTTCTCATTGTGCCTTAAGAGATTTGCAAGCCTGCATCAGATTTGGCAACCTTTCAAATCAGATCGGATGTAGCAGGCTGTAAATTTTCCACAGGCCACCATTATGCAAGGTGGTAGTTTGCAAAGTCTCTGTGACCTCCCAAAAATACTGTGGCAAATGTGTGACAAGAAGAGCACATTCCAACCCCTGTGAGAATCGGGGTATCCCTAATTGGCTGGAATTCAACAACAAATAATATACAAATGACGGTGTGCCTAGGGCTTATTTTAAAAGACACCAGGCTGGAACAAAGGACGGTGAACTGTGGCAGCCTGCAAATCAGTGTGTGACCCACGGCTGATCGAGTTGACTTTTAAATTTGTGAATCTCAGAAAAAGCAAAAGAAACTTTTTTTTGCATGCGTACTAGTAAAAAACCCTCAAGTTTACTGCGAGCATGTTAAATGACATCATGGTTGTATCTAAGCATTAAAAATCCCTAAAATGTGCCCATTGTGTTTACCATACCACTACAGTCATAATGCACACATGGTCCAAATACAACAGAGAATCAACCATATATTTGGGTGTTTTACGGTGGATATGATGACAGTAACCATAACTGGCAAGTTTCTGAAATTTTCAATGGTTCGATCTATCGATAAACTAGCTCCAGGGTGTGGTTTATAACTTTGAAATACCGGTACATGGATACAGTCCCATGTTTATCCTGTATCTTCAGATATGGTTCAGTGGAGGAGATTGCTCATTCATTCATGCAATCTTTTCTCCTGTCGTGAACTAGGTGAACCATTGATTCACTGTAGCAGAGTAGATCTACTATATGGCGTACCTGGATTTTTGTCCATATTCGGGTATATCATTGACTCGGCCTGGGATAGGAGACCTGGCGTTGACCAATGGAGACAGTGGCGCTCGCTTTAGCTGATTTAAGTCATGCATTCATAAATGCTCTACGTAAACCTATTTCTAGTCACATGGAGGCTCTAATAGTCTTTCTGTGTCTTTGTGTTTAATACTGTGCTCACATTGAATGAGATTTTTCCTAGGGGATTATGGGGAGTGTAGTTTTTTGTTTCCACTGTTTTAATACTTTGAGAAAAGAGAAGCCTAATATTCACCTCCATGTCTTTAATTCAGAACTGTCCTTCGTAATATTTAAATATGCATACTTATAGTAAATTCAAGAAAAGTCCAGAGAATGGAGGAAAGTGCAGTCCGCAGTGTGTTTTCACCATTTAGGATCTGCCTCCAGCTAGGTGAGTTGAAAGAAAATAAAAAGTTCTCTAAAGAGCCCTCTTATGATTCCAGTAAGTAAAGTTCTGCTTGGTGGTCAACAGGTTGGCTTGTGTCCCGGCCGCTCCTGTGATCTTCTAGTGTGAGGATTGTTGTAACAAAAGAACTGATTGTCCGTTCTTTACTCGGCTTAGCGCTGATCTGAAAAGTCGTGCTGAGCAGATCACGTCTGAAATGCTTTACTCTATGGCTTGGATTGTTCAAGCCCTTTGTATACTGAAAGGACCACAAGTCCTGGGAGTCATGCTAAAAACTCCTAAGGGGTCATTCAAAGTTTACGAGACCAGTCACCGAAGGGGTGAACCGTGGGCGCCGTCTCCGCCGCTCCAGCCGTGGCAGGCCTGCCAAACGTAGTTTGCAGTCAAGCTGGCAGCCATTTTTCCCTGAAAGCGACTCCTGTCTCTATGGTGGGAGCAGCTTTGGGGACAAAAAAACTCTAACAGTGACAGCGTATCCACCGTGCCATGCACGATAAAACAAATGTTTCCCACCAAGATGAAAACAAAACTAATATCTCATACACGATGCGAGTGTTCTCTCTTTCAGCCTGGTACCCATTGTTTACAAGACTGTTCTGGACATGAACACCTTTCAGGGATTGAATTGGAGGGCTGTCGTAAGTAAGTAGGCCTGCTTGACGCCATTTCCGGCTGCTACGCACCACAATATTCCTGTGGGCGTAATTTACTACAGTTCAACCAACAGGGAAACTGTGTTCCTCAACTTCGAATTGAGGCTGAGAAACCGAGTGGTGGGAGGAAGGGACAGCTGCCATGTTTTTTGTCAAATGTCGAATTACTGTCACCTCCAGTAAAGCCAACAGTCTCTTAAATTATTGTGCATGTAAGCGCTATATAAATGCAATTACAATACAATTACAATGAAGGAATCTGAAGAAAAGACTGCTAATGAAGCAATTCATTAATTAATTCATTCATTCTCATAGTGCATGAGCTGGGCCACAGCTAGATCGCTCCTGGACCTCGATGTGCTGAAGTGTCCTCAGGAACCTCTGTTGGGACTTTACCACATGCTTGCTATGCTCTCTTTGTGACCGGTACTCTCCTCCCCCTCTGTGAATGGCATTACCACCATACCGGTGTAAATGTATAGATTATCATTAGAGGGGTGGAGTGTGACCCTTTAAAACTCCGATTAATCTTGGCTCTGTACTGAAGGGTGTCTTTGTGTTCATAGTAACAGAGGAGTGACAAGAAGGGCCCTGGAAGAAGTCGGAAAACAGGTGCTCCCGGTGTACCTTCTCGGCATGCAACACGTATTTGATAGTTTTGTTGCAGACAGACTACCTTAAAAGGAGTGAGTGAAAAGTGCACTATCAAACCCAGGTGTGTGCTGTCTCCACTTTACAAGCGCATAACCAGTAGGACCAGAAAGTCTAGAAGGTGACATTTACTTCTGCCGATGGCCTCCAAAAAAGGAAACATTGTTTAAGCTGACGTGATTGCTGCCTCAGGTGACAAGAGTCAGTCTCTGTTGTCTCATAGTTAGCCATTTTGGGACTTGACTTGGCATTCTCCTCCAAAGAAGAGTCAATGTTTATGAATAGCAAACTTTTTCTGCTTGGGTGTCCCTGACACATGTATGTATGTATGTGGTATTTCTATAACATGGACCAAGCCAAAAGGCACTGGTGTAATATATATGGTCAAAAACGCATGGTATTATCTCATGTCTGGCCCACATGGCTCAGCCATGGTTCCAAATGGTTTTGGCGACTGAATGCAGATCGAATTGTTTTAAATAGCGACCCTAATTGTAAAGTGTGAGAGTGATCATGGGGACCTCTTTATGGTGGGCTTGTTCTCATGTGAGCCGGAAAGCGATATTTTCACAGACAGGGACAAGGTGTTTAAAATCTAATTACTTGAGTCTTCCTGAACCATAAATGGATCCCTATAGAGAATGGCTTGTTCTGCAACAACTAGAGAAATGTGTGATCCCACATGATGTAGCTACTAAAAATCCAGGCTATGTTTCAGAGTGACAGATTTCTGGGAGAAAGTTCTTGACGTTTTAATGTGGAATTGTAAGGTGATGAAAAAAAACATGTTTGTCTTTCGCTAAGAGAGAACACTTCAAAGAGATTATGCTTAATTAAGGAGAAGCTGGTATGCCCTCTGAATATCAAGGAAGGTTTCCCGATTGCTCCAAATATCGTGAATATAATATTGAAGGACAGAATATCAAAAGCTAAGTAAGTATAGATTTTCAGTGCCTATGTCCACTTATAAGTACCTTGATGATATAGATATGGATGTGAATTTAAGAATAGTAAATCTATAGTTCCGCTATGTGCACTTGTCCCTCGAGATTCTTCCCACGCTATTAGCGTACTTCGATATTCCTAGCCGCCATATTCCTTTGTACAATTGGTGGAGCTGCACAAGGCTCTCTCTCTGATAAGTTAATATACTCTAGCAAAGAATTGCATAAACTTAGGGCCAAAACTTGTTGTCCCACATTGGATTTGCAGGTAGAAATTAAGCAGTGTGTGCATTGCCAGCTACCTCTTAGTTTTAGAAAAATCAGGGCGCTAACACAACAGTGCACCTATCCGATCAGAATGGCTACTAAAATAGTCAAGGCAGTGCTAATTAATGCACGCTCATTAGTAAAACACAACACCGAAGTGGCCGAACTAATTGAAACACACAATCTTGACCTAGTATTCATCACAGAGACATGGGCAGATGGTGCCTCAGACGCAGACATAGCTCTAGCTCTACCTGGAGGCTATTCAATAATCCGTGCTGACAGAACAGGGAAGCGGGGGGGAGGACTAGCCATCATCTTTAGAGAAGAACTGCAGGCTAAGGGCTCAGGACTGGGCAGCAGCCCAGACTGTGAATTGCTATCCTTTCACATCACTATTACCAACAACTATACATTAAAAGGCCTGTTGATATACAGACCACCAAGGGCAAAAACCCCTCTAATACAGCTATTAAGTCCTTTTTTAGAATCTAGCTCCAAGGGCTCAGATTTTACCATACTAGGAGATTTCAATCTACATCTAGAAAAGAATTCTGATAATAACATTGCATCAATGGTTGAGACAATGGCCAGTTTTTTCCTGGACCAGATTGTCAAGCATAAGACACATGCGGCCGGGCATACGCTAGACGGGATTTTCACCTCCAACACAAACATCGGAATTGAAGGAATAATGCCCATTCCCTGGTCAGACCATAAAATAATAATATTCACGATAAAGGTGGATCAGGTCAAAACACCCACTATAACAGAGCCCAGGTATGCCTCCTATCAGGACTGGACCAAGATAGACATTCCGAGATTACAGGAGCAGCTACTCAGGACCACTCCTGAACTCGGATCTGATAGTAACGCAGCCGCTGATCAGGTATTCAGCGATACAAAAGGGGATGATGGACGGAACGTTTGAGCCAATCAAACACTCACCCCCAGTCAACTGATCTGGGTTTAATCCATCATCATTCTTTAGCTCACTCCACCACCCCAGTTCAGACATGGCCATATGCAAATCAGTCTGACCCTGTGCCTCATGGGAACAGTCCAGCCCGAACTGCCAAGCCATGTCTTCCCTGGACCGGAAACAAGCATCCTAGGACCGGTTTCTGGCATTCCAGCCGTCATCAGCCAGGCTTGCTTGAATCCAGTGGCAAAGTGAGCAAGGGACCCACGTCTGGGCATACCCCCGCCAACTTAGGGCGAACAAAGCGATACAAAAGGGGATGATGGACGGAACGTTTGAGCCAATCAAACACTCACCCCCAGTCAACTGATCTGGGTTTAATCCATCATCATTCTTTAGCTCACTCCACCACCCCAGTTCAGACATGGCCATATGCAAATCAGTCTGACCCTGTGCCTCATGGGAACAGTCCAGCCCGAACTGCCAAGCCATGTCTTCCCTGGACCGGAAACAAGCATCCTAGGACCGGTTTCTGGCATTCCAGCCGTCATCAGCCAGGCTTGCTTGAATCCAGTGGCAAAGTGAGCAAGGGACCCACGTCTGGGCATACCCCCGCCAACTTAGGGCGAACAAAGCGATACAAAAGGGGATGATGGACGGAACGTTTGAGCCAATCAAACACTCACCCCCAGTCAACTGATCTGGGTTTCCCATGAGGCACAGGGTCAGACTGATTTGCATATGGCCATGTCTGAACTGGGGTGGTGGAGTGAGCTAAAGAATGATGATGGATTAAACCCAGATCAGTTGACTGGGGGTGAGTGTTTGATTGGCTCAAACGTTCCGTCCATCATCCCCTTTTGTATCGCTTTGTTCACCCTAAGTTGGCGGGGGTATGCCCAGACGTGGGTCCCTTGCTCACTTTGCCACTGGATTCAAGCAAGCCTGGCTGATGACGGCTGGAATGCCAGAAACCGGTCCTAGGATGCTTGTTTCCGGTCCAGGGAAGACATGGCTTGGCAGTTCGGGCTGGACTGTTCCCATGAGGCACAGGGTCAGACTGATTTGCATATGGCCATGTCTGAACTGGGGTGGTGGAGTGAGCTAAAGAATGATGATGGATTAAACCCAGATCAGTTGACTGGGGGTGAGTGTTTGATTGGCTCAAGCGTTCCGTCCATCATCCCCTTTTGTATCGCTTGTTCACCCTAAGTTGGCGGGGGTATGCCCAGACGTGGGTCCCTTGCTCACTTTGCCACTGGATTCAAGCAAGCCTGGCTGATGACGGCTGGAATGCCAGAAACCGGTCCTAGGATGCTTGTTTCCGGTCCAGGGAAGACATGGCTTGGCAGTTCGGGCTGGACTGTTCCCATGAGGCACAGGGTCAGACTGATTTGCATATGGCCATGTCTGAACTGGGGTGGTGGAGTGAGCTAAAGAATGATGATGGATTAAACCCAGATCAGTTGACTGGGGGTGAGTGTTTGATTGGCTCAAACGTTCCGTCCATCATCCCCTTTTGTATCGCTTTGTTCACCCTAAGTTGGCGGGGGTATGCCCAGACGTGGGTCCCTTGCTCACTTTGCCACTGGATTCAAGCAAGCCTGGCTGATGACGGCTGGAATGCCAGAAACCGGTCCTAGGATGCTTGTTTCCGGTCCAGGGAAGACATGGCTTGGCAGTTCGGGCTGGACTGTTCCCATGAGGCACAGGGTCAGACTGATTTGCATATGGCCATGTCTGAACTGGGGTGGTGGAGTGAGCTAAAGAATGATGATGGATTAAACCCAGATCAGTTGACTGGGGGTGAGTGTTTGATTGGCTCAAACGTTCCGTCCATCATCCCCTTTGTATCGCTTTGTTCACCCTAAGTTGGCGGGGGTATGCCCAGGCGTGGGTCCCTTGCTCACTTTGCCACTGGATTCAAGCAAGCCTGGCTGATGGCGGCTGGAATGCCAGAAACCGGTCCTAGGATGCTTGTTTCCGGTCCAGGGAAGACATGGCTTGGCAGTTCGGGCTGGACTGTTCCCATGAGGCACAGGGTCAGACTGATTTGCATATGGCCATGTCTGAACTGGGGTGGTGGAGTGAGCTAAAGAATGATGATGGATTAAACCCAGATCAGTTGACTGGGGGTGAGTGTTTGATTGGCTCAAACGTTCCGTCCATCATCCCCTTTTGTATCGCTGATCAGGTATTCAGCTGGATTAAATTAAAGGTTAAAACTGCAGCCCCCTTGAAACGGATTATCTCTAGGAGGAAAAATCCCTCAGAACCTTGGTTCACTGATAAGCTGAGGGCACAAAAGCAAGCATGCAGAAGGGCAGAGAGGAAATGGAGGACCAACTATGAGCAACAGATGAAAGATGAATACGTCAGAACCCTGGCCATATATAAAAAACTAATTATAGAAGAAAAAAGTAATTACTTTACAAGAAAAATAAATGAGGCTAAGAACTCCAGTAAGGAGCTATTCGCCACGGTCAAAAAACTAGCAAATCTTACCATTAATAAACAGATGGAAGGCAGCACTGAGCTATGTAATACACTGGGACAGTTCTTTGTCGATAAAGTCAAAGTAGTGTATGAGTCTTTTATGACTAACAACAAGGCAGATATTCCATATCCCCATCCTAATCAAGGCACGCATGTCGAAGACCCCAGTCTGGGGTTCTGCTTTTTGCCCCCATCAGTGGAACATATCAGACAGGTGATGATGACAATAAAGTCTGGTGACCTAACAGACCCATGTCCACCAAAGGTGATGCATATGTTCCCAGATCTACTTAGCGAATAATTAAATTTGGTTTTCACAAAGATAATACAGTCTAGCTGTTTCCCAGATTCCTGGAAAACAGCCTCAGTCCTCCCGCTGCTAAAGAAGCCCAATCTGGACACTAATGAACCCGGGAGCTATAGACCAATTTCAAGAATCCCTTTCCCGGCTAAAGTGTTGGAAAAACTATTGAATAACCAACTGTCAAAATTTCTAGCCTCTGCAAACGTCCTGGACCAATCACAGTATGGATTCAGGTAGGAACATGGAACCGAGACAGCTCTGATTATGGCAGTAGAGGAACTCAGGACAGTATTAGATACCGGTGGGAAGGCCGCCCTGATCCTTCTGGATCTATCGGCGGCCTTCGACACGGTAAACCATGAGATACTTCTGACCCGGCTAGCAGAATTGGGAGCTCACGACACTGCACTGAAGCTGTTATCCTCATATTTGACAGATAGAACTTTTACAGTCAAATTAGGAGACTTCACATCCAAACCATTCAACTCACCATGCGGAGTAACTCAGGGGTCCTCCTTGAGCCCCACTCACTTCAATATATACGTTGCCCCCCTGGCAGCCATAATAAGAAAGTGTGAGTTCTTACCAGTCTCCTACGCAGATGACACCCAAATAGTGGTGTCAGTCTCAAACAATCTGGAGGATACAGCCGACCGATTCAGCAACTGCATGAGACAGGTTAAATATTGGATGCAGCTTAACTGCCTCAAATTGAACGGTGATAAAACCGAAGTTATGCTGCTCGGGGCAGACACAAATTTTTGGTCGCCTAAATGGTGGCCGGATAGCTTAGGCGATTTCCCTCCCCAGTGGACAAAGTCAGAAATCTGGGAGTTATACTTGATAATAAACTGTCTTTTAACGCCCAGATAAATAAACTGACTTCCTCTGTGTGGTTCATTTTAAAAATGATTAGAAGACTACTGCCTTTCATTCCCCAAGAATCATGCAAAACACTAGTAACGGCGCTGGCTTTGTCCAGATTGGACTATGGCAACGCCTTGTATGCTGGGATACAAATCCAACACCTGACAAAACTCCAGCGTTTACAGAATGCAGCAGCAAGGCTGGTGCTGGACATCCCTAGATCAGAGCCAGTTGCCCACAGACTAAGAGCCCTCCACTGGTTACCAATGGAGAAAAGGATAAGATTTAAGACAGCCTGCTTAGCCTACAAGGCCCTTCATGGTATAGGGCCACAATTTCTAAAAACACATCTGAAACGGTATGAGCCACGCAGGAGCCTGATGTCTGGGCAGGCAAAATTGATACAGGTCCCAAAATTTACGCAGGTCAGGTGGGGGGGCAGAAGCTTCTTGGTGCAGACGGCCAAGACCTGGAACCTGCTCCCTATCACAATAAAAAATAGCCCCTCGCTCCTATCATTCAGGAAAGCTGTAAAAACCTGGCTTTTTACCTCCTAGTTAGAGCTCTTTATCATCGGCAGTCTATTTCTACATCGACTTAGCGCCAAGACGCCCTTGGGCCTTCGCGCGCTTTACAAATTTTCAAATCAAAATCAAATCAAATCAAATCGAAAGGTGAACTACAGTGAGTTCATTGATCACCAAGGTAAGAGGAGATACATCATTTTCAGTTAAGCTAAAACCAGAGGGAGGGCTTTTTTTTACCTCTGTAAGTACTGGAGGAAATGGCGAGATCATTGATGGGCAATACAGCACTGGGGTGTTGAGCGGGTTTCAGAAAGTAGCGTCAGTCATTGCATGACAGTGCAGAATTGAGGTGGAGTGATGTTGGCCGAGGTAGAACTCTAGAGTGTTCACTGTTAACCAGTGTGTAACTGCAGGACGTTTCTTGTTGAACTCTTTGACTAGTATCGATCAGCATGGAAGTCATTGTTCACTATAATATTACTGTAGGGTGGTCAATGCAGGGAGGTTATTGCTTGAGCAAGGTATATATACAGGGTGACTTTTGATAACTGGGGTATAAATGTAGGATAGTTATTGTGATCACCATATAACTCTAGGTGAGTTATTCTTCATCGAGGATAACTGCTGCCTGGACATTGACCAAGGTACAGCGCCTGGAGTTCTACTGGGATTGTATTATACTGCAGGGCATTCCCTGTTAAATAAGATATATACCAGGGAGGGCATTATATGCCTGAGGTACAGCTCCATGAAGGGTATTTATGACTATGATGTAACCACAGGGCGCTCATTGTTGACCAGTGTATATAGTGATGGAGCAGGGAAAATAAAAAATTTTAACCCCTAACAAATTTTATAAATAAATAATAAAATGTTCGTTTAAATGTATTAATCAACACTGTATGTGTGGGGAAGGTAACACGCCAATGTGTGTGCTAAATAATCTATTAATGGATGTCCGTGTGTCTAATTATAACGTAAAAATAAATGCGTACTAATTGAAAATAAATGCATGTTTTTGTGCTTCAGTAGAAATAAAACGTGACGTTGCAAAAACAATAGTGATGGTAAGTAAGGAACAGCTTAAATGTTGCTTTCTGCTAGGTAATAACTAACTAGGGTACGTAGATGACGGGAGAGGAAACGAAAAGGCTATTTTTCTCTATTTTAATTATGTTTTGTTTGCCTCAAATTAGTGCTTCTAAAGTATAACCGAGTGGCGATATAAAATGGCCGCCAGTGGGAAGATGTGCGCAGGCGCAAGGGGACATGTGACACGGGATGAAATCGGAGAAAAACTAAACCTCGTGGTGTTGCTGAGAGGCTAGGATGCGAGAAATGGTCAAGGCTGATGTGACCTAATTGAACTGATAGTGTGCCTTGGTGATCAGCAGGAGTCCCGTGGGAAACCAGTTTAAGAGAAAGGACAATGACTGCGGAGTTCTCGAATGTATCGAAAGAAGTTACAAATGTACTGATCGAAGCGGATGGAAACATGTCTTGAGCGTATGGGAAAGGAAATGATCCAAGGACCATTGAATCCAAGAGAACTTGATTAAAAGAATGAATAAGATGACATGCATGGACCAATGAAAGAAAAGCGTGTTATTAATGTTGCAACAATTAGTTAGCAAAGTTAGAATTAGGGTATAAGAGGGCCTACTCTTAGTGGGAGGGGGTCAATGTCCAGAGTCGCAGTCAGTTGCAGAGAATCGCAGAGAGTCACTGTCACAGTCAGGAGCGGAGTTGGAGAGTCGTGTTGGTGTTGGTGGCTTCCAGTGCTGGGTGGTCCTGATCGGTCCCTTATTGAGCGGGAGATGCTGAAAGACTGTTAGATGAGACGGGTTGCAGGTAGCTGATGCTGACGAGCTGAAGTTGCTGTCTTAATTTTCCAGTTGAGTATGAGAATCAGGTTATTTCTAATTCTTAAACTTAGGTTAGAAATCATTAGTCTAAATTAGGAAGGTAGGCAGGTAATTAGGGTTTTGGCTTCATGACAAAAAATTTCCTTTCTGCAATAAATTGATTATGCTTAATAAATATTTGAATTTATAAATGAATAATTGAATAAAGTTTAAATTCTTTCTCATGCTTTTAAAATTATATAAAATTTAAGATTCTTTAAACCAAAATAACTCAGTGGTTATTTTCCTAAATGATTGTGACATCAGTAATTGGTTATTGTGATTCAGCTGGTCTTAATCACTATGAACTAATTTCTTACATGAATGATTCATCGACAAAACAATGAGCAGGAATATCTTAAGAAATAACTAAAAGAAAGCGACAAGTTAAGGTAATAAGATATCCCGGCTCCTTTCAGCGGTACATAAATGGTGTTTTCCATTTGGTTCTCATGCTTCTCCTAGGAGTACAGAATTTCATAAAGGTATAAAGGAAATCCAGGTGTGCGTGTGTGTTAGGCGATGTTTATGGGCCCCATCGTCATGTGGATGTGAGAAAATATAGTTTGCCCCTGGATGACCTATAAGTGACCTGGGAGGAGAATAGTTTTTATTGTACGCGCTGCATCAGATTTCTTGGTAGCAGAGTTATGGTTTTCTATAGATTAGTGATTATTGTTTATTGATTATTGATTATTTTATGACTAACATTATATGTTGAGTCGCGTTATGTTATATGTGAGTTTTCACGCTTCTGGGATGTAGGAAGTGGAACACGTGTGGCAAGAGAAATCACATGGAATTTGGTACATGGTCTGAATTCATTTTGGTAATAACGCAGGTTGTGTTATGTTAGGGATTTTCTGTACGAAAAGTGTGTAATTGAAATAGCAAATCACGTTTACTTGTGAAACTTTGGCCTTAATTCTCAGGAGCCTAGTCTCCACATGTGTCTTATCCCCAGAGAAACGAGTAAATTGTTTGTTTGAAAGAAGGGTAAGGTAGAGGGAAGTGCTACTTTATCGGCGAGAGTAAATAATTCTGTGGTAGGGTAGAGGTAAGCGCTGCCTACTGGAAATAACAGGATTCTTGTGTAAAAGGACAAAGCTGTCACTTTTGTTTAGCGAATCAGACTATGGAATTGTTTTAATTGTTGTAACTAACGAAGGAAACAGCGAAAAGAAAAAATTGCCGATAAATATAGTAAAGGAGGGGTAAAAGAGCAGAAGTGACGTAGAACAGTGCCGCGCTAGGATTGGATAGTGCGCCAGTCACGTGAACACAGAACAGGAGTGATGTAGAAAAGTGCCGCGCTAGGATTGGTTGGTTCGCGGACGAAGGGAATTGTTCTGATTGGTACGTTAGTGTGAGTCGCGCTGTAATTGGTCGAAGTTCTGTACACAGAACAGCGCTAGCATAAAGAGAAAAACAAATAGAAAACATGCCGTATTATGAGTATGAAAGGGAGAGAACATCATGGACGACAAAATTGAAGAATTTCTTTAAGAAAGACAAAAAGGTTGTGACTAGAGAGGGACAAGTAATTCCTCCGCCGAAATCAGCAGCTTCACATATGATGCTGAAATATGGATATCATACGTGCATATGGTTGGAAAACTGGGCAAAGTATACGAAGAATGATGGTGCTTTAGCTTTCCCTGAGAATGGTTCATTTAGTGTAGCGGTTTTGCGAAATTTGCGAGAAAAGATGACAAATCTAGAACCTAGACCTAGACCGACACAGTTTGAAGCATTGACGGAATGGGAAGACGAGATGTATGAACGAGAGAGATTCAGAGGAATGAGAGATCATGAGTTTATGCCTGGAAGATTGTGGGGAGTAAATCATGAGGACAGAATAAAACGATGGAGATGTGCTAACATGACAGGAGGTTTGTTTCCAGCTTTTACAGTTGAGGAAGGGACTAAGAAAAAACGGACTGAGAAAAAGAAACATATGGAGAGGAAAAGTATATGCATGAGAGCGAAACGGATGACGAGTTGCTGGAAGATATTTTAAATAGAAATCCACCTCCGTATCAGCAGAGTTCTACAGTGGTGACACCAAATGCGCCGCTAATAGAGACTATGCGAAATAAAAGCCCGGAAAAGAGAATTGAAGTAAATAGGTCACAAGAACCAGTGAGAACTTTTCAAAATGAAGGAATAGAAAGCGACAATGCAAGCGAATTAGCAAGGACAACAAAAGAACTAACTGAGAAGATTAGAGAATTAACGAAAAATATGGAAGCAGTTACTGTGCCTGTAACAATAGGTCCAGTAATACCCATTTTTGAGAATCAGAAAATTGATGAACGATCTTTGGTAATTCCCATGAGTTCACAATTTCAGAGAGAAAAGGAAAGGATGGAACGAAGTGCAAGTACAAGTAATTTGGCTAGCACTTACAGACCAAGTCCACCTACAAATTTGACGGTAAATGAGTGCAATGGTAGGAAAATGCATATGGTAACAGAATCTGCAACAGAAACCCCTGAAAAGAGTAGTAATTGGATAGAACTAAATAATACACCCATAGGTCCGACTCCTGGTGAGTTAAATGAGTGGATGAAGGCATTTAAAATAAAAGAACCAGAAGAAAAACCAATAGATGTAATTAGGTTAAAAATCGATATGGAAGAATTAATTCTAGGAACAATTGGTACCGAAAAGATAAAAAATTACCAGGATGATGGAAATAATGTTTCTGTGCAAAAGTATTACATGGAGGGCAAAGAATTTACATGACAAACTAGAAGAAGTAGCCAGTGAGATTGGAATAGACTTTGCAAAAGTGAAAACGTTGCAGAAACCAAACAGAGTAGACATTTGTGAAAAGGATATTGAAAATTTGAACACGGCAGGAAGGCTGACACAGATAAAGGAGTTAATTGTGTTGTTGAGAAAATGGGGTGATGTGGACAGATGGAAGGTTAGATGGACAAAGAAGAATGAGAAAACTACAGACAAAGGTTCATTGGCTTTTATGATAACTGAAAAAGAATCTGTTGCCAAAGAATATCCCATGAGAGAAACTCCAGGTGGTAGTTACGTGCATGTTCCCTGGACTAGGCAGGACATACTGTCATTTACCAATGACTTTCCAAAGTTAAGAGAGAAGCCAGTTGAGTGGTACCGACAAGTAGAGAGGTTTGTAAAAGTCTCAAAAGTGTTGTGGATAGATTTAGATGGATTGTTTGACATAGTGGTACCAACAGATTTGTGATCAGAATGTAAGATTACAGTTGACTGGCCAACTACAGAATATCCAAGAGATCCTAAGACAGGAGCTCCAGGTCCTGATGTGATGAAGAAGTACGATAAGGTGATTACCTTTTTGAAGAATAAGATTCCTCCTAAAGAGACAGATTGGGTAAAAATCGATAGAACTACACAGGAAAGTAAGGAGTCTGTACATGCATATTATGAGCGATTGTTATTAGTTTTCAAGCAATATAGTGGTTATGAAGAGTTGAGTGAAAAAGACATGAGTCATTTTGTACACCGATTTGTGTTTGGCCTGAAACAAGAAATAAGTGATATGATTAAACAACACATGATAAACTGGCAGAATGGAAGTGTAGATGAGGTGCTGAGGTATGCTAAGTATTGTAGTGATGAAATAGAGAGTAAACAGCGTAAATTGAAAGAGAAGGCAATGTGGGCACAGGTGAAGGTGGCAGAAAAACAAGAAGCTCAATTGGACAATAATAATGGAAATGAAACAGGACAGAATAAAATGCGACCAAACATAGGTAAAGGAAAGGGTCAAGTGAGTCTAGAAGAGGCAAAGAAGAAATGGCCATGTCATAATTGCGGAAAATTAGGGCATTGGAGAAACGAGTGTAAGTTCCCACCTAAACCTAATCCGGAAAATCAATCATTAAATCCACAGGTGCAGAATGAGGTAGTTGTTCAACAAAGTCAGGTGCCGCAACCACCACTTCCCAACACTGTTAACCAACAAAGATACAGTACAGAAACAGGATTCTACGGAGGAGAGCAGGTAACACAGTTGCCGCGAGCAGCTAATATTTCTCAGTATTGGTTGCGTCAGAGTGAGGATGACCCGGATGAAAGATTCTGACGGTGCCCAGGAGAGGGAAGAGTGCGTGCTTGGCGCAACTCTAGAGGTAGATCAGTCTGGTCCCTTTGTGGATGGAGAAGTGAATGGTGCAAATGTAACATTCCTTGTCGATACTGGAGCTACCCGTTCTACTGTTAGATCAGTGGAAATTCCAAACCTTCCTCTCTCAGGTGAATACATCCAAGTAGTAGGAGTAGCCAATCAGCAGATTAAAACCCCACTTACTGAATTGGTGGAAGTAAAAATTGGTTCTTTTAGCAAAATGCATAAATTTGTAGTGTGCGATTGTAGTCCTGTAAATCTTTTGGGTCGTGACCTCTTGTGCAAGATGAATTGCACAATTTATTGTACGCCAGATGGAATTGGATTTCAGACTTCAGATGAAGATGTTTTGTATAAAGTAACTTTGATGAATCAGGAACCTGAAACGAATGGTTTGTTTCCTGCATTTGATGCAGAAAAACTTCCAGAAGAACTAAAAAGTGCAGTAAAAGAAAGTGTGTGGGATTTTACAGGAGAAGACATTGGGTTAATGAAAGAAGTTGATCCCGTAAAAGTGACAGTAAAAGAAGGGACAACTTACCGAATACGCCACAGTACAAATTAACTCCAGAAATAATTGAAGGAATAACTCCTGTGATAAATAAAATGATTGAACAGGGAATTCTAAAAGAAATCATGAGCAGTCCATGTAATTCACCTATTATGGGACTGAAAAAGCCAAATGGAACATATAGAATAGTACAGGATTTGAGAAAGATCAACAAAATAGTTGTGCCCTGTTGTCCAATAAGTGCCAAACCCTGCAGTAATTCTATATCAAATTCCACATGAAGCTGAGTGGTACACTGTGATAGATTTGTGTCACGCATTTTTCTCTATTCCTTTGCATCCAGATAGCCAGCCATTATTTGCGTTCCGGTTTGGAGAGCGTATTTTGGCATGGTGCCGAATTCCTCAGGGGTATACAGAAAGCCCCTCAATCGTTAATCAGATTCTGAAGAAATCTCTGGAAGATTTGAAAATGCCAGAAAAATCAGTGATGGTGCAGTATATCGATGACCTATTGGTGGCATCGAAAACCAAAGAAGGCATGTGTAAGTGATACAATTGCTTTACTGAACCATCTAGAGAAAAGAGGACATAAAGTGTCTCCTTCAAAATTACAGTTTTGTCAGAAAGAAGTCCAGTATTTAGGGCATAAAATTGAGAAAGGAGTGCGAAAGATAGCGACAGAAAGAGTAAGAATGATTCAAGGAATGAGAGCACCAATGACTCAAAGAGAGGTAAGAATGTTTTTGGGAATGGTTGGATATTGCCGACAGTGGATAAGTGGTTTCTCTTTGATTGCAAAACCATTACAAAAATTGACCAAGAAAGATGTAAAAGACCCTTTTGAGTTAAACAAAGAAGAAATGAAATCTTTCAAAAGAATTGAAAAAGAAACTGTGTGAGGCACCTGCATTAGGCATGCCTGATTATGAGAAGGATTTTGAGTTGTACTGCAGTGAAAGAGATGGATGTGCGTTTTCAGTACTGGTACAAAGACATGGTACGATGAAAAGACCGATTGCTTATTTTTCAGCTGTTTTAGATCCTATAGCAAAAGCATTGCCTGGATGTCTGAAAGCAGTTGATGCTACTTGTGTAAGTCTGGAACAAAGTGAAGGTATAGTGATGGGGTATCCACTGAGAGTATATGTTCCCCACTCAGTAGAAATTCTTTTGACAAGAACAAAAACACAGTACATGACACATAGTCGGCTGACTAAGTACGAAAAAGTCATCTTGAGTGCTGAAAATGTGACCATAGATAGATGCATGAATGTAAATCCTTCAACATCATTGCCAGATGAGGAAAATATAATTGAACAGGACGAAGTAGATCATGATTGTCTGAACGTGCTGGAATATTGCACGAAACCAAGAGCTGACATAAAAGATGAACCGTTAAAGGAATCTGATTATGTCATGTTTGTGGATGGCTCATGCTTGAGAACAAAGAAGGAGTTTTAAGCGCAGCTTACGCAGTGTGCACAGTGGCAACTGTGATGGAAGCGTCTTGTCTGAAAGGAATAAGGTCTGCACAAGTTGCGGAACTGATTGCTTTAATTCAAGCATGTAAATTAGGGAGAAATGTACGAGTCACGATTGTGACCGATAGCCAATATGGTTTCGGCATCGTACACGATTTTGGTCAGATTTGGTCACAAAGAGGATTTTTGACATCTGCAGGAACACCTATCAGAAATGGAGATTTTGTTAAAAAGCTGCTGAGGCGATACAGTTGCCTAAACAAATAGCTGTAGTGAAGTGCAAAGCGCATAAGAAAAACGAAGATTACATAGCCGTTGGCAATAATTATGCTGATGAGATCGCTAAATATTGTGCAGAAAACATGGTGTCCATGAACAAAAATAGGGAAAGGGGGCATGTCTCTTGTCCTTTGCTTTTTACTAATACTGTCGAGACATGGGATGAAGTAAGGCAGTTACAAGAAACTGCAAGAGATGAGGAAAAAGATTACTGGATAAAGCAGGATGTAGAAGACAGGAAAATAATGGTGTGTGGGTATACAGAGATGAAAGACCAGTTATGCCTGATAGCATGATTGCAGACATGGCACGGATGTAGCATGGACAAGCTCATATTGGGAGAGATGCAATGATCAGACTTTTTAGACAAACCTGGTATAACCCAAAATTCAGAGCCATTGCTGAAAGTCTTTGTCAAAGATGTCTTATTTGTGGGGGCGCTAGGTGGCGCACACGCAAAATGGCCGCACTACAGTGAGGCTCTTGCTGCCCGGCGTCAATGATCCTATAAATATCCTCTTAAATGGCCATGAATTTCACTTAAACTGCCCTCCGAGACAGCTGGCGGTCTGCTGCAGCTCCGGTGTGAAATTTGATTGAATCGGAGCCTCCGTTCCAGAGAAATGCTAATGTCGAGGTGACAGCGCGGGCAGAGGAAACGAGCCGCGGTGACCAGGAGCGGCTATCATTCCTACGCGAGCCTGGGGATTGACACGAGGCGCCTGGGCCCACCAGCACTGCGCACTGTAAGTGGCATACGACACATAAACCGGAGCCTGCCCACGGCAGGACGACACGGGTGGGGCTGCTCCTGCACACCATCGGAGCTGACAATCCTGGCGGATGCGACGGACGGCGACGAAGATAATCGGGACAGGTGCGCAGGTACTGTAGCGCCCAGAAGCTGATTGCGGGATCGAAGCGGCAGATGCGGCCTATGAGCTGAGATCGGGACGGAGATGCAAGGATAAGCCGTGTGCAAGTAGGTGCGCAGTGAGACAGAATTCACCGCGGCCGGCGCTCCCCCAGAAAGGCGCTCCCGAGTGCGGAGCCACTGATGGAAGCAGGCGCGGCGCGCTGCTGGGCTGCCGTGGGGCAGACTCCCGAGGACAGGCCCATGTGCGGGCTCGCTGAACCGTGAGTGCATCGAGCTCTCTTGACCGGAGGACCGGGGCCTGCTTGCACACAAAGCCTCGATTCCTAGGGGTGTATTCACGGTGGTGCAAAGAAGAAGGGACAGCACCCCTGCACGCAGCGTGAGCTACCGTCCGGGGCCTGTTTGCGGGCGCCAACAAACACCTGCTGAACCACCGAGCCCCCCGCTGGAACTGTAATGGTGAACGTTTGCCACAGCGCAAGGTAATAGTGATCAGCCTCCGCGGGAGAAAAAGGGAAAAAAAAAAACAACAAAAAAACACACTGGTGGTGGTGGCGAACCGGCAACAACAGTGCTCTGGAGCTCACAACGTGCTCACTGATATACGCAAGCTTGGCAGGCAAAAGAGTTTGAAACAGGCATAGTACTGCCTTGACATACTGGGGCGCACAGACTGCAGTCACCTTGTGAACGCCCCACCAACAAGGCCACAGCGCATGGAAATAACGATCAGCCTCCTCAGATATAAACACTGGTAGTGTTAACGAACCGGCAACAACAGTGCTCTGGAGCTCACAACGTGTTCACTACTATACGCAAGCTTGACAGGCAAAAGAGTCGGATACAGGCATAGTACTGCCTTGGCATACCGGGGCGCACAGACTGCAGTCACCTTGCGAACGCTACACCATAATAATACCGGGACACTAACAGTCCGCATTCAGAGGCTAACATGGGGAAGCCAGATAACCGCCAACCCAAGCTCTCCTTTGACACCACCAAAAGGATCACCCGCAACACAACGGACGACCAGGACGCTGACAAGGGGAGAGCGCACAGGGAACCGCTAACTCTCCATCCACAGAGGTACAAAGCATCCTACAGGAAGTTCGACAAGGCTTCGCTACCATGGTAGACAAAATGGATAGCATGTCCACGCGTATGGACGCCATTGCACATAAACTAGAAGGGCACGAGGATCGCATTAAAGAAACTGAGCGCCGCATCTCCGACAATGAAGACACTACGTCCCAAGTAACAACACAGATTGCCCAAATGGATAAGCTTCTTCACATCATTGCTGCAAAGAATGAAGATTTGGAGGCGAGAAGTAGGCGCAACAACATACGCATTCTTGGTATTCCCGAGTCGACCAACACAGGAAGAATGGAGGAATATGTCGAAAAATTGCTGCTCTCAACGGTTGGGGAGGAAAGCTTTTCCAATCAATTCATAGTGGAAAGGGCGCATAGATCACTGGGCCCGCGCCCGCCGCCGGGAAGCACGCCACGCCCTGTCATAGCACGTCTCTTGAATTATAGGGACCGGGACGTTGCACTCCGCACAGCGAGAAGCGCTCAACAGCTGGCACATGATGGTAATACGTTCTCCATATTCCCTGACTTCACACCAACCGTTCAGGAAGAAAGACGGAAATTTATAGAAGTCAAAAAGAAGCTGCGGCGGGCCCAAATTGACTACGCACTGCTATATCCGGCACGACTTAGGGTTACCCACCAAGGTAAACAGAGATTCTTTACAAAACCACAGCAGGTGGAGGAGTTCTTAAAGTACTTGAAACGATCAAACCATGACACCGAACCGTCAACATCATCCCAGCAGGCTGCATCGGCGGGAGTGGAAGAAAGCGCGGACTGAATGTCTCATTCAATTCTTGAACTTACTGGGACATAAGAAACGTAGCAAATGACTACTGGCTGGCGGAGCAGAAGCAGCGGGCTCCGCAGATACAGAGGACGGTAGACCAATAGACTTACTATCTCTAATCTTTGTTCTTCTTTATGAGCCATTTCCTATATGTTACGCCGGGCACCCTCTGCCCCTAGGTGTCCACACGCTCCATCCCTAGTGGACCCAATGGGTGGGGGGTACTGTGAAGGCACCTAGGGTAATCCCCCAACGGGTGCTCCCCCATTGATGATTAATCTATGTACGGTTGCATAGCAGTTTGGATAGGTTTTCTGGTTTTTATTCGTTGGGGTAGGGGGGGAGGGAGTAAGCTTCTGGCAGGATAGGGCTGCTTCAGTGGGAGGGGGAGGGGTTGTAGGGCCAGGGAATTGGGATGGGTGGTCAGTTTCTGGCATGATTGGGATGCCATGGGAGGTGGGAGGGGGGCAGTTGCGGGAAACGCATTGTATTATTGCAATAGACAGACACACTATATGTAGAATCGATGGGTGCTTAAATGGACAAACCTTTCATATAACTGATACATCATGTGTTGGGCTCCTTGTTGTGAGACAATGTGATGGCTACGGATGACAACTTCACATTGACGATCTTATCCTGGAATGTCAGGGGCCTGGGGGACCAGCGAAAAAGGAGACAGGTACTGGCATACTTGGACAGACAACGGGTGCAACTGGCTATGCTCCAGGAGACCCACATAGACCCAAGGGCTGTAAACACATTCACCAGTAAATGGGCTAGCACGAGACTCTTTTTCATCATACTCCTCCTATGCGAGAGGCACTGCCATACTGATTAAAAAACAGACACCCTTTGTACTGGCGGGAGCGATAGAAGACCCACAAGGGAGATACATACTGGCATGGGGTAGACTTGGTAGAGATTCTGTGACGCTGGTCAATTGCTATGGCCCCAATGTGGACGCTCCAGACTTTTTCACTAGGTTATGGGGGCAAATATTGAACGTAGGCTCCACCCATGTCGTCTGGGGCGGAGATTTTAACGTGGCCCTTAACCCGGAACAGGATAGGTCCAATTCAAGTTTGCACCACTATAATAAGTCCCAAGAAGCACTGCGGGGTATAGTGGAGGAAGGTGGCCTGGTAGATAGTTGGAGGCATGTTCACCCATATTTGAAGGAGGGTACACACTTCACGACACGCACGGGCACATGGGCGCGCCTTGATTATTGTTTGGTCTCAAGAGGGCTTGGGGACGCTATACGTGCTGTAACTCACCCAGCCCTGACGTTCTCAGATCATTGCCCTGTGAGGCTGGCACTCACACCACCGGGATATGGCACACCCAGGCCACGCTGGCGACTGCAGCCCCATGCTCTGCTTGACACGGTCTTTCAGGCCGAGCTGGGGGAGGAGATCAGGGACTTCTTTATGAGAAACAAGGGATCAGTTGATAATGTCGAAATAATATGGGAGGCTTTCAAAGTCACTATTAGAGGGTATTGCATCTCAAAGAGTTTCGGAGTACTTCGAGACATACGGCGTACAATCCAAACGCTGGAACAGGATCTGAAGAGGTTAGAGGTCAGAATGAGTAACGGAGAGACAGGGCAGGTACAAGCAGAATTTCGCGAGAAATTGACAGAATACGAACAGAATGCTGCTAGAGAGGTGAAATTTAAGAGTAAATACTGGGTGGCTCGAAAGTACGGCGAAGGGAACGGCCAGGAAAGGCATTAGCTGAAGCGACAAGAGGCCCCAGGTTCACGTCCCATATATTAGAAATTGAAAGTCCAGAAGGGACAATACATAGAGACACACTGGACATACTATCCACATTCGCCGCTTACTATGAGACCTTATACACCACACACCGCCAAGAAGCAGTAGAATTCGGTGCCTATCTGGGAGATATAACGCTGGGGTGGCTTAGTAACACGCAAAGAGAATTCCTTAGCCAGCCTTTCGAATTGGATGAAATCAGGAAGCTATTATGCATTTAAAAAACGGCAAGGCGCCTGGATTAGACGATATCCCTGCCGAATTTTACAAAACATATATCGATATCATGGCGCCAGTCCTTAAAGAGGTTTATGAGGAATCTATGGAGATTGGTACCCTACCCCCTCTATGAGGGAAGCGTTGGTGACATCTCTACTAAAGCCCAATAAAACTCCTAGCTCCTGCGATTCATACCGACCCCTGTCACTTATCAACTGTGACACCAAAATTCTGGCTAAGATACTAGCCAATCGTCTCAACCTCCTTATGGAAAACCTTATTCTACCTGATCAATCAGGCTTTGTCCCCGGCAGGGCAACCAATCACAATCTTCGCACACTCTTTTCGCTTGTACAGACAGTGGCGCCAGAGTTCCCACTTGCAGCTGTGTTTCTAGATGCCACGAAGGCTTTTGATTCCGTGGAGTGGGACTATCTGGTTGAGGTGCTGCACAGTATGGGGTTTCCAAAGTTATATATATCCTGGATTCAATTGCTGTATCACCAGCCCACTGTCAGAGTATTGATCAATGGCCATATATCTCGCTCACTTCCTGTTTCGAGAGGAACGCGCCAGGGATGCCCGCTGTCCCCGTTGCTATTTGCTATCGCAATGGAGCCCCTGGCCTCTAGACTGCGACAACGGCATCAAGATAAGGCGTTTCGATGTGGCCTACGCCAAATATTGATATCCTTATATGCGGACGACGTGACATTATATATCAGGGATCCCAGGCACAATCTTAACCCTATACTACGAGAATTTATACTGTTCGGCAGACTATCAGGTATCAATATCAATTGGGGGAAGTCCCAGTTGTTTCCACTTACACCAGCGGTACCACAATTCCCACTTGATTATCCACTGGAATGGTGTGATACTGAACTTCGCTATCTCGGTATACAGGTGACGAGAGACAGAGAGGACACCATACGGCTAAACTATGGTACAGCAATTGCACGCCTCAACAGCAATGTCACACGATGGATCTCTTTGCCTAGATCACTCGCTGGTCGAGCCTCTCTAATAAAAATGGTGGTGCTTCCTCAGTTCCTGTATCTGTTTGCAAACATACCCTATCACCCAGGACCAAATTTTTTTAAAACACTACGGACAGCGCTGATCACGCTAATCTGGGGAGGAAAACAACCACGACTTCAGTGGTCCAGCCTCATTAGGCCATATGAACAGGGGGGGCTGGATATACCCGACTTCGAGACGTACTACTGGAGTGCACAGGCACAATATGCGTTCTACTGGATATATCCCCCACGTTACATGCCGCAAATAGCCGCAGAAGACTGGCTTGCAGATCCTGTTCCCCTGAACGGCATCATACACGGCCCGCGTCGCACTCGCTCCACGCCTCCCACCACGGTCACCAGCACGGTGGATGCATGGAATTGCATTAGGGACAAACTCTTGTCGCCCTTCCTGTATTCCCCGCGTCTTCCGTTAACCTATCACCCTGACCTACCACTATTGCAGGAAAGAGGATTCCTGAACCTTTGTAAACGGCTTCATGTAAAGGTGTGGGGGACTTATTTCTGGACGGTACCTTCCGCTCCTCGGAGCACTTGTTTCAGAGCATACGGTCCACTCCACTAGACTTGTTCCTATATGTACGGTTACGACAGGGGATGAGGGCGATCCTACCGGACTTCCCCCACGAGCCAGAAATCCTACCTCCGTTACACCAGTTGCTAAACCCTGCAGGGGGCAGCCACCTGGTGTCCGGACTCTATAAAAGCATACGTGCAACACAAAAGAAACCCGTCAGCCCGGCATGCATGCACTGGCGGGAGGAGCTGGGACGAGAGGTGACTGAAGAGCAATGGAACTATTGCTGTGCCCAGACATCGCAAATCTCGGCCAGTAACAGGCTGCGGGTATTACATTATAAATTCTTGCAGAGGTTATATTACACGCCTGTAAAAAAATATAGATTCAAATTAACCGACCATGACAGATGCGACAGATGCAAAAGGGAAGGTGCTGGTTTTCTACACCTGGCCTGGGAGTGCCCATCAGTGCAGGCCTACTGGGGGGAGGTGCATGAGGCACTGGAGAAGATGCTAGACATAACATTGGACAGGGATCCCATGGTGGCCCTCTTGAGTTACACTGCATTAATCCCCAAAACGCACCGGAAGTTCCTAGGCATATCTCTGCTGATGGCCAAACGCAGGGTAGCCTGTAGATGGGGCAGAGGACGCGCACCGAAATTCAAGGACTGGCTGACTGACCTGATGCATTACCAGGAGCAGACCACAACCTATATAGAACTACTGCCAATGGCCTCTAGGCCCACAGATATATGGGGACCACTCCAGAATTATCTCCTCCTACAAAAGGGCTCCCAGTAGACGCAAGTGAGAGGGACGGCTTTCAGTCAAACCGGGGTTGAAGTTGTCTACTCTACATCGCAATTGCACCCATAACAAAGCACGCTTACATATACGATAAGGTAAATGTCGATGTATAGCCTAATGACTATCCGGATTGTTCCACACCAAGCACTTGTCAAAATGATGATGTAATGAAATGTCTGTACGCTGCTGTTGATTTACGATAATGTGTTATCATGTTTTGTATGAAAATTCTAATAAAAAAAAGTTTTTAAAAAAAAGATGTCTTATTTGTCAACAGTTTAACCAAGGAAGGAAAACAGTAGTGAGTCTAGGAACAATAGGACGAGAAGGAGGTCCATTCACTAGGATGCAGTTGGACTTTATCGAGATGCCCCCTAGTAACAGACTAAGATATGTTCTGGTGGTCGTCTGTTTGTTCTCTCGTTGGGTGGAGGCATACCCCACAAGAAGGAATGATGGAACAACAGTGGCAAAACTTATGCTGCGAGAGTTCATTCCAAGGTATGGTTTTCCAGTCACTGTTGAGACAGATAGAGGAACACATTTTCAAAATGAGTTGATCCAATTGATTTGTGAAGCATTGAGTATTAAACAAAAACTACATTGTGCTTACAGACCAGAGGCTTCTGGGGTAGTGGAGCAAATTAATGGAACAATTAAAAACAGGTTAGGAAAAATGTGTCAAGCTACAGGACTCAAATGGCCAGATGCACTGCCTCTTGTTCTGATGACCATCAGAAGCATCCCTGAAAAGAAAACTGGACTCAGTCCTCATGAGATGATCATGGGACGAGCAATGAGACAAGCACACGTACCTGTCAACAAGTTATTAACTATAACTGATGATCTAGTACTGGATTATTGCAAGGGACTGGCTGATGTGGTGCGTTCTGTGTTTCATCAGGTTGGACCAGATGCGACCACTCTTGAAAGAAAACCAGCCCACGACTTGAATCCAGGAGACTGGGTCCGTATAAAAATCCACAGGAGAAGAAACTGTCTAGTTCCTCGCTGGGACGAACCACGACAGGTAATCCTAGTGACAACGACTGCAGTCAAGTGTGCAGGAGTGAAGAACTGGGTCCATGCCAGCCACACAATCAGAGTTCAAGAACCTACTGATCGACATGTGAGTCGACGTCTGGAAGTGTGGGATAAAAGTTTAACAGCTGGGACAACAAGGATAAGAGAAAGGGTGCCAGAACTTGAAGATCGACCTGAAAGTCGACATCTGGAAACCCCAACGGCAAACACCTCTAGAGAAGAAGAGGAACAAGAAGAAGAAGAAGAAAGAAATTCAGAAGTTCCAGAACCTGAAGATCGACCTGCAAGTCGACATCTGGAAATATCTGACACAAGTTCAGGATCTGATGATTCAGTCGCAAACTGGGAAGAATTCCGAAAGAGAACTTGGGGTTATAAACCAATTAGAGAAGAAACTGAGCAAGAAATTGCGTTAGATGAACAACCAAGTACAAGTTATGGTGGAAATCCTTCAGAAATAATATTAATAGATGAAGTAGGGAAAGAAGTACACAAAAAGTTAGAAAATCGAGAAGAACCCCGAGGAGCAATAGGGACAGATAGAGAAACTGGAGAACAGGGAAATTTAGAAGTAGAAAGGGAGGAAAACACCAAATCGGAAGAACACCGAGGAGGGACAGTAATAAGGGAAAACAAGAAGGAGAAGACAGATCCACCAGTAGGAGATGACGAGATCATAAGTTTCAAAATAAGAGACAATAGTGAAACAGTTGAAACAGAAACTGAAGAAAGTGGAGAAGAGGAGAAGGCAAAAACTGAATCAAGAAAAAGAAATTGGAAATCAGAAAGAGAAGAAAGAGAAGGTGGAAGCCAAAAGGCCAAGAAAAGGAGATAATTGGCCCAACAGCTATATAAGAAAATTGAGATATAGAATAATAAGAGCGGGAGACGAAAGTGCTGAACAAGTGAATGAAGTAACAAGTCAAAAGGGACAAGAAAAACCTAGTGGAAAAAGATTACAAAAGTCCAAAAGGACAAAGAAAGTGAATGCAAAGTATAAGTCACCTGAGTGGCTGTATATTGCACTGACAGATTACAAAGAAGAAGAAAACACTCACGAGAACCAGAGACTGAGAAGTCGAATGGGAAAAGGTGAGATGCAACAAACCTGAAGTGAAGACTTATAGTGTTTCTGCCGGACATGACAATTTTACTGGATGTGACAAATCACCGGATGTGACAACGAAAGAATTCTGGAGAGAATTAAAAGAAAGTACCAAGCAAAGACTTTTTGAAAGCAGAGTGGCATCTAAGTCATTTCTGAGGTGTAGTGACACAATTTTCTGAAACTTAACAAATAGAAAAAGCAAAATGGAAAATAATAGGGATAGAAGAGATAAATGTGAGTTTATAAAAAGATGGTGCAAAATGTGCTGCTTTTGTACAGGGTTACTAATGACCATATGGATAGTTTTAGCAATCACAATTCCTATTAGTTTTGCTGTGATAGAAGCAAAGAATGATACTAAACCAGAAAAAGAGACTAATATTAAAGAACCAGTTATCCTAAGAAGTAGTGCAGAGTTACATAAGGATAAGTCAGTAACAGACTTTTCAAAAAATGTTTTTACAAAATTGTTGTATGAATATGTAGAGACAATGGATGTGAGAGATTGTTATGTTTGTATGCAGTTGCCTGCATCAGTGTCAGAAGGTGTGACTTATCATCACTTACCTCTAACTTATGGAATAACATGTAGTGTAATAGCAAGTTTATTTTATAAAACAGGTAGATTAGAATCTTATTATACTGACATAGATAAGATTTTTGCAAACATTCCAGTAGTACCAGAACTTAACAAAGTAAAACCAGCAAAAGTTTTAGGAGAATTCTTTTTAGAACATAGAAAATTAACGTTAGAAGAAATAGTTAGTAACAACCTTACCTGTGAGTTAAGGAAAGAAGAAAAGGTATTTTTAGAAATGGTTGAAGAAAGAAAAATGAAATTTCAAAAAGAAGCAATAAAAGAGGAAGGAACACATCTATGGACGTTTGAGGAAGGAAATCATGAGGGAAAAAGATAAATGCAGCAATGACATTAGATTGGCCGCAAACAGGAAAGTTGTGTATTAGGAGAAATAAGACAGTCTATGACAATTACTTTGTAGGTTCCAGTATCTGCCATGACAATTATCAAATTCTGGGAGGTTGGGGATTCAAAGGTGGAAAAGATCCAATATTTCCAGGTATCTATTATATTTGTGGGAATAGAGCTTATTACAGGTTACCGGACCATTGGTATGGAACTTGCTATGTAGGCCTGGTCTTTCCAAAAATCTTTCATATGGACAGAGAAGAAAAAGGAACAAACAAGATGATTAATAGCTTTACACGTAGAAAGAGGGAAAGTTTTTCAGAAATTGTAGGTGATATTTTTGGAGCATTAATACCAGCAGTGGGAATATCTTTGAATGCATTTAAAATTCGGAAGTTATCCACAGTAGTAGATCGTTTGTCTACAGATACTGCGGGAGGGTTCTTAATGGTAAATACCGAAATGGTTGCCATGAGAGCTATGGTGATGCAAAATCGGCTTGCCCTTGATATTCTTTTGGCAAAAGAGGGTGGAGTCTGTGGAATGTTGAAAGTCCAACATTGTTGTACTTACATTCCTGATAAAAGTGAAAATATACAGAAGTATATTACAAATATTACAAATTTGCACAAAGAACTAGTTCCACTGGAGGTTGAAAGTGTTTTGGGAAAACTTGGTAGAGGGTTTTCTTCAGTAGCAAATTGGTTAACCAGAATGAGTAGACTAATGATAGGGAAAGTTATAATAATAGCAACTGTAGTAATATTGTTAGCCATGGTATTGAAAATAGTAATAACATGTATAAAAAGAAAAGTAAGACAAAATAAGATGAAAAGAAAAACTGAATAATGAAAGAAAGAGAGAGAGAAATGGGTGAAATTGAGTTGGAGAAGATGAAAGAAAACATGTATAAGGAGACAAAAAGACAAGATGAAGAAGAAACAGATGTGTAAATAACAGAAAGCAAAGGACAAAAGACAGGCTGCCTGAAAAGAAGTATAACTTGGGTTTTATGTGGTGATTTAAAAATCACCAAAGGGGGGAATTGATGGAGCAGGGAAAATAAATTTTTTTAACCCCTAACAAATTTTATAAATAAATAATAAAATGTTCGTTTAAATGTATTAATCAACACTGTATGTGTGGGGAAGGTAACACGCCAATGTGTGTGCTAAATAATCTATTAATGGATGTCCGTGTGTCTAATTATAACGTAAAAATAAATGCGTACTAATTGAAAATAAATGCATGTTTTTGTGGTTCGTAGAAATGAAACGTGACGTTGCAAAAACAATAGTGATGGTAAGTAAGGAACAGCTTAAATGTTGCTTTCTGCTAGGTAATAACTAACTAGGGTACGTAGATGACGGGAGGGAAACGAAAAGGCTATTTTTCTCTATTTTAATTATGTTTTGTTTGCCTCAAATTAGTGCTTCTAAAGTATAACCGAGTGGCGATATAAAATGGCCGCCAGTGGGAAGATGTGCGCAGGCGCAAGGGGACATGTGACACGGGATGAAATCGGAGAAAAACTAAACCTCGTGGTGTTGCTGAGAGGCTAGGATTCGAGAAATGGTCAAGGCTGATGTGACCTAATTGAACTGATAGTGTGCCTTGGTGATCAGCAGGAGTCCCGTGGGAAACCAGTTTAAGAGAAAGGACAATGACTGCGGAGTTCTCGAATGTATCGAAAGAAGTTACAAATGTACTGATCGAAGCGGATGGAAACATGTCTTGAGCGTATGGGAAAGGAAATGATCCAAGGACCATTGAATCCAAGAGAACTTGATTAAAAGAATGAATAAGATGACATGCATGGACCAATGAAAGAAAAGCGTGTTATTAATGTTGCAACAATTAGTTAGCAAAGTTAGAATTAGGGTATAAGAGGGCCTACTCTTAGTGGGAGGGGGTCAATGTCCAGAGTCGCAGTCAGTTGCAGAGAATCGCAGAGAGTCACTGTCACAGTCAGGAGCGGAGTTGGAGAGTCGTGTTGGTGTTGGTGGCTTCCAGTGCTGGGTGGTCCTGATCGATCCCTTATTGAGCGGGAGATGCTGAAAGACTGTTAGATGAGACGGGTTGCAGGTAGCTGATGCTGACGAGCTGAAGTTGCTGTTGCTGTCTTAATTTTCCAGTTGAGTATGAGAATCAGGTTATTTCTAATTCTTAAACTTAGGTTAGAAATCATTAGTCTAAATTAGGAAGGTAGGCAGGTAATTAGGGTTTTGGCTTCATGACAAAAAATTTCCTTTCTGCAATAAATTGATTATGCTTAATAAATATTTGAATTTATAAATGAATAATTGAATAAAGTTTAAATTCTTTCTCATGCTTTTAAAATTATATAAAATTTAAGATTCTTTAAACCAAAATGACTCAGTGGTTATTTTCCTAAATGATTGTGACATCAGTAATTGGTTATTGTGATTCAGCTGGTCTTAATCACTATAAACTAATTTCTTACATGAATGATTCATCGACAAAACAATGAGCAGGAATATCTTAAGAAATAACTAAAAGAAAGCGACAAGTTAAGGTAATAAGATATCCCGGCTCCTTCCAGCGGTACATAAATGGTGTTTTCCATTTGGTTCTCATGCTTCTCCTAGGAGTACAGAATTTCATAAAGGTATAAAGGAAATCCAGGTGTGCGTGTGTGTTAGGCGATGTTTATGGGCCCCATCGTCATGTGGATGTGAGAAAATATAGTTTGCCCCTGGATGACCTATAAGTGACCTGGGAGGAGAATAGTTTTTATTGTACGCGCTGCATCAATAGCCAGCAGGATTATGACAGAGACAGAGCTTCAGGGTTTTGATTAGGATTGTAGTATGACTACAGGGCGTTCATTGTTGACTAGGCTATGCGGCCGGCAAGACATTATTTGTGTGGTATACAACCCAATGATGGCTGTTGTTGATAGTAGCAGAACTGCAGAGAGCTCTCTTTACTTCAGTGCACAACTGTTTGCTGGTCTCAATATAGAACAAGGTAGGATTGCAGGGCTGTTTGTGATTACAGGATGTACTGCAAAGGGTCTTTTTTCTTAAAACGAAACCACTACAGGGAAGAGGATATTTCTGGCAAATAAGCTGCACAACCACCTTGTTACTTTTCAGTGACTCCCTAGTAAGAAGAAGCACTACTCCTGAGTCCAGACTGAGACCCCTTTCAACAACATTACATTCTGATAATTCTCAAATGTAAGAGAAGGTTATAATGTCTTTAACGTTCTATGCTTTGCTCTGAGAGTTTCCGCAGTTGAACCATCCTGACGCCATTTTGCGAGGTTTGAGGATTGGAAATTAATATTTTTTTTATGACAGGTGCATAATAAGGGCTACGTTTTGTAGGACAGAGGCCAAGCCTTGCCCTTTAACCCTTGTTGTTCTGTCCTTAACCTCTGTCTTATTTGCTGGACATACTTTTGAGCTCTTAGGGATTTGAGGCCAATACTATGGCCATTCTCAGTTTTTTCAAGATTCCACACATTTTCTCCACTTCATCTCAAAATTACTGTACTTCTGTTTTCTGATGACTACATACATAAATAAATACATCACACAAATTGTAAGAAGCAATTGCATTTTGTGGACCTAGCTGGCATTATAGTCATTTTTTGGTTTGTCAAATAAGTATGCCATCAGTCATGCCACACGGGACACATCTGCTTAGATGGTGGGACTCAATGATATTATCTTAGCATGAGGCAAATAAAAAAGCTTCCAGATACACCTGTTTGTCCTCCTCCCATGCTTATCAATTTAACCAGTTGACACTATATCTCTCTCACGCTATCTGCTATTTCCTCATCCTCCATATATGTTCCTTTCCTCTCTCTCTCTTCATCTTTTAAGTCACCTTTTGTCCTTTTTCTCCTACCTCAACCCTATCCATGCCCTTAGCATGTCTCCTCTCTGCCCAAATCTCTATTTTCCTACTCTATCTACATCACTGTTATCTTGAAAAGAAGCTTACATATTGAAAGGAGTTTGGGAGCAGTGGTGACTTTCACTAACACTTCAAAAGTAACATAGAGGAGTTATATTCCAAAGTTTTCCATGGGTGCGCATGTGGTGCAAAGAAACAGAAAAAATGCATCAATTTACTCTCTTTTATAAAAGCCTGCGGTTGAAGCACAACATTGTGCAGTGCCATGTGGGTGCTCGCTCAATCCCTAGTAAATTGAGTCCACAGTCTCTTTCCCACATTGAAGTCCCCAGCCTTATTCTGTCTTCTCACTCTAGAACTATGCCACTATTGAAATAAACTATTGGGTAATGTGCAATATTTCTGTAAGAATGTATTTCTTGGAAATAAAGTTTTTTCGATTTAATTTGAAACAAACAATATAGCCCATTGTTCAGCTATACCTGCAATAAAGGCTAAGAAACGATTTCCTTGTTGCAGCAGGCATGCAGGCACTGAAATGAACTCTCTCGTACCTAGACACCTCACACCTTGGTGAATGCCTCGTGGCAGTAGACAACAGGATGCAACAGCTTGACCGGAAACGTAATTCCTCCAAAATGGAGAGCCTGCCCTTTGGAGGTTTTACTACCTCCTATCACTTCAATAAAAGCGAAAACCTTGATGTGCTCATGGACTTCAGCCTATCACTTAAAACTTAAGTTAACCAAGTGCCCATAGGTGCTTTCTACATAATGAGAACAGACAGCCTATCTTTCCTTACTGGGCCATTCGTTTCCCCCAGGGGGGCAGGCCTCAATAGCATTAGTACTGTCCAGTGTTGGCTCCTCCGCTAAGGCGGAGGAGCGTTTCCCCACTGCCTTTAAGCAGTGTGAGAAAAGGAAAAATAAAATAATAATAACTTATTGTTATTATCATTTTATTGTTTCCAGCTGCTTTGCGGACGGGCGGGCTGCTCTGCTCTCAGAGCAGGGCAGGGGAAGAGTGGTTTGCCCACTCCAAGTGAGCATCAATGCTTGGCCGGCACTCTCGGCCAGCCAAACATTCATGTGCACTCTGCATTTTCTCCATGCAGGCTGCATTACATCCTGCGTGGAGAACATTACCTGGCTGAGCACCGAACCACGGCGCTCAGACCAATCACAATGCTGCATTGCAGCGTTGTGATTGGTCAGGGGAGCCTAGGTGCTTACCAATCACAATGCTGCATTGCAGCGTTGTGATTGGTCAGGGGAGCCTGGGTGTGCTTCCTAGTTGCTGTTCAGACTTCAGTCGGAGTCCAGTGGAAGAGAGACAGAGCAGGGACGCGGCAACAAGGTAAGTGGTTTTTTTGTTTACGTTTTACATTCCCCTTCCTCCTCCAAACCCCCCCCCCCCTCCTCCCCTCCGCCCAGCCACCCCCGATCCGTGCCGGCAGCCACTGGTACTGTCACATCTTGATTAGGCATTGGTTTCCACATTGAATTCTCTAGCACTAAATCAGCAGACAACGAGGATTTCAGAATGCTGCGGTTAGACAAGTCCTACACATAAGCCATGACCATGTTAATCCTATTCTCAAGGCCCAACACTGGCTACTGTGGCAAAGCCGTTCTTTTTCAAGGCCCTTTTCATTACTAACCAAGTGATCGATGAGAGAGGACTGATCTTGTTGCTATCCTAGCTCAGACTTTACAATCAAGGCGAAACCTCTCAGATGAAGAATGCTCCTACTTCTGATCATTGCCCCAATAAAAAGATTTGGGATGGTACAGACATATAATCTCTAAAACCCATTCCAGTAGAGAGAACAAAGAACATCAGTTGTCATCTGGATTTCAGCAGATCAATAAAGACCTGACTCATTGCTAAATCTTGATGAACTGACTACAGGCTACAAGCTCCATTGATTTCTATATGCGGTATGTGAACCTAACCCTCACACTCTTTTCACCTCCCACCTCAGGCTTACGATGCTGCCACATACCTCTGGAGCACATTTGCAAGCCTCACTCAGGATACCAAAACATATCACCCACATATTATTATTACACCTTAACACCAATACTCTTCCGAACACACTTAACAGAGTAGCTACTTAATCAACCAGAGAGATCTTTGGGGATTTGTAAGGGGTAGAAGAGAGCTATACAAATGCTACAGTACAATACACTACAATCCTGGATGAGCCTGGCAGTTCATATAATCTGTCACTGTGTTGTTCCATATATGGGCTTAGTTTTTCGACTGGGGATAGTAAAAAAGTTTGGGTCTGTTTTGGACAGGTTACTGAGAAGGGGCTGTTAGTGTCATGCGGGGGGAGGGAGAGACCAAGATCCTCCTGCACCCGGGTGCAGCTTTAGAAGATCTTGGACGAAACACCGATGTGTCCCACTAGCAACTAGCATTAGGTCAATGTTTTGCTATGGGGATGTAGAAACGGGACAAAAAGCTTATTATGCGACATTACAGTCAGTGACCAGTTTACCAATAAACACAGGTTTGTCCTCAGAAAAAACATAAATGCTGACAGGTCCGCCATTTTACCCCAATGGAGACTCGTGCCAGGATCCACCTCGTAGGAAAACAGATTGGTAGCTGGGCAGCAATGTCTAGACATGTCCGGGCTGCCAAACTCGAGATGAGGCGCTAGACCTAAAAATGTTTTTGGATTTTCTGGCTTAAATGTTGAAAGATAAGGAAGCAGATTACCAGAATGTTCTATGCAGGGAGAGAAACCAGAGACTGATGACGCCCTGTAGACTTACTTCCTTACAGTTTATAGATCATGCTGTCTAGGGAGCGCTCCAGAAGGGAAAGTTTGCCTGCAGGGCAGTAAATTCTTGCACTATTCCTGCGGGAAATGTTTGGAAAAGAAAACAAATAGTAGCCCTTTGAGGCTCTCAGCACCTATCCAGCTATATCTAATCATACTCTCCTTATTTTTTCTTATATTGCCCCGCCATTTCCTGCCACTTCTTCTTTTCCTATTTTCCTACTTCTGTCTTCCACAGCAGGTACCCTGAGCTTTCTCTCAACCTCCAATTTACTTTGTACCCAATCACACAGCTATGACACATATATCCTTGCTGTGCTATCTCTTATCCAGTCTCTCTCCATGCCTCCTATCTTTCCTCTTTCTGGCTCTTTTTTCACCACTTTTTTTATTTTTCTCTCTCCCTTCTATCCATGTCCTTCTCCATCCCCCTATGTCCTCTTTCATCGTGTTTTTTGTAGAGTCTAACTCGCTCTCCTTTCCATGCTTTTACACCCTCAACTTTGTCCAATTGTTAAATTCTCTTTTCTCTCTACCTCATCTATTTCTCTCTTAGCTCCATCGTACCTCACTTGCTCCATTTTTTCCTCTCAACTTCTCCGACTTTTGTCTGTCATCACTTTCTCTCCCTCCTAACTCGCTCGACCTTCATCCTTGCTCCCATCCTAACTGGTCTACTCCCCTCAGTTGTATCCCCTTTGTTGCCCCTGGTTATCACGGCTACTTTTCACCAACAGTCAGTGATTACAAAGTTTTTCTCAGAAGCCTGTAGCCAGTGCAGACGAATATAAGACTGCGTAGTCTTGAGTCCACCTCATGCCTCTTTCTTCCACCACCAGACTCTCCCTGTCCCTTTATTTTACTCCTGCAGGTTGGTTGTTATCACTGCTTTCCCCCTTTGTCACAATTATTCCGTCTTTCTCTTTTCCTCCGTGTTTTCTCTTTCTCTTGCCCTGGGTTAAAGTCGGATGAGGAGAAGTAAGTGCATGTCTCCAAAAAAAGAAGAGTGCCAGTGGGTTCCACCTGCAATCACCAGCTCAAATTAAGCACTGTCGACACTTTTCTCCACCTGTGTCTCCCCCTTCCCCTGATCTTTCGCTCGTGACGTCTACCATTTCTTTTGTGTGCAGCAGAGCGCAGGCTGGGAGGTGAGATCGTGACAGTGACGTATTGCATCGACGTCCCTGGCGCGTGCCGTTTCACCCCACCCTTCTACCTGTTTGTGTTTCTGCTGTCGCGTTCAGCTGAAAGGAGGTGAAAAGTCACTATCTCTTTGTTGCCCCAGCGGTGTTTCATAGCTGAACTTTTAGAAGGGCCAGGGTTTCGAATTCGAGCCACCCCACCAAGTCAACCACTGACCACCCCGCACCCGGATATTACTAGTGCGGTCACTAGGGGTACCAGATACTCTAAACACATTATGGCGCTGTTGTCCAATTTTGTAGTGGTCTTCGGTGACGTCACGTGGTCACGATAATATGTGCTCCCCAACTCCGGGAGAGTGCCTGTTTGTATACCTGTCCCTCCGTGGCGCAAGACGCTCTGCTCCCCCACCCCCTTCCTCCCCACCCCGTGGTGAGTGGTCATGGTGTACTTTAGGCTTTGCCATGACCTAGTCTACAAATATTGTTCTGAACATGATTATTGGGGAAGGAAGGAATGGTTCCCTCTTTCTTCTGTGGAAAAAGAGCATATGCTTTACTCCTGCCGCCCAGTTGATGCTGCAGAACTCTCCACTTTCTGGCAATTATACGAAGATTATTATGTTGAACATTACGTCATCTTTCAACCACACTGACTTTGTTAATGAAGTGATAGAACGCCATTGCAAAACCGTTGTATCTTCATGGCTCACAGTCATAGTTACGCATCTCCTAAGCACTATAAATAGAAAATGTTACTGTTTATCCAAACGTAATGGTTCTCTTTTTATCAAACTGTGAAGACCAAGTGGGTCTGCCAGGATTCAATTCAGTGGCTTTCTGGTTTCACACAGGTAGCTGCAAAGGGCACATTAACCCACCAAGCTATTATACCAGCTCAGCTGCAATTGAAAGTAAATACTTAGGAACAGAGAAACATCATCATCATTAAGCAATGTATTTTCTTCATATTTTGTGGCACCCGAAAGCTCTGTGGACTGTAATACTTGTTCTCAAATTACAAATAAGCCTTTTCTGCTGCAGTGACATTGGCCTGTCCTCCCCACCCACCCCTCCAGCTCTTTGCTGTCTCCCCAATGACACCTCCTTATGTTCGTGTGTTTGTATAAAGTGATTTATTACTCAAAAGCAAAAGCAACTTGCTTAGTCAGTGCTTGTTGAGCTGGAGGGGGAATTCACACTGCAGTGTAATTCACTGTACAAAGGGCACATGCTAGAAGGAATGATTTCTCCGTGGAGAACCTCACCCATCCCACCCATCAAAATAAGAAAATAATTGTCCTGCCTGACTATAGTAAAGCCTCTCCTCCTGAAGTGGTCATGAGGATCTTGTTATCTTCATTGTGAGCCAGTAATCTCTTCTGTTGTCTTCTGGACCAGGTCAATTAGCACTAACTGCACCCCATTTGCGACTGTGGCTGATTACACCCCATTCCTTCATGGGTATTGTGTTTCCGGGAGGGTGGTAGGAGTGTTCTGAACGTGGTGATGTTTTTGCCATTGTCTTTAGGAGTAGAGTGTTGTGACATTTGTTTGTTTATGAGTGCAAAGTGACCCCATGTGATATCCTGTGTGGCATCTATAGCTTTTTCACCAACAAAACTGCATTCCTCTTTGTGCCACAACTACAAGTCCCAGAATGCAAAGTTTCATTTGCTAAAAATCCAGGTCTTTTGCTGCAGCCGTAGCACATGCCATGGGTGACTTGACGACTTCCTTGCTGAGTTGTGCAGACCGGTGTAAACGGTGTTGAGGGTCTGACTCTTCCTGAAATCTTTGTGAGTGACTGCATCGATTCTTATAAGCTTATATTTTTGTGTGCCTGTCAGTTCACTTCCTGCTTGATCCGATTGTTGTGGGGTTGTGTGTCCTCCCTGATGGCAGGCTCCTTACAGCGAGACCTGGTCTTAAGATAGTTTGCCAAGCTCTTGCATTTGTGATTTTTATGTCTTGTGTTATGTGTGCATGTCAGTGTTTCCTTGTTCTTAGCAGGCCGACAGGTGTACGTTGATGTAAGAGACAGGACCTTTCCTATGGTTTGCCCTGCATGTACTGCACAGGGCCTTTGACCTGGCTCGCTGGATTACCTGCATCCCAAGTACTCGAAGTAGACTAGATGTGGTCAGTTAGTTGGACATTTAGTGGCAACGGGCTGCTTTATTTTGGATTTTTCATAGTGTTCTCCTTTTTGATTGTCAGAACCTGCTTCAACATTTGTTAATGTGTGAAATTATGCGATTTTGTGCCAAAGGCAATATCCGTATAATTATGGATTTGCCGCACTTGCCACACAATCCATCATCTGCAGCATATTCTGCAGATTTTAACAAAAAAGTGTTTCTTGCTCAAACGGATCAAAAGTTACTGAAAAGGTGGCAATATGTGTTGCTGCGCAGTGAAAGTCCCTCTGCAAAGGTTGGCTGGTCCCATTTCTGTTACTTTTTGCTGTATTTGGGTGTTAAACTGGTATTAATGGGATGAAGCCTTTGCCAGACCGTGTTGCGTGAAAATGACAAAATAAGGAAATAATACAGTGACAAAATGGGCCGCAGTATGCGACATTATTTGTTTTTTCTTGCCACATAATTTAATCAACCTTGCTGCATAATGTGGCCCTCCACTGCAACATAATTCCAGTGGCCCTGACTATGGATGAGTGCGTTGTAGATGTCTTCTCTGTGAAGCTTTTCCCAGAGACAAGCCTTCCTGTAAATAGCTGGTTCTGGCAGGTGACCTGTGGACTTTTAGACCTGATGACAAATGCTGTTTTATGAGACTGGGTATGTACAAACAATTTTGGGGAAGGCCCTGCCAAGCATCCCAACCCCAGGGCACTGACTTAGGGAACGTCCCCTCAAACTCACGCTTCAGGAATTTGTCCTAGAAAGGCAGTGCTCTCTCAGTCTCTCATCTCGGGCCTGAGGTGTGCGTTCAGGCCCAGAAAAGAAAAGGTTACTCAATTTCAGGGATCTTTAAATATAGCTCTGAAAACAAGAAATAAACCATTTTCGGTCTTTACGTATTGAATGGATGTAAATACAGCCTCGGTGACACAGGTTGCCTTGTGCGGTGACTCATTGCACAGTGACAGTGCACTGTGCGTTGTGTAATGTTTGCATGGCCTGCTCATGCTGATAAGAAGGGCCAGTATAGCGCACAGCAATGATGATTTACCCACCAGTATCGTTTTGTCATTTATTGAAAACACAACGTGTACGTGTACACAAACATGTGCACGGTACTGTATGGGTGGCAGAACTGAGATCCACTCAACTCCTCACACACACCGACAATAATAACACGTGCTCTACCACATTTTGGTAGCACTAACAAACAGTATTTGATACCTAGATGAGTGATACTAGTTTTATCGACCTTTGAAGGATGAACCTCAAAGACTGAGTTAATCACGCTGGGGGAACCTTCATTGACCTCGGGCGGAGGGGTCGCCAGGCTGTAGCCCAGAGGTCCATTTATTATGACCCTGGGGAACAGAGACAAACACCATGCTAGATTCAGAGCTGTGTGTTTAGTGAAAGTATCACAGTGGCAGTGAGCTATTCTATAATGGACCATCAGTAGTGAGTGTCAAAGAGTAGGTGGAGGTGGGAGCTCTAAATAACCCTGAAAGTCCCACCCCACATATCTGATAAAAGATCACACTATGGATACTTTTACACTTTTAAAGACACGGGCTGCCAACAGAATGCTGATAATCATGTGTTTCTGAGAGGGATAACTGAACATAACTGCAATGTTAGACTCAATAAATATGTTCAGAGCTGCAACTTATATAGAATAATTGTGAGAAAATATGCTTGTCATTCTGGTGGGCCAAATATATATATTTTTTACGTGGGGGGTGTTAGACTTGGCATCTTTTGGCGTGTTTCCCCTGAGTTTTTGCTTTCTGACCTCCCGGTTTTGACTCTGTTTTTGCTGGCGTAGTGTTTCTGCGCACTTTTCTCACTGCTGATCAGTGGTAAAGTGCAAGTGCTCCTGTGGTAAATTGTGTTATGGATTGGTGTTTCCATGAGTGGATATTTGATTTACTTGTTAGTCCCTAGTGAAGTGCACTGAGTGTGCCAGGGCCTGTGAATCAAATGCTACCAGCGGGCCTGCAGCACTGATTGTGCCACCCACGTGAGTAGCCCTGAAAAGGTAACTCAGACCCGCCATTGCGGAGCCTGCGCGCAGTTTGTAACTGCCATGTCGACTTGGCCAGTGCACACACTTGCCAGTCCCTCACCTCCCCTTTTCTTACATGTCAGCCACCCCTAAGGTAGGCCCAAGGTACCCCTGTGGGCCGGGTGCAGTGTATGTGAAAGGTAGGACATGCCCTGGTGTGTGTGGCATGTCCTGATAGTGAATTACGGCCAATTTCGTTTTTCGCTATTGCAAGGCTACCTGTTCCCCATAGGACAGAATGGGGAGTTTGTTTATAACATCTTATAAACATAACTGGCCCGGGGAATTAGGTAGGAAAATAAAGTTTAGTATGCCTGAACTCAGAATCTAAAGATGCATCTTTTAGTGAAGGTGATTTTTACATTCTGTGTTTGAAAATACCACTTTTAGAAAATAAGTATTTTCTTGCTCAGTCATCCCGTGTGCCTCTGCTAGAATGTGGATTGCCTGTCTGGGTTTTGGATGACAGAAGGCTGGGGAGCAGGAGTGGCTCCAGATAGTCTAGGTGGGTCAGGAAAGGGCTGAATAGACCTGGGCTGCAATTGGGGAAGGGGGAGGAGATTTCCTTGCACCTCAAAGGGCCTGGTCTGCCTCTGACCATGCCATCTCCACCTCCTGCCAGGAAGTCACACCAGAGAAGGCAGAACTGGTTCTGGCTAGACACAGACACTGTCTGCCTAAGAGATCAAAGGATTTTGGGATATAAATAGTGCGGCCCAGACCCCTGATTTTTAGAACTCTTTTGGACCAAGAAGACTGCCAAGAAGAAGAGCTGGAGAAGCTGTGAGGAGGAACTACCACATTGCTGTGTGCTTTGCTGTGTTGGCCTGCAGTGGCTGCTTCTGTCTTGGGCAGTGAAAGGACTGGACTGAACCTTCTGCAATCTACTTTTGTGAGTTTCTCCAAGTGCTTGAGGTAGAGCTTGCCCCCTGTTCAAGAAGTCTCAGGAACAGCAAAGACTTCAAGCTCTTCTGCCCTCAGCACTGGGGACTGTGTGTTTTGTGCTGCAACAGAAGAAGAAGCAACCAGACGACGTCGACGACGCCGCTGCCGACTCCGTGTCCTGAAGGCACCGCAGAGGGTACCGCCGCAAAGCCGCACCGCGATCCTGGTCTCACCGACGACGTCTGCTGATGCCGCCACCGAGCCGCTGCTCGCACCGCGACCTGTGGGCACCTCACTCTGCACCGCCTCGCTACACGACGACGCCTTGGTATCCCCGACGCCGCCGCTCCATGCCGAAATCTACGCCGCTGCTTGCACCGTGGTTCGAGGGCACCGCTCGTAAAGTTACATGACGCACCACCCTCATCCCGCACCGCAGCCTTGGCCTACCGACGCCGGCACCATAGACTCCCGTTCGTCAGCCGACGACAGCGCTTCAGCAACGATGACGCCGCTCCCTGCACTGCGACCTGCCAGCACCGCGACGAGCACCGCATTCACTTCGCACCACGACCCTGGTCTCACCGACGACGCCATCTGATGACGCCACCGAGCCACTGCTCGCACCGGGACCTGAGGGCACCGCACGCCGCACCGCTGCACTTCGCACCGCAGCACCCGATGCCTACCGACGCCAGCGCTCCTGACTTCAACAGAGAGGAGTTCGATCTGCAACGCGTGTGACCTCGAGGGCCCCGACGACTCCTGCACCGACCTCCGGAACCGACGCCTGCGGACGCCGTGCTTTGAAAGCTCAACGACAGGTCGCCAACGCCCTGCATTTCTAAAAGGTACTGTTTGCGAGTCTTCCCGACACCGTAGCTGGCCCGCGACGCCGCGGTCAGCCAGAACTGTTTGGATTTGTTTGTTCACGCCGCCGCGATAGCCCCGGACTGAGCTATTGACATCAAGGAACTGTTTTTCAAGCATATTTTGATAACTGAAGATTTTTAAGTACTGTATTGTGGATTTTTATCATTTTTGGTCTTGTTTTAAGTATATAAAAATATTGGATATTTTTCTAAACTGGTGTGGTGTCCTTTTGTAGTACTTACACTGTATTACTGTTGGTTATGTGCAAATGCTTTAAACACTGCCTCTAAGATAAGCCTGACTGCTCGTGCCAAGCTACCAAGGGGGTGAGCAGGGGTTATTTTAGGAGTGTAACTCCTTTATCCTGACTAGAGTGGTGGTTTCTGCCTTGCTTTGGCACATGCCCTAGCCTACCAAAAATCCAATTTCTAACATTGGTTGTCAGCGGTGAGGATAGGACTTGCGTTTGCACTTGACTTACAGTGATTGGTGTGCACTACTACCATATAGCAGACCATTACGGGCCACATACTGGTTCTTTTTCTTTTTGGCCTATTTTTGATCTTGGCAGTTTGAACTTGCAACTTCATCATGCCTGAATCAAGAGCATCATCTGTTGCATCCCTGGAAATTGCCTATGAGGAGGATAGGTTGGAATCCTACAATGTTATGGAATTAAAATCAATTTGCAAAAACCTAAAAGTCCAAGTCAGAGGCCTCACGAGGAAGGAGGAGCTACAAAAGGCGTTGAGGGCCTGGGTAGCAGCCAGACATGCCAGCGTGCAGTCTGGTGATCTCAGTGGAGAGGCGGAGGAGCCTATTCCTAGGGTGGATGTGCTTTTGGGAGGGGGGGAACCCTCCAGGCCAGGCAGCAGTGGCCTGTCCCCAGCAGAGCTGGAGGACAGGCGGGAAGCAAGGAGAGTTGCAGTAGAACCCGAGAAGCTTAAGTTAGCCATGGAGGAGAAAAGGATGATGTTAGAGGAGTAGAGCCAGCTCAGATGGTGGCAGCAACCCGTCAAGACAGTCAGACAGGATTGTGCACACCCCTAAGAATGTAGGCAAAGAATTCAAGAAGGGGGATGACATACAAAGGTGGTTTCAGGGTTACGAGGCAGCGATACACATGAATGGGGTCCCTGAGGAGAATTGGGGAGCCGGATTGTGGCCTCTCTTCCCAGAAGAAGCAAGGGATACTTTAATAGCTTTGGGTAAGGGGTATCACCTCACCTATCCAGACATGAAGGACGCCCTTCTCACTAAGTATGGTCTCACTCCTGAAAAGTACAGGGATCAGTTCAGGTCCAGTAAGAAGTCCGATGCCAACACTTGGTTGGAATGTGTAGATATGTTTTGCAGGTCACTGGATGGCTGGGTGAAGGGCAGTAATGTGACAGATTTTCAGGGGCTCTACAATTTGATTGCATGGGAGCACTTGTCTAGTCTATGTTTTGCAGATCTGCGCCAGCACCTAGTTGATAGTAAGCTGACTGACCCCAGGAAGCTTGCTATGGAGGCGGACCGCTGGGTGAGTACCAGGGTAAACAGGAAAGCGTATGGGGAGACTCAGCCAAAGGTGGGCAGGGTCCCCAGCAGAAAAGTGGGGGGACAAGGGTAAAACACAGGAGTTCTCTAAAGGGCCTCAAACTAACACCCAGGGTAAAGGTTCCCATCCCCCAGGAGATAAGAAACAAGGGGTCTCGTCAGGAAAGCCTGCTGAGACCTGCCCCCGCAAGTGTTTTGCATGTGACCAGGTGGGTCACATGAAGGGGGACCCCAAGTGCCCTAAGGGGGCACAGCCACCCACCGGTGGGCAGTCCAAGGTGTTGGCTAGTGTAGCGCTTGGGGAGGAGGAGTACCCACAGGAGGGTGGGGACCCCGCAGAAATGACCCTCGTCTCACTAGGGGACAGTGAGATGGTCCCAGGAAACCCGGTGCCCCCTAACACAAAGAAATACAGCACCTGGGTGACCATCAATGGGAAAAGGGTAGAGGCTCTTAGAGATACTGGAGCCAGTGTGACCTCAGTCCGGTGTCACCTGGTCTCTGAGAAGCAGGTTTTCCCAGGGGCATTCCACCAAGTCATTGCGGTGGACAATTCAGAGCACCAGTGTCTGGTGGCGCAGGTTCCCTTTGAGTGGGGGGGGGTCTCAGGTCCCTTGAGGGTGGTTGTGAGCCCTTCCATATCTGTAGATTGTCTGCTAGGTAACGACCTGGAGCAGTCTTATGGAAGGATGTTGAGCTCAGGTCTCACTTGGAGATGCTTGGGTTACCAGAGTGGGCATGCGTGTCCACTCGGTCAATGGCGGCCAGAGAGGGTGATCAAGAGGACTTGGAGCCGGAAACAGTGGCCCAAGTCCCTGCCAAGAGAAAGGGCAAGGGGCGCGGGAAAGCGGCCCCTGAAGTTCCCACGGACCGGGAGGAGGCGGACCTTGAGGGGGACACCCCGATGCCTACAGGGGAGCAGGTAGCTGAACTGGAGGACATCTCTGAGCTGACCCATTGGCAGCAAGAAGGGGGTCCCACGAGGGAGGAATTCTGCAAGGAGCAGAAGGAGTGCCCTTCTCTGGAGGGTCGGCGGCAGCAGGCTGCAGACCAGGCAGCTGGTGATCAGTCCGGATCACATTGGATCTACTGGAAGAATGATCTCCTGTACAGTGAGCCTAAGGTCGCTGAGCCAGGGTCAGCCCTTGTGCTGGTGGTACCCCAGCGCTTCAGGACCTTCCTACTGGGTCTGGCTCATGACGTGCCTTTGGCAGGACATTTGGGGCAGGACAAGACCTTTGACAGGCTTGTCACCCACTTCTTCTGGCCCCAAATGCGAAGGCAGTCAGATGGACATTGGAGGTCTTGCCAAACTTGCCAGGCAAGTGGTAAGAGTGGGAGGAAGGTCAAAGCTCCTCTCCAACCTTTTCCAGTGGTTGGAACACCCTTCGAAAGGGTAGGGATGGACATTGTGGGGCCACTGGATCCCAAGACAGCCATGGACAACAGGTACATCCTGGTCTTGGTGGACTATGCCACCCGGTACCCGGAGGCAATCCCTCTCAGGACAACGACGGCGCCAGTGGTGGGCCGGGCGTTAATGGGGATCTTTTCCTGAGTGGGGTTCCCCAGAGAGGTGGTTTCTGAAAGGGGGCCCAATTTCATATCCAAGTATATGACATCCCTGTGGAAGGAGCGTGGTGTAACCTACAAGTTCACCACCCCTTACCGCCCACAAGGTAACGGTCTAGTGGAGAGATTCAACCAGACCTTGAAGGGCATGATTAAGGGTCTAACAGAACCCATGAGGCATAAGTGGGATGTCCTCTTGCCGTGCCTTCTCTTTGCATACAGGGAGGTACCACAGAAGTCTCTTGGGTTAAGTCTCTTTGAGCTTCTGTATGGTCACCCTGTGAGAGGACCTCTGAGTTTGGTGAAGGAAGGCTGGGAGGCAGCTCCCAGGAAATCTCCCCACGATGTGTTTAGTTACATGCTGGCCTTCAGAAACCAAACTGCCCGCTTCAGGAAACTCGCGCAGGCGAACCAGGAAGCCAGCCAGGAAGAAATGAGGAAGTGGTATGACCAGAATGCCACTCTGGTCGAATTTCAACCTGGGCAAAAAGTGTGGGTCATGGCGCCAGTGGAACCTTGTGCCTTGCAGGACAAGTGGATTGGGCTATTTGAGGTGTTGGAGCGCAAAAGTGATGTCACCTACCTGGTGGATTTGCGGGCTCCAAGTAACCGCCTCAAGCCCCACTTCGAGAGGTCCGAAGTGAGCATGCTCTTGGCGACAGATGATGGGGTGGAAGAGGAGAGTGAACCTCTCCCTGACCACCTCTCTACCAAGGAGCGCGATGGGTCAGTGGAAGGTGTGATCCTCTCCCCTACACTGACTCCAGAGCAGTAGAGCGACTGTCACCAATTGTTGAGACAGTTTGCCCCACTGTTCTCCCTGACTCCAGGTGTTACTCACTGGTGTACCCATGACGTGGACACCGGTGACAGCCCTCCTGTGAAGCACAAGATTTACAGGTTGAATGACCGGGTCAAGGCCAGCATTAAAGAGGAGGTCTCTAAGATGTTGGCGTTAGGGGTGATCGAGCCTTCCAACAGTCCTTGGGCCAGCCCAGTGGTCTTGGTCCCAAAGGCTGCTGCACCCGGTGCCACTCCAGAACTGCGGTTTTGTGTGGACTACCGTGGGCTCAGTGCCGTCACCAGGACTGACGCACACCCCATCCCTAGAGCTGATGAGCTCATTGAACGGTTGGGAGCTGCCAAGTTCCTCAGCACGTTTGATTTAACGTCTGGGTACTGGCAGATTGCCTTAAGCGATAGGGCCTAGAACAGGTCAGCATTTTCAACCCCAGAAGGACATTAACAGTTCCGGGTGATGCCCTTTGGGTTGAAGAATGCCCCTGCCACCTTTCAGAGGTTGGTCAACCAGGTGTTGGCTTGGCTGGAGGATTTCAGTGCCGCCTACCTGGATGACATCGCAGTGTTCAGTTCGAGCACTTGCAGCACCTCGGTGAAGTGTTGAAGGCGCTGCAGAGGGCAGGCCTCATGATCAAGGCCAGATCTGGCAGGGTTCGGTGGTGTACTTGGGTTACCAGGAAGGAAGCGGCCAGGTGGCGCCCCTACAACTCAAGATTGACACCACTCTGGCTTGGGAGCCCCCCAAGACCCAGACAGAGGTGAGGGCCTTCTTAGGACTCACCGGGTACTACAGGAGGTTTGTTAAGGGGTATGGCACCATTGTTGCCCCCTTAACAGAGCTGATCTCCAGGAAGCAGCCCAAGAAGGTGATCTGGACTGAGTCCTGCCAGAAGGCTTTTGATGCCCTGAAGGCCGCCATGTGCACGGCACCCATGCTCAAGGTCCCCGACTTCTCCAAGGAATTCGTCGTGCAGACTGACGCTTCAGAGCATGGAGTGGGAGCGGTGCTCTCACAACTGAACGAAGAGGGCCTAGACCAGCCTGTAGTCTTCCTTAGCCGGAGACTACTACCCAGGCAACAGAGGTGGAGTGCCATAGAAAGAGAAGCTTTCGCTGTGGTCTGGGCACTGAAGAAGCTCAGACCATACCTGTTTGGGACTCACGTCCGGGTTCAGACAGACCACCGGCCCCTCAGATGGTTTATGCAAATGAGGGGTGAGAATCCAAAACTGCTGAGGTGGTCCATCTCCCTACAGGGAATGGACTTTATGGTGGAACACCGTCTTGGCACAGAACACGCCAATGCAGATGGTCTGTCCAGGTTCTTCTGCCTTAGTGAAGAGAACTCCCAGGAGGGTGGGTAGTTCTCCCTACTTTCAGCTGGAGGGGACATGTGTTAGACTTGGCATCTTTTGGCATGTTTCCCCTGAGTTTTTGCTTTCTAACCTCCCGGTTTTGACTCTGTTTTTGCTGGCGTAGTGTTTCTGCGCACTTTTCTCACTGCTGATCAGTGGTAAAGTGCAAGTGCTTCTGTGGTAAATTGTGTTATGGATTGGTGTTTCCATGATTGGATATTTGATTTACTTGTTAGTCCCTAGTAAAGTGCACTGAGTGTGCCAGGGCCTGTGGATCAAATGCTACTAGCGGGCCTGCAGCACTGATTGTGCCACCCACGTGAGTAGCCCTGAAAAGGTAACTCAGACCCGCCATTGCTGAGCCTGCGCGCAGTTTGTAACTGCCATGTCGACTTGGCCAGTGCACACACTTGCCAGTCCCTCACCTCCCCTTTTCTTACATGTCAGCCACCCCTAAGGTAGGCCCAAGGTGGGCCGGGTGCAGTGTATGTGAAAGGTAGGACATACCCTGGTGTGTGTGGCATGTCCTGATAGTGAATTACAGCCAATTTCGTTTTTCGCTATTGCAAGGCTACCTGTTCCCCATAGGACAGAATGGGGAGTTTGTTTATAACATCTTATAAACATAACTGGCCCGGGGAATTAGGTAGGAAAATAAAGTTTAGTATGCCTGAACTCAGAATCTAAAGATGCATCTTTTAGTGAAGGTGATTTTTACATTCTGTGTTTGAAAATACCACTTTTAGAAAATAAGTATTTTCTTGCTCTGTCATCCCGTGTGCCTTTGCTGGAATGTGGATTGCCTATCTTGGTTTTGGATGACAGACGGCTGGGGAGCAGGAGTGGCTCCAGATAGTCTAGGTGGGTCAGGAAAGGGCTGAATAGAACTGGGCTGCAATTGGGGAAGGGGGAGGAGATTTCCTTGCACCTCAAAGGGCCTGGTCTGCCTCTGACCATGCCGTCTCCACCTCCTGCCAGGAAGTCACACCAGAGAAGGCAGAACTGGTTTTGGCTGGGCACAGACACTCTCTGCCTAAGAGATCAAAGTATTTTGGGATATAAATAGTGGGGCCCAGACCCCTGATTTTTAGAACTCTTTTGGACCAAGAAGACTGCCAAGAAGACGAGCTGGAGAAGCTGTGAGGAGGAACTACCACATTGCTGTGTGCTTTGCTGTGTTGGCCTGCAGTGGCTGCTTCTGTCTTGGGCAGTGAAAGGACTGGACTGAACTTTCTGCAATCTACTTTTGTGAATTTCTCCAAGGGCTTGAGGTAGAGCTTGCCCCCTGTTCAAGAAGTCTCAGGAACAGCAAAGACTTCAAGCTCTTCTGCCCTCAGCACTGGCGACTGTGTGTTTTGTGCTGCAACAGAAGAAGAAGCAACCAGACGTCCACGACGCCGCTGCCGACTTCGTGTCCTGATGGCACCACAGAGGGCACCGCCGCAATGCGACCCTGGTCTCACCGACGACGCCTGCTGACACCGGCACCGAGCCGCTGCTTGCACCGCGACCTGTGGGCACCGCACTCCGCACCGCCTCGCTTCACGACGACGCCTTGGTATCCCCGACGATGCTCCATGCCGAAATCTACGCCGCTGCTTGCACCGTGGTTCGAGGGCACCGCTCGTAAAGTTACACGACGCACCGCCCTCATCCGGCACCGCAGCCTTGGCCTACCGACACCAGCGCCATCGACTCCCGTTCGTCAGCCGACGACAGCGCTTCAGCAACGACGACGCCGCTGCTTGCACCGCGACCTGCCAGCACCACAACGAGCACCGCATTCACTTCGCACCGCGACCCTGGTCTCACCGACGACGCCATCTGACGCCGCCACCGAGCCGCTGCTCGCACTGCGACCTGAGGGCACTGCACGCCGCACCGCTGTACTTCGCACCGCAGCACCCGACACCTACCGACGCCAGCGCTCCTGACTTCAACAGAGAGGAGTTCGATCTGCAACGCGTATGACCTCGAGGGCCCCGACGACTCCTGCACCGACCTCCGGAATCGACGCCTGAGGACACCGTGCTTTCGGAAGCTCAACGAGAGGTCGCCGACGCCCTGCATTTCTAAAAGGTACTGTTTGCTGGTCTTCCCGACACCGTAGCTGGCCCGCGACGCCGTGGTAAGCCAGAACTGTTTAGATTTGTTTGTTCACGACGCTGCGATAGCCCCGGACTGAGCTATCGACATCAAGGAACTGTTTTTCAAGCATATTTTGATAACTGAAGATTTTTAAGTACTGTATTGTGAATTTTTATCGTTTTTGGTCTTGTCTTAAGTATATAAAAATATTGGATATTTTTCTAAACTGGTGTGGTTTACACACTGCCTCTAAGATAAGCCTGACTGCTCGTGCCAAGCTACCAAGGGGGTGAGCAGGGGTTATTTTAGGAGTGTAACTCCCTTAGCCTGACTAGAGTGGTGGTTTCTGCCTGGCTTTAGCACATGCCCTAGCCTATCAAAAATCCCATTTCTAACTGGGGGTATCAGCATAAAAAAATTGAAGACCATTGGACTAAGACATCCTCGCCATAATTCGAACCTGTGAACTTCAGTTTACACACAGATCTTTGTAGGCTAGAGGGTGCCTTTGTATTGTTTGCTATCAGACAGGCTCCCCACATAAGGGAAGGCAGAGGCCTCCCACTTGCAACTGCCATTAGCGCTTAGATGTGAGAGGTTAATTTAGGCGTGCACAAGGTTACAATAAGGGCAAAGGAAAAAGCATCACAGAAATCAACAAGCATTGGCATTGCCAATTGGTCTCGCCTTTGGAACTTTTTAAGGTTTTAGCCAGAGCTATTGGCTTTACCAGTGCTCTTAAACTTTGTTGTAGAGCATTGTGGCTACTGTGTAGAATGTTGAAACGTTATAATAAAAAAGTGTTATAAGCATTTTTGTTACCTTATATATATATACACCCAAGAAGACATTATGTACAACCGAACAACCCTATTAAAAAAGAATTAAAATAAAAAATGTCTTCTAGATTTTTTGGCCTTGCAATGCTGGAAACTTCTTCCTGCCTGTTCTAATGCTTGTTTGTTATAGATTATTTTTGGTTATTTGGGGGGGACATAAAAAAAGGGAGAATGGAGGTTGGGAAATAGTACCTGAATTACAACACGAGCAGCGGACTGACACAAGGGGAGAATCAACAGATGCCAGACTCCGAGGGCAGACTGAGGTGGTGCTGAGTGATGCTGAGGAGGTGGTGTGCTGGTGTAGAGGTGATGCTCAGGTGATGCTGAATGATACTCAGGTGGTGGTCAGTGATGCTGAGGTGGTGCAGAGTGATGCTGTGGTGCTGAGTCATGCTGAGGTGTTGGTGCTGCACTGGTGCTCAGGTTGTGCTGAGCTGCTGCTCAGGTGGTGTTGAGGTGATGATGCACTGATGCTGAGGTTGTGCTGCACTGATGATGAAATGGTGCTGCAATGGTGCTGAATTGTTGCTGAGGTGGGGCTGCGCTAATGCTGAGGTGGGGTTGCACTGGTGCTGAGGTGGGGCTGCATTGGTGGTGGTGCACTGATGCAGAGGTAGTGCTGTGCTTATGCTGAGATGGTGCTGTGCTGATGTTGAGGTGGTGCTGTGGTGATGTTGAGGTGGTGCTGCACTGGTGCTGAGGTGGTGCTGGAGTGGTGCAGCACTGATGCTGAGTTAGTGCTTCACTGGTGGTTGTTCATTGAAGAGGAGGTGGTGCTGTGCTGATGCCGAGATGGTACGGTGCTGATGCTGAGTGATACTGAGGTGATGCTGAGTGATGCTGAGGTCGTGCTGAGTGATGATGAGGTCGTGCTGAGTCATGCTAAGGTGGTGGTGCTGCGCTGGTGCTCAGGTGGTGGTGAGCTGGTGCTCAGATGGTGCTGAGTTGGGGCTGTGCTGAGATCATTCTGCGCTAAGGCTTAAGTGGTGCTGCTTTGGTGCTGAATTGCTGCTGAGGTGGGGTTGCACTGATGCTGAGGTGGGGCTGCGCTGGTGGTGGTGCACTGATGCGGAGGTGGTGCTGTGCACTTTTGAGCTAATGAAACCAAAAATGTTATAGGATGAAAACCAACATAGCCTCCAGCTGAAAAATGCACTTGTGAAACCAAAGACAATGGAAAACAAGATAAGGACATGATTTGCAGTCCTCGGCTGAGCGCGTTCGGAAAGTCAAACAAGGCAAACAAGCCAACGCAAAAGAAAAAGTAGTGTGCCGAAACTACCATATATGGCCAATAGTGAAGTGACCCATGTGACATGGCCAGTCTCCAGGAGTGACCAAAACAGCAAAAGGATGGACAAATGTAAACTATTCACCAACGAAACCTGACTTCCTCAGAATGTATATGGCGCAAGCAACCCTTAATTAAAACCATGAAACTCTGCGAAAGAAATGCAGGGAATACAAAAATGTATTCAAAGACAAAACAAAGTTCCTCAGGTCAAAACCAAACCTGAGAAGAATCTGAAACAGAAAGCTTTTTACCATCATAAAAAGACCACTTCCTCCACTACTCTAAATATACCAGGAGAAAAGAACACTGTGAAACATTCTATCAGTTCTTTGACAACAAAGTAGTAAGATCAAGCTCTCTGCCTCTATGCTGTGAACAGACCAATTCACATTCACCTTGACCCGTACACGCAATGAAGAATGGTGTTCCTTCAATGTGATCATGCAAATCGTCCTAATAAACACTATCAGAGATCTTGAGCGATCATCCCACTTCCTAGGCCAGATCCCAGAAAAGACTATAAAAGAGATAAGCTTACCCATCACTCCTTTCTTAACTAACACTATCAACACCTCCCTGAGACAAGGTTTAGCTCCAGAGTGCTTGAAAGTTGGACTGGCCACTCCTTAATAACACCAGGACAACTTCTGTCCCAAATTGCAAAGATTTGGGAAACTGTACTGAAAACCAGCTAAAGAACTTCATAGAGATACACAACCTCCTTGCCATCTTCACTCAGGCTTGCAACTAGGCTGCGTCATGGAGATAGCAACTATAGGTGCACAAATTTGATTCTGGGGAATCGTGCCTACTTGCTCTTCCAAACTTCTCAGCCGCACTCGACATACGCATTGACCATGTCATACTGTTAAGAGCATTGGAAGAACAAATGTGAATCAATGGTACAGCCTGAAGATGGCTCAAATTAGACCTCAACAATATATCTCAACAACTCAACCTATTAAATTCTTTATTCAACCTCATGTACTTCCAATAAGGAGCACCATATTGGAGGTAATCATAACCCCAGCATTCATCAACTTATATGTATACACCATCTCCTACCTGATAATATAGTGCAACATTTCTACCATCTATATGCTGATGACATTTACTTCTATGGGAAATTCTCTCGCCTGAAAGACTTAGCCAGCCTTGTGTCTAGCCTAACCAATCTTCAAGCATGGATGTCTCATAACCATCTTGAAGTGAACCCTCAGAATAGAGAATCCTTGTTGTTCTAACTCCTGAACTGCACCCCCCCCCACGCAACCCTTACTTAACGAAATCAGAATAACTAATTGCAAACCATCTATATTGGAGAATGCAAAATCTCTAGGTGTTGTCCTTAACAAGATACTGAACCTAGAGGCCCATATCAACTTTCTAGCAAGAGAGACCCAAAACCTCATCAAACTCCACCATTGAATAAAGTCCCTCATCTCCCCAGAAGTCTTTAGAACAGATGCCAATTGATGGTGCGCTCAAGAGTTGATTATGGCAACTCCCTACTGTCCGGCATTCCTAGAATTCACCTCGCTCCACTAAAAATAGCTCTCAAGGCAGCAGATAGACTAATCTCTAGTGCTAGAAGGTCAGACCACTCAAAATAGAAAAGTGGTATAGCAGAGGAATGAATTCATGTAGATACATTCATGCCACAATGAAATAATTAATTTTCACCTGGAAGATAACTTCGCCTTGTGAGGAGGACGCTGTACTTGTTGGAGAAGGGACTGCAAGTCCCAGGAAGCCCAGAGGTTTTGCCCCGCACCTGTGCCTCCTTGCCGCAGCCTACATCAGCACCTCGCCGCTCCTGCTTCGCGGGACATGCGCGGGCGCGCGCCGGGCTAAGCCCGGGCCAAGGGCGGGCCCGTCTGAGCCCTACGGAGACCGGACGAGGCCGGGCCGGGCCCCCCCTCTAAAAGCGTATATAACATAAGGTCAGTCCTGATAAATATAGCAGTTGCTCCCATTAACATCTGTTGACTGTCTGGGCCCAAATATTACAATGAGTAAGCGAGACGGGAAGTTGATGGGTGCACCCAATGGGGGCAGGGTAGCGGGGACGTTGGATCAATTTATTTTAAGGGCTGCTTCTGTGCTTGAGAAAGAGATAGCGATTACTGAGCGAAGATTATCCCTGGACCCGCAATTAACCAAAAGGTCGTCCCTGGGTTCAATCGCCTCTGCTCTCTCTCCGGTGCATTCGGCGGTAAATTCTTCTACGTCTATGACTAACAATGAAGTTAGCGGCTCTGCGCTCACCCGAACAGGTTTCCTTTCGGAGAGTATTGTACAATCGTCAGTAGCCGCAATCAACACCGTTGTCAGCATGCCTTTACGAACTTCAGCCAGATCTACAAAAAAAAACATTGCAAAAACCAATAAAACCATTCCAGATCCTGCAGCTAAAAGGAAGAGGGGAGGTGGACCACAAAGGGCGTCAATTGCGTAAGTGCCAAGGATTAACAACAACGGTGGTTGTGATTTAGTAGCCGAATGCAGTACATCAGGCAATCAAGCCCCGGCCTTTCCGGACTTCAACTTTTCATCCTTGGGTGGCCCTAGCCAGAATCCCAATGAGGAAATGTGGAGAAGGCTGGAAAATTTATTATCAACCTTACTATCTCCTATCACATATAGACTGAGCCGGATAGAGGACCGATTAACCAACTCTGAATCCCAGGCTAAGACAGGCTTTTCCGTGCTTGAGGACTTACTTGTTCAATCTAAGCCTACTCCTGTGATTATAAACAGTAATACGGGGCTTTTGGTCCCTGACAAGGACTTAGCTAAACGTAAGCCTCCAAGTTTGCAGGCAATTGAGCCAACTGCCTCTGGGCCACCCACGAATGTAGCTGTAGTAATACAAAATAAAACAGTTCCCTTGCATAAGGATGAAGTTGACTTAGGGAACATGTCTAGTGAATTTGCACAATCAAATCCGAGCCCTCCGGATGTTGATAGAGTAGAAGTGGAAGTAGTGAACGTCTTAACGCAGGATAATAACTGTATAAACTGCCCTTTAGCCGGACAAGCCGGCAAATCTATTCGCCGACAAGGATCCAGAGGCTTGGGACAGAATGCTGTGTATGCTAATCCTCCGGCCCTTCACCTTCCTCCGGCAGCTGCCCCTCTAGTGGTCGTCCTGATGAACGTTCCACCACTGCAGGAAGCGCAGTCTGAAACTACTGACCAACTGTTGCTAAAATCTTTGCATTGGTTTAACAATCGTCTTAAGGATGTTGGGATTTGGGAGGAGTGTGTTGATAAGCACATGATTATGGCCAGACGTACTCCGTGGATTGGCCCCTCGAGGAAGGAAGGAAATGGTGATTGTGTTGTTGTTAATTTTAACAATGTCCATATAACCAGATTTCTCTTGGATAATTTGGGAGGAATGCCAGGAAGTTACATGGATAAAGTGACCATTTTACCATTAGGGTTTTTTTATAAATCTGGGCCATATTATTCAAGGGCGCTGAATTCCAATGGGAATGATAGGCAATTTTGGGCACCTCTGGGTATAGTACATAGACCATTAGAGGTCCCTCTGACCAATAGGTTTGCGCCATTATCTGATCTAGCCATATGTGATTGACTACATCCACTAACCCCGACACGGGCTGAGCTGGTGGATAGCTCTCCTACCCCCATACTAACCCCCATAAAGGGAATTTATAAAGTAGAGGATAAGAGACAGGTGTGTGCGCAGTCCGTATCATGTATGATAAAGTCTGCTGATATAACTCCCTCCCTAATTTCCCTGCTATCTTGGAATATTGCCGGTTTACTCTCAAAAACCCTGTCCGCTGATTGGTCATGCTCTATTGAGGGGTATGATATCATTGCCTTCCAAGAGACTTGGTCAGTAGACATGATCTACCGCCCAGGATATCTAGCTTTTGGTAAAGCGGCTGTTGCAAATAGTAAGGGGAGATCTAGTGGGGGATTGATTATATGGGTTAAGCAACAGACATCGTTCCAAATAGTGGAAGTACCAGTAGATAGCCCAGACATTCTTGCTATTAAGATTCGTGTAAAGGGTGAGTTAGACTTTATCTTAATTAATGTGTATGCGAGAGGATTGCGGGTGGGAAAGCGTCACCAACTATTGCCCTCCTGGATACAATTATTAATGACTTAGTTGGCTCAAATGTCCTGGTGATTGCAGGTGATTTTAATTGTACATTTGAGCCCCTAGGCATAGATGACTATAGTCTCAGTATGGAGGAAGACCAGAGTTGGGGGATCCCGTCTTTATCATTGCCACCGATCATCAAGTGGACAGAGGCGGCGTTACAATTAAAAAGCTTATCCCTCGGGAGGGGCTAAGGGCTGCTAACGGGAGATCCCCTCAGATATAGATGGTTCTAATACGTTCTCTACTGGGACTAGAAGAAGCAGAATAGACTATATTCTTATTAGTCTAGAGCTCTGGCCTAGACTGGTGGATATGATGGTACACCATAGACCGGAGAGTGACCACGATCCATTAGTACTAACCTTAGCTATGACGGGGTTGGATCCCACATTGGCTGACATGAAAACTGCAATAGGAGAAGTAACTATGTCACAAGATTGCCGACGGCTGAAATGGTCCGTATTCTCAGAAGATGAGGGTACCTTGACGCTGATTAAGGCAACGGTGGAAGAAACCTTACTAACGCTTGGCTCATTAGACTCTCCTGATAAATCCTCATTAGATTATATGAAGGTTCATGAGGATCTATTTGCAAAACTGAAGACTCTGTTCACAAAAAATAAGAAACCAATTAGGCACTATATAAAAAAATCGGCCAACTGGTATAATGAGGCTTGAGGAGTTGCATTTAAGCATCTTTCAAAAGCAATCAAGAAAGGGGTTCCCCAAGAGGTCAAATTAGCAAGGGTAAATTATAAAAAAGTACAAATAAAGGCGAAGAAGGATTTTGACGAGGACAGATGGGTGAGCTTAACTAATGCCAGTAATAGGAAGAATTGGTCAAAATGTTGGCAATTAGTCAAATGGGGTAGTGGTGTGATAGGGCCCACACCAGTGAACAATGTACCTCCCGAACTCTGGGTGGAATACTATCAAGCCCAATTTGCTTCCTCGCCGAGTATTGTTATTGACTACCCTGTGGCTAATACTGATGCTGTTTTAATATTTGACAAAGGGGAGATAGAAAGGGTCTTGGACGGGGTTCCAGCAGGGAGGGCACCTGGCCCGGATTGCATCCCGGCCGATATCTATAAAAAAGATAGAAAGAACTGGACCGAATATATTTTTATCATCATAAATGCTATTGCTAGAGGCGCGCCGATTCCAGATACTTGGCACGGGGCCGAAATCATTCCCATATATAAAAGGGTGACCGTGCCAGACCTGGCAACTACAGGCCGATAAGCCTAATTGACACTTTACAGAAAATAGTTGCCAGACTTGTGCTAGGTAGAGTAAATGAATGGATATTAGACCAGAATGTATTATCTACCTATCAAGCGGGTTTTCGACCCCATGTCAGTACCATCGACCAAGTTTTTAGATTTATGATGACATATTGGAGCACAGTGATCTTAGCGGGGGGAACTCTATATGCAGCATTTGTTGACTTAAAATCAGCATTTGACTTAGTCCCCGCCATAAGCTGTGGGACACACTAAAGGAGGCCGGGATGCCCCTAGAAATCCTAAGCTTTATCATCAAACTGCATGAGGCAAATTATGCTCAGGTTAGGTGGGGGCAGCAGGGCGAATTAACAGATCGTTTCCCAGTTAACAAGGGAGTGCGGCAAGGGTGTGTCCTTGCTCCTACCCTATTCTCCTTGTTTATAAACAAGGTTATCTCGTATTATACCAATTTTCCAACAGATGCTCCAACTCTTGCCGGCTCAAGGGTTCCGCTTTTAATGTTTGCAGACAATACTTTAATTTTATCTAAAACCCAATGTGGTCTGCAACGTGCCCTTGATAGATTTATAGAGTTCTGCAACGACCAAGAACTTGTAGTAAACGTTGACAAAACCAAGTTCATGGTGCTGCATAAACACAAACTCATTAAAGGGAGAGTTGAAATGAATAAAGCACCTTTGGAACAAACTGATACCTTCACATATCTAGGAGTGACTATGGGTAGGAAGATGAACTGGACACCCCAGTTAGACGTTTTAGTTCTTAGGCACAACCAGTTAGCAGGAGCCCTACTTAAAGAACATCGACTCTCAAATACCAAACCGGTGGGGCCCGCTCTATCGATTTATAATGGGAAGATTAGATCCTCCTTAATATATGGTGCTGAACTCTGGGGGTTTGAAAATTTATCACCCCTAGTTCTTGCTCAAAATAAGTTTTTGAGAACACTGACCGCCCTCCCCCAATCAACCCCCATCAAGCCCCTGATGTTTGACTTGGGATGTACCTCCTTTGATGAGGCTGCTGGATTTAGACCCCATGCTTACTGGAGGAGGCTTTGGACTACCCCTGAATTGACGTCTTACGCCAATGCACTAATGTATATTAGGAATGCCGATCTGTCCTCTAAAATTAAATGGCTCCAGAAGATTAAGGGTAATTTGTCTGACATGGGGCTTCGTCATTTGTGGGAAGATCCTATAGGGAACTTATTTCCCAATAAAAATGAGTACAAAGAACTTTACTGGGTTATGATTACTAAAAAGACATTGTCAGGGGTGAGCAGTAGCTCGCTCACAGGTATCTTTCTGGAGCACAAGCCTGCAATGGAAGCAGAAGCCTACTGGAATCTGATTACAAAACCTGGTGATAGGAAACTATATCACCAATTCAGAGTGGGCACTCTCCCTTTAAGATCTTTCACTGCAAAATGGAACAAGGCTCCTGATACCAACTGCCCTTCGTGTCCATCCCATGTTGAGTCGATAACCCATGTATTGTTTGTGTGCCCGGCCTATAATGGCCCCCGTCGAAGGTGGCTTAAGCCACTGTGTTCCAATCTAGGTACCAGATCGTGTATGACAGCTTTGCGTATCTTGGTATCGAACACAAGTCCAGATATTGTGATCGCGATGGCGAAATTTCTTAGTTGGTTCTGGGCTCTGAGAAGGAAAAATTTGGAGGCTGGTCTGGTAATTGCACATACTACTTGACTATGTTAATGGTAAGTAGGCAGCCTTTTGGACAAATTGTGTAGGAAATGGTTTTATGGATGTATTAACATATTTACTATTTTAGTCAATGATGATAGGAAATTCGATATAGCTGATTTTTATTTCCTAAGGATGCATTTCTTAGGGTGTTACTGTTTATATGACATTTTATGACACTTTTATGTTTGTATTGTGTCTTTTATGATTGTAAATTATCGAATAAAGACTAAATTGAAATTGAACAAGATACTGAACCTAGAGGCCCATATCAACTTTCTAGCAAGAGAGACCCAAAACCTCATCAAACTCCACCATTGAATAAAGTCCCTCATCTCCCCAGAAGTCTTTAGAACAGATGCCAATTGATGGTGCGCTCAAGAGTTGATTATGGCAACTCCCTACTGTCCGGCATTCCCAGAATTCACCTCGCTCCACTAAAAATAGCTCTCAAGGCAGCAGATAGACTAATCTCTAGTGCTAGAAGGTCAGACCACTCAAAATAGAAAAGTGGTATAGCAGAGGAATGAATTCATGTAGATACATTCATGCCACAATTAAATAATTAATTTTCACCTGGAAGATAACTTAATCAACCATGAATTACTTTATCATAAATTTAATGAGCCTATCTATGCATCTACCTGGAGGTAGTCACCAAATCAAGGGAGTCCTGGGACACCTGTCCCTTTACTTCATCCTTATGACTGTACAAATTAAATATCAATATCTCTTGTTTGACTTCTCCTACTGAAAGGTCGACACGTTTTGGGCCAATGTCATTAATGGCCTCCTTAGGACTAGGAAGACAAGAGAACCGAGCATGAATGATGGTCACAAAACAATAAATGTCTTGCAGACTACCGCTTATACAAGTCTCCACCTGAATGGAGGATGGAAGTCAACAACTCAATAACTGAAAAAATGTGCCAATACTGGAGCCTGTGAATTGGAGAGCAACAGTGCCTGTGAATTAGAGACTATTTACTATGAGTGGGCGAAATTTTTAATTCCGCCGGTGGAATTGGAGGAATTTAGTAATTCTGTGTTACTCTTATAATGCTGAACTACTAATAAATTCTACCACTCTGCTCCTCCGACAGAATTAATCAACACCAGTGTTTTGCTCTGCCTTCATCTTGCTCGAGCTGTCTCTTTTAAGATGGCCTTATTACAGGAGTCATGTTGAGGGCGGGCCCGCGGACAAGGCAAATAAGTCCTTCTTCTGTTGTTATTGCTGCTGCCTATGGTGGGAGGGCAGGGCCTCAGATCCAGCAGTTGCTTGCTGCTGCTATTACGCCATAGCCGACAGGTTCACAACATAGCACGAGCTGTCTATACATGTGCCTGTCTATAGCGGTCTTCATAGCACGCATAGTATCCTCCTGTGCTTCATAAACAGCCTGTGGTGTCCTGTGGAAAGTCTGGACCGAGCAAGCAGAGTAGCTCTTGACAGCCTTTAACCATGCAGGAAAGAAGATTGGCGAAGAACAAGAATATGGCGGATCACCCCGTCGACGGGGGCCTGCTGGCAAGCAAGTCCGACAACAGTCAGCGATGTGGTATCTGCCTAGATAAAAAAGTGAGTGCGGAGTGGAGGACTGAGAACCTCCTGTTATCGATCCTTCTCAAATTTACTCTTGCCGACGTTTAGGCCTGGAGGCCACACAACAAAACACTGATAAAGAGGGGGAAACACTTCCTTATGCCTGTTTCTTAAAGCCCAGTATGCCCCCCTTGTTTACATTCACAAATAAGAACACTTCATAAATCAGTCTGAATGTCCACGAACATAGGCCTTACATCCAGTCTTCCTGGAAAGGATCACAAAAACCCCAAATTCCCTTGCTTTCATTCAAACCGACTTCAGTACCAGGAGCCTAACTCATGTCCTGAGACCACAAAGGGCGAAGTCTGCTGTCTTCTCGATATTTATGGGCGTCAGCTTTCAAGATGGATTTCTTTTTCCCTGTAATGAATTGTTTCATTGTATTGTATGTGAAACTGCATTTTAATTTATTATGACTGCCCGTTGATGTGCTCATTTAAAATTGCACCAAGGGAATTGTTTGGTTTTGCCTCGATGTCTGTTAACTCAATATATTTGTTGGAATACTCTGAAGCTAGAGAGAGTATGCATGTAGAGAAGTTTCCCATTCTTTCGTTTTTCTTGTTCCATGCACTGCCGGTTTCCAGGGGCTGATCGGCATCTCTCTGTCCGTACCACCTCCCAACACACACCAAGCTTAGGGACTACCTTGATCGGAGATCACAGGCTCCTTGGTGCCTCCAACGGTTGCTTCTCTGTCGCTCCTGTATACACTCTATTTAAAATTAGGGTTGGGCGGACCTACGTGGAATCTCGCAGAGTTTTTATGTAACTCCATGGAATTCTGAACAGTAGACCTCTGCGAGTTCCGCCCACCCTTAATAATTATCGGATAGATGACTAAATCCTAGTCTAGTCTTAGATAGGCATACCCCCTTTATTTCTAGCATAGAAAATCGGACCACATCACCCAAATCCTAAATGGCTCCACATTAAAGCAAGACGTCAGTTTAAACTAGCCTGCATTGCATGCAAAGCCCTGCAAACAAAATCCACTAAAAACCAAACCCACAAACTAGTCATCTAAGGGGTTTCCCACTCTGTGTGAATCAAAAGATCACTTCTACTGAAGACACCTTCCTTCCAAAAAACAAAGACCCTGAAGTAATCTGTCTGGGGAAGTCCCCTAGGGTATGGAACTCCATCCACCAGAGACCAGGTCCAACCTCGCCTATGAAAACTGTAAAGAAATCTCCAAAATTCTTCTTTTCAACAGAAACTTCCGGCTGCAACAAGAACATAATGATCTAACCATAAGTCCAACCATCTCTCAAACTTTGCAACTGTTATATCTTTAAAGACAAGTCCTATCATTTTGTTTTGAGTCCTCAACTACAAATTACATTACTTCCAAGATTCCTGTCTTTACCAGAATGGAAATCTACTTGTCATCACAAATCAATAATGTCCTGCCTATTGCTGCTCAAACGTGAAGAGTACACTGTATCCTACTGGTTAAACATTCCAAATATAAAGTGCTCGACTACCCTAATGAGTCCAGTTCGCGCTATAGAAAGTTAAAAATACAAATGAATAGAAAAATAAAAAGTTGAACCCTCCAATTAAAATTATATTTGATTGAGTTTCTGTGTAAGTTTACATGAGAAGACATGTTTTTTGTTAAATTAAAAAAATCCATGAAGCACTGCTAAATTGTTTGCAATAATAAAGTAAACCTAATTTTTAGAAAACATTTTAATGAATTTTAGTAGTCTTAAATACTCCTCCATTGTTTGGGACCGATCAATGCCATTTCAGAATGGACTCAAGTTGTTCACTCTTGAGAGTGAAGCAAACACGCCAGGAATTAAACAAATGAATATATTATATATAATATATGAATGCATTAGAAACATTATTGTGAGTTACACCAAATTACGAAAAGGGGGGGACGGTCCTATTGTTTTTTCATCGTCAAAACTATAACTGGATCACTAATGAATTCTTTAATATAGTAAAAAAAAAAAGGGAAATTTGAACTCATCCTTAAAACTGCAAAGCAGGATCAGCGTGCAGGATTTCTTAAAGAATATTTTTAATCTATGTATTTATTTTTTATTATGTTGTGATTCCCCTTTCTTAGAAGACACTTTCCGAGAGCAGCTTAAGTAGGGTGATTCGGCTGTATATGATATGTATTATGAACTCCTCAGCATTGACTTGCATGAGTGTCCAATTGACTTTCAAAATCTTAACCTCAATGGTTTGGATCCGTAAAAAAATCTACAGTCCCAACTATCTCCTCCACAGTTGCTGATTTTTGCCAAAACAGTCCTCCGGTATCAATTAGGATCCATTTCTGGGCAGTTATACATGCAGCAAGGCAGTGAGTTTCATTTTTATTTGGAAAAGCAATCAATGAGGAGTGGCTTTGGGACTGTTCATGGGATTTTGCTCTTAGGACTCCTGATTAATCATCATGGTTTTGACAAAGATTGTTGATGCACCCTTTAACCCTCTTGAAGATTCAATCAGAGGGTTTAAAGCGTGCTACTCAACCGTGAGGGTCTCAAGGCGCTGGGTGGGGGGGAGAGGGGTGCACCTCTGGTTCAGCCTAAGAGCCAGGTCTTGAGGCTTTTCCTGAAGGTGTGCAGAGTGGGGTGAAGGAAGTGACCCGATTTAGGGCCACCGAGTCACTCGCAACCACCTCTCAGCCTTCCAAACAAATGAAGAGTCGGTCAGACAGTAGAGAATATAAACCAAAGTATTTATTAGTAATACACTCGAGTGGAGTCCGGTCTGACCAGCCTCCTTGGATTGCTGCAGAGGGATTGACTTCAGCCCACTTGATAATGCGTAAAGTACATTTCCAATACCCCTAAAGACACGCCCAGACTGGAACTTTCCAGTTAGTAGCTGGTATATAAAGGAGGTACAGGAGGATGAGCTGCAATCCTGGGACCGGGTACATGCTATCTCAACGTCAAGGTTACTCTGCCCGTGCCCGCCGCTCTAAGGGTGGGAGCAGGCCTATCTAGTGAGAAAGGTATGTAATGACAAAACAGTCTATTCATTAGTGCAGCGAAGCTCAACCTTGAGAAATACAAAAAGAAAATATCGCAGCTGCTTTCTGCTGAGGCAAACAGAGTGAGACAGAAGTTAGTTTCGATCATGGCCCAAAAATGGCGGCTGAATACAAAATGGTGCCGCAAATGCTAACTTAAATCGTACAATGCAGAGAGAAATCGACTAAAAACATTTTCTATTCCAACAGACCCTCCTTTTAGCATTCGCTAACACATTTTTCTACTGTCTAAGAGCAAATAACTCCCTGCTTGACAGAAGGGCTACTAATACAAACCAATACATGCATGATCAATATTCAAAAATGCCTTCATCTATTGACATTAGATCTTGTATATCCTGCATCATCATGGCCGTTGTCTTAATGTCATGTTCTAAAACTTTTGGTTTGGGTGCCAGAGACTTAGCACAATGAGTACAGCAAGCAGGGAGGCAATGTATGCACAGGCAACAGGTGAAAATTATACCAGCAATTGCGACTAGGATGATAAGAATCTTCCAACCCCAGGACGCGAACAGGCCCCAGAACCATCCAGAGAGAGTCCAAGTACCATTCTCTTGATGGATGTCGGATGCGAGCCTGTGCAACTTCTGGATGGCAGCATATACATTAGGGGCGTGGTCTGGGATGTATACACAACAGCTACTAATGCATAAATGGGGACCCCCTCTAAAGTGAATTTGAGGTCAGGGAGAAGAGGGGAAAAAGCCAAACATGTAATGAACAACTCCCTCAGGACCTATATTTCGTTTCTATCTAGGCGAACCTATGTACAATAGGGCTTGACAGAGGTACAATCATATAAACAAAAACTTTACAGGGTAAATTTTATAATTATTATTTATTTACTTTTTTGTACATTTTTTCTACAAATATCAAATATAGATTCATTTCTTTTCTCTATTTTCTTATTTCTTTTTTTAAAAACTTTTTTCAAACATGTAAGAAAATCAGCAGTATTGCCACAAAATACAATTAGACAAATAACCCCCCAAAAAACGAATCTTTACATATACCAAGACCACACAATACACAAATCATACAGACTCATACGGACTCATACAACATTCACATAGAGATACATCTGAAAAAGAAGGAGACTATAGATTATAACATCTCCACGACCAAGTATGTTCTATATGTTCACCAGGGTCTGAACATTAGGTCGACGCGTGTTTCGGTGGCATAAAGGGAATGGACCGGCCACCTTCTTCAGGACCTTTTCAGATACCCACAAAAAATCACAAAACACAGGGGGGAAACCTAAAAGACAATAATACAATGTATTACAAGCCCATATAAGGATTAATGTAAAAAATCAATTGGACCTCGATTCTAGGTATGTGTGATATTATTTATCCTATAGTTAAAGTTCACAAAGAAAAACAAAGGAAAACACCTTTAGCAGAATGCCCCACCAAGAGATGTGCAACTTCCCATACTTACCAAGAGGAGTGCTTTCAAAACATTGAAGCAAGATCTAAGAGAGAGACCCACACAAGGAGCGGTTTATCAATTAACCAAAATGCAGAAAGTATAAGAAGGGGTGCTGTGATTGAAAAAAGTTTTTTAAAAAAGAAATAAGAAAATAGAGAAAATAAATGAATCTATATTTGATATTTGTAGAAAAAATGTACAAAAAAGTAAATAAATAATAATGATAAAATTTACCCTGTAAAGTTTTTGTTTATATGATTGTACCTCTGTCAAGCCCTATTGTACATAGGTTCGCCTAGATAGAAAAGAAATATAGGTCCTGAGGGAGTTGTTCATTACATACACAACAGCTACTGCCAATGACGCGGAAGGCCCCTCCCCGATCAGCAAGGATGACGTCTAACACCATCCTGTTTTGTAAAGCAACAAGCCTCGTAGCCTGGAACTCTGCTGTAATATTTGTCGCTATCCCCGCTGTGGTATTGATGACTGTCTCCACAATCCTAGTGAGCCGACGTATTTCTACACTATTGACTATGGGGCCCCAAAAGGGAAAAAGGCCCTTTGCGACATCCTCAAATTGTTGTGCAGCTGTATCTGTCTGATCTACATCCAGCGGATCAAGAACCCTTTTTACCTGGAACAGGTGTGTACTCCTACGCTGCAATTGATGAGGTCTGTGATAACTGGATGGAGCAACATACACAGTGGTAGGAGGAAAGAGAGATAACATTTACTCGACCAACCCCTTGCGAGCCATACATAAGCGTGAGATCCACAGACAAAATAAACTTTGGGGGGTGGAAGTAAGGGTGGACTATCCGTCACTCTCAATTCATATGTGGTGTTACATCTGCTCTGCCCTACCACTACCTTTCCTGCCCCTGGACACAGAAACTAGCTGTCGGGTTGATCACCGACACTGGCATTGACTTATCTTCAGTAACATTACGAGCCTGAAAAGACTGGAAATACTCAGATGTGTTAAACCCCTCGAAATCAGCCATTTCCATTTGAGGCCACGTTTCGTTTGTTACAATTTTATACGCGTTCATAGATGTCTTTAGAAACATTCTACTAAATATCCCCTGTCCTGCCTGTCCTCCAAGAGGAACCCTATGATGGAATTGCACATTTTGTTCCCTAGTGCGTGACTGGACAGGTGCCCTATTCAGAGTGGGGAGTGGGGAATGTTGCTGCACCATGCTAAGCAATTCAAACCATCCCTCACAACTGCTGATGTATGAGAGGGGCAAGGACAGCAAATTCTCAACTTTGTGAGTCACTGAGGGAAGCAAGCCGCATACCCAGCAATTAGTTCTGTTAGACACATTATGAACTTGATGCATCATTTGCACAAAAACATTTCTAGTGTAAGACAACCTGTGCATTGCTTTGTGTGGAGCCAAAGTGACAAAAACATGTTCAGGGGAGCAGTCGTCGTACCAATCAAAGAATGTACTGGGTATTTCTCCTCCAAGAACCATGCTATTCCAAGTATTGTTATTAAAGAGATCACAACAATTACTACAAAAACTATTTTACTCTTTGTGGACCAACCGGACCAACTAGACCAATCCCGCTCTAAACACAGTGCTGCAAATGGCTGCTCCTCCTCAGAAATGGGTCGACCCAATGGATACATTATCATCAAAGGAAAGGGAATGCAATGGAGCTGATGCCAAGAAAACAGAAAGGGGGGGCAAGTGTTCCCAGTGTCCGTTTGAGCCTCACTGGTAGACTCCTATTGTTCATCAACGTTGGCGCTATTGAGCATTGGCGGTGGAGCTATTCGATCCTAGCTCTTGATGAAATCCCACATCGCACAGGATAAAGTACCCCCCTCCAGGGGAGCACGTTCAAGCTATCCTGTCCAGTGTCCGAACAATGCACCAATCTCGCCTCTCCCTAAGCTACTGTTGCCTGACTTGTCAAGTCCATTCATGCTAATCTGACTTTTCCTTTGGTGCACTGTTCCTCCGTCGGGGACGCAAATTGTACCTAACTACTCCAGGTACAGAGGGGTCAGGAAAAAGGGGGTCAGACACAGAGGGGTCAGTGGAAGAAGACTCTGGAATTGCCTTAATCTCCGGGGGCGCTGCCGCATTTAGGATCTCATCGTTCTCAGCCTCTGTTTGGGTCCACGTGGGTTGGGCGTCCGAAAAGGGAACGAAGCGCGGGACTTTCTCACACTCGGAGTCCCCGATGCCCTCACGGACCCACTGATAGTAGGGTAAGGCTAGAGGCACTTTGAGGCAATGTTGGCAATGAATCCAGTTCTTTCGGCCTGTGACCTTCACGGCGGTGCGGGTGGCAAGGAGCACCTGGACTGGCTCCTTCAACCTCAGCTCTGAAAATTGCGTACGAGCACGAAATCCCCAGGCCGAATGTCATGTCCTGGCCCCTCGGGTACTGGCGGGAGCGAGTCCTGGATCTGTTGGTGACTAGAACGCAGACTTTTAGTTAACTCATACAGATAGTCCACTAACAAAGGATATTCAATTTCAGAGAACCTACGAGGACGCGGGACGCCCCAGACATTTGCCGGGTGCCCAAACACGACCTCGTATGGTGAAAATCCTGTCCTAGAGTGCGCCGTAGTTCTTGTAGACAAAAGGGCTAATGGTAAGGCATCTGGCCACTGCAACCCTGTGCTCTCCTGAATCTTTGCCAATTTCAGTTTGAGTACCATTGTACTTCTCAACCAAACCTGCTGACTGAGGGTGATTTGCAGCATGAAATTTATGTTTGATATGTAGTCCCTCACACTCTAATTGAATAACTTTCGCATTTAAGTGACTTCCATTGTCACTCCAAATAAAACGGGGCAAGCCGAAGCGAGGAAAGAACTCCTTCAGGAGCACCTTTGCAGTCGCTGTGGCTGTGTTTTCTTTCGTGGGGTAAGCCTCGACCCATTTACTGAATGCACAAACAACCACTAACACATACTTCAAATTATTGACTCAATCTATTTCTATATAATCCATCTGGAGGACCTCAAAAGGGAAAGTGGGAGGTGCAAAATTACTAGGTGGTGTAGGGGTACCTTTTCCCAGATTATGCATCATACACACCATGCAGTATTTGACCAAATGGGCGGCAGTCTTTGGGATATTATAATTTTGCCATACAGGATCTAGCAATTTACAAATACCTTTTGCACTGATATGGGCTGGCCCGTGCGCCATAGTGACTACAGGAAGAACGTGCATCTGGTAACATCCATCTCTGTTTCCCTGACTTATCTGTCCAGCACCCTTCCTCATCCAAACGTGCTGTGCTTTCCTGCCATACTGCTAATTCCTCAATCATTTCCTCACTCTGTATTTCTTTAACATTTTACTACGTATCCTCAAACATAGTGACCTCGGGCACCCACCTATTGGGACCTGCTACAAACATCCTTTTCATTTTCGTTCGGGCTATCTCCTTAGCTGTCTGATCTGTGAATGCATTCCCTTTACCCACATTGTCAGTAACTGCCTTGTGGGCGATACACTTTATTATCGCTAATTTCTTAGGGAGTGTCAAAGCCGATAAAAGCCTATGTGTAAGGGGGCCATGTTGTATTTTCACCCCATGGGAAGTGAGAAATCCCCTCTCTGCCCAGAGCCGTCCAAAATTATGGGCGACTCCAAACGTGTATTGACTCTCAGTATAGATATTGACAGCCAGTCCCTCACTCAACTCACAGGCTCGAATAAGGGAAACTAGCTCTACAGCTTAAGCCGACTGATAGGGAACTTGTGATGTCTCAACTACTGTGTGCAGTGTCATGATTGCATATGCAAGTGTTGTAGTGCCATCCGATAGCTTAAAACAAGAGCCATCGACATATAGTTCCCCTTGGGGATCAGATAAGGGAACATCAGTCAGGTCTACCTGTCCCTTCGTCTCTTTCTCCGTTTGAAAAATACAATCATGTATGTCAATTTCTTCACTCTCAGAAGGCAGGGGTCGTAACGTGGCTGGGTTTGGAGTAGCACATCTTTTAATCGTGACATGTGGTGCAAAGAGAGTTAACTCATAACCAGTCAGACGTGCACTGGTAAGGTGCTGCGTCTTAGTCTTATTCAAAAGGGTATCCACAGCATGGGGGACCATGACTGTGAGGTCGGTATCAAGTACAAGCCCAGCCGATTGCCTTATAGAGACGGCCACAGCCGCGACCGCTTTTAGACAGCTCGGGAGGGCTCTTGCGACAGGGTCAAGAAGAGCAGAAAAATAAGCACACGGCCGTTGCTTACCTCCAAAGGCCTGTGTTAAAACAGAGAGCGCACAACCGGCCGTCTCGTGTACGTACAGCACGAACGGCTTCGTGTAGTCAGGCGTACCAAGCACAGGTGCAGAGCAAAGCGCAACTTTTAATTGCTCAAAAGACTGCTGACATTCAGGCATCCAGGGCAAGTGTTCATGCACATCTTTAGTGGTTAGTGTCAGCAAAGGCTTTGTTAGTAACGAGTAGTTAGGGATCCATTGGCGACAGTAGGAGGTAATGCTAATAAAAGCGAGCACATTCCTCTGAGTTTTAGGGATAGGCATTTTAACAATGGCACTGATGCGCTCAGGGGTCAACCTCCTACCCTCCTTCGACAGTAGGTGACCTAAGTAGGTGACCTCCTGTCGACAATATTGAAATTTGGAAAGGGACACTTTATGTCCATGGTGTGCCAAATGCAACAACATTTTAACCGTGCTGTCTTTGCAACCCTTTTCAGTGTCAGAAGCGATGAGAAGGTCATCTACATATTGGAGCAATACATTACCTGAGGGAAGCGCAAGGGAGTCCAATTGGGCTTTTAAAGCTTGGCTATATATACTAGGGCTCTCAGTATAGCCCTGAGGAGCTCGACAGAATCTAAAGCTTCTTCCAGCTAGTGTAAAACCGAACGTGCCTGCTGTCTGGATGGATCGGGATACTGAAGAATGCATTTTTCAGATCAATGACAGAAAAGAATTTAGCAGAAGAAGGAATAATTGTCAGAAGAGCAGTAATGTCAGAGACCATCGGGAACTGAGGAACCACTATTTTATTAACCTTGTGCAAGTCAATCACAAAACGATACACATCGGGGTAATCATCAGGGGAGCCCGATGGTGCCCTCTTAAGGATGGGAAGAATAGGGCTATTACACACATTCGCAGTCGTCTCTTCAACAACACCTGACTGAATCAGGTCCTGTACAATCTGCAACAGAGCTCGCTCCCCAACTTGCGGTATTTTATACTGGGGAATACGAGGCAAAATAGCATTGTCTTTGATTTTAATGGAGACTGGACGTATCTGCAAGAGTCCCACATCCGTGTCACCCGTTGCCCACAACGTGGGCGGCACATCCTTAAATTCAGCAGGGAGGGGTGCATCTTTGGACAGACACTGCTTAGTGCTGACCACATTCGGGCCCATCGTCATGCAAACACCGTCGTGGGAACAGTAAATAGTCGCATGCAACTTCTTTAATAGATCTAAACCCATCAGATTTTCTCCGCAATTAGATATCAGCAAAAATGGCGAATCCACAGTGAAAGGACCTATAGTCAAGGTAAGAGGCTTGGAAATGGGGCTCACAACCGGTACACCAGAAAATCCAACCGAAACATTATTATGGCCAGACAGAGCTGCCCCGGATACCAGTGAACGAGAGATAGAGCTATTCATTGCACCTGTATCCACCAAAAATTCCTTATTCGAGCCATGCAAATTTTCAGTAACGTAAGGACAGCGCTGATCTACAGGTATCTGAACTGGTCCCTCACTCTGTCCCTGGCTGTCCTAGCTGTGAGACATTCCTGTCACCTCATCCAAACCATAGTCATCGTGGTAGTACTGTTTGCCACTAGGATCATCAAAGTAGTTGTGGTCAGTTCGACCCTTTGATGCCCCAACTGCCTGAACTCTGTCCTGGCCACCATCTCCGCGACCTCGTCCACTAGACCCACGTCCCCTCGGGACCGCCACCTTCTGCAAAAGTACAGTGTCCCTCCTCTTTACAGCACGCACACTGATTCGGTCCTACAGGCATAGTATTCCTGACAGTACGCGGAAGCTGACGGTCCGGACCACCACGTCCTCTACCATTTCCCCGAGAAGCCTGTTGCAACAACACCTTCGTCTTCAATTCTTTATGCTTTTTCTCCACCTTCTCTTTCGCCTCATTTTCCCTGTGTTTATAATACTGTGCCATACTCAATATTACAGAAGGGGAGGAGGTAGTCCAAGTGCTCTCCGAGGCCTGCAACTGAGTTGCGATCTCAGGAAGCAGGTTCGTAACAAATCTGTTAACGAACAATCGGACACCCCGTTCCACCGACAATCCTGTCTGCTAAAATCCCAAAACACACCTTCAAATCGAGTGAAAAAATCAGACACACTTTCATCCTTTTTCTGATGACATGTCGTTAACTTGTCCCAATCTACCCTTTTCGGTGGAATAAGTGAATGCATATACGTAATAATTCGACCAGGCAGAGCTAGTATCTCAACAAACAAAATAGACCTGATTGTAAAGGACATAGTCCAATTCCTTTTGTAGAGCTGGTGGTGGGGGGCTACTTCCTCAACCCAACCGCTGGTTTCAAACAGTTACCAATCTTATCCAGTCCCAAATGTCCAAAGAATTATTTTTATAATTATAATTATAAACATACGTTTATCAGTCAACCCCATATAGATATACCCCCTAATAAAAGGTGTATGCAAACAAAAAATTGTGTGAAGGTGAGAAAGTTCCTCACGTAAGCTTCACCAGGGGAGCTGCTGGTAGGTTCTCACCAGTTTGCCCACGTTTCTCATCATCGGTAACTTTCTCACCCGTGAAAAAAGAAAGAAGAAAAGTGTCCAGTATGAAAAGTCGAGGTGAAGACAATAATGTGTGTATGTCAAAGAAGACCCCGTAATGTGAAAAAGAATAAAGTATTTCTCCAACTAAAATTGAGTTAAGACTCACATGTGCAAGGTTCCGATTTTATTCAAAGTTGTGAGCCTACTCAAGGTTTAAAAACAAACTGCATGTTGCAGACCATTTTAAGATGGGCCAACATGTTTCATTGCCTGTCTTCTGTTCTGGCAATTTCGTCAGGGCTCGAGGTTGAGGTTCCCCTCACCTCACTTAAAATTTTAGACGAAGGGTGACTGATAAACACAAACAAAACACTGATTAAAACTCCCAACCAGTCAGGACATCCTCCATAACATCTACTGAACGGTAAGTCAAAAAATGACTTATATGACACAAATTTCAGCGTATATTTACCAGGTGGTAGCCCACTGCAATCACACCAGCTTCCCACCGTGTCAGGGAGTGTTTCCTTCAACCGTAAGTCCCCCACCGGCACCGTCCGTTGCCGTTAGTATACCTGTGAACATATGCAACCAGTATTTATTCCGTTCCCAAGGGTAAACAATATCTCCCCAATTCAAATCACTTCAGTGCACATAAAAGCGCAGTGATCCCCACGGGCTTGAGTTACACACAGTGAAAAGAGGCAAATTGAAATCTTACTAACTTGCCAACCCATCCGTAATGGAATTTGTATAACACGCCAAAAATTCCGTTTGTCATAACCACACGAGCGCGTCACCCCTCTTTGGCAAATTCCATGAAGGAGTCATAACTCAAGGCTCTCTCACCGCCCATAATGGTAGCAAGCACACTCTTACCGCGTATACCCGTCTACTGAGCTCTGTCTCGTCCCAGCGTGTTACTGCTCTCATCGCGCTTTACTTTCAAGTGCGCGTCCCAGAAGGGCATCGTCATGTGACTTTATTTATTTATTTATTTGCAGAGTTTTATAAAGCGCTGGCTAGACCCGGAGGTATAAGAGCACTTTACATGAGGATTAGCGAGTTACAAAATTACATCAGTTACAGGAGCCTAGTACAACGTATGAAAGGAACAGTGTTACACAGTAACATGAGTTACTAGAGCATAGCTTAAACATATACACACATCCAATAGGGTATAGAAGGAAGAGGGGAAAAGTAACATGGGGTTGGAATGAAGATCGGGTCAGGAAAGACCGGAAAGGGGGAAAGTAATTCAGGGGAACCAAAAAGACAAAGTGAAAGTCAAACAAGCTGGCTGATTCGTCAGAAGGCGGGGGAGGAAGGAGACAAGGCGGGGAGACGAAAGAAAGTCTGCCCAATGTCCGGTTGGGTAGGTGACGGCTGAGGGGGAGATCCACAGCCAGTCTCCTCTATAGCTACCTAGGTAGCCCCACCGGGCATCGGCCATATTGCTAGGTCTCCGTGGTCGGAAGAATATTCACGGATTCCTTGGAAGTTGCTGAGGTTGGTTTCAAATTCAATCACGGGAATTGGAGAATCGAAGGACCGCAGTCCATAGAACCCCAGGTGTGTAAAAAGGATCAAGGAGGGGGTAGATTCCAGGGGATTTGAGCCAAAAAAGGAAATCCCTAGCCAGGGAGCTCCAAACCGGAGCACCTCACCTGTCGGCCATCTTGCTGATTAGTTAGTATGGCAGCCGATTCACGAGCCCGTGGATGCCCAAGGTTGGTGTGATCTTCTACACAGAGGCCAATATTAATGCTGCTTTGTCTCTTTGGTCTTCGTCCGAGCACCACCTCTTGAACTTTTTCCTGTCCTGGTGGGTGAGCCAGATGGGGGTGGGAGTTGGGGGATATGCGCGAGGTCTGATCGGTGTCAACTCCAGGTGCTGTCGCACTCGTAACCTCTGCGCGGCGTGGGCATCGCCTTAGATTCATCTTGTGGAGATGTCCCCACAACTTCGGGGGGGTAACCCGCCTTTAGGGGGAGAGACCTTCCGTTGCTAGCATTGAAGAGGTTTGCACCGACCCTCCCTCCTTTTGCTGATAAGCCAGCCTAGTTGGACACTATAGGCTGGGACCACCTTCTTCCTCCTCTTTGCCTCTAGTCACATCACGTGAAAGCCCCAACGTGAGCGCCATCTTTTAGTGGTGTTTTTTTCTTTTGGAACACCTAAGAGCAGCAGCTATATGCACTTTCATTACTCAGAGGATCATATCACAGGCACAAAATTACAGAGGCATTTACTCATTTAAAAATTATTATCACTGCCTCTATTCCACCGGCGCCTCCAAAAGTTAACGCTTCTACGTTACGTCCATATGCAAATGTGCTCACAATCAAATTGCACAACCACATAAAGGACTACGACCCCTTCTGTTGAAATAGATCCAGTGTCATCGCCATCAAAGAACAATGTACAAAAGGATAGAATGGGCTCACCCCACCCACTCAATTGTATAACGGCCCCATTTTAAACCTCCGGACCCTGGACTAGAATTAACCAATACAGTCCTGTTTCCTAGTAGCTAAGGGAAGAATATATGTACCATGGGCATCCATTTACTGTTATAGATTCTAAGAGCAGAGATGATACCAAGGAACCAATACAATAGTGATTCCCATATTGTTCCAAGTGAATAGACTTTATTATGTAGAACTGCCCATTCTAATCGATCACATCACATATCAACCCTTAGTCGGTAAAGCACCCTCACTGACACCAAGGTTGCAATCACCATCTCCCTCACGGGGCCCTGCAGCAGTGAATGGAACCAGTTCTCAAAAGCCAGCTGCTTATCTGCTGATCTTATTCCACTCAATACAATCATTGAGGCCGGAGTGGTCAGCCTTCTCAGACAAAAATCCAGCGGGCCTCCTTTCTTGCAAGCGTCCCTTCTATGTTGCAAGCCTCACATACTACTCTTTCTAGCACAGTCCATTTTAATGCTCTGAAATTATGATGCTGTTCCTGAAAATGGCGTACCAGTCGTGTGGTTAATTTTCCAGCTTTTATTGTGCTCAGGTGTTCTTGGATTCGTACTTTAATTTTTCGTGTGGTTAAACCTATATAATGTAGACCACACTCGCAAGTAAGTCTGTATATCACGTTGGTGGTGTTGCAGTTGCTGAATTTATTCAGATACCAAGTCTTACCATTCAGCAACTGCACACTACTAGTCTTTTCCATCAGGTCACACACCGAACAACTGCCACAAGGGTAGTGTCCGGGCGGGATGTTTGAATTTTTAATGCGCTGAACTGGGCGGGTGTGTACCAGTTTGTCTTTTAGGTTACACGCTCGCTTGAACGCAAATCTGGGTGGTGGCATCTTAAATTCAGTCGTAGATAACAATGACCAATGTTTTCTAATAGCTTGTCGTATTTTTGTCGACAAGGGGTCAAAAGTCGTGACTACTGGCAGACAATCACTACTCTGTCTGACATTTCTTTCAAGTAGAGCATCACGAGGTGTATTTAAAGCTCTCTTACGGGCTCTTTTTACCACCCTGGTGGGATAAGCCCTTTGTACCAATTTATAAGCCAAATTATCAGACTGCTCCATATACACATCCGTGGAGGAACAGTTCCTGCGGTAACGCAGAAACTGTCCCACAGGAAGGTTATCCCGTAAGGCCCTCGGGTGAAAAGATTGGTAGTGGAGCAACGAGTTTCTGTCTGTAGGTTTTTGATGGACAGTGGTACACAATTTGTTATTAACCACTGAAATGTCCAAATCCAAATATACTGCTATCTGATTACTCATTGTCCAGGTAAACTTAAGACAATTATCCAATTCATTAAGCCACTTCAGAAATTCCAAGAGTCTGCTTTCAGGTCCAGTCCAAATACACAGCACATCATCAATCTACCTCTTCCAGAGGCAAATATTCCTCTGGAAGGGGTTTGATGGGTGGTAGATGTAGTTCTCCTCAAATTGGCCCACGTAAATACAGGCCAGACTTGGTGCAAAAGTTGCCCCCATAGATGTTCCGGACACTTGTATAAACAGCTGATTCTTATAGCCAAAATAATTTCTGGTCAAGGCCAACTCTATACATTGTAATACAAACGACTGAGGGGTGTCGTAAAACCACTCTTGGGCCCCAAGAGCACGCGCTGCTGCCACCAGCGTGGCATCTTGGGGTATGCTGGTATAAAGTGATTCAATATCTATGGTCACCAAGATCAATCAATCACAGCTTTTTTAAGCGCGACTACTCACCCGTAAGGGTCTCAAGGTGCTGGGGGTAAGGGGAGGTGCAGCTTCCAGTTCATCAAGGTCTGTCGAAGAGCAAGGTTTTGAGGTTTCTCGTGAAGTTGGGGAGTGGTGTTGTCTGCCTGAAGTGGAGCGGTAGGGCGTTCCATGCTCTGGCTGCGAGGAAGGAGAAGGAGCGGCATCCTGATCTGGTCTTTCTGGCACGGGGAACTACGGTGTAGGAGAGCTGGGCTGATCGTAGGGTTCTTTGGGGTGCTTGGAAGTTGATTCGGCTGTTGAGGTATGCTGGTCCGGTGTTGTGGAGGGCTTTGTGTGCGTGGATGAGGATCTTTAAGGTGATTCTAGCCTCGATGGGGAGCCAGTGGAGTGTGCCCAGGTGTTGGGAGATGTGTCAGTGTCATGGTAGGTTGAGGACCAGTCTTGCGGCGGCGTTCTGGATGTTTTGTAGCTTACGGGTGAGGTTTTTGTTTATTCCGGTGTAGAGTGCGTTGCCGTAGTCGAGTCTGCTGGTGACGAGGGCGTGGGTGACGGTTTTTCTGTGCTCGAGGGGGATCCATTTGAAGGTCTTCCGTAGGAGGCAGAGGATGTGGAAGCAGGAGGATGTGACGGAGTTGATCTGGTGGTTAATTTTGAGATCGGAGTCTAGGATGATTCCAAGGTTGTGTGCGTGGTCCGTGGTGGCGGGTGGGCTACCGAGGGCGGGGGGCCACCAGGTGTCGTTCCAGGCGTTGGGGTGTGGGCCCATGATGAGTACTTCTGTTTTGTCAGTGTTGAGTTGTAGGCAGCTGCTTCTCATCCATTTGGCGACAGCTTCCATGCCTTCTTGGAAGTTGTGTTTGGCTGCGTTGGCTTCGTTGGATAGGGAGAGGATGAGTTGGGTGTCGTCTGCGATATGATGTGTAGGATCAAACTCTACTTCACTGAGAATATTTAAGATATCCGTCGTATCTTGGACATAAGAAGGTTGTTTTAACACTGACTCCTTCAAAAAAAGTCTGCAAACTGAGACAATGGTTCAAGGACAGATTGAATCCCCTAAACTATCGGGCGTCCTGGGGGTGGTCGTTGTACCTTGTGAATTTTTGGCAGTATGTAAAATGCCAGTGTCCTAGGTTTGGGATTCATTAAAAATTCGGCCTCCTTACCAGTAATCCACTTTTTCTCTCTTGCCTGTTCTACCAATGTCTTAACAAGATCTTGGAGTTCACCGACAGGGTCCCTGGGAAGTGGTTGGTAGTTTTCACGCGCCCCAAGGAGTCTCAAGACTTCAGTCTCGTAATCGCTGGTATTCATTACAACCACCGCCCCGCCTTTATCGACGGATTTTATAGTGATTGCCTCATTATCCTGTAAGGATTTGATTGCCTACTAGTCGTCATGGCTCATGTTATTAAATGTATGCTGATTCTCGGATTGCTGCAATACAGTAATATCGTGGAGCGCCCTTTGCTCAAACACCAGAACCTCTGGTCCTACAGATGAACTTGGAGGACAGAACTGAGAGGGGCGATGTAAATTTGTTGAAAACTGTGAAGGAGGGTCAAGGCTCTTATTTGCAAAGAATTTCTTAAGTTTGATCTTCCTCATAACTTCGTGAAATTCCATCCTGAACTTAAAAATGTAATGTCGAGGAGTGGGTACGTATCCCAAGCCTTTATTGAGGAGAACTACATCTACCAAACATCAAACCCCTTCCAGAGGAATATTTGCCTCTGGAAGAGGTATATTGATGATGTGCTGTGTATTTGGACTGGACCTGAAAGCAGACTCTTGGAATTTCTGAAGTGGCTTAATGAACTGGATAATTGTCATATGTTTATCTGGACAATGAGTAATCAGATGGCAGTACATTTGGATTTGGACATTTCAGTGGTTAATAACAAATTGTGTACCACTGTCCATCAAAAACCTACAGACAGAAACTCGTTGCTCCACTACCAAACTTTTCACCTGAGGGCCTTACGGGATAACCTTCCCGTGGGACAGTTTCTGCGTTACCGCAGGAACTGTTCCTCCACGGATGTGTATATGGAGCAGTCTGAGAATTTGGCTGATAAATTGGTACAAAGGGCTTATCCCACCAGGGTGGTAAAAAGAGCCCGTAAGAGAGCTTTAAATACACCTCGTGATGCTCTACTTGAAAGAAATGTCAGACAGAGTACTGATTGTCTGCCAGTAGTCACGACTTTTGACCCCTTGTTGACAAAAATACGACAAGCTATTAGAAAACATTGTCATTGTTATCTACGACTGAATTTAAGATGCCACCACCCAGATTTGCGTTCAAGCGAGCGTGTAACCTAAAAGACAAACTGGTACACACCCGCCCGGTTCAGCGCATTAAAAATTCGACCATCCCCACCAGACACTACCCTTGTGGCAAATGTTCGGTGTGTGACCTGACGGAAAAGACTAGTAGTGTGCAGTTGCTGAATGGTAAGACTTGGTATCTGAATAAATTCAGCAACTGCAACACCACCAACGTGTTATACAGACTTACTTGCGAGTGTGTTCTACATTATATAGGTTTAACCACACGAAAAATTAAAGTACGAATCCAAGAACACCTGAGCACAATGAAAGCTGGAAAATTAACCACACGACTGGTACGCCATTTTCAGGAACAACATCATAATTTCAGAGCATTAAAATGGACTGTGCTAGAAAGAGTAGTATGTAAGGCATGCAACATAGAAGGGACGCTTGCAAGAAAGGAGGCCCGCTGGATTTTTTCTGAGAAGGCTGACCACTCCGGCCTCATTGATTGTATTGAGTTGAATAAGATCAGCAGATAAGCAGCTGGCTTTTGAGAACTGGTTCCATTCACTACTGCAGGGCCCCGTGAGGGAGATGGTGATTGCAACCTTGGTGTCAGTGAGGGTGCTTGACCGACTAAGGGTTGATATGTGATGTGATCGATTAGAATGGGCAGTTCTACATAATAAAGTCTATTCACTTGGAACAATATGGGAATCACTATTGTATTGGTTCCTTGGTATCATCTCTCCTGTTAGAATCTATAACAGTAAATGGATGCCCATGGTACATATATTCTTCCCTTAGCTACTAGGAAACAGGACTGTATTGGTTAATTCTAGTCCAGGGTCCGGAGGTTTAAAATGGGGCCGTTATACAATTGAGAGGATGGGGTGAGCCCATTCTATCCTTTTGTACATTGTTCTTTGATGGCGATAACACTGGATCTGTTTCAACAGAAGGGGCCGGAGTCCTTTATGTGGTTGTGCAATTTGATCGTGAGCACATTTACATATGGACGTAACGTAGAAGCATTAACTTTTGGAGGCGCCGGTGGAATAGAGGCAGTGATAATAATTTTTAAATGAGTAAATGCCTCTGTAATTTTGTGCCTGTGATATGATTATATATCCTCTGAGTAATGAAAGTGCATATAGCTGCTGCTCTTAGGTGTTCCAAAAGAGAAAAACACGCTAAAAGATGGCGCTCACGTTGGGCCTATCACGTGATGTGACTAGAGGCAAAGTCACATGACGATGCCCTTCCTGGACGCGTACTTGAAAGTAAAGCGCGATGAGAGCAGTAACACGCTGGGACGAGACAGAGCTCAGTAGACGGGTATACGCGGTAAGAGTGTGCTTGCTACCATTATGGGCGGTGAGAGAGCCTTGAGGTATGACTCCTTCATGGAATTTGCCAAAGAGGGGTGACGCGCTCTTGTGGTTATTACAAACAGAATTTTTGGCGTGTTATACAAATTCCATTACGGATGGGTTGGCAAGTTAGTAAGATTTCAATTTGCCTCTTTTCACTGTGTGTAACTCAAGCCCGTGGGGATCACTGCGCTTTTATGTGCACTGAAGTGATTTGAATTGGGGAGATATTGTTTACCCTTGGGAACTGAATAAATACTGGTTGCATATGTTCACAAGTATACTAACGGCAACGGCCGGTGCCGGTGGGGGACTTACGGTTGAAGGAAACACCCCCTGACACGGTGGGAAGCTGGTATGATTGCCGTGGACTACCGCCTGCTAAATATATGCTGAAATTTGTGTCATATAAGTCATTTTTTGACTTACCGTTCAGTAGATGTTATGGAGGATGTCCTGACTGGTTGGGAGTTTTAATCACTGTTTTGTTTGTGTTTATCAGTCACCCTTCGTCTAAAATTTGAAGTCCAGTGAGGTGAACCTCGACCTCGAGCCCTGACGAAATTGCCACAACAGAAGATAGGCAATGAAACATGTTGGCCCATCTAAAGTGGTCTGCAACATGCAGTTTGTTTTTAAACCTTGAGTAAGCTCACAACTTTGAATAAAATCGGAACCTTGCACATGTGAGTCTTAACTCAATTTTAGTTGGAGAAATACTTTATTCTTTTTCACATTACGGGGTCTTCTTTGACATACACACATTATTGTCTTCACCTCTACTTTTCATACTGGACACTTTTCTTCTTTCTTTTGTCACGGGTGAGAAAGTTACCGATGATGAGAAACGTGGGCAAACTGGTGAGAACCTACCAGCAGCTCCCCTGGTGAAGCTTACGTGAGGAACTTTCTTACCATCACACAATTTTTTGTTTGCATACACCTTTTACTACGGGGTATATCTATATGGGGTTGACTGATAAACGTATGTTTATAATTATAATTATAAAAATAATTCTTTGGACATTTGGGACTGGATAAGACTGGTAACTGTTTGAAACCAGCGGTTGGGTTGAGAAAGTAGCCCCCCACCACCAGCGCTACATAAGGAATTGGACTATGTCCTTTACAATCAGGTCTATTTTGTTTGTTGTCGCTTGTGAGTGGAGGGCGACCTGATTGGTATTTTCCCTCTTGAGCTCCTTATTGTGGGTGATTTGTGTACGGCGGATCAGCCGTGAGAGCATTTTAAGAGAAATCTTGTAGAACAAAGGTTACCAACCAGATTGGAATCCTCCTATCTACTTTTTCATAAATTAATCCTAAAGAGAACTAATAGAAACATTGTTTTTTTTTTTGTATACCTGTGTATATATGCTGTTATTGACCGTTATCATGATAGTGGGAGCATGGACAGGAATTGTCTAGCATTTTCAGATGAGCAAATCGCTTCAATATTATCTGGGCCTTCACTATTTCCAGATTCTCCCCTGATTAGTACAACATCAGCTAGAGAAGAGTGGGAAAAATTGAGCAACACAAAAAAACGACAAGTGAGGGTTGCCCTACATGGGGCGTTAATGACAGAGTATCTTCGAGCAGGTGCTGCCCCAGCTAGTCTTATAGTAAGAATTGAGCCAAAAATATTTTTGGAGGATAGACAGTTCCGGGTGGACTGGAGTTACATCACAATTAAATGCCCCCGGGATTGGCTTATCCTGATTATCAACACAGCTAGAAGACTCAGTGAGGAGTTATTAAAAGAAATTTTAGAGCTCGAAGAGACAATCAAAAGAGATACCACTATCACTGATACCAGGGAGCAGTTGTTACGCATTCAAGGGGACCTTGCAGACTATAAGAATTATATGGTCAACCAGAAGATCAAAGGGCTTAAACGTAACCTAGACCGGTACTCCCACGAATGGGCATTTCCCTACGTGGAAGACAAATATTATCAACCGGGTAACGAGCAAGTACAACAGTCAAATTATCAAAGGGGTGGACGTCATCAGGCCAGAAGAACTCCTCAAAACTGGACTTTTGACAACACCAGCAGTGAAGAAGAAGAAACAGGTGCACAGTCCTCAAACCTGAATAGAGTGAGATTCAACCCCTAGACCAGGTCCAACGAAGATCTAGGAGCTTTGTTGAGGTCTTTTTTAGGACAGAACCAGAGAGGCAACAGAGGGGGAAGACGAGAGGAAGAGGCCGGGCACGCAAGAACCAAGATCAGTCATGGCAAACCTACTCACCACGAATAACCTGCAGTCTGGGCAGGACTCCTCTATGAGTAATATAGTGGTCAACCTGTCTGATCATGCACTTACTTCCAGTGAGTTGCGGGTCTTGAATAAAGGCTTGGGATATGTACCCACTCCTAGACATGACATTTTTAAGTTCAGGATTGAATTTCACAAAGTTATGAGGAAGATCAAACTTAAGAAATTCTTTGCAAATAAGAGCCTTGACCCTCCTTCACAGTTTTCAACAAATTTACATCACCCCTCTCAGTTCTGTCCTCCAAGTTCATCTGTAGGACCAGAGGTTCTGGTGTTTGAGCAACGGGTGCTCCACGATATTACTGTATTGCAGCAATCCGAGAATCAGCATACATTTAATAACATGAGCCGTGACGACTAGCAGGCAATCAAATCCTTACAGGATAATGAGGCAATCTCTATAAAATCCGCCAATAAAGGCGGGGCGGTGGTTGTAATGAATACCAGTGATTACGAGACTGAAGTCTTGAGACTCCTTGGGGCGCGTGAAAACTACCAACCACTTCCCAGGGACCCTGTCGGTGAACTCCAAGATCTTGTTAAGACATTGGTAGAACAGGCAAGAGAGAAAAAGTTGATTACTTTTAAGAAGGCCGAATTTTTAATGAATCCCAAACCTAGGACACCGGCATTTTACATACTGCCAAAAATTCACAAGGTACAACGACCACCCCCAGGACACCCGATAGTTTCGGGATTCAATCTGTCCTTGAACCATTGTCTCAGTTTGCAGACTTTTTTGAGGGAGTCAGTGTTAAAACAACCTTCTTATGTCCAAGATACGACGGATATCTTAAATATTCTCAGTGAAGTAGAGTTTGATCCTACACATCATATCTTGGTGACCATAGATATTGAATCACTTTATACCAGCATACCCCAAGATGCCACGCTGGTGGCAGCAGCGCGTGCTCTTGGGGCCCAAGAGTGGTTTTACGACACCCCTCAGTCGTTTGCATTACAATGTCTAGAGTTGGCCTTGACCAGAAATTATTTTGGCTATAAGAATCAGCTGTTTTTACAAATGTCCGGAACATCTATGGGGGCAGCTTTTGCGCCAAGTCTGGCCTGTATTTACGTGGGCCAATTTGAGGAGAACTACATCTACCACCCATCAAACCCCTTCCAGAGGAATATTTGCCTCTGGAAGAGGTATATTGATGATGTGCTGTGTATTTAGACTGGACATGAAAGCAGACACTTGGAATTTCTGAAGTGGCTTAATGAACTGGATAATTGTCTTAAGTTTACCTGGACAATGAATAATCAGATGGCAGTATATTTGGATTTGGACATTTCAGTGGTTAATAACAAATTGTGTACCACTGTCCATCAAAAAACTACAGACAGAAACTCGTTGCTCCACTACCAATCTTTTCACCCGAGGGCCTTACGGGATAACCTTCCCGTGGGACAGTTTCTGCGTTACCGCAGGAACTGTTCCTCCACAGATGTGTATATGCAGCAGTCTGAGAATTTGGCTGATAAATTGGTACAGAGGGCTTATCCCACCAGTGTGGTAAAAAGAGCCCATAAGAGAGCTTTAAATACACCTCGTGATGCTCTACTTGAAAGAAATGTCAGACAGAGTAGTGATTGTCTGCCAGTAGTCACGACTTTTGACCCCTTGTCGACAATAATACGACAAGCTATTAGAAAACATTGGTCATTGTTATCTACGACTGAATTTAAGATGCCACCACCCAGATTTGCGTTCAAGCGAGCGTGTAACCTAAAAGACAAACTGGTACACACCCGCCCGGTTCAGCGCATTAAAAATTCGACCATCCCGCCCGGACACTACCCTTGTGGCAGTTGTTCGGTGTGTGACCTAACGGAAAAGACTAGTAGTGTGCAGTTGCTGAATGGTAAGACTTGGTATCTGAATAAATTCAGCAACTGCAACACCACCAACGTGTTATACAGACTTACTTGCGAGTGTGGTCTACGTTATATAGGTTTAACCACACGAAAAATTAAAGTACGAATCCAAGAACACCTGAGAACAATAAAAGCTGGAAAATTAACCACACGACTGGTACGCCGTTTTCAGGAACAACATCATAATTTCAGAGCATTAAAATGGACTGTGCTAGAAAGAGTAGTATGTGAGGCATGCAACATAGAAGGGACGCTTGCAAGAAAGGAGGCCCGCTGGATTTTTTCTGAGAAGCCTGACCACTCCGGCCTCAATGATTGTATTGAGTGGAATAAGATCAGCAGATAAGCAGTTGGCTTTTGAGAACTGGTTCCATTCACTACTGCAGGGCCCAGTGAGGGAGATGGTGATTGCAACCTTGGTGTCAGTGAGGGTGCTTGACCGACTAAGGGTTGATATGTGATGTGATCGATTAGAATGGGCAGTTCTACATAATAAAGTCTATTCACTTGGAACAATATGGGAATCGCTATTGTATTGGCTCCTTGGTATCACCTCTGCTCTTAGAATCTATAACAGTAAATGGATGCCCATGGTACATATATTCTTCCCTTAGCTACTAGGAAACAGGACTGTATTGGTTAATTCTAGTCCAGGGTCCGGAGGTTTAAAATGGGGCCGTTATACTATTGAGTGGATGGGGTGAGCCCATTCTATCCTTTTGTACATTGTTCTTTGATGGCGATGACACTGGATCTATTTCAACAGAAGGGGCCGGAGTCCTTTATGTGGTTGTGCAATTTGATCGTGAGCACATTTACATATGGACGTAAGGTAGAAGCGTTAACTTTTGGAGGCGCCGGTGGAATAGAGGCAGTGATAATAATTTTTAAATGAGTAAATGCCTCTGTAATTTTGTGCCTGTGATATGATTATATATCCTCTGAGTAATGAAAGTGCATATAGCTGCTGCTCTTAGGTGTTCCAAAAGAAAAAAACACCACTAAAAGATGGCGCTCACGTTGGGGCTATCACGTGATGTGACTAGAGGCAAAGTCACATGACGATGCCCTTCCGTGACGCGCACTTGAAAGTAAAGCGCGATGAGAGCAGTAACACGCTGGGACGAGACAGAGCTCTAGACGGGTATACACAGTAAGAGTGTGCTTGCTACCATTATGGGCGGTGAGAGAGCCTTGAGGTATGACTCCTTCATGGAATTTGCCAAAGAGGGGTGACGCGCTCTTGTGGTTATGACAAACAGAATTTTTGGCGTGTTATACAAATTGCATTACGGATGGATTGGCAAGTTAGTAAGATTTCAATTTGCCTCTTTTCACTGTGTGTAACTCAAGCCCGTGGGGATCACTGCGCTTTTATGTGCACTGAAGTGATTTGAATTGGGGAGATATTGTTTACCCTTGGGAACGGAATAAATACTGGTTACATTTGTTCACAGGTATACTAACGGCAACGGACAGTGCCGGTGTGGAACTTACGGTTGAAGGAAACACCCCCTGAGACGGTGGGAAGCTGGTATGATTGCCGTGGGCTACCACCTGGTAAATATACGCTGAAATTTGTGTCATATAAGTCATTTTTTGACTTACCGTTCAGTAGACGTTATGGAGGATGTCCTGACTGGTTGGGAGTTTTAATGAGTGTTTTGTTTGTGTTTATCAGTCACCCTTCGTCTAAAATTTGAAGTCCAGTGAGGTGAACCTCGACCTCGAGCCCTGACGAAATTGCTACAACAGAAGACAGGCAATGAAACATGTTGGCCCATCTTAAAGTGGTCTGCAACATGCAGTTTGTTTTTAAACCTTGAGTAGGCTCACAGCTTTGAATAAAATCGGAACCTTGCACATGTGAGTCTTAACTCAATTTTAGTTGGAGAAATACTTTATTCTTTTTCACATTACGGGGTCTTCTTTGACATACACACATTATTGTCTTCACCTCTACTTTTCATACTGGACACTTCTCTTCTTTCTTTTGTCACGGGTGAGAAAGTTACCGATGATGAGAAACGTGGGCAAACTGGTGGGAACCTACCAGCAGCTCCCCTGGTGAAGCTTACGTGAGGAACTTTCTCACCTTCACACAATTTTTTGTTTGCATACACCTTTTATTAGGAGGTATATCCAGGGGCGTAACACAGGCCCCCGCATCCCCCGCGGTGCAGGGGGGCCCCTGAGCTGCAGGAGGCCCCCTCAGCACAGTACTTAGGCCTGAGCGCTCTGTATTAAATCCAGAGCGGGGGCCCTCCGTGTACATTGCAGGGGGGCCCCTTAAACTTTCGTTACGCCACTGGGTATATCTATATGGGGTTGACTGATAAACGTATGTTTATAATTATAATTATAAAAATAATTCTACAAATAATTCTTTGGACATTTGGGACTGGATAAGACTGGTAACTGTTTGAAACCAGCGGTTGGGTTGAGGAAGTAGCCCCCCACCACCAGCTCTACAAAAGGAATTGGACTACGTCCTTTACAATCAGGTCTATTTTGTTTGTTGTCGCTTGTGAGTGGAGGGCGACCTGATTGGTATTTTCCCTCTTGAGCTCCTTATTGTGGGTGAGAGCTAGTATCTCAGCCTTAGGCTTCTCCCCAGGCTTCCTCTCCTGGTCCCATGCTTTAATCTGATCCCAAGTACCACCCAATTCCGCAACATGATCCTGTGTGTGCACCTGTCTCCAAATCTCAACAGGCAACAGTAAACCAAAGAACATTTCAATATCCGCAAGCGTCATCACTATCGACGAAGCGGCCTAAGTCAATTCCTTATAATATGCAGTAGGATTTTTCCTAGGGTCAGGTAACTGAGTCTTAAGGGACAAAACCTCACTCCTTTTCCACGGAGTATAAACCCACTGTTCTTGGAAACGGGCCTCTACCCTTGGTCTAACAACAGCATTCTGCTGATCTCGTAGCTCCGGTAGCTCAGGGTGATATATGGGATGGACTTCCCTCATCGGGAACTGGGATACTGTCTTCGGGCTCTTCTCAAGCAGCTTACTTCAATAAGCTACCAGCGTTGCAACATTACCAAAAACCTCAACAGGTGCCATACCAGCAGCATATACATTGTCCCTAATATCATAAATAATCTGAGGTGCTTTATCATTGAAACACTGTTCCCACAGTCCAATCAAAGTAGCCGACATGTGTTTAAGGGCATTCTGCTGCCCAAACGGCTCATAATCTTTCATTACACTCCACACATCTTCCACACTATAAATGGGGTTACGAGCCCACTGGGCGGCCTGATTGGCTACCACCCTTTTCTCTTCATCTCCCACATCAGATCGTATCAATATCCGCCCCAGTCGCTCCCTAGCAGTCGCCCAGTCTCCGTCCCCTAGTCCGCGCACGGGCGTTCCGCTACTCAGAACTGTTGGGGAATGGAAGAACAGGGAAGGAATAGTAGCAGAAGGAACAGGCATCAAAGTCGCTAATGGCTGTGTCGTAGGAGTGAGGGCTGGAGAGAGAGATGTCGAAGCAATAGGCGTAGCATGGAGACTTGCAGTCATCGCAGCCGCAATAGGCAAAGCCAAAGAAAGAGCAGGAGGCGCTGTAGCCGAAGCAACTGAATCAATAACAGGAGAAACAGAAACAGCAGAGACAGGAGGAACGGACGACTGAGGCTGTGGGATAGCAGGATATATTTTCTGCGGGGCATATGGGGGTGGAGGTCGAATATCTAGCAATTCCTATCAGCACACTCTATTCCTTTCTCTGTTTTCTCTCTATCATACGCTACAGCTTTCTGAGTCACCGTCTGCATTCTTCCCTTCGGGACCTCTTTCTCTGCTTTCATTCGTCTTTGTTTAGCTTCCTTTTGCAATGTTCTAAGGGAATCGAACATTGACTGCCTACTCCTTTTCGCAAACAGTTTTTCCTCCAGGAAATTAATTTTCTGTTCATCAAAAGTGCCCGTCAACGGCCACTGCAGCTCGGCATTGTCCCTCGTATATTTGTGCTATAGCGTACTAAACATAATAGGGCCAATGACATACATATCAAAATTTGGAGTGCCTTCTGGAGGCGCTGACTGACGTTCTTCCAATCGAGCGTTAGTAGAACAGCAACGGCAGCCCAAACAAAACACTTTACTGAGACACGGCATTTTCAAAAGAAAACAAGTTCAATATTTATGCCGAGCAGATATTTGCAAATACCTTTACCAAGCATCGATCCTCAGACCTCATCAAATACAAATCAAAGTGGTACCATGTTCACAAAGAACTCAAACAAATTCAAGCTCTTGTCCAAAGACCGTTCTCAGACCGCGTCAAATGCAAATCAAAAATGGCGCCATATCCACAAAGAACCAGAGCAAACTCACCTGGTGCACACAGGTCAAACAAAGTTATTCTCCACTGCCGACTCTTCGGACCAAACGGTCAGATCCAAGGGTTTCGCCATTCAGGACCCCAGTCGGGATGACCACTGGACGAGGCACCGCCTGGTCAGACAGATGGGGCAGCTGCGAGTACCAGACTCTCTCGTGCCAGGATCCCCGGTCCGCCCGTCCTACCCGACGTGGCCTCGACCTCCCCACCCGTGCGCGGGCGAGGATGGGTCACACCCGATGGAGTCCCTGTTCGGGCGCCAACTGAAGGAAGTGACCCGATTTAGGGCCATCCGGGTCACTCGTGACCACCTCTCAGCCTGCCAAACAAATGAAGAGTTGGTCAGACAGTAGAGAATATAAACCAAAGTATTTATTAGTAATACACTCAAGTGGAGTGCTGTTTGACCAGCCTCCTTGGATTGCTGCAGAGGGACTGACTTCAGCCTACCTGGTAATGCGTAAAGTACATTTACAATACCCCTAAAGACACGCCCAGACTGGAATTTTCGAGCTGGTAGCTGGTGAACAAAGGAGGTACAGGAGGATGAGCTGCAATCCTGGGACCGGGTACATGCTATCTCAACGTCAAGGTTACTCTGCCCGTGCCCGCCGCTCTAAGGGTGGGAGCAGGCCTATCTAGTGAGAAAGGTATGTAATGACAAAACAGTCTATTCATTAGTGCAGCGAAGCTCAACCTTGAGAAATACAAAAAGAAAATATCGCAGGTGCTTTCTGCTGAGGCAAACAGAGTAAGACAGAAGTTAGTTTCGATCATGCCCCAAAAATGTCGGCTGAATACAAAATGGTGCAGCGAATGCTAACTTAAATCGTACAATGCAGAGAGAAATCGACTAAAAACATTTTCTATTCCAACAGGGTGAGCGTCTCATGTTGACTGGTAGTTTGTTCCAGGCCTTGAACAAGGCATTGTAGAGTCCCAGCGCCTCTTAACTGCCTCTCCTAAATCTTTCGACTTTGACCTCATTCAGTTGTGCAAAGAATTGCCCAGTTGACTTGCAGATCAGTCCTTGAAATGGAAATACAGAAGTGCAGGGACTCACCGTTCTACAGAGAAGTGCTGATACTCACATGTACTTGTACCCTCTCAAATTTAAAAAGTGCAGGTACTTACTGCTTACTTGTTTAAGGCGATGTTGTGGATGAATTACTGAGAACATGAAAAACATCTTTATGCCAGAGTCTTTGGTGTGTGTTTTCATTCATCTGTGACAATGGTGCCCATATTATCGACTTGGGTGAATGAAAGGCTGAGCAGATCCACTGGGGTTCGTTCAAACCTGTGATATTGGGCTCAAGGACAGATCCCAGCAATGGATGCATCAGTTCACTGAGCCACCAGACCTGTTTATCTTCATAATATGCTGTGCTTACACATTAGGCCGCTAAGTAGATATCCGCTATACCAGACCTTTTAATAACAAGTCCAATGATCTAACCCAATCCAGATGAAGGAAAGCCATAATCGTGAAAAAAGAGGATCATACGTGTACATTCTAGCGGGTGGCTGGAGGCAGATGCGACCTACATAGGTATGTGGAGTTTGGGGTGGGAGGAAAGTTGGGGGGGGGGGCATTACCGCGAAATACATAGATCTTAAATCAAAGAGTATGTTCCACAGCTATTAGTTTTGCAGGAAATCATTCATTCATTCGCAAAACAGGAACTGTGCACAATGGAGTTTAAAAGATTGCTAGTCACCCTATAATTTTCAGTCATCTTCTGGCATTAAATGAAAGGCCATTTCAACAACAATACTCGGCCTCTCTTTCTACAAAAACATGCTTTATCGGTCTGCAGGCATTTCTGTCTCCAGAGTCCAATCTTTGTGCACTAACTCTTAGAGAACCCCTATACTAGGAGTGACTTTTTTTTCCTAATCAATCATTGACCCCTTGTTCTTCTTGGAATGACTACTTTTAGGGTAGCCAAAAAGTTAATTCTCCGCGGTCATACAGGGTCTCTCAGGAAGAGCCACCTCTAAAGGCAAGAGGGACATTCTTCTGCTGGTGTGCCCATTCATGCCTTGGCCTTTTTGCTACACGAACGACAATTTAGGCCACCAAAAATCGCTATTTCCCTGCATTTAACATTGCTCTTCAGAATCTTTTTAAAATTGTATGCACCTTAGAATTTTTTTTTTTTTAAAATTGTATGCACTTTGAACTTTACCGTTTCCTGCTGTCCTTAATGAATTGCTCTTGCGCGTAAGTCGGCTGTTCCCGGCTTCCTGCTGCCCCGAGTGTCTTCCCCGTAGCAGCCAATCAGGCGGCAAGAGGGCGGAGCTGTGGGCGGGGACCGTCGATAAATGCAGCCAGCAGCGCGGGAGATCGCTATTAGGCTTTTTGCTACACGATCGACAATTCAGGCCGCCAAAAATCGCTACTTACGCTGCATTTAACATTGCTCTTCAGAATCTTTTTAAAATTGTATGCACCTTAGAATTTAATTTTTTTTTAAATTGTATGCATATTGAACTTTACCGTTTCCTGCTGTCCTTAATGAATTGCTCTTGCGCGTAAGTCGGCTGTTCCCGGCTTCCTGCTGCCCCGAGTGTCTTCCCCGTAGCAGCCAATCAGGCGGCGAGAGGGCGGAGCTGTGGGCGGGGACCGGCGATAAATGCAGCCAGCAGCGCGGGAGATCGCTATTAGGCTTTTTGCTACACGAACGACAATTCAGGCCGCCAAAAATTGCTACTTACGCTGCATTTAACATTGCTCTTCAGAATCTTTTTAAAATTGTATGCACCTTAGAATTTTAATTTTTTTAAAATTGTATGCACTTTGAACTTTACCGTTTCCTGCTGTCCTTAATGAATTGCTCTTGCGCGTAAGTCGGCTGTTCCCGGCTTCCTGCTGCCCCGAGTGTCTTCCCCGTAGCAGCCAATCAGGCGGTGAGAGGGCAGAGCTGTGGGCGGGGACCGGCGATAAATGCAGCCAGCAGCGCGGGAGATCGCTATTAGGCTTTTTGCTACACGAACGACAATTCAGGCCGCCAAAAATTGCTACTTACGCTGCATTTAACATTGCTCTTCAGAATCTTTTTAAAATTGTATGCACCTTAGAATTTAAATTTTTTTAAAATTGTATGCACTTTGAACTTTACCGTTTCCTGATGTCCTTAATGAATTGCTCTTGCGCGTAAGTCGGCTGTTCCCGGCTTCCTGCTGCCCCGAGTGTCTTCCCCGTAGCAGCCAATCAGGCGGCGAGAGGGCGGAGCTGTGGACGGGGACCGGCGATAAATGCAGCCAGCAGCGCGGGAGCGCCGGCGGCGCGCCAAAGGCAAGCCCATCTGCGCCCGTCCGCGTCCATCCGGGCCCAGGGGCCAGGCCCCATGCCCATTTGCATACCTACCCCTTGGACACCCTCAAAATGATGCACTCTCCTCTTTTAAACCTCGCTCCTGAAAAACAAATTCTGATTGCTGAGCAAGGAATCCTCGTTAAAAGAGGTGCATTCCCAGAAATTCAGATCCCTACCACCCCCAAGAACAATGTGTCACACCAGCCTACGCCCTTATCAATTTACTACCTCAATACACGCTCTCTTGTCAAGCATCAGCTTGACATCTTCCTCCTCTTGCTCACTGACACCCCTGATATGCTACTGCTGACAAAAACATGGCTTACCTCAGATTCTGCCCCTGATCTGCTTGCGGCATTACCACCTAATTACTATATTATCCATGCCAACCGCTTATCGGGTAAACCAGGGGGGGTTGCGGCCATCATTCACACCAATTTCAGGTTCAGCTCTCTGGCCTGTCTCGCCCTTAATGGGGTGGAGAATATAGTAATTCAACTCGAATCCACCATTAACACATTTGTTTGTGTATTAGTCTACAGGCCACCGCATCAGATGGCTCACTTTCCCCTCTCACTCAGCGAACAGTTGGCAAAAATCGCCACTGACCACGCCAAGGTCCTGCTTATAGGCGATTTTAATTATTGGTATAACGACCCTCACGAAGGACCGCAATCTGCTGAGCTATCTGACCTCCTTACTAATTTAAACTTCACCCAACAGATTTCTTCCCCTACCCACTTGAAAGGACACATCCTGGACCAGGTCTGGAAGTGTGGCATGACCACTTCAACCCCCGTAATTTCCCCCTGTTTATGGTCCGACCACCATCTTCTAAAATTTATGCTCGTACTCCCAACCACACACAAAACCAGCACAGTCGAAGGCGGCTTTGCCAGGAAATGGAATTCCATTAATAAAAAAGATTTCCTTAACACTCTGACCAATACTAACCCGTCTCCTAGCACCGACATCAATGTCACCGAAGCTAATCTCACTCAATGGCTTCTCGAGGCGAGTAACTTGCACGCGCCCCTTAGGAAAGTCAAACTAGCTAGACGTGCCGACGCCCAGAGATGGTTCTCCCCTGAACTTAAATTGCAGAAATTAGCCCTGCGCCAGTTAGAGAGGCAATGGCGTCGGGAATACTCCTCTGACAAGAAATCACTGTATACCTTAGCCCGGAAAGATTATATGAAGGCCATTCTCGCAGCTAAAGCTGCTCACTTCTCCTCACGCATTCTCAACGCCAATAAAAGCTCTAAAGAGATATTTGCCATTATGAACGAACTGTCCAACCCAGACAGGATACTTGCTAAGGCCACGCCTCTCAAGCATTGTGCAACTCACTAAACGATTATTTCATCGAAAAATCACCACCATTAAAGCCAGTATCCCTAAACATCCCTCCTTGTTGACCGCGGCCCCCACACACAGTAACAACTTCATACTTAGCTGCTTCCCCCATTAGCATCAAGATCTTTCAGGAGCTCCTAGTTAAAGTTAAATCTGGTGCCCCTCCGACTGCTGCCCACCTCATATACTCAAAGACTGCCTATCAGTCCACCCGGGCCCCGCACTCTCGCTACTGAACGAATCCTCTCGTCTGGCCAAGTCCCTACAGCATTCAAAAAGCTATTGTGGTCCCCCTGCTGAAGAAACCTGGAGCTGACCCCTCTCTTCCATCTAATTACCGCCCGATTTCTTTGCTCCCGTTTCTGGCAAAAGTGCTAGAGACCCACGTAGCCAAATGCCTGTCCACTTTTTTGGAAGATTCCAACTACCTCAACTCTCATCAGGCAGGGTTCCGTGCGGCACACTCCACGGAAACTGTTATCCTCGCTGTCCTGGACACTCTTCGACATAGTGCGGATAAGCGTTCCCCCCAGGCTCTGGTGCTCCTGGATCTCTCTGCCACCTTTGACATGGTCGACCACTCCATCTTGGTCGACCGTGTTAAACAAGCTGGCATCCAGGGCGCAGCGGCTGGTTGGCTCACTTCCTTCTTGGAAAACCGGACCCAGACCGTCCGCCAAGATCACTTTTTGGCCCCGTGGCGTAAAACCAACTGTGGCGTCCCACAGGGCTCCGCTCTCTCCCCCCTTTTGTTCAATCTCTACATTGTCCCCCTGATTCAGTCGCTTAAAGATAGAAATGTGACGGTTTATAACTACGCGGATGACTTACAATTGGTTTTCTTGGTAGACAACTCGCATAGTTCCGTCACCGAATTTCAGGCCACCATGTTACACATTCAACAATGGATGGACTACAACCACCTTAAGCTAAACCCCGGCAAGACAGAGCTTGTTCTGACTGGAGACAGCCATAAGTTTTGGGGCCCACACTACTGGCCATCAGAGCTAGGACCTCCACCCTCCCCTTCCCCATCGGCCAAAACATTAGGAGTCAGCCTCCACAGTGACCTGTCACTGAAAACTCAGGTGGGCTCGGTCATCTCTAAATGCTTCTTTCAACTGAGGAAAATCAAGAAAATACACCGTTTTCTCACACAGGAAGCTTTGATCCAAGTGGTAGTCGCTACTGTACTATCGCACTTAGACTATGCTAATTCTGTATACTTGGGTATGCCGATCTACCTGTTCAAACGGTTGCAGATGGCCCAAAATCAGGCAGCCAGACTGATCCTCCGCCAACCTAGATGGCAACCAGCTAACCCTCTGCTGAAGGAATTACACTGGCTTCCAATCCCCCAACACTGTGCTTTCAAGGTAGGATGCCTTATATTTAAATCCCTGCATGGCAACAACCCCAAATTTATTAACTGTCTGATACTCAGGCACACACCCTCTCGGAACCTACGCTCTGCACATCTTTCTCTCCTCACCATCCCCGTCTTCAATCGGGTACGGCTAGGAGGCCGAAGATTTGCCACACTGGCCCCTAGACTGTGGAACTCCTTCCCGTTGGAGATCCGATCTTGCACCGACCTTTTGCAATTCAGGAGGTCCCTGAAAACGTGGCTTTTTACACAAGCCTATAATTAAAGCTGTTCACTGTTAGTTCCCAAAGCCTATAGCGCCATGAAACCACCCGGTGTACGCGCGCTTTATAAATCATTATTAACATTAACATTAACATTAACATTTGCCTCTCCAGTGGTGGCTCATCCTCTATGGCGTCGCCCCCCCGCCAGCAGCGTTAAAAAAAAAAACTATAACAAACTCCGGTTTATTATCATTTTATTTTGTTTCTAGGCCTAGTCTTGGGGACGGGGCTAGGGGGATGATAGGTTCAAAGGGAGTGGTAGGCACTGCTATCAGTGCTCATGATGGTTTGGTGGGCCCGACTCAGGCTGACCAAACCATCATGCACACTGAGGCTCTCTCCAACCCAGCTGCTTTGCTGGGTTGGAGACAGCAAAGTACAGGCTCCCAGTCTCTCTGGGAGGGCAAATCCTCGGAGCTCAAGCAGCAGCGGTCCGTGCAGGTAAGCGCAGTGGGGCGATGGGCTGGGGCGGGGTGGGGGGAAATGTCAAAAGACAACAGAATAGGATATATTTATTAATTACATTTTTCCTATTTCGTCGTCTGCCGACTTAAAGCCCCCACCCCACCATGCTTACCTGCACGGACCGCCGCTGCAGTCAGGCCAATCCTGAAGCTGCTCTCATGTTGAGAGCAGATTCAGGATTGGCCGCAGCGGAGGCTGGGAGTCTGTGCCTGCAGAGGAGCCACGAGAGGTGGAGAAGACCGGCGAAGCGTCAGGCTGCAGGCGCCAGGTAAGTTCTTTCTTTTTTGACCCTTTTATTTTTTGTTGTCGTCTTGTCTTCCCTCCCTGCCCCGCCCCTCTCCTCTGATACGGGCCGCTACTGGGCCTCTCTTTGGAAGGATCACCATTAGGCATGCAAGAAGGGAGTTCAGCCACAGCCTTTTCAGTTCTTGACTGCTCTATGTCAACTTCAGGTGAGACTACAGCCGGATACAGCTTCTCTGCCCAGCCTTTTGTTGACATCTCCCAAGAAGGCTCATCCATAAGAATAAGTTCAGTTAAAAAAGGGAAATTCCATTATTTCTCATAAATGGCCTTTTTGGAACGAGCAGTTCTTTTTATTTTGTACACAAACAATTGAAAGGCAGATTTGAAGGAAATGTACCCACGCACACTAACTATATCCTTGCACGCTAAGGGAACTAGATGAGATATTAAATCCACTAGCTGACATTTATGAGAAGTGAAGCAAGAAAAGTGTTAAAGGACCAGGAAGGCTGGATGTGACACCTGTATAGCATTAGGGGAACTACCCGGTTTAGGAAATGGCCGCCTTGTAAGAATGGCTTCAAAGCCAGATAGATTCCGAAATTATATGAGTTTTAGTAGAATGCAGAAACCAATCAAACAGAAGCAATAGCAGGTTTGCTCGAAAAACACATATTGTGATTTCCATCTCTGGAAATAAGGTAAGTGCACTTTACCAATAGGATCCACGTTCAATTCAGTAGAAGAATGTGCACTTGTTACAAGTGACAAATGAAGAGATGCAAAGTGAGCTCTCAGGTTTCCCATGTTCAGGCTCGAGTGGCTCATCTAGCCCATGTTTTTGTTTTATAATACAATAAATGGGGCTACAGGTCCCAGAATGCACAGCAAAAACCTGGGCTGAACAAGCTACTCATGAATAGGCCTGGGAACCAGGGTGGGCGTAACTCGCGTAATTTGCTATAGCGTAATTAAGCAAAATTACAGCAAAATGATGAAAGATGACAGATCTAAATGCAGCATAACCTTGCATTTAGTGCTATTTTCTTAGCATAAAATGCACCCTTGTGCCCAAAAAGGAAGAGGATGCCTTTTGCACTACAAAAAAGCCTGAGATGCAACAGAACGTGAACAGCAGCAGCCAGCAGCCACTCACACTCTGGTCCTGTGCCCTTGCAACAGGCATTTTTGCCCCCAAATTACGCAAAATTACGCAAGTGGGCGTAATCTAGTACTTTTCTGTAATTTCTTCACAAGAGTAACACTGAATTACTGAAATTACTCTGATTACTTCGGAGTAATTCAAATGTGGCCCAAGCATATCAGAGAAGTTGGAGAGCTCTGAAAATGTCAAAAGTGTGGCTCAGCCTTATGGAGCAGCCGTGCAACAGGCGGCCTCAGGCAGTGGGCAGTGGTGAATGGTGCAGTAGTGAGAACAACACGTCCAATGTGTTTGACTTTGTACCTGACCTTGGGAGAAGGGTTAAAAAAAATCAGAAAACTGAAAACAAGGGCAAAAGAGCCTAGAGCAGAGGTCTTCAAACTTTTGGATGCCGAGACCCCCTGTCAACATTTTGAAACGTAAGGACCCCCTCCTGACAAACATTTCTAGAACTTGATACTCCTCATTATCGATAACCATACACGCCCCCAGTTCCCACAGAAAATCATTTTTACAGTGGGGAAATATTATTTAACAGTGTTTAGCAAGTCAAAGGTTTGTGGGTGACAAATCAACAGTAAAAACAGTCCACCAGACCACAAAACAGGCCAGCAAGCAGCCACAAAAAGCCAACACACTGACCTGCCTGGCCACCCCTTTGGGCACTGCCAGACTGTCCTGTAGGCAGGGCTACTGGAATTATGAGGCAAGGGAGGACCAAATTATGTGGCAGTTTTAAACTTGTAAAGGCTGAGCTGTATTAGTGTTTTGCAAGGAATGGGAAACTGCATGCATTTGTGCTTGCTGCAGACCATATTTGTGGTCATAGCACAGAAATTAACAGTAAAAACAGTCCACCAGACCATACAACAGGCGAGCAAGTAGCAAAAAAATAAAACGCCCACACACTGACCTGATTGGCCATCCCTTTGGGCACTGCCTGCCTGCCCTACAGGCAGGGCTACTGGAATTATGAGGCAGGGGAGGGCCAAATTATGCAGGAGGGTTGATTGAGTTGTGTGGTAAGAAAATGTAAATAATGCTATGTGATGCATATTTTGGGATAGTATTGCTTCATTATTTTGACATTTTTTAAACAGGGTAACACTAAGCAAAGATTTCACCTCATCAGTACCAGTTTATAACCAAAATACAGCAATAAACAACAGAAAGATGTATAGTCATCATTTGTGAAGGGCCTTCCACTCTGCAGTGTCGCCACATTAGAAGCTCACCTGGCCCTGGCCGGGAGCAGCACGGGTCCCTTAAAACCCTGGCGGTCTTGTGCAGAGTTAAGCAGTTCACACACACCTCTTTCCTCCCACCCCGTCCCCTTTATCCCTCTCCCTTTGCAGGCCATTTTCTTTCACCCCTTTTTACAACTTCTGAACTCTCCCCATTCAACCTCTCACTGCACCTTTAATCATCTCTCGCTGTTCTGTTTTTTCAATACCCTCATCTCTAACAGTATCTCCTATTTATCTCATGGCCTCCCTGGCCCTGTCTCCTCTCTCAACCCTCATCACTTCTCATTCACCTCAAGTCTCTCCCTTCAAATTTCTGTCTTATCTATTTGTATCTTACACTTCTCCAGTCCCGCCATTCATCGTTCCCATCTCTCCTTTGTTCTTCCACACCTTCTTGAACTAACGTTCCTCTCTCCTGTTACCTCAGCACCCACCCCAGTACTCCCTCTATTCCCCTTTCGCTGCTCTCCCTCACCCACGTCGCAACAAATTCTCTTTATACCTCATGGATCACCTCTCAGCTATCTTCTCTCACCCTTTAATGGTAGCTCTCCTCTCTGCCTTCACCTTTCTCTCACACTCACCTCTCCTCTTGTGTTTCCGCACTTCCTTCGCCACTTCACATTTCTCTTCATCCCTGACCTCTCAAATTGAATTCTCTGACTCCCTTGCTGCCCTCCTCACTTCTCTCCTCTGTCTTCTCTCATCTGTCTTCTCCCATCCCGTCTCCTCTCACCCCTCACACGTCTCTCACCTTGCCTCTCCTCACTTCTCTCACATCATCCACCCCTTCTCTCCAGTCCCCTCCCACACCTGCATCCCGCCTCTCACCGCTAGCTCCACACCTCTCTCCTTGACTCCCAATCGGCCTCGCATACCCCCATCTCCTGTCAGTTAAAGTATGTCTGGCCCTGTCTTTCAATACCTAATAATCACACACAGACAGTGCCTTGTCGGTCCAGGCTCCTCCTCTTCATCCCTACAGTGTTATCCCCCCTTCAAAACCCTCCTCTGGCCCAACCAAGCACACTGCCCTTCTGCCAGCTGCATGATGGCAGTGCCATTTCTAAAGGGGGAAGAGCACCTGCAGCCTTCACCACAGCAGCACTGGCCCAACCCTGCCTCGGGAAGAAAGTAAAAGGCACACCCCTAGCACACAACATGTGACGCCTCTGGTTGGATTCTCCTTATTTTCATATGTTGAATACTCAATGATAACACATGATTGAGTTTTCTTAAGAATGGCTAGTTTTGTGTTCAAAAACCTTTTTGTTTGAAAAGATTGTTCTTTCCGGTGGCGCAGGTGGGAGTGTGACTGCCTACCTTGGGAACTATAAAGCACAGATGGAAGTGTCAGATTGAAAAGCATGTGGGATAACATTGCAATAAAAGTCGAATAACAGATATCAGTAAGTGAAACTCGTGCTATTTACCAAATGTAACTGGCTTGGTAGATGCCAGTGGGACAGTGCACAGTGGGGTTTTAAGGTGTGTAGGCAGTTGTCGGGGAGAACTGAGCTGATTGATGTGCCCTGCACAGGTGCACAACGCCCATTTGGCTCAAAGGGCTTCAGCTCCCCCTCCACCCCTCCTCGTGTGTGTCAGCCCGGGCTGCGACAGCTTCCCGGGCACACACACAGACAGTTTTTGAGCTGTTGTGGTCTGGCATCTGTCTCACTGCAGCCTCACCCCAGTACTTCACAGGTCTTTAAAAGACCATTTACATGTTAACGAGGCTTTGTTGTTCTTTCACCCCTTCTTAGAGCACCTGCATCTTCAATCTGCCAATTGCTAAAAGAATTACCCCCTCGAAGGTTTTATTAGCCCCCCTGAAACTTGACTCTAGTTGCGCCTCTAGCCCTGCATGCACACTACCAGGGAAGCAAGTACACAGAGAAGTGTGACCTACACAGGGATTTCCATTTGCACATAGTGCATTTACCTCTGGGGTCTGGTCCTTAGCTTTTGTTAAGAATAGCTAATTTTGTCTTCGAAAAACCCTTTTTGTTTCAAAAGATTGGTCTTTCCGGTGGCGCAGGTGGGAGTCTGACTGCCTCCCCCTTCCTCCCCTCCCCTCCAACTCCACCCTACCCCAGAGCCCAGGATAGCCTATGTGGCCTTTCCCCAAGCCAAAACGGAGGTCAGAGTTCGGCAACAGATTACAGCGAGGGCAGAGCAGAGGAATTTCAAAGACAGCAGTGGGGAAAGGGCGGGCGTGAAAATAAAGGAGTGTTTTGGATTCCAATTCCAGGCAGAAGTGCAACCGGGAATGCGCGACCCCCTATCTTTGACTCCAGGGCCCCCCTGGGGGTCGCGCCCCACAGATTGAAGACCCCTGGCCTAGAGTGAAGGGCGGGTGGGGCTGCTAAAAGCGGAGGGCAAAGGTGAAGCGTGAAGTCATGCCCCGATGGCCTGATAGTCTAAATATAACCAAGCAGTGTGTGGGCGGATTCTTTCACGGTCTGGCTGTGATAATGAACTGCAAAGAACATGCGAGCAGGCAGTGGGCTTCAACAGATAAAAGGGATGTGCAATACTAGGCCAGACCTCTAAGATATGGCGTCCCTTTTCTCTGTACCCACTGACCTCCTGCTGTGTCTTATCTGGGCGGCCCACACCTCTACCACCTGCTTCTCTAGCTCTGTTTCCATCCCTGTCAGAGATCACCAGACCTGATGGTGATACTGCCGCTGTTATGTACCACTGCTTATGAAATGTATAAAGTCAGCCCCCTATGGTCGCCTTGTTGGCTGAATGTAGCAGGTTTGCAAGAAAGTGAGAAATCTTATTTCTCTCTCCACTAAAGCAATGACCACTATTCTTGTCTGTGGGGGCAGGGAGGTGAGCCCAATACAGTGCTTAATTTGAGCCGTTGTTGCCGGTGGAGGCCACCAGCGCTTATTTCAGTGGACTGGCACTTAGTTTTTCTCATCAGACATTTACTGAGAGTAAGAGAGGGAAAGACACACAAAGGAGTAAGACAAAGAAGAAAAGCTGTCAGAAAGGGAGAAAGCAGGGACCTGCAAAATTGACATGAAGAGGCAGGGAGTGTCTGGTAGTGGTTTAAAGAGGCATGAGGTAAATTGAGGTCTACACATCATGGTATAGGGCACGTTGACATTTGATTGCACCGGCAGTGGGCTTCTGAGCAGAGTGTGGGCCTCAGAAATCAAGTATTTACAAATTAAGCACTGATCCAATACCATCTAGAAAGAAGATGGGCCAACACTCGCCCATAACTGCACTGTGTCCATTAACAGAAGGCCACAGATATGAACAGATTAGAGATTTACTACCCTCAGGACAGAATGGGGTTAAACAAACTGCTGGACAGCGGAACATCAAAGAGTTCTATTTCCGTGGCTTGAAGAACCACCCTTTACGTCAAATATTGTTTGTCAAAACCCTGTATGAATGCCAAAATATTGATGTCAGTAATATCGATCTGCACATATTAAAGCGCTTCAATGCCTCATCACGGGTAGTAAGCTCAATATAAAGGCAATTGCAATACAATATATCAACTCTAGACTATAGACTTCCAACATATCATCAAGGTAGGCACACATAAGAAAGTGTACATTTACTATTCTTAGCTCCACATCTACATAACTTGACAATGTGGGGGTTTCCTGGGAAGGAATGTAATGTACTTGCATGTGCGTCCCACGTATGTAAGCCCCTTATTCCAGTCTACTTCTCCCTTGCTGTGGTTACCTACTGTACTGTACAGCACTGCTTCTTCAAATGCTCCTTGCTGCCCACTTTTCCTCGGTTGCAAAATACCTCATGTAGCACCAAAACCTAAACATCATGAGAGTGTTGCACTGCACGCCTCCCATACCCAAAAGGTTGTATGTTGTGGCATGGTAGGAGCTCTTACGATGCAGGAATGCTGGCGGAGCCTCACAATGTTTATGTTTAGTTTTGTAAAGCGCATGGCTGCCCAAGGGCTTCCCCGCGCTGGTGAGTGCTGAACTGAGAACTGTGCCCACTAGTGCATTAGAGGGAAAATAGCCAGGTCTTGAGTTTTTTCCTAAAGGAAAGTTTCTTTGGCAGTGACAATAACATCATCATGTTGGTGCGCTACACAAGATGGCAAAGGGCAGGTTACCGATGGAACATAGCCATCGCCCCATCATAACCTACCCAGCAATAGGCCATGCCCAGGGTGTATTACCTTCAAGAGTGGACCTACAGACAATATTAATAATTTTAGCATGCTCCTGTTGTGCATAATTTTGGTGGTAGCAAATAAAACACAGTAGTGCAAGCACTGTAGACATTTGTTACAATTCATTGATCACCATAGAGCGGTGGATGGAGGATGGGTATATGCAAAAGCCCACTATATACGATGTAAGGCAAATAAAGCAAGCAAAGATATAATTGGACAAGCTCGGACATAGCCGCATGAGTACCTTCAGTGTGCGCCTCCCAGTCAATGTTCCTCATGCATACAGCAGAGGCAGGGGTTGCCATTTACTTTGTCACTTTGAACAGTACCTTCACTTAGTATTTTGAGCCGTTGCCGATTGCCTTGATGGGCTTGAATACACTCAATTTGATATCCAAGGCCCCAGACAAGTACCATTAAATTGAGTAGTTGTAACACCTTTTATTTAAAGGGATTAGAATCATAAAGAACTGGGGTATTAAGAACTAAGGGCCTGGTTACGAGTTCGGCGGTCACACCTCCACCGTTGCGTCGACATTAGATTCACTGCCGCCGACTAGGCGGTCTGCCCGCCGTATTATGATGTTGTCGGATTGCTGTTCAGAAGACTGCCAGAGCACCGCTGACACCGACAGCCATTCACAGACCACAGCGGCGTCGGTCGGGGGAAAGCAGCTGTCCTAGGGTGATACAGAGAAGTTTCACCACCGTCCGAATTACGAGTTGGCTTTCTGACCAGCCGACCGTGGCGGAAAGACCACCTGCTTTGAGTTGTGGAATCGAAGGATTTGGGGTGCATACTCACCCATTTCCTTTTCTTCCCAACAGTCTCCAAAGTCAATCCCTTCCTCCGGGTCCCCCCTTCACAGAAGCATCTTGACCCCGAAGAAAACGACCCTGTTGGCGTTGAAATCCAGGTAAGTCCCTTTTGCAATATTTTTGCCTATTGTCTGGACTGAGCACATATGGTCCAGACTCCAGCAATGCGCAGTAGGTATTTTTTCCACGTGTGGCATGCACACATGCATCGACAAATATGAAAAAACACTCACCGCCGTCACAAAGTCTGCTGCCCGCCCATCGGGAACATCATAATACGGCAGGCGGGAGACCGCCTCCGCAGTGGTCTTCTTGGGACCACCAACATGGCAGTACGGTAGTAAGGTCGCCAAACTGGTAATCAGGCCCTAAGTGACAGCACCGTTATTAGTATTATTTTGTTTATTATTAGCAGTTGAATTAGTATGAGTATTATTGTCTAGCAAATACACAGATTTCACACACCACTCACACCATTCTGCTTGCATGTGCTGTGCCCCCAGGTGGTGCATGTCACAGTTTAATTTCCCAGGCCTTCTCACAGATGCGGGTAAGCTGCAGCCTTCCATGCTCTGCCTATTTGGTCCTCATTACAAATGGTCTGGAGGACCACTTCGGGCAATTCTAAGTTTCCCAGTGTCCCTATCCTGGATTTAACCAAATCCGCACCTGATAATTCTGGGCCCAGGGGCACCAGACCAAGACCTATGTGTGGAGCAGCGGGGGCTGCTGGCAGCTGCTGCATCCGGGCCCTGTCCGTGCTTTGAGCATGAGGGGGCAAGCAAATGTGCTCTCTTCAATTGATGTGCCCTCCCCGCCCACCCTGGCTATGCCGCATACACCACAAGCTTGTAAACAACCACTGCACACATTTACCACTTGCTTCAAGCAGGTGGTACATATGTGCAGATTTGGAACCGTTATTTTCATTGGAAGAGGAAAACATTTCGAATTGCACTCATTATTCCCAGGTTCGCGTGTTATTCCGTATTCTGTGGAAATAACTTGCAATCTCCTGATTTAGAAGCAAGAACAAGGACCAGAATCAAAGATCCCAGCCCTCCGGTATACCTGCAGCTAAATATGTGGAACTCATAATTAGGCCATTCATTTCTTTATCAACTATTTTCAGTAAAACATCTATCCAGTGACACTTCTAATTCCAATCAATACCCAATCCTCTTTCCTAATTAGGCTCTCTCTGTGACCATGGCCTTTCCCTCTGTTTCTAGAAGTTTTTTAGAGATGCATAGTCTTTCTTCTGTTTCCGTTATGTGATTAATAAGACACCACAATACATTTTAAAGGTCTTTCTAAACAAGTAACACATTATTAAACATTGTGCCCTCATTTGAATGGCGATATAGGGTATTTGGTCAGGAAATGTAAAGGCTTCCAGAAGATAACATGACAAATATTTTAGCCCATAGTCACCCAACAGGGAACTTCAGATTTTTCCTAAATATGTTCTCTACAACCTCGTGTCCAAATCATTGAGGCATCCTGTTGAAAGAATTTTATGGTCAGCATCCACTCCTCATATTTGATGATGAAATGTAAGCCATAACCTTTGACTGTAGGCTTCTGGGTGCTTATGTGTTACCTGAACGAGTATTGGGACTATCACATATAGGCCTCATGGTGGGGTTTACCACCCTCAGGGAGCATAGGAGTAAGCTGTATGCCCAAAAAGAGTAGCCCACCTTCTAATCCAGTCTCAGCCAGAATTGTCTGAATTGTCAGAATTGTCTGATGCAGCCAATTCAGTAGTATCTCAGGGAGGGGGAATATGCAAAGGATGCTGTCTGAATATGTCTCTACTAGAGGGAGGTGCCTGGCTCTAGTTTCTTTAAGTGGGTATTAGGTCACCATTGTTTAGTGTAGTCCTCTGAGCTTAGATTTGGCTTTCGACTACTACATTCCTGCTAGATTACGTCACGGGTGGGTAAATATTTGAGGTGCCCAATGTGGAAATGCTAATCATTTTGCATACCATATTTGGGCCACTGAAATGTGCATGGGTAAATGCTGGTTTCTTCGTAGAAACATAATTTAATAGCTTGAACACTTGAGATTCTCAAACTTACTTGGAGCCGGTTTCCCTTCAGGGCACATACTGGTGAATAGGTTGGTATTTGTGTCTGTGCCTGGTTCATAGATATGACTTTTGTTTGCATTTGTGTGAATCAGTCACTAGGCTTCATTTTGCTTCTTTTTCAACAAAACAATAATACAGAATCCCAAAATTGGCTGGCATTGGTTATTTGGTCCTACACATCTAACTAGGTAACTTGTATCAAGGAGGCATGGCCTTTGTGACACCATTCCCTAATAGATATGGAATGGCTCTTAATCACAGGCCAGACTGAAGATGTGGGCCTTCAGTCCTTTTTAGATACTGAGAAAATCCCATGTGAGTTCTAAAAGTACGAGAAATGTGTGGTGTAGACATCAGTGGTATACATCTGCAACAGGAAAAGGGTGTTCGTCAGTGGCGGCCACTACTTAACAAGGGTAGCGGGGAGTAGTTGGGAGGGTAAATGAAAAAAAAACCCTTATCTGCAGGCCGGCCGCCGCCTCTCGGTCCTCTTCTGCTCTTTGGTCGACTCCAGGAGCAGGAAGCAGGGACTAGGAAGCACATAGGCTCCCAGACTCCCCTAGCCAATCACGATGCTGCGTTACAGCAGCGTTGTGATTGGTCTCAGCACCGTGGTTCGCGCTCAGAGAGGGACTGGGAGGCTGTCCATGTTCTCCACACAGGCTGTGCAATACAGCCGGTGGAAAACATGCAAAGTGCCAAACCGTCATGCGCAAATAGAGTGTGCTTACCACTCCTACCTCTGACACCTGCTCTGGACTGCCCAGCCCCCCCCCGCCCCCCTCCCAAGCAGGAACAGAAAAATAAAATGATAATATTGCATTATTATCATTATATTTTTCCTTTTTAAACTGCTCACAGAGCAGTGGGGAGACGCTCCTCCGCCTTAGCAGAGGAGCTGCCGCTGGTGTTTGTGTCGGGTTGTGTGGTTCAAGAGCATTCAGGACAGCAACAGAATAGAGAGGTAATTTTTTAAAGCATGGAAAGGAAAGTCTTCTTCACAAGCACTCTGCATTTCCTAAATCAGTTTCAAATGAACAAAGCACTATGATCTGTTTTCAAAAGAAAGAGGATGATGTATGAATTTTCCATTTGCAATGGACTCCCGGGGTGGCTTCCTGTTGGAGGTCCACCAGTAGTGGCCAGTGTATTGATACAGTGGCAGGGCGGGGGGACGGGGAGAGCCCGGATAGACAAGACAAAAAAAAAAAACACTTTCCTGCATCACCGCATTGCGCCCCTCTCTACTGCAGGCACAGGCTCCCAGAGTGCACTGTGGCCAATCCTGACACTGCTTTCATGCTGATGAAAGCAGCGTCAGGATTGACCTGAGAGCCAAGGATTTGCGCTCCCATTTAGACTGGGATCCTGTGCCTACTCTCTCCAATCCGGCAATGTAGCTCGGGTTGGAGAGAGCTTCAGTGCGAATGATGGTTTGGCTGGCCTGAGATGGCCGGCCAAACAGTCATGCGCTGATAACAGTGCTCACCACTCCCCCTCAGTGCCTGTCATCCCCTGACCCCGCTCCCAAGACTCCATTATCGTTTTATTTTTCAAATTTAGCAGCTGCTGCTGGTGGGGGGAGTGACGCTCTTCCGCCATAGTGGAGGAGCCACTGCTGAGGTTCACCCCTGGAAAAATCCAGGCAAGTGGTTCAGACCAGGCACGGGGGATTGGTTGATTGGTAACTTTATGGGTGGAGTCCGTCCTAGTGACAGTTTGTCCCCTCAGCAGGACATTGCAGAGTTATTTGCGCTGTGGTCCTGCTAGCAGTGAGTGTAGGTTTTCTGGGACTCTGTAGGGTAGGTGCAGCTTTTCTTGGTTGAGGGCAGGATAAGGTTTTTAGAATGATTTGTTCGCATTCGGGGTTAAGGTACATAAGTCAATCATGGCAGAAGGGAGTAAAGATGTGAAGGAGGCTTTGAGGGTTCTCTGCAATGCGGGCAAAGAGGACCTGAGGAAGCCTGGCGTCTTGGATCTGGCATGGGTCGGTTTCTCGCTGCCTATGGGGTGGCGGCTGAGGGAGTGGCAGTGGCTAATCACGCTTGTTCCCCACCGCGGGGGAAGAATAAAAAGTTGCAGGCATGAGTGGGTGTGAACATGCTTGGAGGTTAAGGAGAGGTACATGGTTGAACCTTACCAGGGACCAGTGGTGATGGGGTGGAGGGTCGGGCAGCAACGTAGAGTAGAACACAGCTCACCGAGTCCCTGGGGAGAAGAGCGGCAAGTTGTGGAGGAGGGGCATGAAGAGGAGCACATGCGCTTTCACAATCAAGGGCAGAGTCAGCTCCATGAAGGCTGCAGGCAGTGAGCCTTAGCACCCAGCATAGGGCGCCTGAGTCAGCGCGTCTCTAACTACCCCGCGGAAGGGCTTGCAGATGGTGTTTCTAGAAGCGAGTAGCATTACTGGGCAAGGCTATGAGGAAATGGTGTTGTCCTCGAAAAAATATACGAAAAAGGGGAATAAAAACAGGGCAACAGTACAACCTACGCAAGGCAAAGGCCATAGTGATGTGAACAAAGTTTTTGTGAATGTTGACAATAAAGGGAAAGGCACGCCTGCTGCAATAGTACTGAAGGCTGAGCCAAATGTTTATGGGGCAGATGGAGATGAGCTGCCATGGAGGAGAGATCAGTTTTTGAAATTGGACGGTCAAGCACATTACGGTCAGGGTACTCAAGGAGGCGAGGCAGGACAATCGTAGGACAGTCAGGGGCAATGACCCGCAAGCCACCAAATCAATTTGTCCACTTTAAATAGAGTAAAAGCCCTTCTGGTCTGTTGCGGTCCTCCTCTTCCCCTTTCCTTGCTCATATGTGTGTATCATGCTTGTTCACCAACAGACTGAAAAGTACCGCATGTCTCCCTCCCATTTCGCACATTTGTGTCTCTACATACACGGGTTCCTTGCGCAGGAGCCTCTGTTGAAACCCCAACATACCCCAATAATAAACCCTTCTCTCCTACTCCAAGTGCCCACCCCCAAGGGTGAGACGTCCAAGAAAAGGATGAAACTGTGCTGCCAATTCACTCGCTGTAGGTAACACAGACAAGGGCCGTGCAGGATACATCCATTGATACCACACTGTCCTATCATAAAATCAGGATTTCAGCTGCAGTACGGGCTGGCCTTGAAGTGTGGCTCATGTTCCGAAAGAAATTCAACGGTGTGATGATGTGGTCTCTGGACTTGGACTTTGCATGCTGAATACAGATTTTCTCTGATGCGGCTGATGGATTTGGCTTGTATTGGGAAGGAAGGTGGTGCTCTGAGAGATGGCCTAGGAAATGGATCCAAGAAGAGAGGAGTATTGCCTTTTTTCCCCTATTGATAGCGTTCTCTATCTGGGGACAAGAGCCAGCTGTAACTTTCAATGTGGACAATGAGACAGTGGTGGCTTTGGTGAATGGACAAAGGGCAAGGACAATAAACCTCTGAAGGTTCTGCAGCATTTTATGCTCAGTTGTTTGATGTACAATATTTTGCTTAGAGCTTGACATGGGCCAGGTGTGAATAATAACATCCCAGATGTATTGTCTCGTTCACAGTGGCAGAGATTCCGAGGTTTGGCACCCGGAGCGGATGTGCTGAAGACCTAGGTACCGGAGGAGATTCGGAGTTGGGAAACTGAATGTGTTAAGTTTGGTAGAAAACTCAAATGCACAGACCAGCAGGTCAGCTTATAGATGAGATTGGGAGGAGTTTTTGTTGGGTGGAGCGGTCAGTATTCATGAGGTAGGTCGTAAATTGAGACTCACTAAAATTGGATAGTATTAGAGGGCTGGTGACATGAAAGGGTCAGCAGACCACCATGTCTGCAATTGCATTTTAAATAAAGTCTACTTTTTTTTTAAAATGCAGCCAATTTTTCTTAAAAGAAATAGGGCTTCTTTTAAACAGAATTTTTTTCATATGTTTATGAATTTTAACAACACCTCAAATTCATTGGTTAACGCCTCTTTTGAGGTGTCTGTGAAATGTTTTGCGATCGCATTTAGTTTGCAAACCACTGGTACATACCTTAATAATCGCTATTTAGAAGGGCCACCCGAAACTTGCCCCTCCCAAATAGGGATTTCTTATGGGTTTCTAAACTCATTTTACTGTTCGGTAGCATGTTGCTGAATAGTAAAATCGGTTTTGGACATAACAAAAAGCTATTTAGCGGTTGCAAACCCGATGATTTTCCGTTTCACAGTCTTGGTGACTGCCAAATGCCTTTGTTCATTAGATCCAAAGTCCAGGCAAGCTGTCATTGCCTTTTTCTATGTTGGCTTTCTTGTCCTAAAGCTTGAAATATGGAGCCCTTAATCCACGAATACGCATAGAAATTACTTCTACGTTGAAGTTGCTTTCTATACAACTTTGGCAGTTTATTCCCTACATTGCACTTATTTTACTGAATAAAGGACTTTTTATAGGAGAAAGAGAATTTGTGGTCAGTGGCAGCTGTTGATGTTTAAAATGAGTGAGGCATAAACGCCTGTTCTGGAGGACACGTGGTGAGCGGGCCCAATTCTTCCATGGGTTTTGGGGGGCTCTCCGTCCCCAAGAAAGATCTGAAAAAATAGCGAGAAATCAGTACATTTTACCGCACATTTTACTTTCTCGCTTTTAAAAATCATTGTTTTAAAAGGCTTTTTAAAGGGGGTGCTCTTGAAATGTTTGAGAGTGTGCGTCAGTTGTGTTATACCAGATGAGGAAAACAGCTTCTTGAAAAAAACAGCTTGAAAAGATATGTCTAATTGAAGTGCGTCAGGTGTTGGTGACACCCAAAGAGGATGAAGGCGCAGCAGCCTCGTGCACCTGTCATCCACGTGCTCTCTGAAGAGAAAGTGACAGTTGCTTTTCTGCGCACCTGGAGCCGCTGTGCCTGGCTGAGCATTGAAAAAAAAACATGGTACTCGATGCAAGGGAGCAAGAAGACGAGGTGACACCATGTGTATTGCAGTGAGTATGGGCTTGTGCAATTGTATTTGCAAAGGAAAGGCTAGTAAATAGGGGAAAGATGTGGTCTAATAGCCAGATCTGCCTACTTTTGAACCGGGAAAGCAGATTCAGTCCCAGAGTGCCCTCAACATCCTGTGGGCCTAATTTACAAGAGGCCTGCGCTGCCAGAGTGTCACTTTTTTTGTGCTCCGGTGGTGCAGGCCTCTCAATCATACCTATGGGGTGACGCAAAGCCACCCTGTGTGGCCTTGCAGGGCCTCATAGATATGGAGTAAGGTCTTGCCTTAGTCGGCGTCAAGGAGGTGCTCTATGAGCGCTGTTGTGGGTGTTCCCACATAACACCCATGGATTTTAACGCTGCCCCAGATTGACAAAATCATGTAAACTTGGGGCAGCGCCAAAACCTAATGCTTCCCCGGAGCAGGCGTAACGAGGAGAAATGTTTTAATTTCTCTTCGTTTTTTCATTCTTTCCATGTGTGCTGCATCCTGCAACACACATAGATGGAGTAAATCGCCTCCATTGATTGTTTTTGTGCAGGAAGGTGTCCCTTCCTGCACACAGACAATAATTCCTACATTGCAGACACCCTCACACCATGGTACAAGGGTTGCTGCGTTGGCACAAGGCAGCTAAAACGGCGCCAGCGCAGTAGGAAAGGACAGGAATGTGCTGTGTATCATACATACAACGCATTCCTGCCCTTTCCTTATCATGCAGGGCAGCACAGCAAAGTGATTTACTGCGCTGCCCTGCGTCAAAAACTTGTAAATGATGCCCTGTGATTCTAGGCAAATCAATACATGCCAACATTTTAGAACAAAAAAGGGGGAGATTTTGGAAAAATAAAAATTGGGGGAATGTATTTTCGCCATTGACTTCTTTTAAAGCAGAGGCAATTTTAGGTCCAGGCAGCTAAAATATAGTCACTTTTTGCTTCAAAACCCGTGAGACTCCCGCCTAAATGGGTCTATTGGCACGTATGCAAATCACTTAATCTCCTTGGGGACGATTCACAGAACTAATATGAGACAAAATCCTAAACTTCCTACTTTTGGTATTCACAGAAGGCACTTACGATTTTTGGTATTCACAGAATGCACTTACGACTCCTAACTTTACGTCCGCAGTCGGGCCGTAATATCCGCACTCGGACCGTACTCTCCGCACCCGGACCGTATTCTCCGCACCCGGACCGTACTCTCCGCATCCGGACCGTACTCTTCGGCTCGACCCATAATCTCCGGCTGGGGCTGGATAAAGTGTAATCAATGGGCCGGATTGCAATTTTTACAAAAAGGAACATTAGGAATGTGTGATAAATGGTAGAGGAGGTCATGAAAAACAGTTTGGGCAGGGAAAAGGGTACGGCCAGACACTACATCATAACCCAGAAAAGTTTTCTCCTTTGCATCATAGTACATGCAGTGCACAATTTGTGCTCCCCTTAGTGTTGACTGCACAGCATGAGTGTATGGGTACTGCCTGAGTGAATGGATGAGTGCATGAGTAGTGCCTGAGTGGAAGGTTTGGTGGAAGGGTAATGTCTGGGTCATTTGATGAGTGCAAGTATGAGTGCAAGAGTAATGCCTGGGTCATTGGATGAGTGCATGGGTAGTGCCTGAGTGAATGGATGAGTACATGGGTACTGCCTAAGTGAATGCTAGAGTGCAAGAGTAGTGCCTGTATGATTCCATGAGTGCATGGGTAGTACCTCAGTGATTGGATGAGTGTATGGGTAATGCCTGACTGGAAGAATGGGTGCAAGGTTAATGCATGGGTCATTGGATGAGTGCATGGTTAGCGCCTCAGTGAATGGTTGAGTGGAAGAATAATGCCTGAGCAGTGCTTTAAATGGGCCGGTACTCACCGGTACTGAGTACCGGCACTTTTTATTTTTAACCTCCTGAGTACCGGCACTTTTTCATTGCCACGGAGCGTACCGGTACTCATGACTGGTAGGCTCAGTGGTACTTGTGCTGCTGAGGATGAGGCTGTCTGAACGCCACTCTCAGCCAAAGCGCCACCGTAGCCCCGTGCCGAGCCGCTGCTGAATCATTCAGCAGCGGCTCATTACATTTTGTTAGTGTGGCAGGGGAGCATGCTCGGTATCGCGCTGTGAGTGACAGGGTCTGATCAGACCCTGCACTGTAAATCACAGGTGTGAAATTGCGCAGGCACTGAAAGTCCAGACAACTGGCTGAGAGTCTGCAAGAAGAAAGCCGTGGGAGGTAGGAATTGTAAACAACGTCTTTAATTCTGTTGTGAGCCTTTTGTGCCAGTGAATGTCTGCTTTTGTGTGTGAGTGCGGGAGCGACAGAGAGAGCATCGGGACAGTATGTAAAAGTATTTTAAAGAAAATGTGAGGAATGTTGTGTGTGCATGTCTGCTTGTTCTTGTGCATGTGTGTGAGCGCGTGCTCATGGGCAAGAGAATGTATGAATGCTGTACCTAATAAAACAAATAAGAACTGAAGCAGCAAATATAAAAAGAAGCAGAAACTAAAGCATTACACATTTTTGGCCTTAATTTATTTTTTTGTGAGAGTTAACCACTTTATGTTCATACATTTATCATGTGTTTTGGTGTGTGCTGAAACTGCTGTAACTAACATGTCCCTTTAAATGCAATGGGCAGCTTACACAGTTGAAAGGGGCAGAGTAGAGACAGGTTATTACTTGTCTACATATGCCATGCTCACATGTGCAAAGGTAATTTGCACATGCAGGCAATTTGAGACTATTGATAAGTGTAATTCAAGGGCAAAATGATTACTTGATAGATGGCAGTAGTGTCTTTATATAATCATGCCCCGCCCTCAGCTCCGCCCCTTGCCCCACCCCCTAGCTCAATTTGAGGAGTACCTGCACTTATTTTTTCCCATTTAAAGCACTGTGCCTGAGTGATTGCATAAGTACATGAGCAGTACCTGGGTGATTGCATAAGTGCAGGGCAACTGTCTGAGTGATTTGATGAGTGCATAGGTAGTCCCTGAGTGACTTTATTAGTGCATGGCTAATGTCTGGTTGTTTAGATGAGTACATGGGTATTGCCTGAGTAAAAGGAAGACTGCAACAGAAATGCCTGGGTCATTGGATGAGTGCATGGGTAGTGTATCACTTATCACTGAATGAATGAGTGCAGAAGTAGTATTAGAGGTGAATGAATGAATTCAACAGTAGTGCCTGAGTGATTGCATGAGTACATGGGTAGAGAATTGGTGATTGCATAAGTGCAGGGGTAGTGTCTCGGTGATTGCATGAGTGCATGGGTTTTGCCTCTGTGAAATGAAAAATGCAAGGATATTGCCTGCGTTATCCTATTAGTGCCAAAGTTGTGCTACACAGATTAGATGACAGCATGGATAGTGTTTGTGTGAAAGGATTACTACCTGGCTGATGACATCAGCAACATAATCGAAGTTTTTAAATAGTGTAAAGGATCAACATTATTTTTAATAGAAATAAATAACATAACAGTGTTGACTGCACAGTCAACAGTGAGGGGATCGCAAATTGTGCACTGCATGTACCATAATGCAAAGGAGAAAACTTTTCTGGGTTATGATGTAGTGTCTAGCCGTACCCTTTTCCCTGCCAAAACTGTTTTTCATGACCTTCTCTACCATTTATCACACATTCCTAATGTTCCTTTTTGTAAAAATTGCAATCCAGCCCATTGATTACACTTTATCAGGCCCTAGCCGGAGATTATGGCTCGAGCCAGAGAGTACGGCCCTAGCCTCAGAGTACGGTCCGGGTGCAGAGAGTACGGTCCGGGTGCGGAGAGTACGCTCCGGGTGCGGAGAGTACGCTCCGGGTGCGCAGAGTACGGTCCGGGTGCGGAAATTCAGGCCTGAGTGCGGACGTAAAGTTAGGAGTCGTAAGTGCATTCTGTGAATACCAAAAATCGTAAGTGCCTTCTGTGAATACCAAAAGTAGTAAGTTTAGGAGTTTGTCTCAGATTAGTTCTGTGAATCGGCCCCCTTGTGCCTAATTAAACAAAAAAAAGAAAATCTGATCTTCTACAATGTACTATGGAGCTCATGTAAAGTGCTCTAATGCCTTTGAGGAAAGCTTGCTATATAAAAACTGCAAAAAAACCTGTACATACTCTTTTTTACCAAATCGTTATCTTGAGAACATGTGCTCTTCACATATACTGCAGACGATGGGAAATTGTTGGAGCGTCGTGTTAATAAATTTAAAAATCTGTCAGTAAAATGTAGGGATCCTTTTCAACTTTATCCATTTCAAAGAGGTGAGAGTTTTATTGTTATCTGGATGCTACTGTCTATTTCAGAGTGATATCGAGGAGTGACTGAACTCCATGGTGATTCGGTGTATATTAGCAACTTTGGGGTCATCTGGGAGCTCTGAGGAGTGTCAACAGTTTCAATGAGACGTGCAGGATCATCATATTCCAGGACAACTTGTGTTCACTCAAAGTGTGACACATCAGCACACTGCAAGCATGGCAATGTTAAGCAAGTAAAGTGTACAAGCATTTGCAAAGCCAATAGGTATCACCTTTGGAACCTATCAGCTTTGCCAATGGTTTTCAGCAATGCTGTATATGCTGTGTAGCATGGCTAAAGAAGAAAAAAAAAGCCTATGACTAGGCCGCCCATGTTATTTGGTAGGCGCACTCACCAAGCATGCGTGTTGCACTATAAAATTACGCAGGTGCTTTTATTTTTATTTAACCATTTGAGTTGGATCAGTAAAATATAAAGAAAAAAACACATGCAAAGGCATGTTTTTTAAAGTGGGTGATTAGGGAGCAACAATGGGGGCGAAAGCAACACAGGAGGGCGAAAGCAACCCAGAGGGCCATGGGGAGCAGAAGCAACACAGGGCGCTTGTGGGGTGAGCAACAAGAGGGGGACGGTGGTGAGAAGCAACACGGAGGGTGCAAGTGGGGCAAGCAGCACAGAGGGTACGGGTGGCAGCGAAGAAAAGCAAACGGGTGAGAGAGCAATGTGAGCACAGTGGGACAAAAAGCAAAAGGGTGAGAGAGAAACATAGAGCTATGGGGAGAAACACACGGGCATGAAAGCAACATGGGGGAGAAGCACATAAGGATGATCGCAGAGGGCATAGGGAAGATGCAAATGGCAAGAGAGAGCAACATGGAGCATTGAAGGGTGTGGGAGAAGTGCACTAGTGAGACAGCTGAAAAATACATGCACGCTCATGGAGTGCTTAAGACAAACAAAAGAAGGATTTCCCTAAAAGTGGAAGGACACAAGTAAATTGCCGTTGCTCCAGAGGAGGGACATACAAAAGAAGGACAAGGCATTGAATAAGAAGCAGCAAATGAGTGACTGTAAAGCCCCTGACGGACTGCAAGCCCCTTTATGTGCTTGTTGTTGTCCAGGTTCATGGTAGTCTTCCCGAATCCTGACTGACTGAAGCCCCATCCAGCCAGAATAATGTGATTTCAGGGATGGTGAATTGTCAGTACTTCTTGAATTTGAGAGTTACATTGAACAGCTATTTTGGGATCACCTCGACCCCCGCAAGGTTTCTAGCTACCCTCATGTGGCCAATCAGTTTGAGAGTTGCAGATTGGCAAAGGAAAATGCTGCACTTTCTTTAATCTAACTGCAAGACAAAAATACAGGCCTGGTCGAAATTGTAATTACACCAGGCCTGTGTAATGTTGGTCATTTTGCATTACTCTTTTGATGCAGGATTACGCCTGTTTGTGTAATTCCAGGTGCCTTAGCGCGAAATTCCTACCTCAGGAGCACAGGAACAACACATTTAGAAACCATGAGTGGCTGTTAGCTGTTTATGTTCGTATTCTGTTGCATTTAAATCTATTTTTCTTAACACAAAATGCATCCTCTGATCCATTTTGAATGCAAGCGCACATTGTGCGCAAAGAAAATAGTGCTAAATGATGGGTTATTCTGCGTAATCTTGCGTAATCTTGCATAATTTTGCCTTAATTACAGTACCGCAAATTACACGAGAGATGCACACCCCTAAAAAAACTGTTCTAAAAGGATGGTTTCAAGTAATGTGTCCTTAAAAAATGGTCCAACATGCATCAGGTAAAAGCTGCTTGCTTTTCTTTAAACTATTTTGAATGAAAAAGTAAACACAGTTGAAAGTTATTTTTCTACTTTGCTCTTTTGAAAAAATGCAGACAGTTTGGGGTATTACCAACTTCTGCCGTAGGCAATGAGCAATCACTATAGTATAATGTGTTCTAGTTATTCTCACTCTGTTAACCCCTCCATGGCTGAAATACCTACAGAGTCAACAAAATACCCCTTGAGGGATCTTGTAGTTCAAGATAGCCCCATTTAATCACTGAATGCATACAAATGTAACAAAGCTACAAAGTCAATCAATCAATCAATCAATATTTACTTTATTCGATTTGGAACACAAATCATATAAGCATTTACATTTAAATACATCCAAAAGATTCACAACCCAATATTTCATGATATCTAAAAAATACTAACAAGTCATTTCTCACTGTCATTAGCCACTCTCGTGGATCTTGATTTAAGGGCCATTCGTAAAAAATTTACCACACAAGACAAGGTTAAAACATCTGCAGAAAGTTTTAAAAAGAGCAGAGCCACACGTGCCTGTCTAATACCAGTGGTCTGCAATAAAGACTTCAAGAACCTTTTTCTAGGAAGGACATAAAATGAACAATTAAAAGGAAATGGAGGGTATCCTGCGGAGACACATTGTCGCAGCCGCAGGGCCCTCTTTCTCCTAGCTTTACTCTAAAGCCTGCTGGAACCGCTAAAATATGGTGAATAAAATTAAATCTAAAACGTGTGATTAAAAATCTATCATGGGCATTTGTCATAATGGTTAAGTATGGTTCTATCCTCAAGGAGGTTTTAATTAGAACGTATTCTCTTACTGTGGGTTTAACCAACTCATTGCCCTCACGTTGCGCCATACTAAACTGGAGAAACAACTCTTTAACAACTGCCTTGTCCTTCTGTCTTATATTATCTGGCTCATCGAACAGTGCCTGCCGTCCCATTTTTTGTAGGCAATCCCGCACATATTTTAACCATGGGATCTTCATTACGTTGGCCAGAGACAAGCAATCCTGAACAACAAGCCTTGTCAGGCCTATCTCTTCATTTAACCAGACCTTTAACCAGTGAATTATAGGTCTAACAGCCACTGAATCTGAAATATAACTAGCTCCCAGTTCTTCGTGGGCAATAAATGCCGGGGTGCTATGGGGAACCCTTAACAGATGCCTTATATATTTGTTTTCCTCCGTTTGTAGGCTGTTGGTTTTCACAAAGCCCCAGACCTCACTACCATACAGCACCTTGGCACAGCAGATTGAGTTGTACAGTTTCAAAATCACATCCGGGGTCCACAACCCAAGTCTGCTTGCAAAATTCGCAATTGAACCTGTGGATCTGATTAAAGACAGAGATTTCTCTTCTAGTAAATGTTTAAAATTAAGCTTCCCATCAAATAATATGCCTAGGTAAGCAAAAACTGGTACTTTGCCTAAAACATGCGAACCTATGGTATATTTATATGATTTGGCTGGCTTTTTCCCCAGCTCCATTACATATGATTTGGTGAGATTGGGGGCCATCTCGAGTTTTTCCATGAACTCTACAAAACCATTAATTAAAAGTTGTAGGCCGTGAGGGGTGCGGGCCAATAGCACCGCATCATCTGCGTATAATAAAACCGGCACAGTTCTTTCCCCTATTCGTGGTAAGTCTGCCCTAATATCCCGCAGTGCCGCATCCAGGCCGTTGATGTATAAAGTAAATAAAAAAGGAGTCAGTATGCATCCCTGCCTGACACCGCTTGAACATCTAAACCGATCCGTGACTTTTCCCTCCTGAGTGTACCTTACTGCAGCCGTGGTATGATTATGCAATGATTGAAGTATGTTTATTCGTTCTGGATCCACCCCCTGATTAGCCATTACTAGCCACAGCTTATTCCGGTTCACACGGTCGAAAGCCACCGATAGATCCATAAAAGCCAAATAAAAAGCCCCCCCCCTTTACCAGCGTATATTTAGTGGAAATAAGATAAAGATTAAGACACTGGTCCACAGTTGATTTCCCTGGGCGCAATCCATATTGAACATCAGTAATTATGTTAGCAGACTCGGCCCACTCCATTAGTCTATTTAAAATTACCCGCCCCAGGACCTTGGCTGAGACATCTATCAAAGATATTGGTCGATAACAGTGCGGACTATCCCTGTTACCCTTCTTAAAAATCGGTACTATAATTGCCGAGGACCAAGATATAGGCATTGAGACACTTATCGCTGCATTTAGGACCCTTGTTAATAAAGGTGCCCAGACCTGTAGATTCGATCTGAAGAGGTCGGGCGGAATCCCGTCTGGGCCTGGGGCCTTATTTCGCATCAACCCTTCAATACCGATAGTGACTTCCTCCAACGAGAAAATAACAGAGGTAGCCCTTGTGGATATAGTTGACAACTGCGCCTCTACCTGGCCGGACGAGTGGTTATATAGACCCTGAAAATACTCCTGCCATTGTTCAGGGAGTATATTACCACTTAGCCCTGGTTTATTTGGGTCCGAGAAGCAGGGACTATTTATAACCCTCCAAAACCGTTCTGAATCCTTCTGCTCCGCTGCTTCAAGGAGTTCCTCCCACGCTGTCCGCTGCAGTTGACCTCTACGTTGTTTTAACGCTAACTTATAACTTGCGCGACACGCCATCACCCTCTCTCTATCCCTAGGAGATTGCTTAAGAGCATCCTTCAAGTTCCTAAGGGTAAGCGAACATTGGTGGTTAAACCATCTTGGGGAGTCCCCCCTATGCCCACGTGACTGTGTTTTCAACAACTTAGTGACAAGGACAGCAATATTTGTAAAAGCCTCAATCAAATCGGCCCCTTCAACCTCTAGATCCAAGCAATTCATAATATCTTTAGCTCCTTGACCAAATAAAGCCGCATTGAACCCTGCTTCATCTATCTGGGCCCATCTTAATCGCCTGCCTTGATCGATCGTGGATAATAATTGATCCTCTGTCTGTCTGACCACACTCTGACTATATACACCAACTACTAAAATTAGTGGGTTGTGATCGCTAAATGCACTGTGTAAAATATTAAATTTCCTAACGGATCTTTTCATTGCCTGTGAAATCAAAATATAATCGATAACTGAATGGCACCCTCTTCCCTTAAAAGTGGGGGCCAACAGGGAGCCTTCCGCGATGTCGGCCATATCTAGCGTGTGTGATAACCCATGTGTGTGTAAAAGACACGTCAGCTCCCTACCCATCCGGGTGTGTTCCATATGCATACCCTCACTTAATGCACAAGAAGACCAAACGCCATGAGCCACCCTTAAGTCCGGGCATAGATGACAATTAAAATCGCCTGCTACTATCATGTGCATTGCACCATGCCCACTCCTAGTGAGACGATCCAGCCAACCATCTAATTCATATATACTATTTAAGCCCTGTGGTGTACATTGTATGGCATTATAAAAATTCAAAATGGTTACCCTACATCCCTTAGCTATGAGTCTAACCCCTTGTACATTGTGTGAATCACAAGCCAGATCCTTCCACCTTCCCTGAGTGTTCAGATCCACAAACACAATCAAACCCCCCTTTGCTCTTCCGGCTCGGGGTTTGATTGCTGGGCAAAAGAAGGTTTTATATCCCTCTATAAAACACGTATTCTCCGTCGCCCAAGTTTCTTGGAGACAGATTATGTTAAAGTCCCTTACCAAGGCGAGCCAATGCACATCCTCTAGTTTGCTTGCTAAGCCAGCTATATTCCAGGATATAATTTTTAAAGAGCCTTCATTCTTGCTCCTATCGATGTAATGCACCCCACTATTTACCCCAGAGTCAACTAGACTGCCCTCTCCGATCTCCCTACTCTCCTCACTGGTGGTTGATTCCCTACGCTCCAATAATGGGACTGCCACCAACTCACCGGCCCGCACAAACTTCCCTTTCTGGACGACCACGGGCCCCAACGAACTCAAGGTCCCCCCACCCCCAGTCCTACATTCAGGCAGTCAATCATTTTCATTCAGATCACCCAGGGGGCAAAAACATAACTTAGATGAACAGGTCTGCCCCTATCCCCCTGGTGTTATATTGATCCTGGTTCTCCCCAACCTGATTGACCATACCTCTTGTGCCTGGTCTATAAAAAAGCCCAAAGTCAAGGGTTTTATACCAGTCTCCAAATCAAATAAATTTTCTGCCTGGGAAAGGATTGACTGTGCCAACCATGGATATCTAAAGGTGACAATCACACAGTCTCCAGAAAAGGATTTCCTTGTGCTGCCTATCCAGGTCACCCTTCTTGCCATTAAAATATGCCGAAGATCACGTGTGTTGAATTTCACAAATTTGGATAGCCAATGTGCTACCTTATTAATTAATTGTAAGGTAGACTCCTCCTACGTGATTGTTTGGGCGGGTACACCTACAAGGACAACCACGTATGGACAACAGTCTGGTGGAAGATTTATTATTGGCAGGTCATCTCTCTGATGCAGAGCAACTCTACTCGATGTTTGTTGGCTTGACAATAATCTTTTATCACTAATATCCCTCGGGCAGGCTACTTCCCCATCCACACCGCCCTTGAGTACCCTACTACCCTTCCTAGTCATGTCCCTGCCTCTTCCATCCCGCATGTTAGAAACTACTGTGTTACCATGACTGTTAGTTGTCTGACTCCCCCCGCCTTGAGCATAATGTTCATTTACAGACTCTCCTGAGAGCGCAACACGTGCCTCTGTCGGCATGTTGGTCCCTGGCACCGAATTACCCCCTCCCCCATCTGCCTGCATACCTCGTTGATGTTCCGCTTGTGCTGGCCGAGATATCTGTATTGGGATCTCTTGGCCATGCGTGCACCGCCCTCTTTCCTGTGTTGGTTTAATATGACTACTACACACTTTCTCCAGCCCTAACAATTTCTCCTCTAGGCTATTTAACTTACTAAGTATGGGCTCAAGTAGGACAGAAAACAAGGTCTCAAATCTTTTCCAGGGATCATTATCACAATCCCCCAAAGTTGATATCAGGCGATTCAATTGGGTTGGAACTACTCCCTGACATACCGGAGGTCCCTGTGGAGCATTACTATTATCCTGAGTGCTTAACTTAGATTGTGACTTCTTGGACCTGGGCTTCTGTTTAAATTTTTGTTTTAGTAGTGCACCACCCCTATGATGTTTCGACGAGGGTTCTGGGCTAGTTATTAGTATATCTGTTAGCCCAGCCCTTTGGCCCCCTTTAGATCTAGTGATTCTAATGCCGCCCTCGTCATCACTTCCGTCTGCTACGCTCTGAGCATCGGACACAATCAGCGGAACCGGGACGGGATCCAGGCCTGGGCAAGAATGCAGATCCCCACTACCCCTCATCCCTGGGTCAGGAACTCCTATCCGGGCACCCAGACCTTCGCGCCCCCTATTTGATGAAGGTGTTGACATACCCCCATCAACACACAGTAGGCTCCTCTCACCCCCCCCCCCCCTCCGATATGTTACACACATTTGCTAGTAATTGCGGAGCGGGTGCATGGCTCCTGCAGGCGAGATCGCAACACTAATGCCCCCTAGCGAGGATCTTTTACAGGCGGTCACCGAGTCCAAAGAACGTCTCCTCTCGGTGAGTTGTATTTCATGAGTCAGTAATGATTCCGCCCGTGTTAAGAAGGCGTCCAGAGTCCCCGTTAAACCCCCCCCTTTTCAGCATTCGCTTCGCCATACCCCCTAGATATCAACAGTACCTCAAAGACTGTATTCCAAAGGCGTAGTGTTCAGGGGGGTGGCCCAGCCCGGCCTCCTCCGAACTCTGACGGGCGCGGACGGGCCCGCCCTTGGCCCGGGCTCCGCCCGGGCGCGGCACGCGCTGCGGGAGGCCCGCTGGACCTTTAACGCGCCTCCAGGCGCGAAAAGCGGCGTCACGGCTGGCGCCGCCGCTTGGGCTGCTGGGGGTTGGAGTCTCCTCGCGGTGGCCGTTCCCCTCACGGCAGCGGGAGCAGGAGAGAGCTGTCGTTGGCCGTTCCCCTCACGGCTGGTGCAAAGCGAGAGTGCTTCCCGCACTACGGGAGGCCCGCTGGACCTTTAACGCGCATCCAGGCGCGAAAAGCGGCGTCACGGCTGGCGCCGCCGCTTGGGCTGCTGGGGGTTGGAGTCTCCTCGCGGTGGCCGTTCCCCTCACGGCAGCGGGAGCAGGAGAGAGCTGTCGTTGGCCGTTCCCCTCACGGCTGGTGCAAAAGCGAGAGTGCTTCCCCTTTTCTGACGTAGCATATGGCGTCTCTTTAGTAGAGGCTACAAAGTCATTGTCACCATTGATCCAACAGGAAAGAGACATGGCACCACCAACAACAACATGAGTCTGCCCCACCAAGCAAGCCAGGGCCACCCAATTGCCACGAGTAATGTCGGCTATGAAGGGCCGAGCACAGAGCAGGTCAGCAGTCTAGCTGCTGGCCAACAGGAACTTCCTGGACTGGCAGGAAAGGAGCAGGAAGGGGACAGTAAGCGGGCAGGGAAGTACCAAGCAGGACATGTGGAGACTGGCTCCGCACGAGTAGGCCCAGTGAGCCAGCTTAGAGACACAAGAGAAATAAAGAATAAAAGATTTCACCCTGGTTTCCGAAATGCTATTTCTACAAATAGAAACCAAACAAAGTGGTTTGTGAGCCTAATCTGTAAGCACTTGAAATCTAGCTCTTTAAATAAACAGGATCTATCAGAGTCTTAGAAATGGCGAAGGGCCAGCCAGCAGGGCCTCATTTTACGGTCGCTATTAAATGGATAGTTTCATAGCAATGATAGCCTTATGTAGGGCAAGAGAGTTGTGAAGTACCCATGAGACCAGCACGAAAAAAGTAATGGATTGGAAGTTAAATAAGAAAATGAAAATGCACTATTTCGTTGAAGTGAACACAATCGATAATCTTAAATTGATTACTTTAGGGTTTGATCTTCCGGACAAGGGTATGGAAAATACTTTCATTGTTAACAAAAGATAATAAGCTTGAGTGATCAGTCAGTGATGGACTAAGCTGACCAACCTGTGGCTAGGAGAAGCCATGTGACTCATTTCCCTTGGAGATTAAACAGTGCAGGCTAAAAGTCCAATTTAGTGTTGTCTAACAAACAATGGGGTCGGACTGGTATGAAAATCGGCCCCTGGCAAGAAAGTAAAAATGCCCCCAGTTAGCAAATCAGATACCTCAAAAACAGAAGCCCATATTTGCAAATTGGGGCAGATTTGAACTTGATGTTTTGCAAAGTATGGAGGACTGAATACATTTGTGCTTGCTGGAGGCAATGTTATTGATAAAAGTAGGGAAATTAACAGTAAAAACTGGCCCACCAGACCATACGACAGGCCCACAAAGAGCCAAATAACAGCCCACAAACTGACCTAGTCTGACCAGCCCTTTTGACACTACTAATTGCCCTATACACCAGTTCGACCTTGCAGGGGTGTCCGTTGTAAGTCTAGGAGGGCCAGATCTATCCCACGTTTTAAGGATTATCTCGATGTAAAAAGTCCCAGTTTGATTTACTGTATGTAAATTTATTGCGTGACAATATCACACGGATGAGAATTAGGCCCTCCTGGCCCACGGTTTACAGTTTTCAATAACTGATCCTTTTTTAAACAAGGTGGCCATTAGACAAAAATATTACTTAGGGCTCAATTACGAGTCTGGTGGTACACGGACTGCCAGACTAATGGAGGCGCGGCGGTGACGGTCTCCCGTCCGCCCTATTACGATTAGTGTGGTCAGACCACCATTGCCCCATTGCAGCCGCAAGTGACCCCCAATTCCCTGGCGGTGTTACAGCAGTCAGGAGGCATCAATATGCTTGGTGCGACTGCCACGGTCCCGCCAAGCATATTAGGAGTTTCTTCTCCACCATGGCGGTTCCTCCTCCATGAAAACCCTGGCAGAGAGGAAACAAAGGGGGGTCTACAGGGCCACCTCGTGCCTCTGCACCCTGGGGTGCAGGCAGGGGAGCACAACATGTGCCCCCCTGTGCGCATGCACCCCAGTTCCTGCACGGCATGGACCTTTCAGTCTATGCCATGTAGGAACTGTTTTGGGTGTTCCCATTGCGGTGCCCATTTTTAGAGGCACCACCATGGGAACTAAAAAAAAAAGCCCAACAGATAGGAGGAAACTCCTAATCTGTGGACCTGACTTCGAGCTGGTACCACAGATCCATTCCATACCAGTAAATATATGGTCTTTCATTGAATTATTTTTCTCTAATTTTTTCACATTGTTGAGCAGAGTGACGAATCACATGGTCCTGAGGAATGCCAAGAACCGTTTAGGTCTAACAAGGCAGAAACATGTTGACCAGCTACTAATAGGGACCATCCATATCCCTATTCTCACTTAGCTGTTTTGAATCTATCCACTGGGGACACTAATAAAGGATTGACTTCGTCATCCAGGAGATAGTTTTAAATCACTTTCTCGTTTCTGTGCACTCTGCCCCTCACTCGACCTACATTGGATGACTTAAAACACCTCACGCTCCTTTCCTGCTGGAGAGTTGTAGCCCACACTGGGTGCCTTGCGGTCCCAGTGTGCAAGAGGGAGCCCAATGATGAAGCATTTCACCTTAGGGTGAGTGAGGGTTCTCGTCTTAACACTTGTGTGCGTCTGGGGCAGCTGACTTCGGAGCACAGGGTTCACGGTTCGATCCCCGGCTCCGGCGGCAGCTCAGCTCAGCACCATGTGACTCTGGGCAATAGCTCACTTAATTTCCACGACGGCCCCCAGCGCCTTGAGACCCGTAAGGGTGAGTAGCTGCGCTATATAAAAACGGACTTACCTTCACAGAGAATAATTGTTTTATAGTGTAGATACACCATCCGGTTACCTTTGTGTGAGTATTGATTATATGGAGTGGTACCGTGGATGGTAATAATTCCTCCATAGAGACCCCTATAGTGAGATTATATTATGCTTTAGCATTCGCCTCTCCTGGCACGAAAAAGATCTTGGGGCGAGCTGCCATCCAAATTTGGTGAACTCCCGAAGTTTTTTGATTAAATTGTAGGATGGAACTGATGATGGGCTTATGTGCAGAGGGGAAGAAATAGAGAAGTTTGTACTAAATCTACCTCTAAGTGGATTTTATTGGGTCCACAAGGGTAGATCTAAAAATGTGAGGAATAATTCGACCCACTCATCAAGGTCAACATGTTTCTGCCCCTATAGCACCCTGGTGGAGGTAAAGAAGGACAGCTCTCTGTCATTCAGCATAGCGTAGTTTGCTTTCTGTCTGCCCAGCCAAACCCAACTCAGACTTTCAATGAAGTATATGAGCTGGGCAACCCAGAGCTCCACTGGAGATGGGGACCTGTCGTCTGTCCCCCAGGCTCCCTAATGTAGTGCAGGTTCAGAGGTCTTTAAAGTGCGCAACTCAGGTTGGCCTCGCTCCAGCTCTTGTCCAGTCTATTTTATGAATCTTAAAAGTAAAGAAAGCAGTGCATCTATCAGGCTTTGTGTGGCTGCTCAGAGGTGGAGTGGCTACACCAAAATGACGCTATGTTGCTACCACTGAGTGAGAGAATTTAATGAGTACTTGTGTCACACAAATTTTATCGCACAGATCTTAACAGACATCATCAAAATTACGTATCTATTGTAAACAGCAGTTTGAATCTCCCCAGTCTCCTGATGTCCTGAACCTCTTAACCAAACCTGTGCGCATCAGAAGCAGCGCCTGTCCAAAAGGAAGGAGTACTTCCTAACTCATTTAGGGCCGGATTGTGAGTTTGGCGGACAGGTTACTCCTTCACAAAAGTGACGGAACATAATGGAACTCGTAACACAGCAGATGGGATATCCGTCACGTTTGTAATGGAGTAACCCGTCCGCCAAACTCGGAATCAGGCCTTTAATGCTTTGTGCTTAGCTGCTAATGCCTAAAATGCTTTTAAACGCTTCCCATACTGATGACAAAACATTAAACCTGAAGCTACACCTGCCAACTGATTAACGGAAGCCAAATCTCCATGGGGCAAAGGGCACCTGCCGCTTTCTTCAACCTCACCAACTTTCTCTTACCAGTCTGATCAGTTTTTGATCTTCTCAACCATAGTAGCAGTATCTTGTCACAGATCTGTAATGCCTAAAATTAGCATTAACTAACAACCTGTACACTCTAAATACTCAAAAACAACCACAACATACAGAGGTTAAACAGTAAAACTTTATATGCTGAGTAACGTTCCTTCAAACTTTTGCAAAGTCTGTACCAATAAACCTGTGGATATATGCTCTCTACTGCGGGGCCTCCTACTCCCCACTTTTACCCAGTCCTGCAAAATACGTCTACTCAGCTTTCCTGCTGTAGGTTCATAGCCCCAAAGCATCTTTCCATAGAAGGCAACCCCTGTCATCTTCCCTGCAATAGTAATTTCGGGTAATCTTTTTTAATCAACCTCAAAATTAAATCTACCACTTCTTGACACCTAAGCTCCAGATCCTGTACTGAATAACCTATCTGTTGTGCCCCTGAAATAAATTCCTGTTTATAAGCTCTTCTCATTGAGGATGCTGGTGATTGCTCTACCAGCAAAATATCTCTGAATCTCCTAGAGCCCAGACCTTTAGTGGTACCACAGTCTTCTGTGCATCCCCTCCTGGTACCAGTCCATGGCATTTCTGCCACTGTGAATGAGACAAAAGATCCGCAGTGTTATTACTCACACATGGCGTGTATCTTGCTTTAAATACAATATTGAACATCTAAAAGCTTAGCATAAACCTCTGCAGTAACCACAACAGGCTAATGTCTTTCGCCTTTTGTCCATTTACAAGTTGCACCACTGTCCAATTATCAACGTTAAGGGTAACTTTCCTGTTTACCATTTTCTGTCTCCTCAAAGACAAAGCGACCAGCAGGGGAAAAAATTCCAGGAGGGCAATGCTGCACCCTTGTTCTCTCCAAGTCTGAGGCCAATGTTCAGAACACTACCTGACATCCCAAAACAGACCAAAACCATCCGTGTCTGCCATGTCCGAAAATATCTGTACCCGCCACAGAAATTCATCTTTGCGGAACCATAGTGTTAAACCTTTAAAGTTTTGTAAGAAATTCAGCCACATGTTAAAGACACATCTAAGGGCTGAATTCTGTGAGCTGGGATTGTTGCACCACACATAGCATCCTGCAGAAAGTCCCTCCCACTCTCACAACTCTACGTTCAAAGTTTAGATGACCCGAAAGTCTCTCACTTTCCTTCAGTTCCAATGTTCTTACTGAAATAGCCTCCAACAAATTGGTCAATTCATTCACCTTGGCCACTGGTACACGTACTTCCATAGAAACTGTGTTAAATTCAATAGTGGTCTCTGGGCTAACTCCCATTCCTTTTCTTTTGACCCTTCTTTTGCCTGCACCTCCCTAAGAAGCTGCATGAATACATCAGTCAATTACCCCTTCCAAATGTTGTCTTTCGGGGCATGAGATACATGGGCTCCCATTGGCGTGGATATACCCATATAAGGCAATTTTTTTCTTCCAACTGTCCACTTCCGTCTTATCTTTCCCTGTTTCTTTTCCCAATTTTTTGGTATCCTTCTCTTTAATAACTGCATTATACATCTTTTTAGCAGACATTTCCCCCGCTTCCTCCCAAGTTGCACCCTTACTATGGAGTACCTACTTTCTTACGGATACCTCTGCTAGCTGCTGCTCTCCCATGTCCCCATAGCCACTGGCTTCTGAAACTTCTCATTACTTTTTTGTGCATTTGTTTCCCTGACCATGTCTCTCCCAACTAGAACAGAGCATTTTTGTACCCCCTTGTTGTTTTGTTCCCTTTGTGCATCACCCCATGACTATCACCATTTACACCCACCTGGTTGTAATCTTACCTCTCCTTCTTGTCTCCTCTGCATCCCCGATGGCCCTCCTTCCATGACCTATTGTCATCCTCTGTGTACTGTAAAGTGGTGTAAACTTTTTCTGCAAAATAAGAGTCTGTAATCTGTTATAGGCTGCCCCACCCCCATTCTTTTGCACCCAGCCCAATCACTTTTGTGCAATATCTTGAACTCAATGCGCTATTTACCCCTTCTCCAGTTCCTCACCCTCCTTGTCATTATCCAATACTAGCAACTCAGCACCCTCTCCCTCTCACAATTCCTACAAACCACTCACACCCAGCCTCTCCACATCACCAGCACCTTGATCATAAATATTCCAATCAATCCTTGCACCTGTCAAAGTCTTTTTCTGCGATGTTTTACCCTTCGATGTCAGGTGGACTGCGCCAGGCCATCCCTCACTTCAGACTGGTGCACCCAGGCTGTCTCACACCTGACTGGGTTCAGCTGCATAGCCCTAGTCTCCACGGCCAAGATTGTTCCCATGGTATCCCATAAGTCGCTGCAACCTTGGGGGGGGCTGTGGTCTTGACTAGAGTGGCAGTTGCTCTAACCTGCCCCCTCACATTAGGTACTTTCACCTCTGCAGGAATCCAAATACACCAACCTCTAATTGTTTGTTTCCTACGCCCCCTTGAAAGTGTCATCATACCTTCCTTTATGACCCATGTGCCCATTAGGTATCTCTTCTTTCACTGTAAAGCCACTATACCCCTCCAGAATCCTATGCTTTCCCACAGCGCTCGTGGTGGCTTGAACCTCAGAATGCAAAGCGTCAATCAAAGAAATGTCTCCTTTTTGCTGTACACTAATGTCAGACTTAAGTAGCCTGGGTCCAGTCAAATCGTCCCTATAATGACCATGAAAAGCACAGCCCATACAGTGCTGATGTTTTAACATATTTAATCTTTAATTCTGCTCCAGAGCTTGCTGTCTATAGCGCCGCATCATCCTACTGAACCACCCGTTTTAGCTGTGGTGTGCTGGATAGCACGCTCACCGACGTCACCTGCTGGCTCAACTATGCTTTCTCTTTAATGTGCGTTTGAGCCAGTCCACCCGCATGTGCAACCTACTGGTTCCCCGCCATGTTTATTTCCAAGATCGTGCTGGCCAGTGTGCCCTCAAGTGCCCCCTACTGGACAGCATACACTACTGCATTCTTCGCTGCAGACACTGACAGCCTCGTCCTTCTAGTGAACTGAAGAGTGGGGGCAAGGCCAACCTGACATGCACACTTTAAAGGCCAGAGCTTCTGACTTTGGAACTGAGGAACCAGTCGAAAATCTCTAGCGAGACAAGGCAGAGGACTGTAGCCGAAGACAGTTTCACGAGGCCAGATAGCCCTTTGGTGAAGGACCGCTGAAAAGGATTTGCTGCTGCATAGAAGAACGTAGCGGGAGAAGCTGCAAAGTCAATTCGACCAGTGATTCAATACGGGCGGATAGGCAAGCAGGTTGGTCCGGGTCTCCTCCTGGTTCTCAGAGCAGTGTTTGGGCAAAAACGTTCCAAGTCCTCACTTTTGGGATTTGGCCATCTGGGCACCTTTCTCACAACAACCAAGGGTCCATGACTAGTGGGACAGCACTTGGGGGTTCAGGACTCACTCAGGCTGGGTCCAGATGCAGTTTAAGATGGTGGGACCCTTTTGTGTCCCTATGTCTCTGAACAGGAGGCCAGCAAACTAGCACTTGAAGTCACTCTGGTAGTCTTGGGTTCAGGTGAAGGTGCAGGGCTCAACAGCAGGGCTGGTCTCTGAGGGTTCAAGGCAGGCTCCAGACAGTTGGACATTCCTTCCAGGTACAGCAGCAATCTTGCAGAGTGCACAGCAGGTCACAGCAGCAGGCAGTCCTCTGAGAGTCCTTCCGCAAGTCCAGTAGTGAACTGAAGAGTGGATCTGAAGATCCTATTTTTCTACACTGGCACCCTTCCTCCGGAAGGTGGGAGAAGCTTCTAGGAAGGTTCTTTGAAGTGCATGGAATTTACTGCCTCCCCTTCCCTGACTCCAAGCTGACTGCAGTGACAATCGGGAGGTGTTAGGTCCTTTGTATGAAGGCAGAGCACTCCCTATTTAGTTGCAAGTGTGACTGTGCTCAGCTTCGCTGCCCACCCTGCCCGTAGATGGCCAATTGAGGCACACCTAATCCCTCTATTGTGTGATTAACTGGGAGAAATTCACAAAGTCTAACTGACAGCTACACCCAGTCATGTGACCCAAGACAGGCTGCATGCACAAAGGGCAGGAAAATGTCAGCTTTCTAAAAGTGGCATTTTCAAAATTGTAATGAAAAATCCAATGTTACCATTAAAGATGGCTTATCATTACAATTTCATAGATACCAAACATGATATAGCTACCTGCTTCCAATGAGAAATTACAGCTTATTCAATTTAATAAAAGAATCACCAATGTTATCCTATGGGAGGGGTAGGCCTCACAGTGTTGGAAAGCGAATTTATGGGTTTTTCACTACCAGGACGTGTTAAACCTGAAAGTACATGTCCAACATTTTAATTACACAGCACCCTGCCCTTTGGGCTACGTAGGGTCTACATTAGGGGTGACTTGTATCTAATAAAAGGGGAGTTTAAGGCTTGGCAAGGGGGCTTTAATGCCAAGTCGACATGGCAGTTTAAAACTGCATTCAGGCTGCAGTGGCAGGCCTAGGATATGCTTTGAGGTGCTACTTAAGTGGGTGGCACAATAAGTGCTGCAGGCCCACTAGTAGAATTTAATTTACAGGCCCTCGCTATATGGTATACCGCTCTACAAGAGACTAATAAGTAAATCAAATATGCCAAACAGATGTAAGCCAATCAAACCGTGTTTAGGGGAGTGAGCACAAGCACTTTAGCACTGGTTAGCAGTGGTAAAGTGCACAGAGTCCTGAGGCCAACAATAATGAATTCAGCAAAAAGTGAGGGGAAAAAGGCAAAATGTTTGGGGGTGACCCTGTAAAGAGGTCCAGGTCCAACAGAGATAATTTAATGGACGCATGTGTCACACAAATTGCTAACTGCTGAGTCATATGTCCAAAAACAAAGGTTACAGGTGTGCAGCAAAAACAGTGCAAACATTGGTGGCCCCTGCGGGGCAGCACGTGGAAGACGTGCTACACCTTTTGAAGGCAGGGCCACAGGCAGGTGCACAGGAACAGCGGTGCCAGCACATTTGTTTTCCTTTCAGGATGTCTCTGCTGCTCTAATTGTTCTGTCAAACAATGTCTTTTTAGAATGCTGCTTTTTCACCAAGAAGTGTTAATGATAGCCCATTAGCAATGAGGTATTTAAAAGGCTTTCTCTGCCCTCTCCCCTACTGGACTGTTTAACCCTCGAGGAAAAATGTAGAAAGTCAGGTACTGAAACTGCATTTTGCATTTCACTAGTCTGTCGAGTACACTATGACATATCAGTCATTCCTCGCTTTTCAGCCAACACCATATTGCATTGTGGGGCTTGTATTTTTGCTTTACCAATTTCTATATGGGTTCAAAGCACAGAATGCAAAGTGATATTGGCTAAAATGGCAGAACTGGCCAAAGGTATTATACATGATATTGCGCCACTTGTCAGGTATGTTTTAAAATGTTACAAAGTCATCTAGTCCACTTCAAAATCTGTTTGTTTCTCACATAAAACAAAAGTAAACTCTGCTCACATATTTTCTGAGTTTCACTCTTTTGCATTGGCAATACCAATGGATATGTCTTTTGTTTACTGGAAAGTTTTATGCCAAGCTTCACAACACAAAAAAGGTACAACATGGGCAGTAACAGTGAATCACACATTTCTCTCACTCCTAGACACAGGTACAGCACAGGTAGCTGACACACTAAAGAGGCAGTGAGAGGAGTTAAATGACTGCTGTACACTCTCCATAAACACACATAAGCATATAAGAAGCACAACACACCTAGAAGAAAGAGTCAAACCTCCAATAGATTTGCCATACATTCATGTGCTCATAAAGGGTGATGATGCCCAGCTATCTAGCATGGTGTGGTTCATCAGTGGGTTTCCCTACTAGCACTTTAAGGGCCATATGTATCAAGCTAAATTGCGATTGCAAATGCTGAAATTCGCAGAATTTCAGCATTTGCGATCGCAATTTAGCAGTGTGCAATGTATCACACAAAAACCCACTCGCAAAATAAGGAATCGCAAATTTTGCGATTCCCTATTATGCAAATGCATTTAAGGAATCGCAAATTGCGATTCCATAAACTGCAATGTAAGAAGCACAAAAAAGTGCGATTTGGCCTTAAGGAATCGCAAATTACCACCAACTTCAAGTTGGTGGTAATTTACTGATTTCTTTGAAAAATGCACTTTTTGCATTTTCAAAGTGCCATGTGGCGCACATACATGCCCTTAGGGCATGTATGTGTGCCACATATGCACAGATGCACATTTCAGGGGTGCTACAGGGTGTCCCTTTGGAACCCTTGCACCCTTGGAATTGCAGTGCACAATTCTGCGAGTACCTATTGGGTACTCGCAATTTGCGCACGTAATTCCCATTCATTCTATGGGCCTCTTGGCCCATAGGAATGAATGGGAAGAGATTCCTTAATTGCGACTGCAATTTGCGAGTTGCAATTAAGGAATCTCAGGGAATCGCAAAATATTTGCGAATTTTTATTTACATCTCGTTTTGCGATTCTCAAATAGCGATTCTCTAAAAATCGCTATTTGAGAATCGCAAAACCATTCTTTGATACATATGCCCCTAAACGCTCAAGAGTACTACCTTTCACTAGTTGTGCAGTCTACTGGTTATGGGCTCCCTAGTTTTCGCAAGGTTATGTCCATCATGTCAACACTAATATTCCCCCATTGTTAAACTCTCAGACCTACATTAAAATTGTGCTTCTGGTTTCTTTCTGCCACAAGATTGAAAATAGAGGGTAGAGCAACGGCCCCTGCATCTCTTTTTCCGTCAACATGTCTTGGTGTCTGAATATTACTTCTTTGTGGATAGAAAATTCCTCGGGACTACAGTCACCTCATACCAAATATTGCGGAAAAGTCCTGGTTCATAAGTCATGCTATACATGTGCATTCTATATATCCTTTCTTTCTTAATAAGCTGTGGAGACACCTTCACTCAGCAGAGGAAACATCCCATCTTCATAGAACACGAACACTGGGTAGAAATAGTGGAAGCTTTCCTCCTGCAGAGGACAAATATGCATAGAGCAGCAGCAGGGTAAGCTTTTTCCATCACAGGAGACTTACAGATCAGGCAGCAGTAGTGCAAGTTTTGCTTCCTCACAGAATTGGCACAGGATTGCAGTAGGACAGAAGACTTTCCACTCTCACAGAAGGCAGCAAATGCAATCTTCTATTCCGAGCAGAACCGATCCAGCAGGGCAGACTAGTACAACTTTCGTTGCTCACAGAACATGTACAGTTAAGGCATGAGTGACATGCAGGTTAAAAACAGATCTCTGGAGCGGGTGCTTAATGCACTGAGGTGAATCTATAGTTGAGTGAGTGAGTGAATATGCAAGTTCTGACACCATTCTCACTTAGGTGACAGTCCACGCCAACCTCCTAAAGGTCCCACATTTTCCACATATTGAGAAAAAGCCATTAAATTGTATGTTATTGTTATTTAGAGCAGCCTAGTCACAGCCTAAATCACTATGCTCTCTAGAGGTACACAGTTGGCAACTTCTTCAAGAAAGGTTTGGATGCGTACGTACCAGGTGCTGTGCAATCCCAGCCTTGGTGCTGCACCTGTTCAAAATGTTGAGGGCTGCCAGTGGTACAAAGATTACGAGTTGGAGCTAGGCACAAGGTGAGTAGTCAACAGAGGCAACTTCAGTGAAGCGAGAGAGCAGCGTAATAAATAGGCTCTATAGGCATGCGTGTACTGGTATCTCTAGAGGAAAAACCTAGCTGGGCAGCAACAGAGAGATGAACAGAAGGGAGAGCCAGGAGCTATGATTCACGATTGTTTACGAGCTGATAACTAGCCTGTTGTTTTCTCTGTTGGACATGTCATGATTTACGTTGACCAAACATGTTTGATTTGTATACAAATGAAGTATATTTCCAGGGATGTCACAGCAGTCCCATATGTACCGGGCATGCCAGAGTACACACTTCAGCAAAATCCATGGAACCTTTAATTTTCATTGCTACAAAAGATTTTGCAGAAAGCAAAAAAGTGATAGGTAGAATTTATGAATGAATGTCATCCACTTATAATGACTGGTACTTCATTCCAATCCATCAGTTTTTTGTCCTCTATTCCATTTCAGCTAGCAACTTGCCTTTTGCAAATCAGTCTTGGTCCTGCTCCAGTTTTAGATCACACTGAATTACATGTGTATTGATCTTATGTCAGTGGTATCCATTTTATCAATCTCAGAAAGATGAAAGAATGAAACACCAGTGCTGGAATTCAGATTTCTGCAGGGTACACATACATGTCTTCATATGCACAATAATGGCATATATAACTACATATGCCCAGTTGCATATAGTGTGCATTAAGCAGAACGATCGATGGAACATTATGTTTTACTTGGTGTCACAATGTTATAATATTTCTTTTGTGCCCTTTACATTTAACCAGGGCTGAACGATATCAATGACTTTAAAGTACCAAGAAAATAAAACAGACCAATATTAATATTTATATTTAATTCAATACACTGAGTTAATTGTGTAGACTTTTTCTTAGTAAGGTGAAATTCTTACAGCCTAGCACAGTCTGTCTTTTAACTCCCATATGATGGGCCCTCATTCTGGCTCTTCTGTTGCAGTGGTAGTGTTGCTAGGTTCCCCTGCTGTTAATTGGTTGATGGGCGTGGAATCCATTAATGGCAGTTATGACCTCTGACGACTTCCACATGTCACCTTTAAACAGTCCAAGTCAGAGTTCTTTATTATAGAATTGAAAAACTTGTGTTATGTATTGTTAAAATATTTTTGTATTAGCTGAGGCGGGAAGGCAGCAGCGATCACAGAAAACAAAAACACACTGAGGCTCTTCCTTGAGAGGATGAGAGGAATGCTTTTGATGTGGCTGATTTTCAGACCAGCAGCCCCAGTCCTGGGAACCTAACAAGATGGGCCTAAAGCTGTCAGAGCCCAATGGGCTTTGCACAACTGATCTACAGTGCACCGCATACTGCATGGCCACCGCTTCTAAATAAGGCAGCCATCTTGCAGGGGACTGTCCAGTTCTGTCATTAGTGTTTTATTGTTTTACTGGTACAAGATGTTTGCCATATCTAGAAGCAACAATTCAGCTATCTTCGGTTGGCAGAACAATTGATATCTATAAACAATACCATTCCAAGATGGCCGCTGACTACTATGTTACATTTTTTACTTATCTTAATTGCAAACACATGCATGCCACCTTATGGTGCATTTTTCTATATTCTACTTTAATTCTTTCAATTTATCTTGCACATGTTTGTTGAGTTTGTGGGTCAGTTTTACTGGGGATGGATGAGTGGATGAATGCACTAACGAGTCAGTGGGTGAATCAATGAATGCATTAATGAAAGATGAATACAAACAACAAGCATTGGCATAGCCAATAGGTCTCGCCTTTGGGACCTTACAAATATTTAGCCATGCAACAGTTGATGTTGTTACACCAAGGATATTGTGCTGGATAACTAAACACTTATAAGGTCCCAAAGGCGAGAACTATTGGCTATGCCAATGCTTGTTGTGATCTGAGACACCACGCAAACGGCTTGCCCACCAACCCCCGGGACACGTTTGATCTTCACCCAGGCAGGAGGCGCTGCAGAATGCAGTGTACGCCGCCTTCAACCATTCCCTTCATGGCGACTGATTTTAGTCTATTTTATGCAATAATGCTTTGCCATGTTAAGGGATTTTTTTAATGAATACTTTTTTTTACTTTTTGGACCATTATGCTCGAGTGTGTGGAAATTTCTGATACGTGGCGTGTAGAAATTGAGATTGAAACAAACGGTACAATAGGATAGGAACGTTCAGTCGACTTACATAGCACTTCACCCCTCATGCTTTTGAAATAAAAAAAAAGTGCACAAAACTCCCTGCTGAGAGTTGAGGGGATTAATCCAGTTTTGAGCAGCTGTTGTTTACGTACGAAACAGTGACATAAGCCTGGTATATAGTTTGTCTCCTGGCGGGGTTCCCATCGCTGCCACGGCGAACTACAACTCCCAGAATCCCTGCTCATCATGTGACAAGCAAGCCGGGTCCATGTGACCGGCATAACGGGGCTGCTCCTTGCCTATAAGGAACTAGAAAAAAGACGAACAAGAAAACATGAACCCGAGGAGGGCCACATGAGGCAGGAGGAATAGAGAGAAGAGACTGAAATGGAGAAGAAGATAAGACAATTGGGCAGAGAATGGGATGAGAGGAAGAGCGTGACTGAGTGACATTGTGTGCACACACCTAGGTGCCTCGAAGCCAGCAGCAGCGCAGTGCTTGGTGACTAGCTGCAGTGTGTTTGTAAGTTGGCAGTGCACACTGTAGCCGAGTAGCTGCCACTGCACACTGCCACTGCCACTGCACAGTGTATTTGGTTACTGCTCTAGGCACTGTCTAGTGTGTGTTTTGTAGCTTCCACTGGACACTGTGGTAGTGATGCTTTGTGCAGCGCCAAGAGTGCAGCTGTCATTACTGCAAGGCACTGTCCATACCATGGGGCCTGTGTGAGGGTGCTACAAAGGCTGCCTGCCATACAGGATAAGACTGTCACTGATAGCGCGAAGAGAGGGTTAGTTGGGGTGATGGGGCGAAGAGAAGGTGAGGGAACCTGTGCTATCAAACATTTTGTACATAAAGTGTTGTGAAAACACATGAGCAAGCAGGTCAGAAAATGAAAGAGCCCCCTTTGCCCGGGCACTCGCGGAGACAGAAGTTCAGGCAGGACACGCCGCATTGCTTCCTACCTGTCAGCCGCAGCTTTACCTGCCCGTTACTCCTGACTCCCTGGTTAGATATGTCCCGGCTCGCACTGCCCAGTTAGGAGGCACGCAGCTCTCTGTGACAAAAATTCCCTTCGCTTTGGGCCAGGCGTGGTCAGTAATGGAAGCAGAGCTGTGGCCGCAATGGCCCGGATGTGCATCGCACCTCAATAGGGGGAAGGAGAGCGTCTCTGCGAGGGGAAGACACAGAGGCCGCACAAGCCCTGTGTGTGTGTTTGTGCAGAGGAAGGAGGAGTTTATTTTGAGACAAAGTCCATTAAATCATATAGATAAACTACAATGCCAGATACTAGACATTAATATAACACTTAGAAATCAACTTTAAATTTGATGATGTACACAAATTAGGATAAAATTAGCGGCCCGTCGCAGTGGAAGTTGCCGCTATGGGTGCCCATGGTGTCGTCCTGCTGGGGGCACTTGGGGTCTTCTGAACATGGAGACCGGGGAACTATTGTGCTGCGCTACCAAAAAAAAAAAGCAACGAAAACAAGTAACCTGATACTGGAATGCAGCCTGCCGTCCAGCTGGCACACTGCGCGCCGCTGATGACTGCGCTCGCTCCCGAGACACATAGGCTATGGGAGGGAACATTTTAAGAGAAGGCGGGACATACCCGAGCCTTTGGCCATTTGCGTGCTTTCTTTTGTGGAAGCCTTACGCAAATGGCCAATCAAATGCGTGGCCGGAAAAAAAAAAACACGAGGAAAAGATGTGTGAGATGGAAGTCCTTACAATAAGCCTCGCAGGGCAGCGCATGCGCGCTGGCTCAGGCGAGACCTAAAAAGTGGTGAAGCGGGAGAAGAGGGCTCGGGGAGGGAGCACAGGAGGGGGAGCGCGGGGGGTTTAATAATAATTTTAAAAAAGGAACTTACCTGAAGCTGCCCGCCTCCTGCGTCTCACCTCGCCTCTGTGTTCTTCCTTGTCCCAGCAGGTACTGGGGCAGCATCACAGACTCCCTGTGCAATCCCCGTGCTGCTCTCATTCTATGTGAGCAGCGCGGGGATTGGCCTGAGCGGGCCTGTTTGATGCTCCGCTCAAGCACAGGAGTCTGTGCTGTTTCTCCAGCCCGGCTGTTGTATACAGCCTGGTTGGAGAAACCTAAGTGCACATGTGTATTTGGCCAGCCTAAGACAGCCGTCCAAACACACATGCGCACTTAGAAGTGCACAAACCAGTCCTCCTCCTCCCTCCCAAGGCCCCGCTCCTCCCTATGCACACTGGCTTAGCCAGGAGGTGAAAAATAAAATGAGGGCAGAATATCGTTTTATTTTTCACCTGCTGGCTCTGAGCCATTGGGGCGACGCTCCTCCGCCATTGCGGAGGAGCCGCCCCTGCCCTGCAGCCTAGGAGGAGGTGGGGGGGTGGAGGTTTTGGGAGGGGGCACCCTTTCAAGTAGCTCCCATTGAGCCCAAGACCAATGAATGTCTGTGTGATGTGGGAGATGCTGGGGTCCCTCATCACATTCTGCAGGGGGGGCCAATCCTTTTGCATTACTTCACTGGTGGGAAGTGATTGGCTGAGTGTTCCTGGCCCTATCTGTTATGGGATGTGGGACCGCTTTGCAACTAGCATTGACACCTAGTACATGTTTGTGAAAACGAATTTCATTTTCTCTCTCAATAAGGTAAAAAGAGGGAAGGTTTGTTGGATTTTGGATCAGTAAGCGGGCTGATAGAGTTTAGATTTTATGCCCAGCGTTAGCCTGGCAATCATCCCTAGATAGTCAAGAATATCATTAATCAGCAAAAAAAAAATATTTGTGAGCTCACAATCACTTCACCAATCTGTGTGTGAAAATGTGTGAGAGAATGAGGTTTGAATGCAATTGTGTACAACTTATACTGCAACAGGTCTCTGGTCAGGGGCTCTGACAATTAAGACTCCCACACTCCCACACACTATCAAGGGCAGATTCATAAGCAATTAAATCCCTGGACTATTAAAGCCACTAGAAAAATGTTCGAAGGTTTGTTTGTGCTAGCTCACCTCTTTTCCTTTATTCCCTACTTGATGTTCTTATCCATGGGGCTCAAATGTATTAGTTTGAATTTACTTTCAGGCACTTGTAGTGGGTGTACTAATGAGATAAGACTGTAAGACCCTTGTTACGAGTGCCTCTTAATTCTATGCGGCTGGTAACAGGAGCTACCTGCCTCGTAGGAATTATGAGATCCGGAGGAACATTGTGGATCTGTTAACGTTCATGAGTAGAGTTGAAATTTCAGGGTGATAGGATAGCCGAGAATGAGGAATTACCAGAGGAGTCGAACCCGTAATTACTGATGCCTCTGATCAGTCCTAATTTCTTAGTCGACCCTCTGATGCCCTGGATGCCTCGGAGTTACCGGTCTCCCCAGTATTGGTAACTCAGGAGATGGGAAAATCCGTCCCATTTCCCGGGCCATGCAGAATGAGAGCTTAAGGCCTGATTACGAGTTTGGCGGACGGGTTACTCCATCACAAAAGTGACAGATATTCTAATCTTTTTATTACAAGTGCCATAGGATAAAATGCATTTGTAATACTGCGGACGGGATAACGTCCATTTGTGAAGGAGTTACCCATTTCTTAATCAGGCCCTAAGTGTTAAGAAAATTACTTGGATAAGACCAGCTACTGCTCTATATGGCCCGCAGAAACATGCAAACCCCTTTTGATTCTTCAGGGCTTGTGATGTAATTCATTGACCTCTCTTACCCTCTGTGGCTGTGTGTACCAGATTCCTCACTGTACACCTCCTGCCACTGCCAGGCCAGCATCTGAGCAATTTAGCAAATTGTTGCTGACTCTGCCTCCTACTCCTGAATCACATGACTGATTTCATATCCAGCCCTCACAAGTTTCACGATTTCATGCATGAGTGTCTCATCCAGTCCAGGTTTTTTCATTGCAGTCTGCTACTTGCATTGCAGCATTTATAATGTTATGTAAAGTTACTGGCATCTGTATAAAGGGCGCTTTCAACTACGTTTTGGGCACACAGCGCCTTTTCATCTAGGTGCTTTTTCAAGCGAAACAGGGGAAATGCTATTTCATACTATATTTTGTTTTTTGGTGTATGGTTCTGTGTAGTTAGTAGAAAATGTGTTTAATGTTTCATTTCAAAATGTTTTGTATGCGTTTTCCTGAAGGTGAAGTCAATTCGGTCTAGGAAGAGAGGATGTGGTGTAACAGCTTGACTGCTGATTTTGGAGTTGGGAAACCAGGTTCGAGTCTCACCTTTGGCTCAACATCCTGTGATTCTGGGCAAATCACTTAGGGGCATATCAGCAAGCGGCAGCGATAATTATCGCTGGCCGCTCTTAGCGAGAACTTTTCTATCGCCGTCTATCGCTGGCAATTATCACCATGCTATCGCTGTATCAACAACGCATAGCGCAATGGAGATAATTTACCAGCGATAGCGGTGTTTTCCATGGAACATCGCTGGTTTTCCAGCGATGTTCCATGGAAAACGGCGATAACCTTGCTGATACGACCCAGTGGTCGTATCAGCATAATCCACCCCCATTGTCAGGAATAGGTAAGTCTGCATTTTTGCAGACGTTAGATTTTGGCAAAAACCGTGGTTTTCGCCAAAAACTAACGTCTGCAAAAATGTGTGGGCCTCCTTGTAAATATCGCGATGTCCATTTCGCGATATTTTACAGGGTAGTCCGTCAGGGGGACGCCCAGTGACGCCAACTTTGCATCTCATTAGAGATGCGAAGTTAGGCGTGCTGGAAACGGGCGCTAAGTCAAGGATACACGTGCTAGCGTGTCCTTGATGATATTGCGATAACATTATCGCCGCTTTTCGCCAAAACGGACGCTAAAGCGGCGATAATGTTATCGCCAGCCCTTGTTAATATGCCCCTTAATTTCTCCATGCCTACAAAATGTTAATGTGTCCTTGTGTATTGTAACTGGTGGTCATGTAAAGCGCTCCAATACTTTCAGGTTGAGTTTGCGCTATATAAAACTGCAAAAAACAAGCTGTGCAGGGTTTTATAAGTAGGAATGGGTCTTTTCAGTTTTTCTCTCTATTGGGGTTCAAATGCACATTGATCGGCTAAAGCACAATTCTTTCGATAAAAGCATCACAATCCAGGTTGGTTTCTTATGGTGCAATGTTTTGAGCTTGATGGTGTGTTTGGTTTAAGCTAGTTTAATTTGCTTATTTCTAAGGTGCATATGAGTTGTCTATTACAGCGCTGTTGACTGGGCAGCACTTTGGCACCTAAATGGCTTTGGTTCCATGCCAAACGCATAATGGTGAGAGGGTTCTGCCTTGGATGAGCTGTTGGGTATGACAGGTGTACATAGTAATGGGACGGTGGTGTATTGTGTGGTTGTTTTTGAGTAAATAGTGCTTTTGGAATACAGTGTCCGATGAAAACTCAAATATTAATACCACATATGTGTGACTAAACAGGACTACATGTACCAGAATGCTAAAAGCAGCCGGAATTTGGTTAGCTCTGTATGCATGAAATTGAGAAATTCTAGAGTTCTTCCTATTTAAAGAATACCTCCTTAAATGAGCCTTTTGTGGCATTGAAAGCAGCCACTGCCCGTTGCAATGGATTCATGTGGGCATGCCATCTTGTCTTTGAGACCATCCACTCCACTGAATTGAGCACTCAGGCAACCCTTTTGTGAGGCATTGCAATAATCCAACTCAATGGTCTTCTGGATTCCGGCTAAATTCAATGCTCATTTCTGACTATGAAAGAAAGTAGCTCACATTCCTTCCAAATCTCAAAAGGACAATATCTGACAGACACCCAATGCTTGCTGGGACTTCCAGCAGCAGGAGCAAACCGAACTCAACCACATCCTCTTGAGGATCTAACAATAGGCTCCGAATACTGCTCTTTTCCCAGGCTGAATAAAATTCGACAACACCGGGAGGTGGAGTTTTCAGAAATTTGTCATTAAACTTTTTTGGGTGGCAAGTAGACTACCTTGAATGAGCCAGTGCAAAAGAAGAAGTTTGCATTGCCTGGGAAGATGAGGTGAGGCTCTCCTCAGAAGGGATTGGAAACAGCTATGATTAAGATGCCCCTGATCTGTGATTGACATGTGTAAATTGTAATGTGTTGAGACTTTCCGGCTTGTTGTGACACTGTTCTTCTTATGTAATAAAAACTTTAATAAAAAGATTTCAAAAATGTATTTGGGCGGCGCACAGGATGGTTTCTCCAGATGGGAACAGATGGAATATTGCCTTTGTTTGGTGTCATTTGTTCCTTCTATTCTACAGAAACATTTGTCTTCATTTAAAGGCAAAATAAGCAAATAAACTAGTCTGTTTCTATTTATTTTGAATGCTTAGTAAACAAGCTATTTGAAACATGAAGAGTATCTTAACAATTTGCTATGTTTCCCAGCCTTCCATTGTGCACATTGGACAGATTGCTTCCGTCCTCATTCTCTCGGGTTCTCTGAGCTTTGATGGCAGAATCTCTGCACCCTCCCCTGCCCTTCACCCCTTTTGTTTGTTTTTACCCTTAAAATCACAGCAGTGCTTTGCACTTTTAGCCATAGTGGATAGAAAAGAAGCTATTCTGGGTGACCAAATGTCTCTGGCTAGGGGGCCATCCTTGCAAAACTCACTAGGGTCTCTTCAATAAGGTATTTTCGGGTGTGTAAAATAGTACTCCTTTAGTAATTTTTATGTACCCTTACATGCCTTTGTGAATTGGTCCTCAAACATGTAAATGGTTATAAAAGGGAATATTCTGTGAATATGCATATACAGTTAGTCAAATATTGATAACTTTGCCCTCTTTCTGAAAGGGAGTTGGGCTTATCTAGGTGGGGTAACAAATGCGTGTAAGGCTACTAAAAGATTCCTTCCGCAGGTACTGCTCCAAGTGCTCATAAACGCTTTTGTGAATAAGCCCACTGTATAGTCTCAAACTGCTCATCCCAGGATGCATCTCTGCTGAGCCAGCAATACAATGAATTATTTCTTCATTCGCTACTTGTGTTGCTGCTTCTCTGCTACTATGATCTTACCTCCTTAGCATAGTCATTGTTCCTTCCTTTCTAATGCTTTGCCGACTATGACTCTACCTGCAACGTCAGACCGAGGCAGAAAATCTTCAGGCAATTTTGAAATGTCCAAAATCTGCAGTGAATTTTTAAAACATTCAAAATCCACAAAGGTGTTTTCTGCAAAAAAAATCTGTGATGCAGATTTGAACTGTCCCTACTTATTAATGGCCACTGGAAGAATGCAGCAGAGAGTCAGTCGGTTCTATTTTAATTGTTTACATGATTTAACAGTTTTCCATGGCGTGAATCTGGCCTTAGAACAGGCGTTGGAGCCATGCACTGCATAATGAAATAATATGTTATAAATAACTTTTTCCGTGTATGAATAATATCAAAATATACTTCTAGGCTGAGCAACACTTAGAAGGGATGGAATCTGTCTCCCTACAAAGAACAGCAGAGAAAGTTCCCTGGTTTTAGGCCAAACAGGCAGATTTCAAAGCAGATTTGAAACATGTATCATTTCCATGGTCGGACTGGGAACTAAAAGCAGCTATGGCAAATTTTGTCAGACGAATCCTCATACTGCACATAGTGACCGAGCGCAGCGAGCAAACATGAGCACTCAAGGTGGGGTTGGCGGGGGGAAGGTTCTTCGGACAAGAGATTTTTGGATTTATTTTTAAATATATGTAGGAAGCTGGCTTTTTATGTAGTAGGCCAATGTAGGGGTGCACCATGCAAATAGTCCAGACAAATCCTATTGGTTAACAGGGCTCACTTTAATAATCCCAAGTGCTCTATTTGTGGTAGTGTGGCGAGCAGCTTAGGGTCATCAGAGGGGAGTGTTAAGTATTTGTTGCTCACACAGAGTCCATAAATGGTACACACACTCAAACAGAAATCCAAGACTAATTTATAAATATAACACAGATTTTTATATCATTTTAGACATCAAGATCATCAGAATCAGGTAAGTACTTTCGGAGTTATGGGGTTTGCAAGAAAACACAAAAATACCCAAATAACGGTTTTTGAGGTATGAGCCTCAAATGAGGTACTGTTATCCTATGGGATGAAAGACATATTTTGTAAATATATACTTGTAGTCGAAGTTCAGGGGGGCTCTTTGGAACTTAAGGTGCTAGGGGGCCAAGGTCCAAAGAACCACCAGCAGTTTTAGTTTACCTGTCCTGGCGTGTCTGGGTGCAGAGGCTCTGGTCGTGTTGGTAGCCTCGAGCGCTACACTGTAGAAAGCAATGGGAACCTGAAAACAAAGGCTGCAAGGGGAGACTTTGGATAAGTCTGGCGGAACCCAAGGGGGCTCGGCTCGTGAGGGTCTTTCGAGCAAGGGGGCACAGTTGTTTGTCCTAAACCCGGGCTGTCGGGCTCGGGTGCAGAGGTGTTTGGCAAGCTGGCCACTTACGTTGGAGGAGCTCACGGTTCTCGGTTTGACCTGTAGAGAGGCGGAAAACAAGACAGAAGCGCCACTCTCGGTGTGAGCCTCATCAGTCCTGAAGTCCCTTGTCGTGCAGGTTGGTTTTGACTGTGGTGGTGTCCGGGTTGGACACTAACAAGCCTTGGTTGCTGCAACTGCTCCAGTCCCTAGGGTATTGATGCGGAGGGGCTCCTGGAGGGTCTAGCATCTTGAAATTCGGTGGAGAAATGGGGCTGACCTCTTGGAACCATGAAAACCTCTTCCTGGCATGATGCTCCCTCGGACGGCCCGATGCCCAGCAAAATGATGTACCAGACAAGTGTGGTCGGTGCTTGCAGATGCAGGGAGAAGGATCCTTCAACCCAAGGGAGATGCTAGATGGTTGGTGAGGTGATGGACAGTCCTCCCAGTGTTGAGGGGGATGCGCAGCTTTTGGATGAGTCGGGTCTTTGCAATTGTCGAGGTACCATCAGCCAGTCAGGGTTTGATGCCAAGTTTGGTGTAGGTCCTCAGTTCTCGTGGTGATAGCTCTGTTTTGTTATGTTACTGTCCATTTATAAAGCGCACGTTCACCAGATGGTCTCTTGGCTCTAGGTAGCTAATCGAACTTCAACCCCACTTAATGGTAAGCCTGTCTGAAAAGCAATGTTTTCAGGAGTTTCCTAAATGTAACTAGATCTGAAGTGGACCTAAGGTCCAAGGGCAGGCTATTCCATACTCGAGAGGCGATGACGGCAAACCTACGCCCTCCGGTCCTTTGTTTTTTCCAAGAGGGAATTGCCAAAAAGTGCAGGTGGCTAGATCTTAGTGCTCTAGTAGGGCAGTATTTTGTGATCCGGGACTTCACAAATGCGGGGTAATTCAAGTAGAGGAACTTAAAGACCATACAGCAAGTTTTAAACATTGATCTCTGTACGACAGGCAGCCAATGAAGGTCCATCGTCGCCTGGGAGATGTAACAATGTTTGAGCAAAGTGTATATCAGCCACGCAGCCTGGTTTTGAATTAGCTGGATCCTGCGCAGGAGGTTTTTGGGGAGACCCAGGTAAATTGAATTAGCTTAGTCTATTCTAGACATAACTAGAGCTATGATTACTTGGATCAAAGCCTCCCTAGAAGGGAATTTTTGTATCTTCTTTATGCGACGTAGCTGGCAAAAGCTAGCTGAAGTCACGGCTCCTACCTGCTGCTTAAAAGATAGTTCCGCATCTATTATAACCCCCAAGCTTATTACAGCTTTTTTGGGTGCCAGAGGAGAGCCCATCTCGCTAGGCCATAACGATGGGGACCAATAATTTATCCTACTTTTTGTGATAATTATCTCCGTTTTATCGGGATTCAACTTCAGCTGATTGCTGTTCATCCAATCTCGGATGAACAGCATAGTATCCTGAAATAGCTGTCGAAACGAGGGACTGTCATTAATCGTGAATAGTAATTGCATGTCATCTGCATAGTAAAAAATTTTGATTTCTTGATTTTTTTAGGGCATTAATCAGGGTACGAATATAGATGTTAAAAAGGTGGGGAGACAGCGAAGAGTCTTGAGGAACCCCACAATTCAGTTGCACCTCTGTAGAAGAGAAAGGGGGAAGCCTGACTGACTGGGATATATCCCTCAAAAAGGAGATAAGCCAGTTCAGTGCTGAGTCTCGAAAACCTGCGGCCCTAACCCGGTCGGCTAAAATAGTATGGTCGACCGTGTCAAAGGCCGCAGACAGGTCCAGTAATACCAAAACTTGGGTGTTGCCGTTGTCTACCTCTTTACGCATGTCATCAACTACAGACATAATCACTGCTTCTGTAGAGTGTGCCGGTCGAAATCCTGCTTGTGCTGGGTTCAGGAAGCCTGACTCTTCAATGAATAAACATAGATGGCGGGCTATGTGGGCCTCGAGTAGTTTTTTAAAATAGGGTAAAAGCTAAATAGGCCGGAAATTTTTCATATCGGTGGGATCTGCACCAACTTTCTTTATGATTGGTGCGATAATCGCTTTTTTAAAGGGACCTAGGGACCACCCCCAAATTATTAGATTGGTTAAGAAATGACAGTATACGATCAGGAAACCAAGTACATACTGCTTTTAGGACCTTTGGGGGGCAGATATCAGTTGGTGAGCCTGACTTTACTTTTGTCAGTGGGTGGACTAGGTCCTCTTGCGTTAGGTTGGGAAAGCGAGTAAGCATTTGACTATTCACCACGTCCGCAGATGGATTATTAAGTGGTGGGCAGGGGGGAGATACTGTTCTTAATAGCCTCAATCTTGTTTACAAAGAAGGCATTAAGAGAATCACACAGATCTTGAGTAGGTAAGACCGGCAGAGTAACTCGGTCTGGGTTAGAAATATCTGAAACAATCTTGAATATCTCTTTCGATTTATTAAGAGGCATTCATGATTCTGTCTGTGAAAACGCTTACTTTAGTTTGCGGAAAAAGATTTTTGTAATTTCTAAGTTGTTGAATGTACCCTATTTTCAGGTCTGGCGAGTACCTAGACCACCATTTCCTTTCTGCTTGCCGGAGATTAAGTTTGGCAATTTTCAGGTCGTCCGAGAACCATTTATTGGCCTCATGGCACCTAGGTGCTCTAGTTCTACGGAAGGGAGCATGGATGCTACTGGCCACCTTCAGCCAGCTCATAATGTCATGCTCATAGGCTTCTATATCTACCTTTGGAGTGGGTGGGACATTTCTTATATCCTCACAGAAGGCTGTAAGGTTAGCCCGAGCCCAGTTCCTCGAACAAATCATGGGGCCAGTAGGGGGATTGTTCCACTTAGGCAGATACACTGCAAAGGATATCACATGAATCTCAAACCAGCCACATGGGGCTATACTCAAATTCCTCACAGGGAATTTGGTAGTCCATATCTGATCCAGGGTGTGTCCTTTAATGTGAGTTTGACCATTCACTAATTGTTCCAGATTTAGGTCAGTCAGGACAGCCGTCAAGTCCTTGGCTTGCTGCCCCCTTCTGCCTCAATAGCCCACAGTTGAAGTCTCTAACTATAAGAACATTAACATGATCTACAATTAGTGACGCCAAGGATTCGACAAGGGCCTGAGAGAAGTCTGGCATGTATTTGGGGGTCTATATAACAACACACAAGTGAAAGACGAGGACGAAGATTCCCAGTGGATAAAGCTCTTCTTTGTCCTTCTGTTCCCAGGTAGACAAATCTTTCAATCTGGTGTCGGGGACACCTAAATACTGAATTTAGGGGCATTTAGGGGAGTGTAGGGTAGTTGCCACTGGGCTACTTATCCCTGGAGTGTCTACACCCACTATATGGCCACTTCCTGTGAGGAGTGGGCATAGCCCTAACCAAGAGTTTCTAGTTTCAAAACCAAGATGCTGAAACCCTTCTTCGGCTGTCCATTTCAGGTGGCCCACCTTAGGGGTGTGCTTAGCCTGTAAGTGTGATACGCCTTCTGACTATCTAACTTTCTGCCTGCTCTGGTGCCAAATGGGCCCCAGGACAGAGGGTGTTGTTCTCCAGGTCTGGGTGGAAGCCGTTGTTGCATATCAAAGGGCGCAGAGGCTTTGAAAGCTCTTGCATTGATATGCTAAAACAGTAACCATCCTGCTGGAGGAGGTGTGAACACCTTCCGCCGGAGCCAGCATTGTTTCTGACCTCTGAGAGCATGGGCTCTCCCTTGCAGGGGGACAGAAGCTCATCTGTGGTGGCAGGCTGGAAGATACCAGTCAGCCATCACACTATGTGGCTAGTAGGGTTTCAGGTGGGACCTCTAAGGTGCCCTCTGGGTGCATGACATAGTAAATGCGATTTAGGCATCAGTATAGATTTATTAAGACAAGGTGTTTGACACTAAACACCATTATTTTCAGTGAAGCCATCATGGAGCTGGGTAACTTGTAATGACCTGTGCCCTCAACAGGATCTACTTCTTCCTCACAGGAAGAACACAAAGAGTCAACCTTCCACCCTACACGTCGGAGACCAAGAACCTCAAATGCAGAGTTCCCCAGGGATCATCTCTCAGTCGAATGCTATTCAACCAATACATGACCCCACTGGCGACATCATCAGATCACACATCAACATATTCTTCTATGCAAATGACACCTAACTGATACCCTCCCTGTCAGACAAGTCCTGCACTACAAAAACAACTTCACCACCTGCATGACCACATTCACCACATGGATGAAATCCATCTGCTTTAAACTCAACACAGACAAACTTAAGTGGTGATCTTCAGAAGAAAAGCCTCTGCTTGGTACTCCACTTGGCGGCCATCTGACCTTGACCTCTCATCCACCCTAACTACCCATGCCAGAAATCTTGAAATCATCTTGGACGAAAAGCTTATCACGTCACCTCAAGTAAACGCAGTGACCTCCACTTGCTTCCATCCTTATGATGCTGTGAAAGGTCTTCAAATGGCTACCAGAGAACACCAGGAAAACGGTTACACAGACCCTGATTACCAGCAGACTTGACTATTGGCAACACACTCTTTGCAGGAATCACCAAGAAGCTTCTGAACAGGTTGCAAACCATTCAAAACGCCGCCGCAAGATTCATCTTCAACCTACCTCACCGCACACACATCACCCAACTTCTCAGCTGTCTCCCAATCCACAAACGCACCCAGTTCAACCTGCTTGCACACACATACAAGGCAGTACACAACACTAGCCCTGCGTACCGTAACAGCCACATAAACTTCCACACACCTCCCAGGCACCTCCTCTCAGCTGGACTCTCACTGGCATGCACACCCCACATTCACAAAACCAGAGGCCGTGCCTTCTCCAACATCTGCCCCAAAGCATGGATCAACCTCCCTCACCACATCAGAGCCTCCTCATCACTTCTCGAGTTCCGCAAGAAGCCGAAGACCTGGCTTTTCGAGTAACCTTACCAAGGAGACAGCTGCCTAACCCACCTGCAAAGTGCCTGGATTCCCTCACAAGTGATCAGCGCGCTATACAAATGCACATAAAATCACATGAGAGCACCTTGAATTACATCAGTTCGGGGTGTAGTTGCATTGCACAAAAACAAAAGACTGTAATGATACTCCGTCTATAGTAACACCCTAGGCCACATACAGAGGCAAAAGCCAGCTGACTTCCCTCTTGGTTCACTAAGAATAGCATAGTGTCAGGGCAGTGGCAGAGGGGCATGAACGTTTCTAAGTTCACTTCTAATAATTGTCACTTAATGCAATGGTATAATGTAATGTACTAAACAGAAACACATTACAAAGAAATACACTGTTATGAATTTTGAAAAGTCTTTATAATATATGTACTGGACTCTCTGAGACAAGCAACAGCAGAACTCTCACCCCGCCCCCAAACCCCTGAAGGTCAGCGCTGCTGGGGGAGATCAACGAAACACAAAAATAATGGTTTTGAAATGAATGAGGTCTGACTGGCATGTTTTAAAACAATTTGTTTTGCATTGTTTATTTGTAAAGTTGTAGGCGGGAAGCACAGCAGCCCGGCCACCATCAGCAAAACCAGCCCCCACTAGCAGTAAAACTGCCCCCCATCCAGTCAACCCCTAGGGAAACGCCCGGTACAGCCAGTCCAGACTTTGACATTCCCTAGGGGGACATTCAGGGTGGGCATTAGAATGTGTGCATCCCTTGGCAAAACACCCAAGTACACACCCATCACACCTCCCCCATCCCAGCACGCATGTCCACTCTAACTCATGCATACACAACACACACCAGCAAAGCACATAACATGTATATTGTACCATAAACTAGGAACATCGGCAATAATAAATTTTGCATGACACATTCAGACTTTATAGCTATTTACTAGTAAACATCTATGCAGCCACCCTTATTCCCGTGTGAATACCTTCTCAGGCAATGATGAGACACAAATAAATGAATGTAGAGGTCATTCTAAGAAGCTAGGGACTCATACTTTTATAATTTATATTTCACACATCAACTTGATGTCAGAGATGAATAAAAAAACATTTTTCATGGTACACGAGATCTGTAGTCGTGGTATATTCTTACTAGCACTCTGAAGCAACCTGGCAGCTTGGGTGCTGTATGAAAGCAGCAAATAAAATAAATTGTATCCCACATATACATATGGAAACAATTTTTTTGTACTTTTCACATCCTGAAAGTATATTGGTTTCACACTTAAAGGAATAACTGAGCTCATAACTCACTCTGAGCTAAGCTCAATGGTGGCGGCCGTCCTCGGGTTGTATGTCAAAATATCTTCATCAAGAAAATTGTCTGACAATTAAATTGTGTTTTAAATATTGTTCACGAAAATATCGTCCCATTGGGTGTAACTTGTTTTCTGTTAACTTCAATGACATGATATTTTCGTTACGATATTTATGACACGATAGGAGACAATATTCTGACAACAATATTCTGGTCCTAAACTTCCCTTGGTATGCCTCAAAGCACTCCCAGGCTGCTTGAAAATCCTTAGAAACTCTGTAAAAACGTGTATTTTGGTTAGCACATTTCAAACATGTACTTCTCACTGACAAAGTGGAAATACCTTTAAAAAAGGTAATTGTGTTTGGCATTAAAAGGGAATGATGACTATAGATCACAGCCACCTGTGCATCTCAGTAGTTGGTTTTTACATTCTTTTTAGGTCTCGCCTAGCGTTGCAGCGCAAATGCGCTGCCATCGCTTTGCGAGGCATGCAGTATACACTATAGTGTTGAAGCTTCGTGGAAGCTCCGCCCACTCTCCGGCCCATCTTCTTCATTGGCTTAGGTTATAAATGCTGCCTTCCGATTGGTTTTAAGCTTGTTAGTCCCTCCCCATGACAGCCATGTCAGTCATTTGTAACCTTCCATGGCTACTGGCCCCTTCACAGCACAGACTACTTTCTTCCTGTGCCCCCTCCGCATGATCCGATGCCTTCTCGCCGCCCCCTCGTGCCTCGTGCGCCCGCACGCATTGCCATTTGCAATGCAATAGGTCTCGCGTAAATGCGAGTCCTATTGCATTGCCAATGCTTGTTTTAAAAAAACAATCAATATTTGATTGAATGGTTCCCATAGATGAAAGGGTTTTTACCTCCCCGAGCCTCCAGCCACCCAAGCAAATGTGTCAGTGTGCTCAGTTATAGGACTGTTTCTATACATTTCCAGTTTGAACTTAAGGTTTAAGATACGTTTTTTGGAAAAATTGCAAAACAATTTGCATCACTGAGTTGAACATGGAATTGTACCAGTAGATATTTTGACAGTCTGGCCTTTGACAACAGATGACTGTTTTCTGAAACACCCTCTTCGCTAATGTACAGACAGCAGCAGGACTTGGTCGCCCCACTCACTGCTGCCGCTCCTGCCTGCCTTGCCGCCTCCTGCTGGAGATTCCTTCGCTCGCTGCCCGCTGCTCCTGGGACTTCCGCTGCCCGCTGCTCCTGGGACTTCCCGCCACTGCCTCCCTGCGGCCCCGCCCCCGTGATTCCATTCGCCGCCCCGCTCCCGCCACCCAGCTGCTCCTCCCTACAGGCTCCTTACTTAAGGGGACCGTGGGAGACCACAGAGTGTGACCGCTCAGCCCTCCACAGGACTTGGTCGCCCCACTCACTGCTGCCGCTCCTGCCTGCCTTGCCGCCTCCTGCCGGAGATTCCTTCGCTCGCTGCCCGCTGCTCCTGGGACTTCCCGCTGCCCGCTGCTCCTGGGACTTCCCGCCACTGCCTCCCTGCGGCCCCGCCCCCCGTGATTCCATTCGCCGCCCCGCTCCCGCCACCCAGCTGCTCCTCCCTACAGGCTCCTTGCCTAAGGGGACCGTAGGAGACCACAGAGTGTGACCGCTCAGCCCTCCACAGGACTTGGTCGCCCCACTCACTGCTGCCGCTCCTGCCTGCCTTGCCGCCTCCTGCCGGAGATTCCTTCGCTCGCTGCCCGCTGCTCCTGGGACTTCCCGCTGCCCGCTGCTCCTGGGACTTCCCGCCACTGCCTCCCTGCGGCCCCGCCCCCGTGATTCCATTCGCCGCCCCGCTCCCGCCACCCAGCTGCTCCTCCCTACAGGCTCCTTGCTAAGGGGACCGTAGGAGACCACAGAGTGTGACCGCTCAGCCCTCCACAGGACTTGGTCGCCCCACTCACTGCTGCCGCTCCTGCCTGCCTTGCCGCCTCCTGCCGGAGATTCCTTCGCTCGCTGCCCGCTGCTCCTGGGACTTCCCGCTGCCCGCTGCTCCTGGGACTTCCCGCCACTGCCTCCCTGCGGCCCCGCCCCCAGTGATTCCATTCGCCGCCCCGCTCCCGCCACCCAGCTGCTCCTCCCTACAGGCTCCTTACTCAAGGGGACCGTAGGAGACCACAGAGTGTGACCGCTCAGCCCTCCACAGGACTTGGTCGCCCCACTCACTGCTGCCGCTCCTGCCTGCCTTGCCGCCTCCTGCCGGAGATTCCTTCGCTCGCTGCCCGCTGCTCCTGGGACTTCCCGCTGCCCGCTGCTCCTGGGACTTCCCGCCACTGCCTCCCTGTGGCCCCGCCCCCCGTGATTCCATTCGCCGCCCCGCTCCCGCCACCCAGCTGCTCCTCCCTACAGGCTCCTTACTTGCAGCGCCCCTGAGCGACCGCGCAGCGGCCGCGCGCAGCGGAGCACCGACGGAGCGCCGAAGGTGCGCCAAAGGTAAGCCCGTCTGCGCCCGTCCGCGCCTGGCCCGCGCCCAGCGCCAGGACCCCTGGATCCCACCGATGCAACACTACTCGACGGACCTACGACGCCGCCACCCTCACCGCACTCAATGCCAGCCGGAACCCTGCCTGCTACCGAGCCTCACCGAGACGCACCCACGGACCCTTCACCTGCCAAGCCTGCCGATTCACCTGCCCCCGGACGTGCACCACCTCCGCCAAGTCAAGCACCAGCAGCAACCACCTGAAATGCATCCTGTTGAACACCCGCTCCGTCCACAGGCACGCCGTGGAACTCTGGGACCTGCTCGGCGCAACAGCACCGGACGTCGCCTTCCTCACCGAAACCTGGATGAACGCCTCCTCAGCGCCCGACATCGCCATAGCCATCCCGGACGGATACAAGATCACCCGGAGGGACCGCGTCAACCAGACGGGAGGAGGCATCGCCATCGTACACAAGAACACCATCCGCATCTCGACTAACTCCGACGAGACCTTCACCGCCGCCCGAACACCTACACTTCCAGATACACACTGACCCCAAGACCACCCTCCGAGGCACCCTCATCTACAGACCCCCGGGACCACGCACACTATTCAGTGAAGACATCGCAGACTTCATCAGCCCGCACGCCATGCCCTCCGCCGACTACATCCTCCTAGGGGACCTCAACTTCCACCTGGAGAACAACAACGACAGAAACACCACCGCCCTGCTGGACAACCTCGCCAACCTCGGACTCAAGCAACTGGTGAACAGACCCACCCACTCACGCCGGCCACACGCTTGACCCGTCTTCTCTTCCAGCAAACACATCTCCTTCAGCCACACCACCGGACTCCACTGGACCGACCACAGCTGCGTCCACTTCAGCTTCAGAAAGACTGCGACCCACCACCACCCGCAACAGGCTCCCCGCCGGACCTGGAGCAAGATTACCGCCGAGCAGCTCACCGCCTCCCTCAGCCAGAACACACCCACCAACACAACGGACCCAAACGAAGCAGCCAGCAACCTCGCCAAGTGGCTGACCGCCTGCGCCGGCGACCTCGCACCACTAAAAACCCTCCCAGCAGACCCGGAAGCAAGAAAACCCCTTGGTTCACCAACGAACTCAAGGAATCCAAGAAGAACTGCCGCACTCTCGAGAAAGCCTGGCGACTCGACCAGACCACAGACAACAGGACCGCCCTCAAGCACGCCACCCGCAAACACCACCAGCTGATCCGTGCCACCAAGAAGTCAGCACTCAAAGAACGACTGGACAACAACGCCCACGACAGCAAGGAACTTTTCAGCATCGTCAAAGAGTTCTCCAACCCCAGCGCCGGAAACAACGACATCACCCCCTCGCAAGACCTCTGCAACTCACTCGCCGCGTTCTTCCACCGCAAGATCACCGACATACATAACAGCTTCGACGCACAGACCACGCACCCTACCGCCGAACCAACGCCCGCCACCACCACCCTCTGCAACTGGACCCCGATCAGCACCGAAGACACCACCCGCACGATGAACTCCATCCACTCCGGATCACCAACCGACCCCTGCCCACACCACGTCTTCAACAAAGCTGACGCCACCATCGCACCCCATCTCCGGGACATCATCAACTCCTCCTTCCACACTGCCACCTTCCCGGAGAGCTGGAAGCACGCCGAGCTTACCGCCCTCCTGAAGAAACCAACGGCGGACCCCACCGACCTCAAGAACTACCGTCCCATCTCGCTCCTTCCGTTTCCGGCCAAAGTCATCGAGAAGACCGTCAACAGACAGCTTGCCACCTTCCTCGAGACGAATGGATCCCTCGACCCCTCGCAGTCCGGGTTTCGGGCCAACCACAGCACCGAGACCGCCCTTATCGCAGCCACCGACGACATCAGAACCCTAACCGACAACGGGGAAACAGCAGCCCTCATCCTCTTGGACCTCTCCGCGGCGTTCGACACCGTCTGCCACCGCACCCTAGTGAAGCGCCTCAGCAACATCGGAATCCGAGAGAAAGCACTGGAATGGATCATCTCGTTCCTCGCCGGAAGAACCCAGAGAGTCCGCCTCCCCCGTTCAGATCCGAGGCCACCGAAGTCATCTGCGGCGTTCCACAAGGATCTTCACTCAGCCCAACCCTCTTCAACGTCTACATGAGCCCCCTCGCAGCCATTGCACGCCAACACAACCTCAACATCATCTCCTACGCCGACGACACCCAGCTGATCCTCTCCCTCACCAACGACCCCACCACCGCCAGAGCCAACCTACACGACGGGATGAGAGACGTCGCCGACTGGATGAGGAACAGCCGCCTTAAACTGAACTCAGACAAGACGGAAGTCCTCATCCTGGGCTCATCACCTTCCGCCTGGGACGACTCTTGGTGGCCCCGGCCCTGGGCACCGCACCCAAGCCAACGGACCACGCACGCAACCTGGGCTTCATCCTGGACTCCTCCCTGTCGATGACCAGACAAGTCAACGCTGTCTCATCTTCGTGCTTCAACACCCTGCGCATGCTCCGCAAGATCTTCAGATGGATCCCCACTGAAACCAGGAAGACCGTCACCCAGGCACTCGTCACCAGCCGACTGGACTATGGGAACACCCTCTACGCCGGAACCACAGCCAAACTTCAAAAAAGACTCCAGCGCATCCAGAACGCCTCCGCACGACTCATCCTGGACATCCCCCGACACAGCCACATCACCGGACACCTGAAAGACCTGCACTGGCTCCCCGTCAGCAAGAGAATCACGTTCAGACTCCTCACCCACGCACACAAGGCCCTCCACGACCTGGGCCCCAAGTACCTCAACGACCGCATGACCTTCTACACGCCCACCCGCCAGCTACGATCAACCAGCCACGCCCTCGCCACCGTACCACGCATCCGCAGAGCCACCGCCGGAGGAAGATCCTTCTCCTACCTGGCAGCCAAGACCTGGAACTCCCTCCCCACTCACCTTCGGCGAACCCAGGACCATCTCTCCTTCAGGAAGCAGCTCAAGACCTGACTGTTCGAGCAGTAACTTACCCCTTCCCCCAGCGCCTTGAGACCCTCCCGGGTGAGTAGCGCGCTCTATAAATGCCGTGATTGATTGATTGATTGATTTGTAGTAGAACCCGGAATATCTGCTTTCCAGTTGACTTTCATCATCTCCCATTGGTGGTATCCTTAAACATCACAGCTCACGCGCAGGCTATCACCAGTGTTGGTGAATCTAAGTGATGGTTAATATCTGTATCGAGGGACAGATTTTTTTTTTTTTATCTATTTCAGCCACACATAAAATCTGAATATCAAGTGCCCTTTCATCAAAGAGTTTATTGAGGGAGTAAGACAGTCTAGAGTTTTTAATTCTGCTGTCGCTCTAAATAGCTTCCTGGATCTGCTAGTTGAATTTCCTGTTGTAGACAATGTGTTTGCTTGTTGAACTAAACCTATGGTCAAAAGGAACTGTTTTCAGGGGTCCTTATAATGATGTCTTCTTAGTAGTAAAGAGGAGCTGTAAAAGTGAAAAGGTCTCAGATTTATGATGTGAGTCAAGCTATTGGCTTTGCCAGTTAATGTTTCCAAAACATTTGAAAATGCTGAAGGGAAGGCTAACAAATGCCTTAAATGTTCTCAAAACTGAACGTTGAATTCAGTATTTTCAATCTTTGTTAACAGCATGGTTTCTTTTTCAAATTTATCATAGGAAATTTTGAACAGGATATAAAAAAAACTGTTGCACATGATCTATTTTGAAAATAACACAGAAGACTAATCGCAGGCACTTGAGAGAACATAAGAGCTGTCTCAGAAAGTGTCAGACTTAAAAGGAAAACACTTGCCATTTACTTTCCACATGACTTGGAAACTGAAATAAATGCTTTGTTCAGTACGGGAAACAGCCTTTACAACGAGGGTTTTACCACGTTGTACCTTTACCACGCATTTTTACCAGGCATATTTTTAGAACGCATATGCTTTTACAATGTATGCCTTTCCCACACATTTAAGGTAAGTACAGCGGTGTGGGGGTCTCCCCACAAGTAAATTGTTTATATATATAAACATATATATATATAAATATAAATATATAAAGAAACAATGCATGGTAAAAGTACATGTTGTAAAAGCATATGCGTTCTAAGATAAATGCGGGGTAAAAATGCGTGGTAAAGGCGCGCAGAGTATTTCCCTGCATTGTTCCTTCATACAACCGTTCAGTACTCTGCAGCAGCTTTGGAAACAGATTCATGGGCCTTAGGGAGGAGGGCTATCTCCTTTCCAGTACACCTTATGCCTAAAATGCAAGCTGAGTTCAGCAGCCTGCCCCTTGCCCTGTACCATAGATGCTGCCTTGATATGCCAAGGCATAAGATTTCATGAAACATGTAGAAGAGTGGATATAAAAAAAGAAAAACCAGATAAAGTCTGCTCTTTAGTCAAACCTACTAAAAGTATACCTGTTGTTGGATTAGCTGGAATGGGTTGGGAGCAACACAGAAAGCGCAGGGCAGTAATATGAAAGGGGAAGCAGCACATAAGGAGAGAGCAAGAAAATGAATATATGACGTTACAACGCATGCAATTGCAATGCATGCTTTTACAACGCAGTCTTTACATCGCAACTACCATTACATTGCATGATTTTACAACGCATGCCATTACAACGCACTTATAAAAACTACCATTACAACGCATTCCATTACAACGCATACCATTACAACGCATACCACTACAACGCATAATACTTTTAGGGCAACAGTAGGGTAAGTGTTGGATAGTGTAGGGGTAAAAATTACTATTCCCACTCCAGTGAGTGCAACAGTAGGGTAAGTGTGGAATAGTGTAGGGGTAAAAATTACTAAGTGTTGAATAGTGTAGGGGTAAAAATTACTATTCCCACTCCAGTGCGTGCAACAGTAGGGAAAGTGTTGGATAGTGCAAGGGTAAAAATTACTATTCCCATGTACCCTAAAACCCATACCCACCCGAATACTAAAAAAATCTCCATTACTTACCTTATAATGCGTTGTAATGGCATGCGTTGTAATGGTATGCGTTTTAATGGCATGCGTTGTAGTGACATGCGTTGTAATGGCATGCATTGTAACGGCATGCAATGTAAAGGCAGTTGCATTGTAACAGTTGCGTTGTAAAGGTAGGTCGTTGTAATCACTGCGTTGTAATGGATGTTTCCCCAAGAAAACTCCTAAGAAGGACTCAAAGAAAAAGACAAATATGTTTTCTGTTGTGAGCGGTGGAAGAATACAAGTGATCCAATCAAAATGATTGTCAAGAACCTATGCTCCAGAGGAGGGACAAACACAAGAAAAGAAAGGAAAACCATTTAATAAAATGCACGTAAATGAGACTGACAAGAAACCCAACAAATGATAAGCTATGAGCTCAGCAAGTTCCACTCTAAGTACCAGTATTCAATACAAAATGTCTTTGACAACAAACATCTAGAAACTGTATGTAAGCAAGACCTAGAAATGGCTAATGTTTGACAATTGAGCTGTTTCTGGCTTTGGTGGATAAGTATTATATAAATTTTGGAAGCAAAAGCAGATGATATTTTTCTAAAATGGGCTTCACGTTTTTCCACTTTGCCACACAAGCTACATAAACATTTCTCCCGTTTAGCTTGGCTGCACCTCCATTTTTGTAAAACAATATTAAAATGAGTATCGCTTTGTGAAATGCCATTGGCCCCTTAAAAGAGGGTGCATCTGCATTTTAAGGAGCTGATCCAATGAACCTCGTGTTTGTTTCAATTGTAAAGATAATGTGAAGATGTCAAAATTCGAACATTCACAAAGGACATTTCTCTTGAAAGGGATAAGACCCTTTGTCAGATATGAAAACCATGTCATCAATGCCATGTATCCTTTCTGTAGCTATCAACTGGCCATGACTAAATAAGAACATGCACCATCCATATTTTTTATGTCTGGCATATGCCAAGACCTTTTTATATTAAAAAAAATATATATATACACATATAGTGGGTTTTTGGTCAGCCTCTTTCAGCCATTGGCTTCTTCGGCTGAGGATCCTTCAACCACTGAATTGAGACACTGTCAATCACTTTTTGATCAGCCCACACGGTACTTTAGTGTCACTGTCTCACAGCTATTCGCCAGTATCCTTCCACCTCCACTGGGATAAATGAAGGACTATATTACATCTGAAAAGCACGGTCAATTATCACATATTTATTTGCTTCTCAAACCTAGTCACTAATCACACATTCAATATTTTAACACTCCTCTTCCCTACTGCGGGGTCTCTGCTAGGGTTGCAGTTTTATTTGTGTGTACTAGGCAACTCTGTTTTGCTCCCCGACATCATTTCCTGTACCCTGCAGACAGCACACTGCCACAGAGTAAGCACACCTCGCAGCCCTACTCCTGTTTCGCTGGGATGCTGTTCACACAGTGAGTAAACCTAGCAACTCTTCTGCCTGGCCACCCAGCAGCTACTGCTAAGTACGCCTAGCGGCTTCCACCTGATTCACTCAAACCATTGGCAAGTCAACTGGGTATGGCCTGTAAATTCCAATGCAAATCAGACCTATTTGGGTTTGCCACTGCTTGTTTTTTCTTTCGTTAGCAGCCCTCTGCGTTCTGGTCTGGCCGGCTCTTCTTCTCACTTACCAGGGGCCTTACCTTCCTCTCAGGCAACTGGAAAGAAGAAGCTGTGACATCTTGCTGGATCTATTGTGGACTTTAGTCTTTGCAGTTTCAGGGTTATAAACCTGGATGTCAATTAGAGGCAGCCAGGGGAAGGAGCTTACCCTGTGACACCTTGGCATTGCCCTTCATGCCCAGTGTGCTAGGTATCATGAAGGCAGCGGCAGAACCAGAAAGTAAACAAAGTTTTAAGACCACTGCGTGCTTTCTGCAGGTTCACGCCCTTACTCAAGTCCTTCGGCAGTAAATAGGAGGCAATTACAAAGGTACTACATGAGATCAACGTTATGACATCTAGGGGTCAAAGGCTGTGTGATGTAATCACGCTAATCCTGACGTTTTGGTGAATCAGTGACCATGGTTGTGCGTTTGTCCTGGGTCTGTGCCACTTATCAGGAGCTGGTTTTATGACCTGCAGAGAACATCGCAGTGGTAGGGAGGGGGGGGGGGGGGGTGAAGGGGAAAAGGTGACGAGGTCGGTCTGGCAGCTGACCAGAGATGCTCGGGGGAGCTCGGCTCAGAGCAGGCCCGGGATGGGGCTTGGAGGGGATCCGACAGGAAACCTCAAACCATGACCCACTTCTGCGGCTGTTTTAAGATAATTCATGACATACCTTGTAAATCCTCTGTGGGTTTTGCGAAGAATGTGCACTGACAGCAGTCCAGCTCTGACTCAGGAGAGAGGAAAATGGAGGCGGGCGTGCTGAGTGATGGGGAAACGGAGAGGAGGAGAGCCAGCCAAAGACAGGACAGGGAAAGGCTAGCAGGGAAAAACTGGCTGACAGGGATACTGAGAATGATGAACAATGAAAAGACCGCAAGGCGGACAGCAAAAGATTGACAGTAGCACAGAAAATTACTAAGAGGGAGTCATCGGCTGATAGGGAGCCTGAGAATGACGGGTGGGAAAAGACAGTTTTCCATCAGAGACCAAGATTGATGGGGTGGGCAGAGAGACGGGGAATGACAGTCAGGAGAAGTCGGACTGTCAGGGAAAACGAAAAGACTGACAGGGAACGGCACAATTAACTAAATGGAAACATAGTCTTATAGCAGTGGCGGCTCCTCCGCTAAGGCGGAAGAGCGTTGCCCCACTGCGCAAAAAAGGAAAAATAAAATGACAATAACGTATCGTTATTGTCATTTCATTTTCCCTATTTCATGCAGCCTGCATGCAGTGTGGGGTGGGGCTGGCCAAAGCAGGAGAGGAGTGGTTTGCACTCCCAAAGTGCGCATGAACTGTTTGGCCGGCCCTCTTGGGCTGACCAAACAGTTCATGCGCACTTGCATGATCCTACCAGGCTGCATTACACAGCCTGGTGAAGAACATGCACAGGCTCCCTGTTCAAGTCTGAGCGCTGATCCACGGCGCTCAGACCAATCACAACGCTGCATTGCAGCATTGTGATTGGCTCAGGGGAACCTGTGTGCCGGGTGCTTCCTGCTGCCGGCCGGACTGCTGGAAGGAAGAAGACGCAGGGAAGGCGGCGGCCGGCTGTTCTAAGGTAAGTTAAAAAAAATCATTGTTGATTAAACCCCCCTGTCCGTCCGGTAGCAGCCGCTACTGCTTATAGGGAGACAGAGAATAACTTTCAGAAAAAAATAAGCTTCAGGAAGGGAGGCGATGAACTGACTGCCAGGGAGAAAGAGAATGGCCGAGAGGAAAAGACGACTAAATAAGGAAACAGATATTGAAAGGAAGACATAAAAAGATTGAGAGGGAAAGAAAGGCTGTGCGAGAGACTGGAGTTTTTAACGAGAAAATTGCACAAGCAGACGCACTGAGAGACAGGGCTTGAGCTTGGCAGTCAGGGAGAAAGAGAGACCGAAGGGGGAGGGAGAGACAGGATGACTTGATAGCTGACACTCAAAAGGGCTCAGTAGGAAAAGACATATTGAAAGGACACAAAGATTTACAGAAGGTGAGGCCTAGACAGGAAAGACAAACTGACAATGTGACATAAACGAACAGTGTGATAGAATGATAGTGAAACATATAGACAGGTGCAGCCCAAAAAAAATAGAGATTAATAGGGAGATAGATATGTTATCAAAAGTTAATACAGTGCAGCTAATCACCCCCATAGGGTATCTCGGCGCTGAAGCGCAGACCCAGAGGAGAGAGGAAGAGAAGAAATACGGTTAAAAGAGTCAGGTTTTAAGTAGCTTTTTGAAACATACAAAATCAGAACAGATGCGAATATGAAACGGGAGCCTCTTCCAATGAAAGGGACCCGGGTATGAGAAAGAGCGACCGCCCTGTCTGACTGTATGAATACAGCGTGGGCAGAGCAAGAATTGATCCTTGGTTCTCAGATTTCGGGTGGGCCGATAAATTGAAAGCTTGTTTTGAAGATAAGCCGGCCCTTTACCTGAAAGAGATCTATGTACCAAGCACAGAAGCTTAAAAATCGCTTGATTCCTAATAAGAAGCCAGTGGAATGACCTAAGAGTACACTGACAAAGAGACAGAAAGTGAGAGACAGGGAGAATTGGACTGACATGCAAAGACAGACTGACAGGGAGGACATTAACATAAGCAATTAGACAGTCTGATAGGTCAGTAGAGAAAGATATCCATGCAATGGCATACTGACAGAGAGAGTGACTGACAGACTTGAGGAACTGGGTTAGGGACCTGCATGCAAAGACAGATTAATAAAAAGGCAGAGAGACAGACCGGCAAAAGCAGAATGGGGAAGAAACAGAGATTGGCAGACGAGGCGGCAGAGAACAAAAGGCTGGGATGTACATGTACAAGAGCTCTAGAACCTGAGAACCCAAATGTGTATTCTGCAATAGTGATAGCACAAGAACTCTGGGATCTGAGACCCGGAATGTACATTCAGTACTATTGAAACTACAAGAATTCTAGAATCTGGGAATCAGGGTGCGCTTTCTACTACACCAATACCAGAAGAACTCTAGAATCCAGGAACTGGAATGTACATTCGGTTCTATTCAAAATACAATAATTCTAGAATCTGGGAATCAGGGTGCGCTTTCTACTACAGTGATACCACAAGAGCTATAGAATCTGGGAACCGGAATGTAAATTCGGTACTATTGAAACTACAAGAATTCTAGAATCTGGGAATCAGGGTGCGCTTTCTACTACAGCAATACCACAAGAACTGTGGAATCTGGGAACCGGAATGTACATTCGTTACTATTGAAACTACAAGAATTGTAGAATCTGGGAATAAGGGTGCACTTTCTACTACAGCGATACCACAAGAACTCTGGAATCTGGGAACTGGAATATACATTCGTTAATATTGAAACTACAAGAATTCTAGAATCTGGGAATCAGGGTGCGCTTTCTACTACACCAATACCACAAGAACTCTGGAATCTGGGACCCGGAATGTACATTCGGTACTATTGAAACTACAAGAATTCTAGAATCTGGGAATCAGTGTGTGCTTTCTACTACAGCGATACCACAAGAACTCTGGAATCTGGGAACCGGAATGTACATTCATTACTATTGAAACTAGAAGAATTCTCGAATCTAGGAATCAGGGGGTGCTTTCTACTACAGCGATACCACAAGAACTCTGGAATCTGGGAACCGGAATGTACATTTGTTACTATTGAAACTACAAGAATTCTAGAATCTGGGAATCAGGGGGTGCGCTTTCTACTACACCAATACCACAAGAACTCTGGAGTCTGGGAACCGGAATGTACATTCGTTACTATTGAAACTACAAGAATTCTAGAATCTGGGAATCAGGGTGCGGTTTCTACTACAGTGATACCACAAGAACTCTACTATCTGGGAACCGGAATGTACATTCGGTACTATTGAAACTACAAGAATTCAATAATCTGGGAATCAGGGTGCGCTTTTTTACTACAGCGATACCACAAGAACTCTGGAATCTGGGAACTGGAATGTACATTCGGTACCATTGAAACTACAAGAATTCTAGAATCTGGGATTCAGGGTGCACTTTCTACTACAGGGATACCACAAGAACTCTAGAATCATCTGGGAACTGGACAGTGCATTCTACAATAATGATAGCACAAGAACTTTAAAATCTGAGAACCGGGATGTACACTCGGCAGCACTAAAACTGAAAGAATTCTAGAATCCGGGAAACAGAATGCGCTTTCTCATAGATTAAAACCACAAGACCTCTAGAATCTGTGGACCGGGAAGTGCATTCTGCAACAGTGATATCAAGTAGTGATCCCACAAGAACTCTAGAATATGTATAATAACAGAACCAACAGAAATTCCACAATCGGGAAAATAGGATGCATCTTCTGCAAAAGTCCAACCAGAGGAACTCTAGAATCTGGTAAACGGGTCACACATTCTGTTCTAGTGCAACAACCAGAACACTGTTGTTTTGGAACAGGGTTATAGATTCTGATTAGGAAACAACAAAAAAACTTCAATTAAGGGAAAGAGGATGCACATTCTGCAGTTGTAAAGCCGCAAGAATTCTAGAAATATGGAAAGCGGGATTCACATGCAGCACTTAATGAAATAACAGGAACTCTAAAATATGGAAGAAAGGATGCTCTTTCTGCAATTGCAAAATCACAAGAGCTCTAGAATGTGAAAAGTGGGATCCACAGTCTGCAACAGTTAAAGTATCACACGAATCCAAAATCAGGCACCCAGATGTACCTTCTGCATAATAGCAAGCACAAGAACTATACAATCTGGGAACCCTTTGCAGCTTTTGCATTAGCAAAATCATAAGAACTCTGAAACCTAGTAACCAGGGTGCAAATTCTGCAGGAGCGAAACCAGAGGAAATCTAAAAAATAGGAATGAAGGTGCATATTCTACAATAGCAAAGCCACATTAACTCTGGAATATGGGAACCAGGATGCACATTTTGTGATAGCAAATCACAAGAACTCTATATTCGGGAACCAGAATGCACATTCTGCAGCAGTGCAACGAAATAACTCTAGAACCTAGTAACCGGGACGTACATTTTTCAGTAGCGCAACATCTGCTCTATGTTAAGATGGGGCGGTGGGAGAGTCATCCCCATCTTGATCGTTTTATGAAATGTGACTCACCGTGTACTGACTGTGCAATGGTATTTGTTATTGTACAATTATGCGGTGACTCAGAGTTATAGACTTTGACAGCAGCTAAAGGCCGCCAGGCCCATCCGCGCTGCTCTATTTCCTGCTTATTGCCAATGACTGTTTGTGATTTGCTAAATTCACAAAGCTAGCACAGCAGTATGCCTCGTGTGCTGAAGGGACTGAGCACTAGCTGCACGAGAAGCTCCCATCTCTATTGACATTTGTGTGGACAGGTTTTATTAGGGATTTTACACCTGTGGCTGTAATTTTAGGTCTGGTGTGATCTAGAGACAACTAAGTTGTGTCACCAGTCAACATTATCTCTCACACACACACGTGCTTAATTTGTAAAAAATGAAGTGCCAGGGCCCTCGTAGAAGGCCCCTGCAGCTTGCACCCCACATTGCCCCTGCCAGCGCTGCCAATGGCAGTACCAACACAATGACTAATCATCACACTCTTAAAAGTGTGGCAATTCAGCCTACTTAAGGCCCCAAAGCTATAAGAAAGGCTGCAGCGGCAGTCAATAGTCATTTTTAACAGCACCACCATGTGGCAGCTCCGGTGTTGAGAATTAAGTGCCAGTGCTGAGCTCCTGAAGGCACCAGCTCAAATTAAGCACTGACACACACAAGCGCTTTCAGTCAGCCTTCTTCATCCATTAGTCTGTTTCATTGTTGTTCATATTTTCCTTCTGCCCACCATATCCTACAGCACAGGGGAAAGGGTCTGCCCCCTACAGACAGCCATTGGCTCTGCTCACTGTGAAGGGTGGCATTTTGCTCTTGCCCTTGTGCACGTTTGCCGAGTAAGTGGTCCACTTCAGTGCCAGGACCGATAATCGACGCTCTGTTTCCATTTTTGCTTTCATTTAAACTTTTTGGACATTTAATTTTACAAAGGGACCTTTCTTGCAATCCAATATGTTTTACTTACTTTTTTTGCATACCCATGCACGTCTCCTGTAGACATGTTTGCATTTAAACTTTGGGTTACTTTTGTGTACCTTTTATTCTTTTAGTATCTATTTCATCTGTTGGCAAAACAAAAAATAAATGAAATTGCAGGCTTGCATAGTCCAGGCATTTTGGCTTTGCTAATGCTTGTTTTAAGCCATGGCAACACTATACTTTCCTTTTCTCAAAAATATGTTTAAGCTGTATTTATATTTTCATAAATGTGAATAACAGCGTTAACAACAACCTAATTTGACACTTAGAAAGAGTAATGTTTCTTACTACTGAAAAATCTTCAATTAAAAATAATTAAACAAATAATTAAGGGCATTTTTTCCCAGAAAGAGGGAGTTGGACTGCACATTAAGGGTTGCTCAGATGTGCACATGCGGAGAGCTTCAGATCGACCATTTGAAGTTGCAGGCGCGCAATGCCCATTGGGCTAAAAGGTCTTCAACCCTCCCATGGGGGGGTGTTGTCAGACGACGAAATAGGATTTATTTATTAATTTTAGTTTCCCTATTCCTTTGTCTGTCGACTTTCCCACCCTGCCCCCGCCCTGCCTCACCACGCTTACCTGCACCAGCCGCCGCTGGTAGCAAGCGCTATATAAATGGAACTGTGTTTCACATGGGACATCAAGCATTAACCTTTCATATATTTTGGTGAGTTTGGTCTTTTATTAAGATCACATTAAAAATAAGCATTGGCGGGGCATGGCTACGCAGCGTAGCGCGATGGCCGCTGCCTAGTGAAGCTCCGTGGACCCTACCTCTTCCCCGCATATCCGACACACTTATCCGGCACCCCGAGGGGAATAAAGTAACCGGGGGTACATTTCAAGACCTAGGCGGGATCCTCTTGTCACTTCCGGAGGGTCTCCTAGTAATAGGGGGTGACTTTAATGCAGTGGTCTCAGGAGTGCTGGATCGTAATCCCCCCTGCGACATTGGGCCGGCTCACAGGTGGTTGCCCAACTTTCTCGAGGCGATGGGGTTGGTGGACGGGTGGAGAACACATAACCCAGAAAGGATCCAACACACATTTCTGTCGGGGGCCCATCACAGCCTTTCCCGCATTGACTACATCCTGGTCCCAGCGTCACAGATATTCAATATTCAAGAGGTCCGACACCTGGCCAGGGGAATCTCCAACCACTCACCGGTGTGGGCACATATGGTCCTAGGCCAAACAAGGGTTGGGAGAGTCGCCCCCATTAGTCCCTGGTATCTCCGGGACCCGTTAATCCAGAAAGAACTAAATCAGGCTACGGATCATTACTTTCAGGAGAATGTGGGCACGGTAGATTCAGCCCAAATGTTGTGGGAGGCTTATTAATCGGTAATCCGTGGGCAGGCCCTGTCCCTGATTGCTGGCAAAAAGAAAGACAGGCAGAAAGACATAGTGCAGACAGAGGATGAAGTCCGTAGGTTGGAGGAAGAGCTAGTACTGGACGTAACCTCTGAGAAACTACATGAACTTCAACTCAAGCAAGATGAGTTTAAGGCATTAGTCACAGATAGAGCCAAAGCCCTGGAGAGAGAAACACAAAGTAGAATATATGAGCAAGGGGATAAAGCGGGGAAATTAATTGCATGGCTCGACAAGAAGGAATGGGCCAGCCGTCTAGTACCTGAGTTGAGGGGGGAGGATGACGTTCCAATCACTGACCCACAAGAAATAGCAAATCAGTTCGCCAAATATTATCAAGCGGTGTACCACACAAGAGGACAGTACACCGAAGAAGACTCTTGTGCGTTAATCCATGAAATTAGACTCCCCTCACTGACGGAAGAAAATCGAAACTATCTAGAAGCTGAGTTCTCCAACGACGAAACTGCTCAAGCAATCAGAGCTCTTCACTCGGGGAGGGCCCTCAGCCCCAATGGCATACCAATCGAGCTTTACAAGCTCAGACTCGACAAGATAGCCCTGCATCTACGTTCAATGTTCCTGGACAGCAGGGAGAGGGGAATGCTCCCAGACGATCAGAGAGTAGCCACCATCGTAGTTATTCACAAGGAAGGTAAACCAAAGACCAGCTGTGCCTCTTATAGGCCGATATTCCTCCTCAACGCGGAACCCAAAATCCTCGCAAAACTTCTCGCGAACCGGTTAGTGAAAGTAATAGACAGCCTAGTACATCCTGATCAGTCAGGATTCATGCCACATCGCAACACCGCCTTGAATCTGCGTAGGGTTCACGGGGTGCTGGGAAGAGCAGCTACTATCCAAGAGGCGGCGATACTGGTGTCACTAGACGCCACCATGGCGTTTGACATGGTGGAATGGCCATATCTCTTTGCAGTGCTCGCCAAACTGGGGTTTGGGCCCAACTTTGTACAATGGGTCCGGCTATTATATTCGAAACCGATGGCACAGGTGGTGGTAAACAATAAGAAGTCGGTTGTGTTCCAACTGAGCCGAGGGACACGCCAGGGGTGTCCCTTGTCCCCTCTCCTGTTCGCTCTTGCCTTGGAGCCTCTGGCGGCATGGATCCGCAAAGACCCGGTCATCCGCGGTCTGCGCTGGTCCCCTGGCTGGGAAGATAGAATCTCCCTTTATGCGGACGACATCCTGTTATATCCGGCCTCCCCGAAAGCTTCCTTGGTGCTCGCACTGGATATTCTGGCAGTATTTGGCAGGTATTCAGGGTTCATGATAAACTGGAGTAAGTCCCTTATTTATGTTCTTAGGGGGGAGCCACCTATCCCACCGCTGAACTGTCCAATACAAACAGCAACAGAGGGCTTTAAGTACCTTGGTATTTTCATCTCAATGAATCAGTCACTTCGTTTTAACCGGAATCTCCTACCCCCAATACAGAGATTGAAACGCGACATTGCGAGCTGGAAATCACTGCCACTCTCATTGCTGGGCAAAGCTGCCCTCTTTAAAATGATGGTGATGCCCGCTTCCTCTACGCCCTACAGAACTCACTGGATCCAGTTCCTAAGTCCTACTTCCAAGAAATTGAGAGCCTCCAGAGAGACCTTTTGTGGGTCGGGAGGTCCTGAATCGCATTGACTGAACTTACCCTAAATTGGTACGACGGGGGAATTGGCCTCCTGGATATCAAAAAGTATTATTGGGCAACCCAGCTAGCAGCCATAAACCAGGGGACCTATGGCTGCCCTGATGACCCAGGATACGCCATGGATAGATGGCTATTACCGGGAGGGAGCTATAGAGCACTCTGCTCCCGACCAGGGAAATACTCCTTAACGGGACCAACCAATCACTCGGTCCAGATATGGCATGTCGTGAACAAACACCTGGGCTGGGACCGTAGACTCACACTTGCAACCCCCTTGTGGGACTCTGAAAAACTGGGGAATCTGTGGAGAACGTAGGGATTTGATAAGTGGGATCTCATCGGGATCTCACGGATCAAGGACCTATGGGTCAAGGGCGTAGTGATGCCGTTTGCCTCCCTCCAACAGCAATATAGCTTGGCAGAAACTGAGCGCTTCAGATGTCTCCAGATCCGCCATGCTTTGCAGACCCACCTCCCCAAGGAGTCTTCCCCCCCGGGCGCCTCTCCGTTAGAGGTTAGGATATTGGACGGTCAACTACCTGACAAGACCATCTCCCTGATCTATAAAAAAACTAATCAACAACATGACAGACCTGCTTCAATCCCTTAAAGGAAAATGGGTACGTGATGGTCTCGAACTTGATGAGGAAGAGTGGCAGGAGGTGGTGTCTTCCCCGAGGGAGGTGGCGATCCAGGCTAGACTGCGCTTAGTTCAACTCAAGATTCTCCATAGAATTTACACAACGTGACCAGGTCTTGTCCACATGGGTAAAGCAGAAAGTGGGGAATGTAGGCGTGGGTGTGGAAAGGAGGGCACCTTCATACATATCATATGGGAGTGTGACCGAATACAAGCCTACTGGCGCGCAACACATCGCATCCTCAGTGAGGTACTTACACTTGAACTCCGTCCAGAAGCGCGTAGGTGCCTCCTTAACATATGGGAGCCTACGGACCTCACTTCTTACAACAAACTCTGGGCGATCCTGGCAGTGATGATAGCGAAGAGAAATATTGCACAAAAATGGGGAGCCCTTCTACCGCCCAGAGTAGAATCCTGGAAGGAAGATCTGGACTGGTGCATGTTTAGAGAAAAGTCAGGCTACGTGGCCAGAGGGTGTCTGGGGAAATGGAATCGGGTGTGGGGCCCGTGGAAGTCATACCGAGGCAATATATGTATCCCGCCGTTACACACTAGTGATGAAGATCCCCTGTCCCCCTAATCTGTCCATACTGTGTATTATGGTATGAATCTATGTAATCATGAATCAAAGATACCCATAATGTACGATGTCTCCTCAGCACGCTATGTATGTAATGTCGATAATAATTTAATAAAAAGAAAGTTTAAAAAAATAAATAAATAAGCATTGGCAAGTCATTTTGTTTGGCTTCTGTAATGTAATTTTTCATTAGACGGATCACTAAAACATACCACAGACACATCATGACATTGGGAGCATCTCTAGCACAAAGAAAAGGTACTGGCCGCGTGGCAGCAGAAGTAGGAGCAGCACAGATGCAGCTAAACATAGGAGGTACAAAAAAGACAGCTATTGTGACAGCTTCCCAGCAGAACAGGTAGAAGACGAGCATCAGTAGAAACGTGTCTCTCCTTCACAGAACAGGTACAGATGGGACAGCAGCAGTGCAAGCTTCGCTTCCTTATAGAACAGATGCAACTTAGGTGACTGCAGTGCAAGCCTCCCTCTCTTACAGAACATGTATGTCCTGGGCAGCAGCAATGTAAGCTTCACTAGATACAGACCTCTACAGTGCAAGCTTTCTTTCCTTACGGAAGAGGTACTCCTTGACAGCAGCAAGCATTTTGCTTGCAGTAGGCAGCAGCAGTACAGGCTCAACATCCATTTATAACAGACACAACAAGGCAGCTGTAGTGTAAACTTTTATAGCTGACAGAACATTTACAGCACAGGATGCAGGTGACACACAGTCTTTGGTGTGGGTTCTAAATCCATTGAAATGGGTATATTGCTGCCATTCTCACTTCGGTAGCACTCTGACAGTACATGTGTAGTCACACTTGTTTACTGAAGATGCTGTTAGAGATGCTTCTGACATATCCTGAAACGTCTGAAGCTGTCACATTGAGTCTTGTTGTTACCACAACTCCTACTTTTGTCATATCCTTGAGCCTTGCTGCAGTTACTGAGCCTTGCCTTCAGTGCCTGTAGGTCTTAATTGTGCCATGCCCTACAACTTGTGCCCTTGTCAATGCAAGTGAGTTCTGCTGCTATTATGTACTGTCAGCTCCTGCTGTTTCGACTCTGAGTACTGCTGTCAATGGAAAACTTTCCACCGAAAATCTTGAAGGCGGTAGTCCCAATATGGTGAAAAGGACCCCGTAGAGCTCGTTGATTTAGAAAGTAGGTTGGAAGTACCTCTATGGTTTCCTCATTTTACCGAAAGGTGTCCAGAAGAACAGTCGTCATAAGGATTAGTGTATTGCACCGTGAACCAATATATGGAGTCACTAAGAAAAGGGGGAAAGATTCCTCTAAGTCTGAAAAACGATCCTGTTCTTCTTCCTGATCCTTATGACGACTGTTCTTCTGGACACCTTTCGGTAAAATGAGGAAACCATAGAGGTACTTCCAACCTACTTTCTAAATCAACAGCTCTACAGGGTCCTTTTCACTCATATTGGTACTACCGCCTTCAAGATTTCGGTGGAAAGTTTTTCTTGACTGACACAGGAGCACATAGGAGTATACTGCTCCATTTGAAAAGCCATCGAGTCTAGAACAACTATTTGTGACAACTATTTTGCTGATACCCATTCGTAGTGTACTGCTATACGTGTTATATTGTTTGCCCTGAGGAAGTTCCTATATGGGAATGAAACGCGTTGGCTGGAATGTTTTACCTAATGAATTTTAAAAGAAGTTTCAAATAAAGAATTTATATTTTCTCACCTACACTGGTCTACCTGGACTGCTTAAGCTGCGCACCTCGTTTTTTGTAGTATTTTTTTATCTGGAACACAGTGGCGTCATTCAACGGCTGACGCAGAGGTTGTTTGCACAGCGATCACACGTATAGGAACTGGCACGAGGTGCGGCATAGGAAGTCCGCCGTTGTTGCTTTGGGATTACTGCTGTCAATGGATATGTCATGCCTGTGCCCTGCTTCTTCAGGACACCGTGTACAATGCTGTCATTCACTGATGATCCAGCTGTCAGTCCTTCTGGTACCACCTCTCCAGGGTTGATTGCAGCAGGCAAACCCCAAATTGAGTGGATGGATGTGTGAAGCATAAAGCCTGTGAGAGTAGGTCAACTTCAAGGGCACACAGGGGGTGGGATTTCCTTCAGCAGCCTCAGGCTCCGATTATGGTTCCCCAGCAGACAAAAGGCCTAAGCACTCCCCTAGACTGCTAGCTATTCCTTCCATCTTCCTGCGAGAGATCATCGGCATCTGTTCAGGTGGAGGAACATGAGCTCCTTGCTGGCTGGTGGTGCAGGTGGTGCCAACCAGCTGGAGCTACAGCATCCCAGTGTGAGTGGGCGCAGGTTCATAGGCATGCTCACACCTTCCCACATACATGGGTTTGTGCCCAGGTCTCCGTTTGGTTGTCCTCATGTCTCTCATTCTAATCCTGTAGCCGTGTGTCTTGTGCTCCTGATGCTCACCATAACACGATTTCATCTAATTTTTACACAGCTTCAAGCTCCTTCATAAGCATGGCTCACAGCATTATTTACCATAATTAATGTTTGGTGTAGCGGCATGTGCACATTTAAATTTTGTCATCCTCTTTCATTCAGAGAAAAAGAAAATGTGACTGAGTGCACATTTGGCCTTGGCACGTGCCTGCATTTTGTGAAAGATATTTAACCCCCAGCTCTCAAACAGAAACTTGCTTTATAGTTGTAATTTGCAATATTAGTGTGTTCCTGTCACAGCAGTATGCAGCTATTTCAAGAAAGGATTGGAGTGCCAAAGACTGAAAAAAGATTCATCAACCCTTGTATACTATCTTAAATAATAAAAAATACCCAATTAAAAAAAGGCACACATCATCTGGACCGTGATTTCTGTACCACCCTGATGGGTATAATAGGGATGCATCACTATTAAGAAAATATTACATTGTTTAGTACTACGTAAATATTTATGTTAGATATCACATTATACTTTCAACAATAGTGCATATGCTCATAGACAAAACTGAACTTTAAGCGAGAGACAACATAATCAAGGTGTGACTCCTGCATAATAGCTACATACCACAATAATTTGCATTCGGTCTACTCACTAGACATCATGGGGAACAGACCATAATGCCTATGCGAAAATATCCAAATAATATGTGTTCACAAGGATTGGTGAAGGTGAGCTTTGGGAGCCTTTTCAACTGCTAACCTTTTTTTAAAAATGTTTTATTACATCAACTAAGGAAGAAGATGTGGTGTAGTGACTAAGTCAACATGGGACCTGGTTTTGAATCCAGCTTGGCATTTGACCTAAAACTGTGCAGTTCTGAGCAAATCACTTAATCTCTGATGATGCATTAATTGTGTGTAACTGTCTTACTCAAAGATGTAAGCCTTCACTTGATGTATGGAATCTTGCTTCGGCTTCCATCACTCCCCATAACATACAACGCTCCGTTGCTCCCCAACTAAGTCTGCGCTTTAACAATATAAACACATATATGTTTTTACATTGTCAAGTTATGCTTACTCCGCTCTGTGAATGCTCCTTCTTTTTGAGCTCTTTGTGAACTGCCCCTCATTTTGTAATATTCAGATAGAAGTCCCATATAATATTCTTTATCCCAGTACACGTGTCACACTATTATGAGGGTTCATGTAAGTCTACTTCTTGATGTCTGTGGGAGCACTTTCTTGTGTTCATTGGGAGCTCCCCCAGGCACATCTTCTTGTTCCGTGGAAGTATTTGTTTATTAAGTGTCTTTAGTTGCTTTTGGTAAGAGAAGACACCTTTCCAATAAGCTTTCAGTGCTTTCTTTTCTGTGTGTCAGACATGCACACATGCACAAGACTTGCTCAGTACCAACCATCTTGCAGACATCCGAAGCTTGCAGGTGTGGTGAGTACTCTCGAAGCTCCAGCAGTGCTTAGTGTCTGAGTGGAAATGATTGGCAAAGCCAATAGATCTGGCTGTAATGTGCTGAAGCATGGTAATACAGACATGTAGAAATGCTGTTTGCATGTGTTAGCACATTAAATCCAGACATATTGGCAATGTGTGCTATCGTACTGGCTCTGAGGATGTTTCTACTTGACATGGTAGCCAGACCACTGCGACTTGAAGTGCGAGCCTCCGCTCCCCAAAGTTCGGGTTTAGTTGCACCCCTGTTAAGTTGGGATATGCCCCAGAGGCCTCCAGGATGCATAGGTCAGGCCATCAGTGCCAGCGTTCACAGATCTCCTCTGGATCCTCAATGCTGCCTAAACACGCAGACCTTGGCCGGTCAAAGGCGGCAGGATACGGTCCTTCCAAGAAAAATATTTCAAGATTGGGTGACTAGGATGAAGCAGGCTACAGTCCACCTGCCAGCCACCCACCATGAGGCCCTTTCCAGCTTTCCGTGCCAGGTCAGCACAGCTGATCCGTGCCAAGCCATCCCCTCTCTGAATAAGGAGCTTTAATGCTTCAGAGAGGACATAAACCTCTTCAAACAGCTTTGCCTGTGTGCACGGCTCACATTTCCTGTTTTAGTCTCTACCCCCTGTAATACCAGCCCTTCTTATTGAGCTAAATCCTGCCTCTCTAAGCCGCTGCACACTGTGCCCATTCTAATGCCGCTCAGCTAGAATGGCCAGCAAAAGGCTGAGACACAGCAGGCTTGCCACTCGCTGAACTGGTGTTATTGCTCTGGACAGCTTGCTCCAGAGGCCTTACAGGCACAGTCAAAACTTCTGGGAACAATGATCCAACAAGCTCTATCTAGACTGAGCTATCTGGTCGGACCGATCATTGACTGCTAGGCCTTAGACAGCACAGCTAGCCCACCAGTTAAGTTGTTTTTGCATTCTCAAGACTGCCAAGCAATTTAATGGCACTTATCATTCATGTTGAAGCCTTTGACAGCAGAGCTATCCCTCAAACAAAAAAACTTTTACATAGTCAAGAAAGTTGAGAAATCTGGTTGCATGGACCATTGTGCGTTACATTTTAAACAGCAGAGACATCCCTCTGTTAAAGAACTTTTACATACTGAAGACAGCGGCTTCTTGTGGTTGCACAGATCATGGAATCTTATGCCTTAGACAGATAGCAGAGCTACCCCTCAGTTTAAACAACTTTTACGAAGTCAAGATAGACGTGCGATCAGACTGAACACACTATTGAGGCATATGCCTTGGACTGTAAAGCTGTACCTCGGTTTAAAGAGGTTTTACAGGCTCACGCCTCAGGCTGCTGAGCTATCCCTCGGGATAAAGAGATTTTACAGGCTCACTCCTCAGGCTACAGAGCTATCCCTCGGGTTAAGGAGGGTTTACCGGCTCAAATCTCACACTTTAGTCCTAGCATCCAGGTTAAACAGATTTATAGGGAACTGAAAATCTTTTTGGAACTACAACAGGAGTTTAATTGTCAAATATAGATTAGTTCAGATTACTCCAAGATAGGAGCTTACATTTCTACTGGCGAGAGACATCCCCTCCCTCTGGAGTGGAACATTCTGAAATTGCAGGTACAATCTAGATCCATAGCCAAAAGTTACAGGGTCATTTCAAACTCCTTTATAAGGCCCCTGGATCGACTCAAGAATGAGTGGGAACCGAAGTGCATGAAATGAGGGAAAGAACTGGAGGATCCTTTTGCCATTATTGAGACTTCTTTCAACTCAAAGCTTTCCTTATATTGTTTAAATATCTTCCCTGATCCTATTTTCTACTGAGAGGTTACACAAAATGGGAAGCAGAAAGGATGACTTGTGCTAATATCTTTAAGGATGCACAGGCAGCGATTAGTTCTCTTTATCGACATATTCAGTTACAACCTCCTTGGGCAGAAGTGCTAAACAGCGTCTCTGGTACAATGAGGTGGCTAGGTGACCCCAACCCATCCCGATCCTATTGGGTACAAGGAAGGTGTGTGTGGAGGAGAATGCATATGTCAAATCATTCCTAGCCATGAGCTTCAGAGTGGTGAAGAGAGGCACAGCTAAACGGAGTGTGGAAACCTGAAATTGGGAAATATGGGAAGAGATGGCATATTTTATGGCCTTTTAAAGATCGGTGTGTAAGGACATGCATGTATGGACACACGATGCCCTCAAAAACTCACCAAGGTCTGGAGAGTTTGAAACATGAAGACATGTGAAAGAAACTCATAGTTGAAATATTTGACCTCTGCTGTCTGTGCGTCTATGGAGAAATGTGTGTGTGGAGAGGATTTAGAACTTCACCATCAATGACTTACCAACACAAACTTTTTTGTTTGTTGTTGTTTGAAGTTTTCCAATTTTGTTTGATCAACTTCAAAACTCAATACCAAGATTTCTTTAGAGGCTTGAGCCTCAAAGCACAGTTATTCCTACAGTCAGAGATCTGTTCAGGCTCAGGATCTAGACAAAGAGCTATCATAACATCACCAGTATTGGCATCACAGAGGGCCATCGCTACTGTCCAGTCTTCCTACCACCATCCTTTCTGCTGATGTTCATCCAGACTGCCCATACCCTATCTGTTTAGTGTTCAGATCTGCCATTCACTTACATCACATAGCTTCAAACATTTGCCAAGAAGTAGGCACCAGCATCGACCATAAGGTCTCAAAGATGTTTGGGTCTGATGCATTGAAGGGTTTTACCCATTATGTGTCTAAGGAAAAATGCCTTAAAGCCTGAAGCCTTTGGCATCACTGCTATCTCTCTGCAGCTACAGATCTTCCAGACTTTATTCGGCAGAGGTATACCACAGAGTTCACAGATCTTACAGGTTCAGGTCTCAGCACAGATCACACACTGCTTACTCCATGTCTTTGAGAGCAGAGCTATTTGAAGGTTCCAGAGACCTTCCAGGCAGGGAAATGGCTCAACATATCACACTGATCTTTGAGACTGTGTCGGTGCCTCTGGTTTCCCATTCCACTCACCCTCTCAGCAGCTTATCTTAGAAGTGATCCGCACAGGGTTCCAATGCAGTCATTATCAGGCATACCAGATGGACAGGATCCCTTCCCTGCTCTTTCTGACCATTCCGCTCTTCTTCGCCTGACTCACACAAACCACACTAGTTTTTGAAGGATCACTTTTTAAGTCATCAGAAGTTGTAGGACTACATCCTTACATTTTAAAATTACAATTTTCAAATACAACTTTTGTAAAAATTACACTAAAACAGATTATTCACTAAGAGACAAAGAGTATTATTTATTATTGAATGAAGAAACCAAAAGTAGAAATTTCTGCGAATAACACAGACAGCCATATTGTAAAACAGTACACTAAGATAAGCATATGTGCGACTGTCCTTGAGTGTTAGGAAGAAAGTCCCTGTACTGTGGCTCAGCTGTACCATCTAGCCCTCTATCAATTTTTCCATGCTTTAATTTTCCAACCAACGGTCCTGAACCTACAGTAGGCTGTCTTTGCTCCTGAGCAGAATTTTAGACACCCAGTGGCAGATTTACAGACAATTGGCGCAGGGTTATGAGACAAATTAACGCAAATTATTGATTTGTGATTTGCTTTCCAGTGCAAAACTTTAGTTACGTTGGAAAGTAGCTCTAAACTAATGCAAAGTAACAGTAACGCTGCTTTGCATTTCTTTGTATCAAGGAGGCATCCCATTAGTGGTACATAGGCATTCTCTTGCAACCACCCATGGGTTTTGATGCAGAGTTGTGTCTACTAAAAATGGTAGCGAGAGCTTTGCACCAAAAAATAACACCTCTTAAAGGCAGGTGTTGGAAAGGAGAAAAAATATTTTAATTTCTCCTAACTGTTCCAACATTGCATGTGTGCTGTGCTGGAAAAGCACACATCCAATGTGGGACACGTTTTAAACTACGTCTAAGCTTAATATTTTGCATTGAAAGGGTGCCCTTCCAGTACAAAACCTAAGCTAGGCATCACAGTCACATCATTGCACCATAGAGGAAGGGAGTGTGCATTGGCGCATGGCAGCCTAAAATGTACCAGTGCAGGGAGAGAGGAAAACAGCACCATATCTTAATTTGTATGGTGCTGTTCTGCTCTCTCCCTTTCATCACGCATGGCGGAAATGAGTCCCACTACAAACAGTGCAATTGACAGACACCCAGGTATAGAAGTACTTTCAGATGCACTCTAATTTTCCTCTTAAAATCTTGTTGAATCATCATACAAGTCAAGAGATTGTATTTGCTGACCCTCTTTGTGAATCAGATCAATTAAAAAAGATGCACTCACCGCTAAGGAGGAACTTCCTTTGCGGGATCAATATTTTGAAACCAAAGCTCCTTAAGGTCTACTGGTACCTGTATCAGTGTATTGGAAGGAGTTGTAGTATCAACAAGCAGTGTCTCAAGTCAGCATTGCTTACAAGGCAGGGAATGTCTTGAAGGAAAAGCCTTCAACTACTTTGTGGTGTGTGGGAGAATGCAGAACCAGCTGATATTTCTCCAAATACCTTTAGTTTTCTAACTGGGCAACACTCTGGGATTACAGTTTTTGAGGGTCTTGAAGTATGTCTGCAAATCAGGCTTGTTTTGTCTGTTCAGATGTACTTATTGGTTGCATGATACTATATTGAGGTTGATAATCCTGACCTACAGCAATATCACATCTACCACATCGCCTGGCACTACATTGCAAGGTAAGCATGTCAGTACTATTCTTACTTCCACCAATGCTAACCTTTCAAGGACGTGGTTACCTCAATGTAGTGGATGCAATATTATTGTCATGCAATGTAGTAGTGGTGGTGCCTTACTTATTATTACCCTCCATCTTACAGACTAAGAGCCATACAGCAAACTGGGGGTCAAGGGAGACCGCTCTTGCACACTATGCACTACACGCACTTTAGGGTCCATAGAAAATACAGCACATATCCTATTCTTCTGCCCAGCATATGATACGGCAAGGAGGAAATGGATCCGACCGTTATGCAATTCATTGGGATTCAGAAATCACCAAGAGGCACTGAGGGTATTGACAACTAGCACTGCACCACACGTCATATTTGCCTTATCCCGATACTTTTTTATAGTGGGACTGATAAGAAGCAAAGCGGGGCTAAAGCTGTGATGTCCCAAGGACCAACGCACTTATGACTGTGAAAGTATCTTGAATTGTACAAAATAACCAGTCATTTCTCCTTTTTATTGTATTATAAGAAGCTTTTTATCTCATTTTAAAAGGGAACCTATTGAGGTGGTAATAACGGAATGTTATGGTGATTGGTTTAAATTGTTTTATCTGAAATTGATGACTATTTTATTGAGAATATTTTTATATACGGCTTGATGTATTTTAGATTGTATTGTGAATGATTGTATTACTATGAAACTTGTATGGCCTTCGGCCGAAATAAAGTATTTACACACTTATTACCCTCCATTGCACAGGAGTAGGAGAGGTTGCTCATGGGCATGGACCTCAGGCACAACGAGGGAAAAGGATAGCTTGTCTGTCTGGAGCATGCAAGGCTGCTCTGGTGCCAAGTAAAGAGAGGTGCCATGAGCAAGCAGCTCCAGTGGTCCCCGTTTCTCTCAGCACCAATTGTGTTTGCACATTGTACTGTGCTTTGCTGCATGAAGGAGCTTTGCTCTCCACTATCAAGGGGATCTTTGGGTCAGGCTGAGCATCAGACACATGGCTCCACTCTTTGCAGTCTTCATGAGATGATTACTCACGACTACAAAGTAGTTAGTTGGATTTCAGACTGTGAGGTAAATTGAGGCAGGGTCTCTACACATCAGGTGGTTTTCCTCTTCTCTACTTCAAGTTGCAGCAGCAAGCCTTAACCCTGACATATGCTCTCTACTTTCTTGGAGGAGACAGCTAAATATTCCTACATCTGGTTTTCATCCTTTCTTTGTCCCCGGTATACAGACCTCTTCTAAGTAAAACTGTGAACCTCTGAATAAGTAAATGTAGTTAGTTGTTAACCAGGAGCAGTGCCAATTGGGCTTCAGCTAAATCACCACTCAAATTCAAAGTTTGTGTGAATTTAATAAGGGAGCCAATCATTCAAAAGTGCATTTCCTTCAGAAGTGACACAACTCCATGGCAATCTCCGTCCAAAGGGGAGCTCTCACTTCGATTTTTGTGGCTTGGAGTCAGCCTACCTCTGTCTACTTAGGGGCCTTTGCTTGAACATAACTTCTTGAGTATAGCAGAACGCAGGATAGATGGGAGAGAGAGGCAGCCCATCTCTTTTCAGCCTCTGCCTCTGCCATGCCCTTGGCTACAGTCTTTCATTCAGGTTTGGCACCTCTCTGAGGATACTGGGCAGTGGCGGCTCATCCGCTAATGCGGAGGAGCATCGCCCCACTGCCTTCAAGCAGGAAATTAAAGTAAAAAATAAAATGATAATAACGAAATGTTATTATCATTTTATTTTTTCTTCCTGCTGCGGCAGCTTGCGTGAGGGGGCGGGGCGGGGCTGAAGAGCAGGGGAGGAAGGTACAACCCTCCTAAGTGCGTAATAACTGTTTGGATGCCCCTCTCGGGCCGCCCAAAACAGTCATGAGCATTTTCCCTGTTCTCCATGCAGGCTGCATTACAGCCTGCGTGGAGAACATGCCCACCCCTACAGCCCCTGGCTCAGCACCGTGTCATGGCGCTCAGACCAATCACAACGCTGCATTGCAGGGTTGTGATTGGTCAGGGGAGGGAGCCTGGCTGCCTGCTTCCTGTTCCTGGAAGACGAGAGCAGCAGCAGAGACGCACAGGACCCGGCGGGAAGATAAGTGTTTTTTTTAATTGTTGTAACCCGCTCGCCCTCTCACCCCACGCCCGCCTACACCTCCCCGCCCGCCCCTGCCACCCGCGAGCCGTGCCGGCCGCCACTGATACTAGGTGACCTGCTGGAACTCACCTGGTCAAGAGAAGGTGAATAAGAAAAATCCTTCCTGCTCCATTAAGGGATATGTAATTTCCAACTAACCTCCATGGCTTGACTTTCAATGGTTTCTGCAGAAAGAGTGGAACGGAAAGAGCAGCCCAGGGAAACTCTATGGAGCAGCCTACAACACAAGTGTTAGAAGGTGGTTCTGACCATCTAAGCCGCACGGAATTTTCGCTTTTTGAACACCTAATTGTTGAGCTTTTACTGTGGGAGAGCCTCATAAGTTGGGACTCACCCACAGTGAACTCATGATGAAAGAGACTGCATGGGGATTTTACCGGTGTCCCCCTGGTGAAAGTAGGCCGCTGCGCTGCAGCAGGAGTAAGGGGCACTGGGCTGGTTACATGCAGACACGTGTGTACATGCGTGTGCACACGTGTAGGGGGGTGCGCAGGGGAGATTCCTGGCGTGCGCAGCCCAGGAGCAGCTACAAATTGAATGGTGTGACATGGAATAGGCTTTGTACAATGGGAAGAAACATGTAAGGGAAAGTCAGTGTGCTTTACTGTTTTCACTGAAAGACCACTTCATTATTCCCCTATGAGGATGGGGATCACATGGGATAGTTTCACTTCCCTAGAGCCTACAAATTCCAGACACGCACTAAAGTCCACTGTAACTTAGGTGAGAAGTACTATTCTGCAGAGTCCAAAGTCATATCTGTACTGCTTTTGGGTCATCCAGAAATGTCATATTCCTCTGAGTCAGCTCATAACCAGAGCCTGGCTGGGGCTGACCGTGCCAGGCAGGATTAATGACCTTCCTCCCCAAGCTGTAGCATCAGAGGCCTAGCCCTTCACTACAAGCATTCCAAGGGCTAAGGTCTCCTCTCCAAGAGGGAGAGAAGATGGGTGGAGTTACCCGGTTATCCATCCGCAGCTGTCACCTGGTGCCAGCCACCAAGCTGCTCTGGAGAGAAGGCAGCAAGGGGGGAAGGGGCTGTCAGAGACCATGTGGCATGAGACCCCTGGACGACGCCATTTTGAACTGACCCAGAGGCCTGGGCAGGAAGGAGGGAGCAGGGGCAGAGAGGTGATGTGTCGCTGCTTGATAGGGCAAGCAGAGACTTCCTACCAGCCCCCTCCAAATGCTTTTAAAAGAGCTTGCACAGGAAGAGGAACTCTCTCTGGGGTGTGGTCGGCTGAGGAAGACTGGTGCTGGAGCCTGGCGCCAAGGGCAGCTGGAAGGAAGAACCTCCAGACTGTCCCAAGACCCTGACTTGCGCCACAAGGGGAGACCAGGACCAGTGAGCAAAAACCTGAGCCTCTGCGCAAGGAGAAGAGAGGCCCAGGAGGAGAGCCCGGCGAAAGGCTGGCGCAAGGAGCCAGTGAAGACAGCTCCCTGCTGAATTCACCCTCTTGGAGGCCAGGAGGGCAAAAGAAAGTGCCCCAGATGGCTAGGGCTGGCCATCAGGAGCGAGAAGAGGCCAAAATGGTGCAGATCGGTACCCTGGGGGCTGAGATATGCCCCCCAGAAGGTAGGCGACCTTTGACCTCTACTGGGACCGACGACGAAGCGCATGGGGCTCCGCCGCCGGTCTTAGATGTGCCCCCGGGGTGGGTCGGGTCCCGGGGGCTGCCCCCACACGAAGTCAAGTCGGGGAGCGCCGTCGCGCTCCCCGTGAAGTGGCCCAAACGGGGGCCAGGAGCCCACCCTGGCCCCCGGCAACAACAATAAATAATAACAAACTTATAAAGCGCATGGTTACACTAACCAGTGTGTCCCCGCGCTGCGGCACAGTTCAGATCGCTGGCAGAGGGAGACACGCGGTTAAACCAGAGAACTCAGAGGAGGAAAAAGCCACGTTTTGAGTTTTTTTTTGAAAAATTGTCTCCACAGACTCCAGCCGGAGCCCCGGGGGGAGTTTATTCCAGTATTTGGCAGCCAGAAAACAGAAAGAGCGGCCATCCATCATCGCTCTCCTGATGTTAGGAATACAGACCTGCCCTGTCCCGCTAGATCTCAAGTGACGGGTCGGAGAGTATGGGGTGAGGAAGTCGTGCAGGTAGGTGGGGCCCTTTCTCTGTAAAATGCGATGGCTCACACACATAGCCTTGAACAGGATACGTTCCCTTACCGGGAGCCAGTGAAGGGAAGCCAGGGCCTTGTTGGAAGAGGCTCTCCTGGGTAACATTAAAACGAGACGAGCCGCAGCATTCTGAATACGCTGGAGTCTTTGCACACACTTGGAGCTAGCTCCCAAATACAGGACATTCCCGTAATCCAAGCGTGACGTCACCAGGGCATGGACCATAGTTTTCCTTGCTGCAACTGGCAGTACATCTAAGGTCTTCCAAAGACCTCTCATAACCCCAAAACATTTCCCCGCCACACGCCTTATGTGATTATCGAAAGAAAGCTTAGAGTCCAGCCATACCCCAAGATTCTTCACCTGATCACATGGGGGCGGGGTAGGTCCCAGTGCCTGAGGCCACCACGCTGACGACCAAATTGTGGGGTTCTGCCTATCACAAGAACTTCAGTTTTGTTACCATTAAACTTAAGGCAGTTGCCCGCCATCCAAGACGCCAGTTCTTGAAGGCATGTCGAGAAATTGATGGCTGCCTTCTCATGTTCCTGTGTTAGGGACACCACCAATTGTGTGTCGTCAGCGTAGGACACAACACTAACCCCAAATTTTTCAATAATCTCTGCCAGAGGGGCAATGTAGAGATTAAAGAGGGTAGGGCTCAAGATAGAGCCCTGAGGGACCCTTGGTTCAGCTTAATACTTTTAGAGTAGTAAGGTTCCTGCAACACCTGAAAACTACGCTCGTGTAGGAAGGACTCAAGCCATTCCATGGCTCGGTCCACCAAACCTCCTTTCCTCAGACGTTGAAGTAAGGTTGGATGAGCCACCGTATCAAATGCGGCGCTGAGGTCAAGTAGGACTAACGCCACCGTTTGTCCCGCATCCACATATTTGCGGATAATTTCGGTGGAGAGAAGCAGCGCCGATTCGGTGGAATAAGATGTCCGGAACCCCGATTGCGAGGGGTGAAGCAGGCTATGTTTGCTAATGAGAGCTGTCAGTTGGGTATTAACTACCTTCTCTGCAATTTTAGCAAAATAAGGTAGCAGGGAAATCGGACGTAGGTTCTCCAATTGGCTCATACTAACATCTATCTTCTTTTTTAATGGAAGGACGATCGCCTATTTCAATCTTGTTGGGACCGTTCCTGTGGTAAAGGAGAGCTCGAGAAGGTGCCTAATATAATAACAGAGGGCGGGGAGCACCGTCGCGCCCCCGCGAAGATGTCTATGGGGCCCGGGATCCCAACTCCAGGCCCCGACGCCCAGAAGGGAAGCCGGGGACGCCGTTGCGCTCCCCGTGAAGACTGTCCAGGGGGAGGGGCCCGGGATCCCCAACTCCGGGCCCCGGTGTGCCCCGACGAGAGGAAGTCAAAGTCGGGGAGATGGCCCAGGGGCCCGGGACCCCATCTTCGGGCCCCGACTTGAGGGAGGAGGACGGGGGAGTGCCGCCGCACTCCCCCGCGGCTGCGGGAAGGCAGGGGGAGTGCCGTCGCACTCCCCCAAGGTCCGGCGGGACCAGCGAGAGACTCCGTGTCAGAAAGGCCGGCTCCCGCGGCAGCACACGAGGGTGCTGGCCAGTCAGGGAGCCGGCGGGAGCCGCCGGGGGTGGGGTCCCTGAGCGGCTCTCCAACGAGGAGGCAAGACGGGGTTCCCGGGTGGGACCGGGGCCCCGAAGGGAAATGAAGAGCGGCCGGGGGTGGGCTCCCCGAGCCGCGGACCAACATAGCAGGCCAGGCACGGGGCCCAGGTGGGACCGGGCCCCCAACGATGAGGATGCGGCGTGAGGCCGCCGGCTTGGGCCGCTACTATGATATGCACGCACAAGGAGCAGATCGCCCCATAATGCCTTGCAGGCCCGGACCGGCCTGCAAGGAAAAGCGGATTGTTTTCAGCGTGTGGTGACCCCAGGAGGACGGGGTAACCGCCAGATGTGTGCAAAGGTGCAGGGGGAGCTGCAGGAGCAACGCAGCCTCCCCCAGCACAGAGTCAAGTCCCCCACTAAGTCTCTGGGGGACTCCAAAGAAATAACCCCTCAAGGGCTCAGTTTACAGTCAAAGCATCCAGGGGCTGGAACTTTTGTTCTGCAGCTGGGGGTGCATTAGGGACTGCCTCAATGTATGGAGGGCTGTGCTGGGGATGTCTGGAGAAGGGCATCCCCTGGAGGTGAAGAGGTGCAATTGCATGACAAGTGCATTTACCAATGTTATTTCCATGGTGGGACTGTAAGTCACATGTGTAATGTGAATTCATAAGCAAAGTGGGGTTATGTTGCCAGACGTTCCTGCTAGGGTGTCTGGCTGTATATGCTTAATCCTGTGATTATAACTGTGATGCCTTTTAGGGGCTGTGATTGAAATGCATTACAACTGTTATCAGCTATGATAAGTACCTCATTTAAAGTGATGTCTAAACATGTATTCTTGCTGCTGCTTTAGGTGAAGAACAACCCAGACTGTTAACCCCTAAGATGTAGAGGTGTATACTGTATGGACAGTATGAGATGCTCAGTCAGGGTTATGTGTCCCCAGGGAAGGTGCACCTATTTTTAATGCTTGTTGAGATGATGGGGTGGGTCGCCACTGGGATGGTGCCAGTGGGCAAGGCCCTCGCTCCAGGTTGTGTCAACCCACTGCATTAGGGGGCAAGATGATGTGCATACATGGGAGTGGTGGTACTAGACCCCACCCCCCCTGCGGGAGGGGTGGAAATGTCATGCAATGTCACAAAGTAATTCCAACAGCTTATGTATATTTGTAAATTGGTGCATAGTATTGAGTAGTGTGTGTGTTTAATAAATGTACTCTTTCTTTTATAAAGCAAAGTACAGACTGGACAATCAATTATTGAGTGTTATTTCTGCGTACTTGTAAATGGCGATTACTAGCCCACACCATCTCCCTTGAGTAAGCCTTAGACTGCTCTGCAACGCTACCCTCTGAGAGTCAGGCGCTACAATAGGGTGTTTGGTTCCCAGTGAAGGACAAATGTAGTCATGTTATTTGTGCAGGCCTCACAAGTACTGCCTCGTTTTCCAACAACAAGGGCCTTCATAAAAAGAGACCCCAAATCTGAAATACTCCACCTCTTATATACCAAGCGCAACGCATACAAACCACATGCAATAAGGGGTAATCATCAAATGAGGTCAGACTACACAGATTTAGACAGTTTGGCATGGCTTCAGTATCCCTACTTTAATACAGGAACAAGGGCCTATGCACGCTGGCCTTTCACCAGTTTCCACGAACAGTTAGTCGTGTCATGGGAACGGTAGTAATCCATGATAAAAAGAAGATACCACTTTGGATATCCAATTATAATCGAATTGATTCTAAGCGCTCTGTTGATGAGCAACAGACAAAAACATATAGAAGACCTGTCAGGGGGAAACTTGATACATGTTTCCTGCAATGGAATACCTACTGGGTTGGTCAGTATGAAAAAATGAAGATCAGAATGCCATGCATCCACCACAGGGGACACTATAGAACCCAGGTATGACCATCAGAAGATTAAATTTCAAAGTTCAAAGGTAAAAAACAAAGGGGCAGATTTACAAGCCCCTTGCGCTGCCAGTACGTCACTTTTTGTGATGCACTGGCAGCGCATTTCCCTGCCCCATATTTACAAGGACAGGAAAAGCCACCCTGTGTGGCTTTTCCTGTCCTTGTAAATACGGCCCCTTTACACGCAGCACTTTGTGTGAAAGGGGCGTTCCATGGGTGTTGCTGTGGATGTTCCCACGCAACACCCATGGAACCAGACACATTTCCAGATTTACAAGAAATCGGAAATCTGGAAATGCGTCAGTATGCTATGCCTCCCCAGGGGAGGCGTAGGGAGGCGCAACGAGAAGAAATGTTTTCATTTCTCCTCGTTTTTTCCTCTTTCAATGCATGCTGCATTCTACAGCACACATTCAAAGAGGAAAATGCCTGTAGTGATTGTTTTCGTGCAGGAAGGGGCCCCTTCCTGCACAAAAACAATCTCCCCATGACGCAGGCACCCTTGCACCATGGTGCAAGGGTGCCTGCGCCGGCGCATGGCAGATGTTTGTGCGCCAGCGCAGGGGAGAGCACAGGAATGCGACATATTATTGTAAATATGTTGCATTCCTGTGCTCTGAAAGTGCCGCAGCGTGTCGCAGCCAAAGGGCTTGCGGTGCCGCGCTGGAGCACTTTCTTATAAATCTGCCCCAAAGAGTCACCATAAATGCAGCAATGCAGAGAGTTCGGCAGGAGAGGCCAACACTGCTATAGAAGAAGCTTCGAAGAGTGCTGTACAATACCCAACAAAGGGATTTGGGCATGGCAGCAATGACATGGCTCCAGGGCTAAATGACCTAGACTTTCGATGACCACTGAGCATGATAGCAGGTAATCAGGTGCATTCTACTAGGGGGTTTTCGTCCCCAATTCAGATGTAGGACTGTGTGTGGTCCTTTTTAAGTCTGGCCAATTTTGTTGTGTATCCTTGTGCTGATATCAGATGTCTCTAAGAATGCCTGGGCCATGAAATATTCTTTTAGGGTACACACAATGGAAGGCAAACTTGGGTGGCAGTGAGTGGGGAAACAAAAATGATGGTACATAAGTGCACTGCAGCCGAAGTGACCTTACACATCCTTGCATTCTTGAGGCCAGCTGAAGGGCCATAGGAAGTGTAAAGAATGGATGCTACAAGATTCTAAAGCAGTGTTCACTTAATGGTCTTCTGGATTCTGTCATGATACCTAAGACCAGGGGTAGCAATGAAAGTGCAAGGGGTACCATTGGGTAAATCAGGGATAGCAGTTGTCTACTCCAGTTGACGCCCATGTCTTCCTCTCCCAATTACAAACCTCAGCAGAATTGCAAGAGCCAATTCACCTTCCAACCTGCCTTGTGTCCTTGATAAGGGGCACCTAAGCAGCTGTTTCTCTTTTTTAATTCATAAAAATACATTGTGTTGTTTTTTTCATGTAGGAGAAAGATAAATTGATCACACAGCATGCTCCCTAAAACAGGTTGAGTCCTGACATTTAACACAAAATGCAGGCATCAAACAGCAGAGCTATTGTTTGGGTTACATAGATTTGACTGCCTTGACTTTAGATTTCAGGGATATCCCTCACATTATGTGTTTTCACAGGCTCTGGCTTCAGATGCACCAAGATATCCTTTGGGTGACATCCTAAAGGCCCAAGCTTTGGCCATACACTTTTTTCTGGAGTTCTTTTTATCCTATGATAGTCTTCAAATAGCATAGATGTTCTATAACTTATGCACATGTTCGAAGCTCTGTCCGAAGACAGTATATTCATTGGGTTATGGAGCTCTTACACATTGGACCTAACCTTCAAGTAACATATCTTGCAATTGTAAGCTGTAAATAGCAGAACTATGATTCAGGTTACAACTGAAGTATACAAAAAAGTGATGGATGGAATGCTTGAATTAATGTCAACCACTGGTAATTACTAGGGCCACATCCCAGTCAGGGACGCACTGGGAACAAACAACAGCCCTGGCAATTTTGTAGGACCAGTCCCCCCCGCCCGCTGGCCCCGGTACAGGGGGAGCAGGGGTGGGGGTGCAAGTGTGAAGCACTGCTGCTTTTGTTACTGGCGGCCGATATTGCAGCACCGCTGAAAAAACGGCTCCCAGTAACAGAAAAATGGCCTCCACAGCTACAAAACCAGCCCCCACCCATCCAGCCTCCAGGGAAAACGCCCTACGGCCAGTCCGGCACTGATCCCAGTCCATCATTATTTTGTACACCATGCCACCTAAGTTCAGACACAGCCATATTCAAATCAGTCTTGACCCTCCTCCAATGAGAACAGTCCAGCTTGAACTGCCAGGGCAGGTCCTCTATGAACTGGAACACAAGCAACCCAAGACTGGTTTTGCCCTTATGAGGGCTCGTCAGTCGAGTATAGCTTACTTCCTGTGTACTTCAGTATGATTCATATTAGGCAGATACATTCCAAGCTACTTAGAGATTCAAACTTTGAATAGAGGGCCCTGGCTGCACTGGACATATTTCCCCAGAAATTGCTCTCACACTGGATATAAATTTATAGAGGACCCTGGCTGCAGTGGACATTCTTCACCGGAAACAGTTCTCACACTGGATAGCAGGAGTCACTTCAGGGGGAGGAGGAAACATGGTGGCATGTCTGCAGTGCCATGGTGGCAAGAAGATCTGCAGTTAAACTATTCTTACCCTTATTTTCTGTTAATAAACATAATTATTTTGAGCGAAATAACCCTATAAGGCATTTTGAGCTTAATAACTATATCCTAACACTATAACAGGTTCTTGAAGTAACAATACTACCTACTTGAAGTCTACTCCAATGTAAGTGATGTGTTTATTGATACAATAGAGCTTTTTTAAACGTATTGAGGCAGAATCTGATTGCTAGTTCAGGACGGAGCAAGCGTGAATCCACACAGTTAATGTTCGCTTTCAAACATGCTCCCACTGGTCTTCTAACTTTATGCAGTTGCTGTCTTTGGGCTTGATTTAGAGTTCGGCCGACAGGTTACTCCGTCACAAATGTCACAAATTGGCCCTTTGTCACCTTGTGACACAAAGACTCTTCCTGACCTCCAGCTTTGTCCATACCAAGCCTGATAGCTGTCATTTTTCTGCCAGAGGCCAATGTCAATCCAATTACTACTTCTCTCCCACTACTTCTGCTAAGAGCTCCTATTTCTCGATTACCAATTGATTTGTATTTACGATTTGGATCTTATACCGATCTGTACTTGCTCTCATATTTAAACATGCAGTTGCAGAAAAAAGTAGATGTGCCTAGTTCATATAATTTATACTTATTTGTGTATTTTTGTCTATCATTGTCGTGGTTCAAATTGTAGAAATAGCTGTAGGGTCCCTGGCTTCCAGTTCTGATTCAGTGCAGTGCTTGAAAGTAAAAATAGAAGTGCAGGTACTCTGTATCTTGAGAAGTGCCGGTACTCTTTTTCTCAAAATAGGAAAGTTCTGGTTCTCCGTACCGGGCAGTACCGGCCCATTTAAAGCACTGATTCAGTGGGGTTCGCAAGTCCAAAGGTTAACAACAACTGTTATAGTTAATTTTATGAGTCCTGGAGATAAACCCTCAAGGTGTGGGTCAAATTTCAGGACCCACATAACAAATGTCACCTCAGGTTGTACTGTTAGAGGGTCTCTGCATGCGGGGCCATTTGTAAAGTTTTTCTGTCAGGAAAGCCATATTTCCAATGGTAGTCCTTGACAGAAATGGCACTTGCAAAAATGGAATTGAACAGTTTGCCCTTAGGTGATCCGACCTCCGGCTTCATTTCCATTAGCACCGTGCCATGGGCAACACAGCGACCCCGGAAGAGAGTGGACAGAACTTACATACTCCTTTAAAATAGGTCATTAGATGTCAAATAGCAAAGACATGCTTCAGGTTACATCAATTATAAAGACTTATGCCTCAGTCATTAGGAGATCCATCTCTAGAGTTACTTTGCTTGTTTTATGTTTACATCTTCGCCCTTCTTTCTTTACTTTGTTTTCTCCTGGTTCTTTCTTCCTATCTCCTGTTTCTCATTTTATTTTTTCCTCTCGTTCTCTTTTGTTTCTCATTTTCTCTCTCATTTTACTTTCATTCTCTTTCTCACTTTGCTTTTTCCTTTACTTTATTTCTCTTTCTTTTTGTCTCTTTCCTTCTTTCTTTCTCCCACCAGAGCCCGCACATGTTCCATTTCAAAACCCTATGATCTCCCTACAGCCCACACTATAACACCCCCACCCTCCCACCCCACCCACGTTTCCTCTCATCGCCGTCTCGCTCTCTCTCACGCGCTCCGCTTCCTGAGAAGCGTTCTTTTTTAGCCCACAATACCTATATATTTATAGCGCCAGTGGGCAGGGTCCGGTTTATTTTCAGGCTGCTCTGGCAGCTGGCGGCCCTCTTCTGCTGTCTACAATGTGTGTGCTGGACAATAGCCACCACTCCTGCCTCCCTGGGGGAGAGGCGGGGGCCTCCTGAAAAAAAAGCTGAGTCTTTCCTCCTGTTTATGTCTTCTGGACAGCTCAAGAGCTGCAGAGGTGGAATTAAAGCTAACATTTGCTTTCTTGAGTTTTAAACATCAGAAGTTTTCCTGCAAGATGTCTGTGCCGCTTCAGGTCCCAAAATAATCCTTCCCGGCAGCCTGTGCCCTGTAGCATTCCACTAACAGCAGCCAAGGACTCTGAAGACATGAGGGAAAGCAGCAGTGAAAGGGTGGGCCTCCTATAAGCTTTCACTAATTTCTGCCACCATTCTGGAACATGGCAATCGTTATAAATTTAGGGATACACAAAAATAGGGGGGTGCAAATAGGTATATAATTTCTGTTCAAACTTCATTTAGTTGTGTAAAAAGAATCTGCTTTCGTGGGGGGGGGGGCAGTCCTAGTATCTGAACTGTTTTGAATGAATCTTTGGTGATCTAAATGTTCAATATAATGCAATTGTTATTACCTTTATGATGAGGCGTTGAAGCACTTTGAGCCAGGCAGCACGTTGCTCCGCTCCGAAACTCAATGTTAGCGGTTAGTTCAGTTTTATTGGTACTACTCTGTATATATGTGTGTGTGCGTATATATATATATATACAATATATACAGAAAAAAACAAAGGTTAAAGGCACGTTATAGTTATGTTCAGATTTCACTCGTACAAAACCAGTGAAATTTTGCAGTTATAGTTCCCTGAGCTAACTGTGACTTACGCCCCTGCAATGCACTGCTTATGACCTCACATATTACATCACTCATGACATGGTCAGTGACATCACTGATGACATCATCCAGTAAGTGTGCATGTTTTCTAAAAGTTTATGAGTGTTAAACATATATACCAAGGTTCTACAAAAGTCAAAATAGTATACTTTCTGTACTACTGAGTGATACTATTTCTAACATATATAATGTGAGTGGCTGTGTGACTGCTTGTATCCATGTGTGAGTAGGTGTCTGAGTGCATGTATGGATGGGTGTATGAGTGGCTGTATGGGTGTATAAGTAAGTGTGTGAGTAGCTTTGTGGATGAGTGAGTGGCTGTGTGAGTGACTGTATTGGTGAGTGTGTGGCTGTGTGAGTGGCTGTATGGGTGGGTGAGTTGGTTTGGAAGAGACTATGGGTGAATGAGTGGATGTCTGAATGGCTGTATGAGTGAGTGACTGGCTGTGGAAGTGACTGTATGGGTGAGTGAGTGGCTGTTTGAGTGGATGTTTGTTTAAGTGAGTTGGTGTGTGAGCGGCTGCATTGTAGAGTAAGTGTCGGTGTGAGTGGCTGTATGGGTGAGCGAGCAGATGTGTGAGTGCTTGTACAGATTTGTGAATGGGTATGTAAGTGGTTGTGTGGGTGTGTGAGCGAGTTTGTGAGTACTTGTGTAGGTGAATGAGTGGCTGTGTTGAGAGGCTGTATGGGTGAGTGAGTGGATGTGTGAGTAGCTGTATAGGTGAATACATGGGTGTGTGAGTAGCTGCAAGGGTGAGTGTGTGTCTGTATGGGTAAGTGACTGATTGTATGAGTAACTGTATGGGTGAGTGAGTAGTTTGGTGAGTGGCTGTATAAGTGAGTGACTGGGTGTGTGAGTGGCTCTATGGATGAGTGAGTGGCTGTATGAGTGAGTATGTGTGTGGGTCTGTAAATGTGACTGTGAGTGGTTGTGTGGGTGTGAGAGTGGGTGTATGAGAGTTTGTATAGGGGTGTGAGTTGGTGTGTGAGTGCTTCTGTGGATGATATCATCAGTGATGTCATTTGAGATGTTATCAGTGATGTCAGGACCATGTCATGAGTGATGTTATATGTGAGGTCATAAGCAGTGCATTGTGGGGTCATCCGTTATAGTTAGCTCAGGTAACTATAACTGCTGCTTTTCTCTGGTTTTGTATGAGTAAAATGTATACTATAACGTCCCTGCAACCTTTGTTTTTTTCAGTGAATTTGTATGTTTTTAAATATTCTATTTCCTAACTATAACGTCTCTGTAATCTTTGCTTTTTAAGTAAATTTCTAAGGTTTTTAATTTTTATTTCCTAACTGTAACCACTAACCTTTGATAGTGAGTGTGTGAATGAGTGCATGAGTATCTCAGTGGGTATATGAGTGTCTGTGTAAGTTTGTAAGTGAGTGTGACAGAGTATGAGTGGGGTTGTAAGTGAGTGTATGAGTGTGTGAGTGGGTCTGTGAGTCCGTGTATGTGTCTAAGTGGGTCTGTGAGTGGATGCGTAAGTGTATTAGTGGATCTCTGAGGGTGTGCATGAGTCTCTCTGTGGGTCTGTGAGTGGGTGCATAAGTGTCTGAGTGGATCTGTGAGTGTGTGTGTGAGTCTCTTAGTAAGTAAGAGAGTAGCTGCATAAGTGCCGAGTGTGTCTGTGAATGGGTGCATGGGTATCTGAATGAGTCTCTCAGTGGGTACATGAGTCTGAGAGTGGGTCTGTGAATGGTTGCATGAGTGTGTGACTGGGTCTGTCAGTAGGTGCAAGAGTGTCTGAGTGGGTCTGTGAGTGAGTGCATAACACTCTCAGTAACTCTGTGAGTTACCATCCAAGATGCAGAGAGTAGATGTCCGAGGCCAGGTGAGTGAGCTGGTGGGGAGATTTCAAGATATTGGAACCACTGCAAAGAAAAAGTGGGTGCTCACTTCCATCTCCACCTCCTTTTGCACCGTCCTTGTGCCCTATTTCTGCAAGGTTGACTGTGGCATGAAGTGGTGCAGAGGTTAGATAGGGCGCGGAAGCATTTAGGATATGTTCGGGAGAACTTCAGGAATTCACTTTGAGTTCTTTTTAGATGTCCACATTCCTATCTAGATTTCAGGAAGAAACTGTTGATTCGTGGTGGAGAGATTTTAGAGGAACTCATCCCCACCAGCTGGCAAAATGTCCCCAGTTTGCTCCAACCAAGAGCTCAGCCACAGCCCTACTGTATTATAGAGACCAAAAAAACACTGGAACAATAAACAAGTACATAGTTTGCTCGAAACGTCTGCAGTGACATATGTGGCCTGATTCACAAAGGTAAACTTGCACTTTTGCTCAGATTTACAATTGTTTGCTATTCACAAAGGTATTTTACTAATAGTATCTTTATGACTGTGGAGTCTCCACACATAAAAAGATAGGACAGCTTATCTTTTTATGTTCGGAGACTCCTCAGTTGTAAAGATACTACTAGTAAAATACCTTTGTGAATAGTAAACAATTATACACTTACACAAAAGTGTAAGTTTACCTTTGTGATCCAGGCCCTGAGTGTAGATGCCATAGCTGTGAGCCACCGGAATGGCTACCTCAATAAGATCACACATTGAGAAATATGTATGTGAAATAGTGTGACCTGCAGATAGTAAGTGACCTCTGCATCATACTGGACTCCTCGCTCACAATGAACTGCCAGATCAACCCCTTCTCCTCATTATGCTTCCACACACTCCACCTGCTTCAAAAGATTTTCAGATGGATTCCCATCAAAGCCAGAAAGACGGTCACTTACGCATTCATTATCAGCAGACTTGACTATGGCAACACACTCTACGTCGGCATCATCCAGAAACTCCTCAGGAAACTACAGATCATTCAAAACACCGCAGCCAAACTGTTCCTCAACATCCCCCGCCACAGCCACATCACCGAACACATCCGAGAAAATCCACTGGCTCTCAGTCAACAAAGGAATCACCTTCAAGCTCCTCACACATGCCTACAAAGCCCTCCACGACGCAGGACCAGCATATCAGACCACCGCCTCTCATTTCACGTACCCACCAGACACCTCTGCACCGCCCAGCTGGCCCACACGGATCTGCAAGACCAGAACCGGAGGAAGATCCTTCTCCTACCTTGTTGCCACGACTTGGAACACTCTGCCCATCACCTCAGGCAATCCCCGTCGCTGAAACAATTCAGGAAGGATCTCAAGACCTGGCTCTCTGACTGAACCCCTGCGCCCAGACGGATCAGCAGGCTCCCCCCCCCCCCCCACAGTGCCTTGAGAGCCTCATGGGTGAGTAGTCGCGCTTTACAAACCCCATGATTGATTGACCAATGTAGGTATAAATATGTAACCTTCATTTGGACCAGTAGTCTGATGACTAGCTACATAGGTATGTCTGACACACAATTTGACACAAGAAGCGCTACATGCTTAAAATATGATGATCGCCGTTACAGCGAAACATGTGTCTGCTGCAAAGAAGATCTTGTAAGGACAGTTATGAACATAATAGAACCTTGATTGGTGAATTCCAAGATACAAATAAAATACTCAAGGTGCAATATTTTAATTTTCAATACTATATGGATAACACCAGTCATCAATTATGAACCTCAAAAGTGGACTCTTATCTTATTAAAAATATACTCAAGAACACAGCTCTGTAGTATTTTTGGTTTATCACATGTATGCTTCATTCAATGACGTTTATTTCTGTAGGGGCCCCGTTTACCAGCATAAGCCAGTGTTTTGGGTACTGGTCACCATTTATCAGCGGGCCCCTTAGCACCAATGGAGTACAGCCTCGTTAGAACCAGGAATTTAGTGACCCTTTGGTAGAAAAGTAGGTCCTAGCTGCGTAACTATCTGGAGTAAAGGCTGGTAATCTTAAAGACAAGTTAATGACGTTCCTGGACTACAGACCCCAAAAATGGGCTGTACCATTAACTCTTGCTACTTTGATGTTTGTAAGTACTTTTAACTCTTTCAAACAGGGCCTTCTCTGTCCTTTTCTAAAGCCCTCACCCATGAATTCGTGACCTCCCCCACCTCTTGCTCCTTTGAACTCCTGACGACGGAAGCATCCGCTGTATAAATAATCAGTATGACTAATCGATTACAGATATCATCGTTTCAACACCCACCTTGTGGGCAAGTGCATAAAAGTGGCCGCAGGTCGACATCCAGGCTAAGGAAACCCCTAAATTAATAAATGTCGTCTATATTAATAAAAACGTTCCCTCTCGTTTGTCACACCATTTTGATGTTGTTCCAGTCACAGGACAGTGGCATATTGTGAGTTTTATGTCTTCTGTCAAGACCTCAAACCGCTAAAATTTATTTTTTTCAGAAAGCTTTTTTTGCAACAATCAAACATTTTTTCCCAATGGACTTTTTCATTTTTCATAGCACAAACCAGATAGATACAAGTACTGTGATCAACTACGCATGCAGAACACCATGTGACTGTGACATGCAGTGCGCCATGTGACTGTAAAGTGCAGTATGCCATGTGACTGTAGCATGTAACTGTAGCATATGCTAGCAAAAGGCCTCCAGGAAGGCGAAATACATTCCCGAAGATGAAGACACTAGTCCTCATGATGTAAGATAGATATTACCGATGCAACACAGCTCAGTATGCATTTTGTTCGGTTGCTGTGGTGATTCATCGTCTGCAGTGTTAGTTTCGTAATAGGTTCATTGTAAATGCAGAATGTTATGTAGGAACTGAAATTAGGAATGTCTGAGCAACACCTTACACGCGTCATTCCCCATTCCACTAAGAAGCACTGGCATCTCCGCCCTAGTACCTGCACGCCTACCCCCAAACAACCACCAAAGCCCATTATCCATAAGCATGGCACATATGACCTGCCGCTTACCTCCACAACATTAGCAAACTCTTGCATGATGACATACACATAGCATCTCCTCGGATAGCCAGTATTTAACTGCACTATGATAGCCTTACCATTACACCTGTCCTGATTCTATTACAAATCACCTAATTCATATCCCTCTCTAAAAGCAAAACTTGGCACTTTTACACATACCCTATGCCCTATAGCGTCTCTTGGGAGGTCTGCCTCAAAACACACATTCATTCATAAAACCAACGAACTCTGTTGTGTTATTTTCAAAAATGTATAATTCCTTATTTTCAATCCCTTTCATAGTTCATCTACATCAGTATCCAAAAAATAGGCAAGTTTATACCACCCGCCCTTGGCACTTGTATACACACCACCAGGGCCGGACTGGCCATAGCGGGCACCGGGCGTTTCCCCGGTGGGCCGGAGGGGTGGGGGCCGGTTTTGCACCTGTGGGAGCCGGTTTTGCAGCAATATCGGCCCCCTGTAACAAAAGCGGGAGCAGTGCTTCTCACTAGCATCCCCCCTCCCCGATCCTCCCATGGCCGGTTGAGCAGCAATCTGCCAGGGCTGGTTGCTGTTCCCAGTCCGGCCGTACACACCATCCACCTGAACAGGCCTGGCAGAAGTTTCTTGCGAGGCTCGAATGAAAACAATTTCTCAATCCCCCTCCATGTTCTCTCCAGACCAAGTGTATGAGAGAACATGGCAGCCCCAGCTTCTGGCACCATCTGGGGGTACGTCCCAGTTAAGCAGCCTTGTCATTTAGAAACAGACAGGCTTGCTTTAAACTTGATATATTAACAGGGGAGTTGCTTAGTCAGTGAGATTCAAGGGGTGTGAATCGTAAATGTCCTGACTAAAAAACAAAATGCCAAAGGGTGAAGGGATCAAATGATCAAGGCTTGGCATACACAGTTCCCAAGAGGAACAGGTTCAATACTGACTGTTGTTAGGTGGGCCTCTGATAAAAAAAAATTCACAAGTTAGTCAAATAAGGACGAAGAGAAAGACCAACAAAGGCATAGTAGACCCAACGCAGGACCCCCAGACCCAACTCTCAGCCAAGCATCCATTTAATTGGTGGGTGTCACTCCCCAAACACCCCCCGATGCTACGCCCCTTTATATTAATGTTGCAGAACAACCTCGTCACCCTGAAATGTGCGGGATCTGGCCTTCTCTTGTGATGGCCCTGCATCTCAATAGCCCATCCATCAACCAAAACCAAACATTCCTGTACAGTTCATGTGCCCCAATATTCGCTCTTCAACTAAAACCTTCCACCCCCTATGCATTCAAACTGCCCTAATGTCTACACTATAGTCAGACTCTGCCACCCTTTGCATACAATTACCCCTGCCCCAATACCACACTTCATAACATAAAGACACACAAAATCTGTCTAACACCATACAAAATAGCTCACCCTGCCGTCACATTCATACTATTGTCCCCCATACTTTACACCATATCCAATGCAATCCATAGGTTGATCTGTTGTTTCCACAATCTTAACTGGTCAGTTTGAGCCCTCGATGCACACTGATGCAACCATTTGGGTGCTGGAAATGTGAGTTGCCCATTTCTTATAGGCTGAGACAAGGACTGAGACATGTGCCAAAGGTCTTGCCAATATAACCCGCCTGCCCGCCAGACAACAGTTACCCACACAATCAGCACTGCTCCTTAGGTGGCTTCCACAGTGTGCTACAGTGGAAATCCGCACAGTCCAAAAAAAGACATTGCATGTAAGCTCTACCTGGAGGGCACTCTTTTCTCATCTCCGACCTAGTCCTGCAAGGCCTTGGGTCCATTTCTACTCTCCAGCCATCAGTTTTACTGCACGTGGACGTGCACCACCTCCGCCAAGTCGAGCACCAGCAGCAACCACCTGAAATGCATCCTGTTGAACACCCGCTCCGTCCACAGGCACGCCGTGGAACTCTGGGACCTGCTCGACGCAACAGCACCGGACATCGCCTTCCTCACCGAAACCTGGATGAACGCCTCCTCAGCGCCCCACATCGCCATAGCCATCCCGGACGGATACAAGATCACCCGGAGGGACCGCGTCAACCAGACAGGAGGAGGCATCGCCATCGTACCCAAGAACACCATCCGCATCTCGACTAACTCCGACGAGACCTTCACCGCCGCCGAACACCTACACTTCCAGATACACACTGACCCCAGGACCACCCTCCGAGGCACCCTCATCTACAGACCCCCGGGACCACGCACACTATTCAGCGAAGACATCGCAGACTTCATCAGCCCGCACGCCATGCCCTCCGCCGACTACATCCTCCTAGGGGACCTCAACTTCCACCTGGAGAACAACAACGACAGAAACACCACCGCCCTGCTGGACAACCTCGCCAACCTCGGACTCAAGCAACTGGTGAACACACCCACCCACTACGCCGGCCACACGCTTGACCCCGTCTTCTCGTCCAGCAAACACATCTCCTTCAGCCACGCCACCGGACTCCACTGGACCGACCACAGCTGCATCCACTTCAGCTTCAGAAAGACTGCGACCCACCACCACCCGCAACAGGCTCCCCGCCGGAGCTGGAGCAAGATCACCGCCGAGCAGCTCACCGCCTCCCTCGGCCAGAACACACCCACCAACACAACGGACCCAAACGAAGCAGCCAGCAACCTCGCCAAGTGGCTGACCGCCTGCGCCGACGACCTCGCACCACTAAAAACCCTCCCAGCAGACCCGGAAGCAAGAAAACCCCTTGGTTCACCAACGAACTCAAGGAATCCAAGAAGAACTGCCGCACTCTCGAGAAAACCTGGCGACTCGACCAGACCACAGACAACAGGACCGCCCTCAAGCACGCCACCCGCAAACACCACCAGCTGATCCGTGCCACCAAGAAGTCGGCACTCAAAGAACGACTGGACAACAACGCCCATGACAGCAAGGAACTTTTCAGCATCGTCAAAGAGTTCTCCAACCCCAGCGCCGGAAACAACGACATCACCCCCTCGCAAGACCTCTGCAACTCACTCTCCGCGTTCTTCCACCGCAAGATCACCGACATACATAACAGCTTCGACGCACAAACCACGCACCCTACCGCCGAACCAACGCCCGCCACCACCACCCTCTGCAACTGGACCCCGATCAGCACCGAAGACACCACCCGCACGATGAACTCCATCCACTCCGGATCACCAACCGACCCCTGCCCACACCACGTCTTCAACAAAGCCGACGCCACCATCGCACCCCATCTCCGGGACATCATCAACTCCTCCTTCCACACCGCCACCTTCCCGGAGAGCTGGAAGCACGCCGAGCTTACCGCCCTCCTGAAGAAACCAACGGCGGACCCCACCGACCTCAAGAACTACCGTCCCATCTCGCTCCTTCCGTTTCCGGCCAAAGTCATCGAGAAGACCGTCAACAGACAGCTTGCCGCCTTCCTCGAGACGAATGGATCCCTCGACCCCTCGCAGTCCGGGTTTCGGGCCAACCACAGCACCGAGACCGCCCTTATCGCAGCCACCGACGACATCAGAACCCTAACCGACAACGGGGAAACAGCTGCCCTCATCCTCTTGGACCTCTCCGCGGCGTTCGACACCGTCTGCCACCGCACCCTAGTGAAGCGCCTCAGCAACATCGGAATCCGAGAGAAAGCACTGGAATGGATCATCTCGCTCCTCGCCGGAAGAACCCAGAGAGTCCGCCTCCCCCGTTCAGATCCGAAGCCACCGAAGTCATCTGCGGCGTTCCACAAGGATCTTCACTCAGTCCAACCCTCTTCAACGTCTACATGAGCCCTCGCAGCCATCGCACGCCAACACAACCTCAACATCATCTCCTACGCCGACGACACCCAGCTGATCCTCTCCCTCACCAACGACCCCACCACCGCCAGAGCCAACCTACACGACGGGATGAGAGACGTCGCCGACTGGATGAGGAACAGCCGCCTTAAACTGAACTCGGACAAGACGGAAGTCCTCATCCTGGGCTCATCTCCCTCCGCCTGGGACGACTCCTGGTGGCCCCCGGCCCTGGGCACCGCGCCCAAGCCAACGGACCACGCACGCAACCTGGGCTTCATCCTGGACTCCTCCCTGTCGATGACCAGACAAGTCAACGCCGTCTCATCTTCATGCTTCAACACTCTGCGCATGCTCCGCAAGATCTTCAGATGGATCCCCACTGATACCAGGAAGACCGTCACCCAGGCACTCGTCACCAGCCGACTGGACTATGGGAACACCCTCTACGCCGGAACCACAGCCAAACTTCAAAAAGACTCCAGCGCATCCAGAACGCCTCCGCACGACTCATCCTGGACATCCCCCGACACAGCCACATCACCGGACACCTGAAAGACCTGCACTGGCTCCCCGTCAGCAAGAGAATCACGTTCAGACTCCTCACCCACGCACACAAGGCCCTCCACGACCTGGGCCCAAAGTACCTCAACGACCGCATGACCTTCTACACGCCCACACGCCAACTACGATCAACCAGCCACGCCCTCGCCACCGTACCACGCATCCGCAGAACCACCGCCGGAGGAAGATCCTTCTCCTACCTGGCAGCCAAGACCTGGAACTCCCTCCCCACTCACCTTCGGCAAACCCAGGACCATCTCTCCTTCAGGAAGCAGCTCAAGACCTGGCTGTTCGAGCAGTAACCTACCCCCTCCCCCAGCGCCTTGAGACCCTCCCGGGTGAGTAGCGCGCTTTATAAATGCCGTGATTGATTGATTGATTGATTGATTGATTGATTGATTGAACCTTCCTTCTTGGATACGCCAAGTAATGGCTGGTATAAGCATTCTGCTCCAACATGCCAATGTTTGTCTTCCTGTTTCTCCCTTTTTAATTTAGAACGTTCTAACCTGAGTGGGTGGAATGCTCTAAAAGCATTATAGCCCTTGTGCCTCGGGCTATACCGGTTGTTAAAGGCCCTAACCCTAGTAATAGGCCCGAGTCACATGGTTCAGGGCCTTTAACAACCGGTATAGCCCTCTGCAGTGGGCTATAAGGCTATAATAAAAGTCAGCCAGCCCTTCTAGTAAGCCCACACCAGTGACATTTCTCAATTATGACCAGTGGTTTAAAAGTTATAGCCACTTTAGGTCTGCCTCTCCTAGACCTATTGTTACCAATTCTTTAAAATATAGTGTAGGCTTTAGCACCACCCATAGGAGTAGTTCTCTTTCACCTCTTGTTATTTGACTATTTGCCGTTTTATTTCTCCTAGTGTGGAGGACTTGCATTGGATAAAGAACTAATTTACCATTTGCAAAAACTGTCTGACTCATCACACATTAAAATCATACCTTGTAGACACATTGTACACAGAAAGCAATCATTATGTTTTGTTTATACAGCATAGCAGGCTTTTAATTTTTTTTTTTACTCAGAACTCAAAGTGCAAGCCAGATCTGCTGGCTTTGCCAATGCTTGTTAGTTGTGTGATCACAGTAACTCTAACTGGTGGCTAGTCTCAGGACTCTTGAGGCACTGCAACATTTCATTCAGTTTGTCATAAGAGTTTGGTTCCGGTAGCAGTTAATCGCAAATTTATAGAATCCTTTATTTTCCCAGGATGAATTATGATAAACTGACATTTCTACAGTTTAAACATCAAACAATTGTACTGTACTCGGGCTCAGTGCACAAAATAACACAGAAAAGAAACCAAAATCTCTGGAGATGGTACAGTAAAAAAGGAGACCAAAAAGAAGCGAATCTGATATGCCATCGGAATTTACCTCCCTGTGGTGCTAATCGCAAAGCTATAGAATACCTTAGTTACCTGCCATAGTCTTGGAAACCTCCAGAGAGCCTAAGGTTAAAATATTCAGCACCACCTATCAATTGATGCTGAAGTCTCAACCAATAATAGTGGCTGAATAAAGCCATCTAGAACTTTTTTGCACGAAAAAAGCGACGGAACAAACCCGAGCAAGTCACACATTATGAAATTCAGCCCTAACAAAAAAGCTATTTTTCTCAGTATCTTTTGAACGGTTATAGCTAAAGACTTTTGCTTTCCCTAATTTGTTCTGTACTTGTATTCCAATGTCCTTATTTAAATATCCTTGCCAGACCTTTTGATATATTCATTAAACTGTATCTTCCTCAGGCTTCACACCGCATCCAGTGAGCTATGCTTTGAGTGCTCAATCAAGCTACAGAGGAGAGTCAAGGAGGCATTGGAGCCACAGCTTTGCATCACTGTCTTCATACCCGCATCCTGCTAATTAGGGAACATAGGCAGTCTAAGCGTAACAACTGCTGGGTGGTCCCCACAACTCCAGGGTCTGAATTAAAGCCAGAAACCAAGGCAAAGATTATTATTAATCGGATACTGATGGATACTAGAGTAGGAAAAGCCTCCTTTTTAGGTCGAGCCTCGAGTAGCGTGCAAGCGCTGCTAGGCGAAGACTTTATGTAAGGGGGTTTGAAAAGCTGACCAGACGCTCGTGCGTCGTGGCCTTTTCGGGCGGTTACGCGCGCCGCAGACATGTGTTTCCCATTATCGTGCCCAGACGCGGGCGCGATAATTGGAAACACATGCCGGGAAAAGGCCATGACGCACGAGCGTCTGGTCAGCTGAGCAGGCTGCCGCGCCGCCGCCCCCGCTCCTCCGTTTCGATTCCGTGCTTGTTTTGAATGCTGAATGCGCGCTGTCCTGAAAGCATCGACAGTTTTCTTTTGTTGACTCAAGATGTCACTTTTTAAGCAATTGCTTTGTTCCCAAGCTGCTACGGCCCCAAGGTGCAGATGTAACAAAATGACAAGGCACTCACGCGGAATCTCAAGGCGCTGCTTCAACTTCAGGTCTGACGCAGTTACGAAGATATTTTATAACGCGCACATAGACGCGGTTTTATCTTATTTTTGGCATTACATGAATGCAAATTATTTCAGAGCCTTTCGCGTGAGATTAGTTTACAAAATAATCACAGTACAACATAAACAATGATGGCAGTGTAAGTTTTAAGGACGGAAATAGCACAACTTGTTTTTGCATATAACTACATATAAGCAAATAACAGAAACTTAAAAATACCCCTCCCTCGCACCCGTCTTTACTCGAATATTACTTAAAAACATATCGTGTGAGCCACAGGGGTTTTTAATTGCAGGTGAGTGTTTAACCCTTAAACTGTAACGCTCTAAGAAGTCCCGAAAATGTGCGAAAATCACAAAGGACGCTTACAAAAAAACTAGGAAAATAATGTATTTAAATATTGTCTTAAGACACTGAATAAGGTTCGCCTTGGAGTATATGTGCACTATCGGACAATCCCGGAGTAAGTGAAACAAATGTTAACTTTGGTTTTGTAGCATCCAAGTCTCTGGGTGTTTTGTGACCAACACCCGCTCCCCACTTTCTGACTCTGGGCCACACACAGGTCTGCGCACAAGCTGTTTTCTGGACATCGAACCACTGGGACTTGCAGGTTAGACACATGCACCTGCTATACAATCGCTCAGTCCTGCTGTCACGTTCTCCATACAGCCCGACGGGTTAATGCACCAACCTCGTGGCCATTTCTGGGTAAATCCCGTGACTACCAAAACAAGCATTGGCATAGCCAATAGGTCTGACCTTATAAGTGTTTAGCCATGCAATTGTGCTGCATAACTAAATACTTATAAGGTCCCAAAGGCGAGACCTATTGGCTATGCCAATGCTTGTTCTGAGAGTTGTGACCCTTGCAGAGGAGTCCATCATTCCAGATTCGACCTTCACTGTAACGTGACAGGTTCAGAGGGCCTTAGGATGCTTGTATTTTAGAATATCAAAAATACTGTACAAAAATATTGTGGACTAAAAATCGACATATAGACATCGATGTACCTTGAAGATATATATCATCGAGGTACACACCTGTGGAGTTACGCATAGTGAATCCATGCTTGCCTATCAATCATTCAAAGTAAATGGGAAACCCAATTGACCCTTGACGGCTTGGGCAAACAAATATTGGCGGGTAAATGTGCCTACAAGGGATTTGCTCAATTTAAATATTTATCTGATTATTCCAATCAATGTTTGACAAACTCTATCAAAGTAGTTTGAGATTCACAATTTCTAAATCAATTTCTAATTCACATTTAATCAAAATTATCAAAGAAAGATTTATAACACGGGTGTGTATATTCAAAAATAAACTTTTATATTAATCAAATCTCATTTAAAAAGGGTACAAGATCATACAAAGCACAAAGCAACAAGAAGTTACACTAATATATATCCTTCTTTGTTACAATTGTGTACATTGTTTTTCAAATGTTAATAAGGCAGTGTAACCAGATTTTACAAACAACTTTGCCTTTGATGCAATGATCTGTGAAATCGATGTAAAGTATCGACGTTTCGGTCTATATCCGTTTGCATCCACTAGACCATCTTCAGGACTTTATTTAAAAATTACAGATGAATGACCCTTCAATAACATTGAAAGTAATTATGATTGTTAAAGTCCAAACCGGTATATGGTGGCTCAAAGGCCTATGACTTATCCGGCAATCAAAGTTTCGTATTGCTTGACCAAAGGAGTATCCACTCGTAACCTGCTAACTGTAAGGTCAACCTGTAGAATCACAGCATGTACCGCAATGTCAGTCACGCTCGCTCACAGAAGTCGGCGCCTCCACAGTTTGAGGCTTAAAGTGCTTAGGACCACTGTGGAGGCGTTGACGCGCTTTACGTGGGGCAGCACACTGCTCTGTAACCCAAGGTTAGTGGTTAATCCAGTGATGACTGTTGGTTATTTTGGATTAGTTTTGTGCTCGTAAGGAAACCATTCCATGCATTTACCCCAGTGTCTTTGTGGTGGATTACATTAGCAGGAGTTAGGTGTGAGCACTAGCTGGGAGGTATGTGTAGTCATGCAGATAGGTTAGTGGGATTCATAGTACGCTGCAAACCCTTTTCCCGTCTCTATCCCTCCACTATCCTTCTCAATCCAAATAACTGACTAACATATCCACCACTCAAATTACTTTCCTATTTTCACTATACTAATTCATCACTAATCCTTTCTGGGTTCCGAAGTAGTGTGCTACTCGCTGAAAAAGCACTTCAACACCCCATCAAGGGTAGGAAACGCTATATAAATGTAAACCTTTTTCCCTCTTCTATCCCTCCACTATCCTTCTCAAACCAAATAACTGACTAACATATCCACCACTCAAATTACTTTCATATTTTCACTATACTAATTCACCACTAATCCTTTATGGGTTCCAGAGTAGCGTGCTACTTGCCAAAAAAGCGCTTCAACGCCTCGTCAGGGGTAGTAAGCGCTATATAAGCACAATTACAATACAATACAATATGCGGAATAATAATACCTCAGCAATCACACGCCTCAATCCCAGAGTGCACACAGTAGAGATGGTTTGGTGTGAAGAGACTCTCCGAGTGTACACAGTGGCCATGCCTAAATTCTGAAAATGCACCTAGAATAATTGTGTCAGCTTCAGTAGTGCAAATAAGAAGTCAGGAGTGTGCAGAATGTGAATGCTCATGTTCTGAAAGGCCTGTAAAAAGGAATATTTCAGCTATGAAAGACCCTAAGTGTGAACAAAACAGAGATGTCTCAGTGCTGAGTGCACCCAAGAGCATCCCAGCTTTGAGAGATGTTTACATTCAGGGCCACTGGAATGATTTGATTTTGCAGCTGTGGTATTTTTCGCATATTTATAGCTCATCTGCTGTATAATCTGAAGATTTTAATATGAAAAATTATTTCTAACTCAAACAGATCATAAGTTGTTCAAAACTCGGCAACGTTGCTGTGCAGTGGAAAGCTCTTCACAAAGGTTGACTGGCCACCTGCTGGTTGCTTATTGTAGAATTTGTGTGCTAAACTGGTACTAACGAGATGAAACCTTTGCCCGGACAGTATTAACATGCATAAAACCGACAACTCCCTCCCCAACATCTAATGTAAATCTGATTAGTATCATAGAATGGCTAATGTCTAATGTGACAAACGTGAGTGAACTTGATAAATGGTTGTGTCCCCTGTGAGCGGTTGTTTGAATTATATTAAGTTAATGAAGCTGCGGCCATTTTACACCATACAAGCTGCTCAACAAGTGTTTTGTTTGGATAGGATGGGGTTTAAGGCCAAGTGGCCCGATGCTTGGGCTAGGTCTGAGCCTCCCTGGGTCCTAAAGCCAGGACCAGACTGGCGGTGCCGGGCTTTGGGCACTTCCCCGGGAGGCTGGAAGGGTGGGAGCCGGTGTTGTTACTGGGGGCCGGTTTTGCAGTGGTGCTGCAATATCGGCCCTCTGTAACAAAAGCAGCAGTGCTTCACACTTGCGCCTCCCCTTCCCCAGGAGGCTGTTCCGACAAAATTGCCAGTGCTGCTTTGGGTTCCCAGTTCGGCCCTGCCTATAGCTCACAGAACAAGCATTGGCATAGCCAATAGGTCTCGCCTTTGGGACCTTATAACTGTTTAGCAAGAGTAATTGCCTTTGCCAATGTCATTTAAGCTATGTTGTAGACTATTGTGGCTGCTGTGTAACATGTTGAAAAGTTATAATAAAAAAGTGTTATAAACATTTGTTACATTATAAATATATAACCAAGAAGAAAATATGTACAACTGAACAACCCTATTAAAAAAGAAATAACATAAAAAATGTCTTCTCGTTTTTTTTCTTGGTCATGCTGGCAACTCCTTCCTGCCTGTTGTAATGCTTGTTTGTTATTGATTTTTTGGTTATGGGGTGGGTGGGGGGGGGACATAAACAATGGGATGGTGGAAGTTGGGAAATAGTACCTGAATTACCACACAAGCAGCTGACAGATTTTAGGGAGAATTAACAGATTCCAGATACCAAGGGCAGACTGAGGTGTGGTGTGCTGATGTGAGAGTGATGCTGAGGTGGTGGTGTGCTGATGCGAGGGTGATGCTGAGGTGGTGGTGTGCTGATGCGGAGGTGATGCTTAATGATACTTAGGTGGAGCTGAGTGATGCTGTAGTAGTGAGTCATGCTGAGGATGTGGTGCTGCACTGGTTCTCAGGTGGTACTGAGTAATGCTGAGTTGGTGCTGTGCTGATGCTGAAGTGCTGCTGCGTTAGTGCTGAATTGCTGCTGAGTTGGGGATGTGCTTGTGGTGGTGTTGGGCTGGTGCTAAGGTGGTGCTGCAATGGTGCTGAGGTGGTGCTGCACTGGTGCTGAGGTGGTGTGCGTTGAGGCGGTGGTGTGGCGTTGGCACGATGTTGTGCTGAAAGCGCAACTAAATGGCATCCCAGTTATAAATTTGACCTGTATGGAATAATACTACCACAAACTAAAGTCGAATGTGCAGTGGAACATAAAGGCCAAAGGAGTGAAAATTACCCTGGAACTTCTAGTAACGTCACAAACCCAGTGGGTAGTCAAACTAGAAACGGCCCTGCTCCAGTGTAATGATCTTAAGGAATTTTGGGGACTAGGGCAAGACGTATGACTGCTGTTTTTATGGGATTCCGTTTCTGAAAGTTTAACATAGTTTTCTTATTTTTGGCGAATAGCTAGCACAAAATGGGTAATAACATTCTAAATTGTTCCGGGCAGGGTGCCCCAAATATGCCTTACGTAGGGCCCCAAAAATCCTTAAAAGGACATTGGTGTAGCATCACTTTTCTTAGGCTAAAGAATTAGTTATAGTCAACGCGGCAGACAAGGATCTCCTCGACGCTATTTATTTCTGTGGCTCACCTTTTCTAACTACTGCACCACTTAGGTCACAAGCGCCTATCGACCAAATGGGAGCCTCGGAGCGCTATGTAACTGTCCCGTGTCAGTCGGGCACCCTGAATTTTAAGGCCAGAGCCTTGGCACATGACGGCAGCAGTTCTGATGGTACTTCATTTCCTGACTTTTCTGCCTCAGAACTTGGGGACCAGTGAGGACAACAGGGCGCCTTGAATGCATGAACAGGGTGGTATAAGCTTTGGTCACAAAACAAACTCTTACATGCGAGAAGCACCTTCATTTTATCTGCTTTCACAGGCTCTCCAGCCCTAGCGCCTACAGTCGATTCGAATTACAGTATGTGGAACAAGCATACGATTAACAATTCGAGAACGGTCCCCTTTAAGAAAAAAACGTTGAAATCTGACATACCTGAGTTTATAAAAACAGGCTCGGGCTCTATTCACATGAGTGACCAGGGGTCGCTTGGCAGGCAATGGAGACACTTTTCCAACCTGTCAGAAGAATTCACGGACATTTTCTACAAGGGATTGACTGCACACGCGGTAGGCCCTCTCTACACGCCCCTTGCGCAAGGGTACCTAGAGGGTTAAGTGACGCCGACCTGGCACTAAAGTGAAACCGCGTGCATCCAAGTGACAGGCAGTCCCTTCATACACCAAACATTTCCCAAAAGCAGAGTTCTTCCGAAAACCAGGGTAAACAAAAAAAGGCTGTTCGGGGTCAATGCGTGCTTTATGCACTAGGCTGTGATGGGCAGGCAACGACGGGGAGGTGCCTTCTCCAGCAGCGAACCCCTTCGAACTACACTGTTTCACAGTAAATGTTGCAAGACCTACGGCTGATAAAACCATTCGAGTCCATACTCAGTTCGGCAGCTGACTGTCGTGACAGTGTCACAATCCATCACTCCCAAGAGGACAGAGCATCGTTGGTGTCCTCAAGCGCCTGGCGGGCGTGGACAACATGTATGGGAGGGGTTGCACAGTCCGTCCTCTCCGGCTCTGAAAACAACTCAAAACATGTCTGTCACTCGAATTTGGCAGCTCTGACCAGCGCTAAGCTACCGAGGTCGCTATGCGCTTTACAAATTATGTTTATTCACTCACCTTCATTCATCCCGCTGAATCACTCCAATATCCCCAATATCATAATTTAAAACTATTGTTCGCAACTTCTTCCAGAATAAAAATTATTCCAGAGGGGTTAGTTTAAGAATCCCAACTTAACCATATGTACCGCTCTAACCCAATCAGGTTTTCCATAGCATGTTGTGCCGGTTCATTGACGGATGGCTCGGGAAGAAACATTCACGTTTGTGCAGATTCAATGTCACGCTCACCTTTGAGACTCCACTCCATATTGGTACCTAATTACAATAAAACCTTCCGGGGGGAAAAGGCTTACGGGTGCACTTTTCCACAATCAGCGCTGCAGTACATAGAACGGTGTCTGGTGTGACAATTACTTTACTCGAGGGATTCAAATTACAAAGGGATTTGGTCACAAGAAAACAGAGGAGCGGGGACGAGAGGAGCGGGGACGAGAGGAGCGGGGGCGAGGGCGAGCGTGCGCGGCAGCCTGCTCAGCTGACCAGACGCTCGTGCGTCATGGCCTTTTGCCGGCATGTTTTTCCAATTATCGCGCACGCGTCTGGGCACGATAATTGGAAACACATGTCTGCCGCGCGTAACCATCCGAAAAAGGCCAGCCACGACGCACGAGCGTTTGGACTGCTTCTGAAACCCCCTTACTTAAAGTCTTCGCCTAGCAGCGCTTGCGCGCTACTCGAGGCTCGACCTAAAAAGGCTCAGTCAGTTCTTGAGAAGCCGCGAGTGCCCTTAGAATGGGAATGAGAGGCCCTGGCAGGCAGAATGTGGCAGCCATATCTCTTATGTAGTCCCAGTAGTGTAAAGAATGGGACGGCTCCCCTCTCTGAGAGAGCCTGGGAGGTGGAGTGGGACTGAACTCTAAGAGCTCCTAAGTGTGCACAGAGTACGAATGCCACAAGGCTGGCAGAGCAGGGACATAGCTATCTATGGTGCAGCAGGTGCAGTGGCACCAGAGACCAAAGGTTGAATGGGGGCCCAGGCTTGGATTTTTTTTTAACACAGTGCTTGTCTCGTCCTAGCTCTGTGTGTACTCTTTGGGGTGGATGGATTGTGTAGGGAGTAGGAAAAACGAGACATATAGTAGAGAGGAATGGATTGAAAGAAAGGGAGGGGCTGAAAGGAAGCAGAAGAGAGCACAAAATGACAGAACGAGGGTAAGGGATAACAAGCGCGAAAGGAGATACAGAGAAGCATAAGGGGCAAGAGAAGAGAAATAAGCCAGAAATAGGGATGCCTGGGAGAGAAGGAGATATGGGGTAAGTGAGAGACCGGAGAAGAGAAGAGATTGGCATAGAAAGGGCATAGGAAGGCGAAAGACTGAAAGGGAGGAACGAAATGAGAGGGTAAACAGAAAGGGACAGTGAGGAGACAAGGAAAGACAGGTAGAATGAGGAACTTGGAAACTTGTGACAAGGGATGCACCTAATATTAGTGCTTAAGAGTAACAAGGACAAAACTAGATGCCCAAGGGGTCGAGGGCAATATTGCTTAACGAAACAATAATCATGTGCAACCTATTGGAATAATTCCCTATGGTGGTTGATCTAAGGTAATCTGATCAATTACGAATTTGCTCTATTTAATATGTAGCATTAAATAGTGGTATTAGAATCTACGTATCCATGGAAATGATCACATTACCATAGAGCTACATCATAGGTAATGTTCCGAACGAGTCCCATGGGACAATTGTTTTGATAGCCTGTTATTATAGCAGCAGGTGCACTGGCACCTGTGCCCATCAGGGTCAGACTGGCACAGAAACTAGGCCCGGGCACCAAAATAAAAGTGTCCCTCATTAGTGAATTAGAAAGCTAAAAAGGTGGCCCATGTTTGCCAATTTGGGCAGTTTTCAGGCAATCTTTTCTTTAATAACTGGGAAATTAACAGCACAAACCGGCCCACTAGATGATAAAACAGCCAATAAACGCTGCACACACTGGCCTGTCAGACCAGCCCTTGGGGCTTGATGACCCTATATGATAGGCAAGCCCCACCCTGGTATCCCTGGTTGTGAGGGACCCACTGCCCCCAAATTACACCCGTATTTCAATCTCGGCTCAGGGTGCGTAAGGGCGCATTTTCAGTGAGTGCATAGAGCTTGCTGAGACACCCTGGTTACACGAGGCCCAGGGGGCCGTAAGGCACAGCACAGAAACGCACCACAGGGTGGTCTGGAGAAGCGAAAGAGAAAGCTGGTCGCCGGCCATAAGTGGACAAATTGTAAGTTTCAGGAAAGGACGCCTCGTGTCTCTTTCCATTCCGCTCCCTGCGCTAGAAATAGAGCCTCGCTGAGCTGTGTTGGTAAATATTATCACCAGGCACGCCGAGCTGCAGTGACTCAGCCCTTCACCTGCAGCGTGACTAACCCCGGCAGACCCAGGGGACTCCGGGCCCTCTCATGATCGTGTGACCTGGGAGTCATGAGAAAAGAATCCGCACAACAACCCCGGCACGTAAAGAGAAACCAGGAAAGGCGAGAGGGGACGGCTAGAAGGAAACAGAGGTAGCTGAGAGACTAAGGAAGAGGCAAAGGAGCAAATGGAAGAAGGGGCAAGATGAGACAGATACCAGGCCCCAGGAAACCGAGAGCTCGGGTGCGTGAGAGAAAAAAAACACATACATAGCGCGGGCTGGGCGCACGCCCCACAGGAAAAAGAAAAGCGACCATAACCAGGGAGGGAAGAAAGAAAGCAGAACCAAAACAACCAATAGAAACCATCCTAGGGTATAAGCAGGGCCACTGGAATTATGCAGCAGGGGACAGTCAAATTATGCGGCAGGGTTGAGGAAATTTTGCAGCAAGAAAAGGCAAATTATGCGTGATTATGCGGCACAGTTTGTAATAGTATTACAATTACATTATTTTGTCATTTCTAAGCTTGTTAACACTGTCTGGGCTTAGTTGTACCTCATTAGTACCGTTTAACACCCAAATATAGCAATAAGCTTCAGAAAGGTGGCCAGTCAACCTTTGCAAAGGGCCTTCCATTGCTCAGCAACACGTGTTGCTTTGTTTTTAACAACTTTTTAACTGTTTGAGCTTGAAACAATTTTTTTGTTAAAATCTGCAACTTATGTAGCAGATAATGAATTATGCGGCAAATTTACAATTATGAACAAATTGCCGCACAATCGCAAAATTCCAGTGTCCCTGGGTATAAGGAAGAAGAAGGGAATATGAAGAAGAAAGCAAAAGAAACACTGGATAAATACACAGGCAGAGTCGAAACGAGACCAATAAAATACCACAAAAGTGAAAGAAATAAAGAGTGACCGAAAAAGCAAATAAACACAACACATTGAGGCAAGGCTGCAGTACAGTCACGCAAATCAAAACGTAACATGTGCCTTCAGTGAGGCTGGGCTGCAGTGGCACTATTCTAACTAATTTGCAAAGATTTACCTTCACTCCTTGGGTGTATTTACTAAGATTTTGCACTGTGTTGACACAAATCACTGCAAAATCTTTTTGCAAAGCGCTGCTTTGCAATAATTACCGTCAAAAGGGCGTGCCATGGGTGATGCATAGGCGTTCCCATGCAACTGCCTATGGGTTTTGATGCAAAATTATATCTACTAAAAAATAAGTGGACAGGATTTTGCATAAAAATAACACCCGTTTGAAATAGGCACTATCAACAAAAAATGCTTTTATTTCTCCTTTCTTTTCTGACTTTGTATGTATGCTGAACTATGCAGCACACATACAAAGTATGAAAAGTTTTAAAGTTACTGTAAGTGTAGTATTTTGTGCTAGAAGGGTACCCTTTCAGTACAAAACTTATAGTATACTCACCTCACGCAGACACCTTTGCACTATGGTGCAAAGGTGTGTACGTAGCACTGGATTGTGTGCCGGCGCTAGGGTGAGAGGAGGAGAGTGCCATATCTCTGTAGATATGGTGCTTTTCTGCTCTCTCCGTAGGCAACTCAGTGCAGCATTTTTGGCTGCTGCGTTGCTTGAGAATTTTGTAAATAGACCTCCAGAAGTCGACTAGCACAGTGCACTAATTACATTTAAGCTCATCCGAGGGGTATAATCTTAACACAGAGCGCTCGTTTGAACAGTTAATACAAGTATACGTGTTTAGCAACCACCCTAGTGTAAAGCACTTAGGCCCTGGAAGGCAGTAGAATCAGAAGAAGGTAATAAACAAAAAAACACATGAGCAACATGACCAAAAGAGCAACAAATATTGATTGTACACAAATAAAAGATGGAAAGGAAAACACATTTTTTAAAAAGAGGAACAAAAGTGGAAAAAGAGGGAGATGAAATGAGTGGAATGAGATGAATTTAAAGAAAAAAGCTAAGGACACTGGGTGTAAGCGAAAGACGAAAAAGAGAAAAAATAGCAGTGATAACCAAAAGAGGAGGAAAGTGAAAATAGATAACAGAAAAAAAACGGACAATAGAAACTAAGAAGGAAAAAAAACAAAGATGAGAACGAAAGGCACCAAAACAAGGACAAGTTTAAAAAAAAAAGAGAGAATGACCAACGAGTATGGACAAAAAAGATAGTAAAATATACAAGTTAAGGAAATAAAGAGACAGAAATAAACAAAGGGAAATAAACAAGGAGACGCATGTAAGGAAGGATTAACTAATGAGATGAGTAAGAATAAATAAACTGAAAGAAAAAATAGTGAGAGAAATACAAGAGCAAGAACAAAAACAATGGGGCATATTATCAACGGCCAGCGATAATTATCGCTGGCCGTGCATAGCGATAGATTTCCTATCGCAGGCTATCTCCGGAATTTATCGCCCTGGTAGCGCGTTATTAACAACGCGTTTCTCCAGGGCGATAAAAATTCCAGAGATAGCGCGCTTATCGCCGCTTTGCAGGGAACATCGCTGGTTTTCCAGCGATGTTCCCTGCAAACGGCGATATCCTGCTGATACGACCCTGTGGTCGTATCAGCATAATCCACCCCTATGTCACACATAGGTAAGTCAGGATTTTAGCAGGCGTTAGATTTTGGCGAAAACGTCCGTTTTCGCCAAAATCTAACGTATGCTAAAATCCTGTGGGCTGCCTTGTAAATATCGCGATGTGAACATCAGCGATATTTGCAAGGTAGTCCATCCGGGTACGCCCAGTGACGCCCACTTTGCATCTCATTAGAGATGCAAAGCTGGGTGTTAAGGGAAGGGCGCTACGGCAAGGATTCACGCGATAGCGTGACCTTGCTGATAAGGCGATAAAATTATCGCCGCTTTTCGGCCGAAAATGGACGCAAAAGCGGCGATAATTTTATTGCGCCGCCTTGATAATATGCCCCAATGTTTGTAATTAAATCAAGGTGAGAATGGACAGGAAGTGGGTAAAGGAGGAAGAGCTAGAAAGAAAATGAACAATGCGTGCTTACACAACATAACACATAACCCTGAGTCATTGAGAGCAAAACCTGCCGAGCCAGTTTCAGTTACAGGAACTTGTCCCAAGATGGGCTTTATGTTTGTTTACTGTATCTGCAGAGCGTGTCGTCTATAATCTGCGAAAAAAGACATTCATTCTTACTAGAAAAAAGCAGATGACATCACATCATATGATCAGGTGAGGTGGGGTTCTGGGAAGCAAAGAGCATCAGCTCAGTGCTACTTTGCTAAAATTAAATAAATAAAGATCTCTCTGACGTGGCATGGCAGGATCAGAGTTCAGTCATCCCAGTTTTGAACTTTGGGGTCTCTGTACACTTGTTGGTCTTTAAGCATCAACTCGAAATATTTCAGTTCATACCTGCACAACGCAACAAGAATCTTCATAAGTTTGAGCCCAATACCCCGGTGTTGGACAAGCTTACCCGTGTCTGTATGAGGCTGGTCTCAATAGCAAGCCAAGGAACATGCTCCAAAAGGAAATGGATGGTTGCGGCCATCTTGACTTCGGAATTGCCAAAAAAGACTTGCCTGCTCGCACAATCATGGCTCAAACGACTCTCACTCGCAAGTCACATTGGCTTGCATACGTTTCCTGCTAAGCTATCTCACATGTTCCTTTTCACAGTCTGCTTCTTGCTAATGCTGCAGCACAAGTGCCGGGCCTTATACATGACACCAAAACAAGTGACCTCTCCACCAACACATATTTGTGATAACAAATAAGTATCTACATTCTTGACCAACCAGAAAGCACTTTGGGGCCTCAGCAAGAGGCAGGAAAGAGCTATGTTGATGATGTAATACAATACAATTCTATACAATACAATTCTAGTGGCTACTAAGCTTCAGCATTTCCTCTTTGCAGCAAAGAGCATACAAAGTCTGCACCCCTTAGTCCTGTGTTGGCCAAGCTTGGCTGTGTCCTTGTGTTGCGGGTCCCTTAAAACCAGGGGTGTAGATTCCATTGGTGCAGCCGGTGGTGAAGCACAGGGGCCCAAAGGCCTTAGGGGCCCACCGGACCCTGATTATTGCTGTATTTTATAGTTCAAACAGCAGCCAAGGGGCCTACTTCCTTCCTTGCACTAGAGTCCATGATACACTGGGCCACACTACTGTATAAACCCTTCTTTCCTTGAGTCTGTCTTGCCAGTGGTTTACTGTCGCTGTGTCAGCAGGGGACATAGAGAGGCTTCAACGAGTACTCCTGTATTGTATAAGCTTCGCTGTTTCCCCATGCAGCAGATGCTTTAGAAAGTCTTATGCCACTGCTCCTCTGTTTGCCAAGCATCACTATTCCCAAATCATTATGGCCGAAAAAAAGTCTCACTGGTCTTTCAGGGGTGACTCAGTTTTGTTGTCGCTCTAAGTAAAATATGACTTTTAAAATGTACTCCTCTGAGGACCCTGTTGGCCAATTTTCATGCTTTGGGTGTTCAGAGCAGGAGACAGTAAAAATCTACTTCCATCGCTCATGTATTAGCCAAGCTTTCTTTTCGAATACAAACAATTCTTAATCTAATTTAAACTCAATTGTTCATCTTTAATATTTAAAAAATGATTTTAAACATATTCAGCAACCCAGTCTGAGATGTGTGTATTTGTGGCTGGCCCTAAATATACATGTAATCACAGAAGTGTACTGTCATTAAGTCACTCCAGCATTAGGCAGAGTAAAACAGAAGGGTTAGCATTAAACAAAATCAAAATAATTATCCTGAAACATAACATAATCTAATATAACAGCGTAGCATAGTATAACATTACTTCTGCGTTAGCCCAGCTTCCTTTTTTAGCTGTGACGCAGGAAGCCTAGAAAGCCTTCTCCCAATACACGTGGCAGACAAGCTGTATCATCTCCTCTTCCTGTACAAACAATGGTACATAATGTCTACTTACTCCAGTATTTTTCAAACTTTGTCTTCCTTCGGGCGAGGTGTAGTAGAACATCTACTCCATTTACTCCTGTCTTAACCAGGCTTCATTTTCTCCTTCTGCAGCACGAGGAATATCGTTGTGTTGTGTGGCTAACACAGGAGTACTCTTTGTACTCCTGTGTTAGCCACACAGAAGTTTCTTCTTCTGCAGCAGGCAGAACAGAAAGTCTACTTCAATTACCTCTGTAATAGCCCAGCTTTAGTTTCTCCCTCTGCAGTGTGCAGAACAGAAAGCCTACTTCCAGCTCCCTTTACTCCAATTAGCAAAGCGTCGTAACTGACAGCCTACTTCCTTTACTCCCGTATTGGCCAAGATTCAGTTCCTCCATGTGCACCAGGAAATACAAAGTTTGCAGCATTTACTCCTGTATTAGCCAAGGTTCTTTCTGTCCCATTAGCTAGATTATAATTTCTACTTCCAGTGCCTTCAAAACAGCATGGAAATCAGACATGAACCACAAAGCCTACATCTCCACCTATGCTCATGATGAGGCCTTCAAGAAATCTGGATCCCAAAACATAAAGTTTTAAGACATGGGTACTCACAAACATTTTCCCTGGGGCCAAAAATCATGGCCAGTGGTGTGCCCAAGGCCACATTGATGCCAGCAGGGAGGAAGAGTGGGGTGTTGGAGGGAGGGATGTAAGGGGGTATTGGGGAAGAGGAAGTATGTATATGGTTGCCCTCTAAGTTAAGCACCTAGTCTCTAGAAGAGTCATAGACTTGACAATAGTGTGTTGCTGTATTTGAATTGCTATCCCTGTACCGCACCTGCACCTTGGGGAAAGCACTCTCTGCTTACTATTGCAACCTTGGGAGAGTCAAGTGTACAAGGGAAGTAACTTGATCATTGAATGGGAATAAAAAAGAATTGCACAATGTGGAATCAGAAAACGTAGGATTAATCATGGCTTCCTCACTGGACCAAATTGTGTAATCCTAGGCAATTCTTTTATTCCACTTTCCCAACTTTTTAATCATTATCACATATAAGAGCACCTCGAAATACATGAGTTAAGGATCTGTGCTGTACAAACCCACTCTTGTGTTTAGTTTAATAAACTTTGTTTTTATCCATGTGTAATAACAACTCAGAGGGTCCACCTGACAACTGAGTTGCCTCTCTATTCACTATTGCCATTGTTGTCGGTGGGATGAGGCATGAATGTTTCTACTTCAGTTTTGAAATCACTTAAAAAAAATACTTCTCAATTCCTTATAATTTGATGTACTAAGGTGAACTGCTTCTGCACGTTAATGAAATACACTTTTTAGACTAATGAAGAGACTATATCACATTTTTGCATGTTTGCTGCAAGATGACTTTAAAAATGAAGGTGTTCCTAAAGTTAAGTGGTGCAGGACACCTTCTTTGTTTCTTTTCTTTTTCTTCAGTTAGCCTGTAGATAAATCATTGCACGTTTACTTTGCATCTTTTTTAATGTTAGTGCACTGACAAGTAAACAGCAGGCCAGTACAGCAGGTCACCAGGGGGTCCCCCGTAAAGGCCAGGGGGCCCCATGTAAAGGTCTGGAGGAGGGCCGCATGTGGCCCCTGGGCAACACTTTGAGTATCACAGTGTTAGGAGATATTTAACCCTTCATAACTCGTCTGGCCTGCAACTGAGCCAGAAAAGATGCAAAATCTCTCAGACTCACTGCAGACAAGAACATCTACTTACAGAGTTTTAAAAAACAAAGATAGTTCAGTACCAGGTCTCTTTTTTACATAGATCAAAACCCGTCCTGGCCACAGCAACATCCCTATACTAACTGGAGGGTGGCAGTGCCCTATTTACTCGATTTTGACTGCATAGAGGACCCGGTAAGGTGTGTCTTGTATACTGCCCAACTCCAGAAAAGTGTGTCTTGCATACTTCCCAACTTATTCCAACACTGATGGGCCTGCATTGGCCAGCACTTCCAACCTATACAATCTTAGAGAACTCTTGCTTTACTTATAAAGCAATAACAACTGGCTTCCTAGACAAAAACACAACCACCTCAGACAGACAATGCAATACGAGAAGACGCAAAACTGCCAGATTCAAAATAATTAAACATAAGAAAAGAAATGCTAGGATGTAGGCTTTCTCTATTTATGCACCTTAGGCTAGAAGAACAGTCCCTGCATATTAGGATTTCCAAGTCACTCTTGCTGTTTTGAAAGAGCTAGAAATGTATCTCTGCAGAGGGCACCTACTCAGTTGCTGATAAAGAGCCTCCTATCTCCTCTAACCTTCATGACAATACCGAATATACTAACCTTCCCCTCTTATTGCACACAATTGTGAATTGTCTTATATCTTCCCAGGCAGAGGACCAGTAATTGTTACCTGCTCTACTGCTATATACAGTACTCTTTTGTGCCCTTGCTAGATTTGTTCTCTGCCAACCCATGCATGCTGCCCACCATGCGCATCTGATCATATCACAACAAGGTTCAGCTAGAGTGAGGGCTCCCAACCAGCGCTAAAGGCACCTTACTGACTCATTGAGATATCCAGAGTGGCAGCTCCTTGTTAAGGTGGAGGAGCGTCGCCCCGCTGCTCTTTCAGCAGTGCAAACATGAAAAATAAAATTATAATAAAGCAATGTTATTATAATTGTATTTTTCATCACGAAAAGCCAAGTCTCGGGCAGGGTGGACAGCAGCAGGGAGGAGGAGTGGTGGGCACTGTATGTCGGTTTGGCCGGCTGTCTTAGGACGGCAATACTGACATGCACACTTAGATTTCTCCAACCCGAGCTGTGTTGCACAGCCGGGTTGAGAAAAGGCACAGGCTCCCAGGGCCTGACTGAACGCCAAAGCAGCACACTCAGACCAATCCCAGCGCTTCTCTCATGCTGGATAATAGTATTGCCAGCATGAGGGCAACGTCTGCATTGGCGTACGGGAGTCTGGGAGCCTATGCACCAGCTCATGACTGTCGGGAGTTGACAAGAGCAGAAGAGCACTGAGGCGGCGGCCGGCAGGTAAGTATTCTTATTTTTTTTCTCCCCTATGCTGCCACAACACTTTTCTTTAACAGCAGCCGCCACTGAAGTCCAGTAATTTCTGCCCAATCCACACAGCCGTAGACCAGAAGTGGCCAAATATTGAATATTGAATGTGGCCCATGATCACCTCCCAGACCCACCAGAATACGAGAACACCTACCCGCTGAGGACCCCAGACTCCATTAAGCAACAGTCAACCATTGACATTGGAGGAAACCTTCAGAAGTTGGTATGGAAGCTAAACGTCTCATTCCCTCTCCCTCTAGCACCTCTCTGCTTTGGGTGGATTCAGTCCTCCTAAGGGGGTATTACTGAGGAGTGTGTTTTCAGCACAGAATCACCATATGTTAACCAAAGAACAGCAGTGCGCCAAGGCAAATTCAGTCTAGAATGACTCCCCACCTAAAATCCGCCTGCTGCTTCCCATTTCTTTACTTCTGCCCATAAGTCCCAGCCCCCCTTTCCACATGTACTTTTTGTCCATTTCAACACCATTACAATGTTGAAAAGTGACGAACTTCAATTGAAAAAGAGGGACAACGTCCAAGTTCCTATTGAAATACATAGTTCAGGACGTATTTTGAGAGACAAGCATGCACAATGTCCCCCAGTGGGTTTTGTTTGGGAAGTCAAAACTCTTAAACGTTATATTATGCTATCTAGCGAGGCATTTTAGTGGTCAAAATTTACAAAGCCATCACAGGCTGACCTATATGTTTGAATCTGTGGTTGTAACAAGTCTACAGGGCAAGCGTGACTCCCATTTCATATTTGTTTGATGATTTCCTCTAAAGCGCTACCGTATATGAGCTGGTAGCCTAGTAGCTAATAGCCCCTGTTACGTTGTAATAATGTCATACTAAGTTCCATGTCTTTCCTGTATGAAAGCTCAAACAAAAACATTAAAACACTCTTGAAAGAATCATATTGCGGACCGTTCCTTTGCCTGTCTAAAGGATGTACTAGACTTCCTGGAAACCCATAAGAATCCAGCTGAGGTTATGTTTGGATTAGAATTGGATTCCTAGAGCCAAGATGCCTCCAGGTATACATTACGGTGTACAATTAGAATTATATTAAAATCCATTGGAAAATTAATATGGGCAGAAAAGCTAACCATTATCGGATTCTGGTTCTTAACATTAGGATTTTTCTCCACCAAAGAGAGACATTTTCGGTGGAATGGTTCCAGGGTTACCACCTAGTGCAGCCCATGCGCCACTAATTAGGTTTCCAGGGACACCAACTGACTCGGCCATCTTATCTTTGAAATTAGGTCTTTTCGAAGCCTTCTTGGAAATCACTTGTTTGCACAATCTCTTGAGCCCATCTTCGCTGTTGGTAGGGGCCTGGATTTTCGAAAGGTCGTTTATTCGGTGTGGGTGGAGGTGGCGAGATTGAGAGCCAGTATCACACTCAACCAGGTGGCCTGACTGAACGTCACCACGCACGCACTGCGTCAAGAAAGAGGAAACCACGGCTCAGGCCGCAGGGCTTTGATTTCTCCTTTCATTCCTGAGCTGCGCAATAAACCGACTCCACTGCCGAGGATCCCTGGCAACGGCGAGGAATATTATGGCCTATTTGTGATGGTTACCAAGTGAGCGAGAGCGCAGGTAAACAAACAGGTAGAGCAAGGTGCTCGGAGAGGAGAGAATCTGAGTAATCCTTTCTGAAGGGCCCAGAGGCCGCCGAGAGGGAAGAACAGCAGGGAATCAGCAGGCCTAATTCCCCCAGGCTGTGCCTCTACCCGCCAGCCTCCGAAGCCGTGCACTTCAGGAGATGTGTACGCTCAAATAGCTCACACGTGTCGTGACGCGCAGCTCTTGTATACGGGACCCACACATTGAGTGACCAGATTTTGGAAACCAAAAAAAGGAACTTTTCGCAAAAATAGAAAAGAGCTACAATTTTACTTCAACCTAGGGGTATAGAATGCAGGGGTTATCAAAATAGAAACATAGGCGAGGCACTAAGGAAATACATAAAAACTCAATTTTAAACTCAGTATCATGCATGTTAATTACATTGCTTTCTAATAAGAGGTGCTAACTGCTTCTGCTTTGGAACACTTAAAAACGAGCCTCCCACTGTTTTTAGTGGACTATCACTGAAAATCGGACCTGAGGCAAATGTGCAGAAATCTGCTCAGGCATCTGGGGGAAAACCAGGAATGTCCCTGCAAATCCGGGACACCTGGTCACCCTACCCACACACTGCTCCAGTGATGCACCTCAATCCCGAGGAATAGCTCCACATACAAACACACTCACATGCGTACATTTCCCTGCCTTTCTGATAGACACAACATTGGTATTATACATTGGATAGGCTACCACCTGACGTGTATTATAAGGACATTGGAAGACACTGAGGAGTTCCATGACCTCATAGAGCAGTGGTCTTCAAACCTTTTAATTCCGCGCCAGTGTAGAAAAAAAAATCTCCGGGCCCCCTCACAAAATGTTTCACAATTATTCTACTAAACTCCCGATGTTTAAATATGTCTAGACCTATTTAAACATTGCAGCTAAGTTCTGTCACTGTTTTAGAAATCAAAACAATAAAGACCTGGCTACATGAGAGTTTCTTTACTGTCACCTTCAGTCACTGCATCAAAAGATAACTCTGTAGGTTAATGCACTTGCTGGGATCAAAGAGCGGGGCTTCCTCAGCGCTGCGTTGGTTCTCTCCCAGAGTGCAGCGCCGGGGGGCACCCAGCACTTGAGGCGCATGCTCTGTTTGCAGGGAATAAGGCGCACAACACACGCTGGTTCAACACGAGAGCCCCACACACACTGATCCTGGCTACCTTGGGGAGACATGAAGCGCTCATCACGCGCTTTGCTAAGAAGGTTAGAATGGCCAGATTCAGAGTCCCACGGTAGGGTGACTTAAATACATTCTTTTCTGGCCCTGAGATTGTAAGAACAGGGGGCAAACCTCAGAACTGGACATTCGATAATACCTCGAGTGAGGAGGAAGAGGGGCAACAACCACATAACCCTGGCAGAGTAAGGTTTGACTCACATTCCAAATCTAATGAGGATTTGGGTGCCCTGTTGCGTTCTTTTTTAGGACAAACTCACAGGGGCAACAGAGGAGGAGGGGCACAGAGGGGCCGAGGTCGTGCCGGATTGAACCAGGGACAGCAATGGCCAATGTTTTCACCGCGGATAACCCGCAGCCGGGGCAGGAACATAGTCATGAATTTATCAGACTACGAACTTACACGGAATGAGATTAGGGTCCTTAACAAAGGATTGGGATTTGTCCCCACTCCCCGTCATGATGCCTTTAAGTGTAGGACGGAATTTCATGAAACGATGAGAAAAATTAAACTTAAAACATTTTTTGCTAATAAAGATTTGGAACCAGAATCTTTATTTTCGACTAATTTGCGACGCCCTTCCCAGTTTTGTCCACCAAGTTCGTCAGTGGGACCTGAGGTTTTGGTATTTGAACAAAAGATCTTGGGAGAAATTTTGAAATTAGAACAACTAGAACAACGAAACGTCTTTAATAACATGAGCCATGAAGATTGGGAAGCAGTTAAGACACTACAGGATAATGAAGCCATAACCATAAAGTCCGCGGACAAAGGCGGGGCGGTTGTAGTTATGAATAGTACAGACTATGATAACGAGGTGTTGAGATTGTTAGGTGAGCGTAAGAACTACCTTCCCCTCACCAGAGACCCTCTGGGTGAATTACATGACTTGATTACTAAGATGGTGGCTGATGCCAGGAGCAAGAGTTGGATAACTACTAAGGAGGCCGAGTTTCTGGTTAACATCAAACCCAGAACCCCGGCCTTCTATATACTACCAAAAGTGCACAAAATACAGCGGCCCCTCCGGGCGCGCCCTATAGTGTCGGGAATTTCCTCTATTCTTGAACCATTGTCCCAGTTTGCGGATTTCTTTTAAGAGAGTCTGTTCTAAAACAACCATCGTATGTGCGGGACACTACAGATATTTTGAACACTCTAAATGATTTGGTTTTTGACTCTACACAGCAATTTTTGGTGACAATTGACATTGAGTCATTGTACACCAGTATCCCCCAGGAAGCTACGCTGGTGGCAGCAGCTAGAGCCCTGGGGGCACAAGAATGGTTTTATGACACTCCTCAGTCGTTTGTGCTCCAGTGCATAGAATTAGCATTAACACGTAACTATTTTTGTTACAAGGATGACCTATACCTGCAAGTGTCAGGGACATCTATGGGTGCAACTTTTGCGCCCAGTCTGGCCTGCATCTATGTGGGCCAGTTTGAGGAACACTTCCTGAGTGATTCGTCAAATCCCTTCCAGAGACATATTTGTCTCTGGAGGAGATATATTGATGATGTGTTATGTATCTGGACAGGAGCAGAAAGTGTCTTGGATGACTTTCTGGAATGGTTGAATACCCGTGATACATGTCTGCGGTTTACGTGGACAAAAAGTAATCAACATGCTGTGTACTTAGATTTAGACATTACTGTACAGGAGAAGAAATTATGTACCATGGTTCATCAGAAAGGGACCGACAGGAATTCATTGTTGCATTATCAATCCTACCATCCTAGAGCCTTGAGGGATAATTTACCTGTTGGCCAATTTTTGAGATATCGACGTAATTGCACGACTGTGGAGTCTTTCTCACAGCAAGCTGAAGATCTGTCAGAGAAATTGATGCAGAGAGCTTATCCTAAGAAGATTGTTAGCAGGGCCTGTAAAAGAGCGCGTAACACTCCTAGGGAGGCATTATTGGAAAAGAATATAAGAGAACGACCTGATTGCCTTCCGGTGGTTATGACTTTTGACCCCCTAGCCTCTAAGGTTAGACATTTGATCCGAAAACATTGGTCAATGCTGTCGACTGCTGATTTCACGATGCCCCAACCCAGATTTGCATTTAGGCGTGCAAGTAATCTAAAGGATAAACTTGTACATACACGCCCAATATTGAAATCAAAGATTACTACGATGCCAGCAGGACATTATCCATGTGGTAGTTGTTCAGTTTGTGCATTGACAGAGAAAATCAATATGGTACAGTTAAGTAATGGGAAAATATGGCATTTGAATAAATTCTCGAACTGTAATACAGTAAATGTCATATACAGATTGACGTGCCAGTGTGGGTTACAGTACATTGGCCTTACGACCAGAAAAGTCAAAGTGCGGATTCAAGAGCACTTAAGTACCATTAAAGCAGGCAAACTCACGACACGCCTGGTACAACACTTCAATGAACATAAACATGACCCTCGAGCATTACGGTGGGTGGTTTTGGAAAGAGTGATGGCCAGCAGTGACAATATTGAAAGAGTGTTGGCAAATAAAGAAGCCCGTTGGATTTTTTCAGAGGGTGTAGATCGAATTGGATTGAATGATCATATTGAATGGAACAAAGTCAGTAGATGGTAGGACTTTACGATTGGCTAGTCCATTGAGCAAAGATATGAATGTACAATATAGAACTTCAATAAACAAAACATTGTGACTATGAAATACACACAAACTGTAACAATATGTATAAATATATAGTATATTTACGTCCCTCGATGAATTCCTGTTGGCAGTAATCAAAGATATGATGTAGAAGACTGATTAGTATGGAAATGACCTTTGTTGTGAAAGAACAGTTTAATATGGAAGTTCACTAGAGAAAATACACATAGGGTGAACGAAAATGGAGAAAGTAAATCAGCTGGGTAATAAGATATGTGGAGCGTAGGATTGATGTTCATCTGTAGAAAGCTCCCATAAAGGAGCCGTTCCAATATGGCCGCCGTAGTGGGGTGGAAAGTGAGTTGAGCTGTATTACAACGTGGGGTCACGTGGTCTACGCGCTATTGGCGCGCAACACAGCGACGGCTTAAATTTGTCCAGAAAGCCGGTTTACAGCGAGGCTGGAACGAGATGCCGCTGTAGGAGATTCTCGATGCGGTAAGAGTAGGCTGGGGCTGGGATTGATTTGGAAGTTTAGCAGAGGTTTCCCGGAGGATGAACGGAAGAATGTGAGTGAAAAGTCTCTTATTCAAGTGAAGGAGACGGTCTGTTTTAGCCATTATGAAGGAGGCCAATGATAAGGGGCTCACATGTTGTAGACAAGTTGTAGTTGGGTAACGATATATACATATTGACAAGGCAGTGTCAAGAAATGAACGTTTGTATATGTTATGGGACTGAGATATGCCATGACATTTTAGGCACTTCTAGATGAAGAGGTTAGGTACTTGTCGATTATACAGCTGATGTATGACATTGTTTCCATAGGTGAAATTGACAAGCAACGGCAGTGCTTTTTAAAGAAGGTATAATAGTGATGTATACACCCCTTCTTGGTCTGGTGCAGGCTGGTATGAAAGCCCCCTGCTGATACTGGGTAATTATATATGTTTGACTTTTAAAAATAAGATATATATTACCTCGTTGTGGGACTGTGTTTGGTCCGGTTTTTTAATGAGAGTGAATCACTGTCTGTTTTGTCTTCTCAGCCAACCCGCATTCATTATTAAAAAGATATTGTCCTGAAATGCGAGTGATTGGAACCCCACGCCCTGATGAATTTGCCATAGTATATGTGATTGGCAATGAAACATGTTGGCCTTCTTGGAAAAGGTTAGCAACATGCAGTGCTTTTAACTTGAGCAAGCTCACTTTTTCAATTAAAGGGGGTAATACGACAGTGAGTCTTGACTTGCTTTTAATAGTATTTGAGCACATGGTTCTTTGCTCAGCACGGGTTTCTTGGTTTGGAACAGTTGATGCCCTTTCTCTGTTTTCCTTGCTTTCCTTTTTGGACACTAATTCCTTTGTTCTAGTGAGTGGGTAACCGATGATGATATACGTGGGCACACTGGCGAGAACCTGCCGGTAGCCCTTCTTGGTGTTGCATACGTGAGGTGCCCGCTCACTCTTTTCACTTACTTTGGTAGTAAGTTTTCTTCACTCACATGTTGTGACGGAGGGAATAGTTGGCGGGGTGGCTTAATCGACAGTGATTCTTCCCTTTTTTTAAGTACTGATTTCAGAGTTTGGGACTGCAGGCAATTGGACGGGGTGCCATAGTGGGAGTAAAAATGAAACTCACTTTTGATGCAGTGACTGAAGGTGACAGTAAAGAAACTCTCATGTAGCCAGGTCTTTATTGTTTTGATGTGTTGTGAGAGGAGGGTGGCCTGGTGATTTCCCTCTTGTGCTCCCTGTTGTGTATACTGTTTTAGAAATGCAAACAAATACATGATTTCCAAACATACTACTCTGGTGAGGCAGGCCTTACTAATGTGTAAAAGTATCGACAGTGTAATTATTCGAAATGGTAGTGGGGGTTTTGGAGAAAATTTAGAGTCCCTTCCCTTTTGACACCTCCTCCCAGCCAGGATTTAAATGACAAAGGATGTTAATGATGGCCCATTACTGCCGCTCATTTTTTTCGGCTGAAAACATAGCAGAATGTTTTTTCTGGCCAGAGCCTGGCACCCCCCCTGGGATGACTTGAGGCCCCCCCTAGGGGGGCCCGCCCCCCAGTTTGAAGACCTCTGATATAGAGCAACAAGGCTGAAGGCAGAGTTTTCTTATGAGGTCAGGGAACTCCCAGGTGACTTACAGTATCCTTTTAGTGTGTGGCAGAGGGTATTTTATTTCTTATAATACGTGGTCACACTGCCACATTTTCCACACACTGTTTACATTTTTGGGGCCTGATTCACAAAGATAAACTGAGACGAAAGTCTAACTTTACGGCTTTCGGTATTCACAAAGGGCATTTACGAGTAGTAAAGTTAGACTTTTGTCTCAGTTAAACTTAAGTTTTGGTCTTAAGTTCAACTGAGTCCAAAACTGAGACAAAAGTCTAACTTTACGACTTTCAGTATTCACAAAATGTATTTACGAGTAGTAAAGTTAGACTTTTATCTCAGTTTTGGTCTCAACTGAACTTAAGACCAAAACTTAAGTTTAACTGAGACAAAAGTCTAACTTTACTACTCGTAAATGCCCTTTGTGAATGCCGAAAGTCGTAAAGTTAGACTTTCGTCTCAGTTTACCTTTCTGAATCAGGCCCTTGGTGTCTTTCTTTTTCATGGTCATTGCAAAAAGATAGAATCAAAACAATCTGTACTGCAAAATTAAATACAAAAAAAATAACTTAGTATGTTTTGCAAAAAGATTTTAGAATGAGCTTTCTGTAAATGAGACTAAAAGCCGCTGTTGCTCTGATTGTGTGGAAGCATGCAGAAAATCTATCTTTCAGGTAATGACCCATAGTATAGAAACAAATACACATGTTGCCATAACTATTCTTTTATACTGATTACTTTTTCTTTTGAGAAAAATAAAAGAAGAAAAAGCTGGTTTTGTTTTCCTTGTTTAAACTGCAGCTGTAATAATGCTTTATAACCTGCCTTACTCCTTGGCTGCTGGCTCTTGAGAGGAGGAATTATGACTTCAGAACAAAACCGTAATTATTACAGTTGCGCAGTTTATTGCAGACTCCCATGTATTATTATCTGGGCCACTTTAATAATGTGACGGGAAGACAAAATTAAGCAGCAGAGTTGACTAAATTAGTGGCATGAAAAGACAAATTACGTGACATAATGCTGCACATTTTGTCATAGTATTACTTGATTATTTTGTCATTTTTACACATAGTAACACTGTCCGGGCAAAGGTTTCACCTTAGTACCAGTTTAGCACTCAAATACAGCAATAAGCAACTGAAAAGTGACCTTTCAGCCTCTGCAAAGGGCCTTTCTGTATGAGGCAGCACATTTTGCTGCCTTTTTAGTAACTTTTGATCCGTTTTACCGTGAATCAATTTTTTAAAAATATGAAAAAGATGGATTATGTGGCAAATGCATCAAATACCTAATTACATGGTAAACGGTGCAGCTGCAGAATCGCATAATACCAGTGACTCTGATTATAACCAAGGTAAACACAGCCCAGACATCACACTTATTTCTAGCAACAGCTCCAGTGGTTAACACCGCACCCAGGTTGCCACCCTCCCTAAACAACTGCCAAGGGGCCTCATGTCACGAGGCTGGCCTCCAGCCAGCCTTGTTTTTCCAGCTAGCAGTGTTCAGCATGGCGGGACTTGTAGTTTCATTTTCATTTTGTAATCACCAGTCTACATGTCCTGGCAAGTTAAGAGTTTTAGATGAACCAGTGAAGGTTACTCGCATGACTAGGACCAAATGACAGTGTTGATTCAAGCCTCCTTCGGTGTTGTTACTGGTTGAGACCATTTTCTATAAAACAATCTGCATTGAAGCGTGAGACCTCTGAAGGAGAGACCAACTAGAACAAAGTTAAAAATGTCTGCCTCAATCCAGCAGTTCCCAGTCTTCAGGTTGCAGCAGGCATCAAGCGGACCTGCACCCCAAGTGCTGCTTCCCATTTCCCAGATTTATGAATGACTAGCTGCTGCTGTCCAGATTTTTCATTTGCATTCTGTGAATTGCAGTGCTTGCTTTATAATAGAATAAATAAGTCTACAAGTCCCAGAATGCACCAGTGAACCTTGACTAGAGCAGTTAGTAATGCTTGGACCTGAAAAACTTGACATGGCTGCTCCCCTGAACTGATATAGGGAAAGAGCATAGGCAGGAGAATGTCGTTCTTCACAATGATAGAGGACTTTGAATGGCAAACTTTACAACTCTGAGCGGAAGCATGCTATTGAATTCATACATACTTGTCTGGCTGCACGAGCACACAACTCACTTTTCTGCCTACTTATTCACTCACTGGAAAAATCCCATACACTTGACCCAGCAACCAAGAGCAAAGGTATGCAAGCTCAAGCAAAAATAAGTGGTGCCCCTCAACAATTTGAAGAAGTGCTTCACCAAGGCGCGGATCACGTGGTCAAATTCCAACCTTTTTAAAGAGTTTGACAGTTGTATCCCTGATTCCAGAATGGTTACTTTGAAGGTGGCTGAGCCACTCCTGCTATCACTGACCGTACAGATTTCAGATGATCTCATTACATGAAAAACCCAAGAATCAACACAAAGTCCAATAGTTTTTAAATACTCCCGCACCTTTATTGTGTTTTGTTTTCACAACTAAATATCCAACCTTCATTTTGAAGTCATTGTTGCATTAATTAAGTCTACAAATCTGCAAAGGATTTTCTCCTCAGACCTGATCAGTAGAGCAGAGTTGATGTTGCCAAATCGTGCCATTATCCTTCAACATTTGTACTGGTGAAGAGAGTATTAAAGAAAAGACAGCCATCCAAGAGAGTGAAAAAATGAAAATGTGTGGGAGAAAGAGGAGATGAGAAAGAGAGGGATATGAATGAGAAAGGATAGAGTGAAAGGGAGTGCTAGAGGGCAAGTAATAGGAGTTTAAAAATCAAAGGAGAATTTGAGTGGGAAGGCTATGTTTGTGCTTGAGAGAGGAACCTCTCAATGAGAGAGGAGGGTGAAAGAGAGCACATGAGTGAGAATGGGATGGTAATATGGCTTTGTGGGACACAGGAGGCTCTTTAGGAGAAGGGTGAGAGAAGAGGAGACTAGAAGACAGGTGAAAGAAAGTTGTGAGAAGACAGTATGAGAAAGGATCCTGATATGATGGTCAAAAAGAGAGTAGTGTTTGGTGAGCTAGATGAAAGCTAGAGCGGTCGACCTTGAAGATGGGGAACCGGGTTTAAGTCTTGGCAGGGACGCTCAACATCCTGTGATTCTGGGCAAATCACTTAAACTCCCTGTGTCTAAAAAAATGAATGTGTCCTTCTATAACGCAACTGGTGCTCATGTAAAGCGCTCTGATACCTTCTGGTCAAGTTTGCGCTATATAAAACTAAAAAAATAAAGGAGCAGGAGGGTGAAGGAGCAGGGTGTCAGAGAATGGAGAGAAATGGGGCATGATACTGAAAAACCTGAGTTAGGAGTGAAAGAAAGAAGGGAATGTGAAGTAGAGAATGGAGGTGAGGGGATGAGAAAGGGAAATGTGTGGGAGTTTATGTTTAAGAAGAGGAAGAAGGATACATGATAGAAAAGAGAGGAGGCTGTGAAATAGGAGATACAGGAGATGGAGTGACGGTGTTTTGGTAAAAGAGTACTAGGTAGAGACTGAAGCTACCACCACCTAGGATGCCTTCACTTCGGATAATGAAAATCCATAGGCCTTAGGTGGTTAAGCGGGAGATAGGAGTAGTCGACTGCGGAAAGTAGGAGAAGAGGTAAGTGAGTGACTGAGGGTGTGAGAGTGGGCAATAAGTGAAGAGTGTGACTGAGAATATGTGTAAGAGAGTAGTTTGGGAGACAAGAGGGTGAGAGAGAGGTAGGATTGAATAAAGAGTGGAAGAGAGGCAAGGGTAAGAAAAGCGGATGAAATTACGAATTATGGTACAACAAGAAGAAAATGAGAAGCAACTGAGAAGAATAGTAGAAGAAAGCTGGAGGGATGAACTCAACAGAACATGTGAGGGAAATAGAGAGAATAGATAAAAAGAGAGGAAAAGAGGGAATAGATATAGAAAGTGAATAGACAGCAAGTAGGAGAGGGAGAGTATGTCATGAAGAAGGGGGAATATAGAGTCTAGAAGGTGCAGAGGAGAGTGTGAAAAATAAAAAAGCATAGCTGTGCATTTTTGGATTGTATACTTTATTCACAAGGAGGGTGTGAGAGAGTTTAAGGGGTACACCAGTCTTTACCGGGACCTTCCTAATGGACTATACTCCACCTACCAGAATAGACTTAGGGCCTGATTACGAGTTCAGTGGTCCCCCAAACCTGTAGTGGAGGTGCAGTGGCGGTCGTGGACCGCCGCAAAAGTAGTCCGGCCGCTGTATTATGAGTGCGGTGGTTAGACCGTGAGGAGACCGCCGTAACCGCCGAGGATCTCCACAGCAGCCCTGAGGCTGCAATATGGTTGGCGGTGCCACTGCGGTACCGCCAATCATATTACAAGTTTCCTCCCGCCTCACTTTTCATGGTGGTGAGCCCGCCGTGAAAGGTGAGGCAGGGAGGAAACAAGGGGGGGCCCTTGTGCCTCTGGGACTGGGGATACATGCAGGGGGGCACATGCTGTGCCCCCCTGTGTGCAAGCACCCCCTGTTCCTGCACGGCATGGTCTTAACAGTCCATGCCATGCAGGAATGGCCTTTGACGTTCCCATTGCGGTGCCTTTTTGAAAGACACCGCTGTGGATTGCCCGCCAGACTACAAAAATACTTGTAATCTGGCAGCTGGAAGGCGGTAAGCTTTGGTGGGGCGGTGGCATGGCAGCTCGCTCCCACATTGCCATAGTCGTAATCAGGCCCTAAGTCTGAAAATCAAAACAGAGTGGGACCCTACATGCAGATTTGGGCAGTCAGCTTGTTAGGACAAAGGCACACCTTGATTTAGAAGCACTCTCACTCACCAGTTGTTTGGTGAAATGCTTCATCATAGAGCCCTACCGATACTCAGGTATCAGGGACATGCTGCAACACTTGCATACAAGGGAGCACGATTACAGCAGTGAGGGACAATGAGGGAGGGGATCATCAAGAAAAGGTTTGTGATTTTAAAATTGCCTTTACAGTACCCTGGAATTCCCTTTATTCTTGGGTTCTGTTTTGGCAAGTTTAAAAACTGGTGTGGGGTTGAATGGGATGGGCTGGGTCGCTATTGTCCTTCTATCCACTTTTTTCTGTCTGTCTACGTGTTTCAGCCAAACCCCACAGGCTTTCATCGGGACTTTGGATTCCTGTTCCTCCCTACGTACAGTGGTTACCAATGAGAAACTTATGTACACTGTATTGTGTCATTCAGTCATCTGAGAGAAATCATACTCCGGTAATTCCAGTAAGGCTTATAGCCTAGAGTGAGCGTGCGCTCAGTGGGCTTGGTAGGAGGGGCATGCCTCCTAATGAAACTATCATTAGAGGTCCCCGCCTGCTTAAGCATCTATCCTCTGCTCCAAATGCCGCCCCTGTCATGAGGCTGCTGAGACAGTTAAAGCTGAGTTGGGGCCAGACTTAAAAAAAAGTGCTGGTGCTGCATTGAGCTCTCGCGCCAGCAGCACCTCTATAAAGCACTCTGCGTTGAGCGTGTTGCAGGTGCTGGCCCACGAGGGCTGCCATTAATTAATTTATCAAACACTTTCTTGCTTTAGGGAGTTATAGGAACATTGCTACAGCTGGCACAGTTAATGCACTTAAAAATAAAATAGGACTGTGCAGACAAATAAAAAAATATGTTTTAAAAAATCAAGTAACCAAAAAAGAACGGATTCCTAATTTAGTCGGGGAAGGCTGTGCAAAGAAAGGCAGAAAACGATAGAAACTGGAATCAGAAAAATCCGTTTATCAAAGAATACAAATGTTCAAAGATTTCAGGGTTTTATTTCCTATTCACCACACCTCATCCTTGCCACCACACTTGCACTGATGCTGTGATAGAAAGGAATGCTGTTGGCTGACTGCTAGTTGGCTGAAACCCATACCTAAAGCATATTTTGGTTCTTGATGCGTTATTTCAAAATAAAATTGGCTAGCTATTTTCTCCCACTAGGAAACAAGGTACAATATTGCTCCTGACCACTTTCAAGTAAACACCTTAACTCAGAACATCTTCCTGTGGCTGAGAATTTCCAAGAATCGGGTTCAACTGGTCCTCATCCAGGCTCTTGTGGCACCTGAAAAAGTAAAAGCAGGACATCCTCAGACACCGCCTGAGCCTTCATCCATTACAGCACTGGTGGGAAAACTCAATGTGCACATCTGCGAAACTAAGGAATGCACCAAATTCCATCTTCGTATCATAAGAAACAGCAGACACTTGTCCTCGATCAGACCTGAAACACCTTCTCCATGCACTAGTCATATGGAGAATTGGTTATAGAAACACCCAATGTGAAGGCCTCTCCAAACACCTACTTATATCAGTGAAAGCTATACTTCACTCTTCTGCCTGCCTCGTTGCTGGCTAGAGTACCTTTTACCACATCAGATCCTTTTTGAAAATGCTAAACTGGCTTCCTCTGGAGTCTAGGGTGACCAGAATTTTAAAGCCAAAAACCGGGACATTTAACGAAAATAGATGAAGGACAACAATTTTACTTTAAGCGAGCGGACAGAATGACAGCGCTCCTCAGCATAAAATTACAGAACAGGCAGTTAGAATATACATAAAATGCAATTTTTTAAACCCAGTAGCTTGACTGTTAATTAAATTGCTTTCTTGAAAGAACTGATAACTATCCCTGCTATGTAAAACATAAAAAAGCACCGCTCACTGTTTTCATTTGACCCTCTCTAAAAACTGGGACAGGAGCTAAATTTCCTGAAATCTGCCGGGACAGCTGGTGAACAACCGGGACCGTCCGGGCAAATCCGGCACGCCTGGTCACCCTACTGTAGTCCCAAAGCATGTTTACCGCGGCCTGCATCACCAAAAAGGCCCTTCACTCTGCAACCCACTCCTACCTAGCCTTCATACAGAGTCTGCCCAGCAGAACCAAAAACCTGAGGGGAAGAGCCATCCTCGTCTCAAACTTCACAGATTTAAGGAACCGTCTGCGAGGAAGAGACCCCGCTCAATCAGAGTGCTCAAAATGTGGCACTCTATCTCAGCTGAGATATGCACTGCCCCCTGCTTCTCTTTATTTCCGATCTCGCCTACTGGAGACCTTCTTATCTCACAGACACCTTGCCGCTAACCACCTGCCAAATACATGTCCTGTGTTAATTATGAAATGTTTGATCTGCTTTCCACTGTCCAATTTAACTATGTATTTGCCTGTTTTTGTCTGCTCTGTAAAGGCTTCGACACCCTCTCACTAGTTTAACCAGCACTATATAAAAACTTCAAATAAATAAACCCTGCTCCACTACATCACTGATGTAGCAAAATGATAGATACTCTGCAAAATGTGCTCAGGATTGCACCAAAAGTTGATTCATGCTAGTTGTGCAATAGATATAAAAATATTTTGAGCCAAGTGGGGCGTCCCATCCATACTCTTCAGGGGTATCAGCAGCCTATGTCATGGCCAAGCAGTTCTAATAGGAGTTAAGCGAGAAGAGCGGTTAGATCTCCATGTGCCAAAAAGGTTATTTTACTCTGTTGGTCAGGAGTCATCATGTGCCAATGGACCAGCACCCTTGTGGCCTTCTCCGTGACTGGTGCCAGCACAGGGAAGTCTCCTAGTGGCAGCCTGGGATAGAGTTTGCCCCTAAAAAGAGAGATAGCTGGCAGCACTAATAAGATTTCAGAGCTCCAGTTTTCGAAATTTGGGAGATAACACGTGCTCTTTATTTCACCACTGGCGTGCTTTGAATCACATGATATTTTATAGGCTTTTAAAGAGTAGAATAGTTAATTAGAGATATTTTTCAAGGCAAACTTGTGAGCTGCTATTAAAAAGTAGAGAGGTTGGCTGCTATGATCACGAAAGGCCACTTTTAGGAGTTGCCAGGAATCTGTGCTGAGATGTCTGTATTAACGCAATCTGTTTTCACATGTTCACAATACAGAGCCCATTTGCCTCAGCCTATTGTATTGTGCAGTCCTCATCCACCATAAAAAATGTCCACAAGACCACAAGAGGGCTGATCATTTTTTTTTACACAATTTGGTCTTGTTGGCTGTATCCTGGTGCCTTGGGGCAGAAACCTCTGTATGTTTAATTATTATTAACAAAGAACTGGCTCTCTACTGTGTTTTGTGTTTCACTGGAATTAGGGGAACACTTTTGAGCAAAAGTGGGTGGTTTTTGGAAGGTTTGTCTAAAATATAGCTGATGGAGTCTGCTGTTAATTAGAATTGAATAATGATTATAGCTCTCACATAAAGACACATGCGGTGACTACGGATTATGGACACGGAGCCGCCTCTGCCACTGGGGAGAGAAGGCTTGGCCTCTGTCAGCGGTGTGTCAGGCACCTGTTGGAAGAGGTAGTTCTGGGTGGTGCGGCCCAGCCGAGAAACTCTGAAAAAAAATCGTGCAATCGTCCTGTTAAGAGATACAAATTTCCCACATGCGGCCGCTGGTTCTTGGAAGCACAAAAATGCTCAAAGGTCACCACCAGGAAATCTCAACTCTTCTGGCCCTGGAGGGATTCGAATAATTTCCCCGGAACCCCTCGGGTTCCTAATCGAGATCACTGTTGACATTCAGCCTCCGTGGTGTAATAAACTCCGTGCGCCACTCCGCAGGCCCTTCTGAGAAGGAGGCACGTGCCTTCGGTAGCCGTCGCTTCTGCCTGTCACATCCCAGAACGGGTCGGCGGGAAGGAAGTAAGCTCCATTTCCAGTTATCTGAGCTATGAAGCACCTTGGTCCGCTGGCTGCAGGGGGAATTCCCCCCAATCACTTCCCTGGGGGCGTTCAGGCTTTCTGCGATGTGCCAAGAAATAATGACAACAAGTTAGGGAAGTGACATTTTCAGAGTGAGTCAGCAAATCTCTTCGAGAGAGGCAGGGCCCTGGGCCTTACGGTTGTGGTGCTCGGCTAGCCAGTGCTTAATTTGTAAAATATTAAGTGCCAGGGTTCTGACCAGGAGGTCACTGCAGCTTGCACCACCTATCGCCCCTGTCATCCCTGCCAAAACAACTACTAACCATCTCTCTCGCATGTAAATGCGACAGTTCATATTATTCCAGGTCCCCAAAGCTAAAGTAATGGCTGGGGAGACAGGTATTAGCATTTTTTAAATGTATATTGTTTCCCTAAACAACTGTTATACTGCTCATCTCTAAATTACATGAGCAGCGCCATCTTGTGGCAGACTGCCCTAAGTGTGGTGTTGACAACTAGGTGCCGGTGCCGAGCACCGGAAACCAATTAAGTGCTGGTGCTCAGCACCAGAAAGCACCGGCTCAAATTAAGCATGGCCCGCCGGCTAGCAAGTTGCTGGCATAACTCTCAAGTTACCTTCATCTGGAGAATGACCCCTCTTGTCATCATCTTCAGCCCCAAAAGAGGCAGAATTCCTCCCATTGGATACAATGGTATTATCAACACCGAGAAAACGTCCGCACCCTGCTAACAAATACTCATCTCCTTAAATGTCAATGATTTCACCCTTCCATCGCTTAATCTCCCCGAACCTAAAAAATCTTTTTAAAAATTGAACATGTCCTTGTGTAATGTAACTGGTGCTCATGTAAAGCGCTCCAATACCTTCGGGTCGAGTTAGTGCTACATAAAACTGCAAAAAAAGAAAAAACACTCAAACTCACCCTTCTTGTAGACTGAAAAGGTTGAGAGGTGTGCGTGAGAGCTCTGTTCAGAACATTATTGATGAAGCCTAGGTTATATGACTATTGCCACTGACCTGGTTAGTAGTAGGGCTCATGCATACAACTCCTCAAGGGAGTAACCTATGAGTGACTGCACACTTCTAGGCTCCTGAAGACTTGGCCAATTAGCCAGTTCTTTATTTTCTTCCCTGCTTTTATTTCGTCTCTGTTCTCTTGCAGCCTCCTAATTCCATATCATACTCTCTAGGTTCCTCCTCCATCCAACCCCCTTGTAGCCTCTTCCTCGCTTTTTCTTTCGTTTGCCATCTGCCGTTAAAGCTTATGCATACTCGTGATTGCTCTTTTACTCTACTTATCCTTCTTTCTTTAACGTTTTCCGCACTCTCTCCTGAGACTAGAAAAGTAGGAATTTGGATGGTCATTGTGAAGTAGAGAGAGAGACATGCTCAGAGACAAATTGATTTGGAAGCTTTGCATTTTACTGATGTAAATGAATGCATTTTGTTACATAGTGCATACTAGGCCATTTGCGAAAGGTTTCGTGGGTGCTTGAGCGATGCATCTCAGTTTAGCGCTACGACTAGGGGTCTTTAAAATGTTTGGTAAATAGATGCTGTATTTTATGTCATGCAAGCGCCTGTGCAAAACTTAAGTAAATAAAGGCCTGGAAGTGAACTGAGGTAGAGACAAGAACTCATTAGCTCAACATGACACAAGTTTCTCCAAACTGGGAAGCTGGGATTTAAACTCAGTTGTTTACATTCAAATGCCTGCAACTTAGACAGTACTGGCCTTAGGGCACTGTGCAGCCGGTGCCATCACACCTGGCGCTAACGTCGAGTGGGGGCACTTTGCAGGACAGGCTGAAGCGGGATAAGAGCAGCCTGCAGAGATCATTATGTGGCATTTTTCAAGGTATAATTACAAGGGCATGATAACTCTGGTGGTTAATGCACTTGATGTAGAGATCTGCGACTTGTCTAGTCACAGTTTGACTCATGATAAAGCAGCATAGAGGGTTAAAAGTTGTGCTTCAAAGTACAACATGTGGCATGGAGATCACAAATTCGTGTTTTATTTAGATAGCTCAGTGGGTTATTGATTTTGTCACATAGATCCTTTTGGTACTTGGAGTTCATAAGTTACAATGTTTCAAATATATCACATTGTGCTAGCTCAAAGTGCTGCTTGCATATTGAAAGGCATTGGTTTAGAACCTTATTGTTTTTTCCCTCAATCTTTTGTTATTCTAAGGTTGATAAATTGGGTTCCTTTGGGTAATATTAACATTTTATTCATTTGACACCCCCAATCGCGTTATGTTTCAGATGCTAAGTTTATGGGGCAGATTTACCAACACAGTGCACCTGGTTTGCATCACAAAAGTAATGCAAACCTCATGCAAAGTAATTGTTTTGGGGCTTACTTTCCAGCACAAATCCTGAATTGTGTTGTTAATAGTCCTAAAGTAGCACAGAGTAGAGCTATGCCCTACATTGGGTCAATGAGGCATAGCGTGGCTGGTACATGGACAGTGCCATGCCCCCTCCTACTTTTGGTAGAAAGGGATTTGCCTTAAAAAAAATTACACCTACTCAAGGCTTATGCAAAATTGGAGAAAATATTTATTTTCTCCAAACCTTTCCAACTTTGCTTGTGTGCTACGCTCTGCAGCATACATAAAAAATGGTAACGTGTTAAACTTTGTCAAAGCATAGTATGTGTGCTGATATGAAACTCATCCAGTATAAAACCTATGCTTGACATCACACTCACACCGTTGCACTATAAGGCAAGGGTGTGTGTATAGGCACAAGGCAGCACTAGAGAGCGCAACAGTACCATATCTTAGTAGATTTGTTGCTGTTGCGCTCTCTCCTTTTCAGGCAACACCGCATATCAACATTGGTTACTGCGCATCGTAGATAACTTAGTTAATCTGTACCTTCATTTCTCCAGACCAACCACTCAACGTATAGGCCCATATATAGTTAAAATTCATGCAACACAGCCAACCATGCAGTGCAGCAACTTAACTTGCAATGCTGCATTGCGTGCAAGAGAAAGAGCAGAAAAGCGCTATAACTGTTATGATATTGCGCTGTTTTCCTCTCTTCCTGTTCTGGCGCACTTTAGTCTGCCATGTGTGCATGCACACAGCCTTGCACCATAGTGCAAGGGTGTGTGCGTTCTGTAAAGAATATTTTTTGTACTCCAAGGGGACCTTTCCAGTCCAAATACTGTTCTTTATTACGTTTCCCGTTTTGTATGTATGTTGTACAATGCAGCGCACATGCAAAGTAGGAAAACCAGGAGACATGAAAACATTTTGCGTTGTTGCTCCTGCCTTGAGGAGGTGTAAGAGTTTGCCACACATCCCCATCTGCCATTGTTTGTAGAAAAGGATTTGCATCAAATCTATGGGTGGTTGCATTGGAACGCCCATGTACAGCTCATGGAATGCCCACTTGACATGAAGTAACCCAAAGCAGCACTTTGTGTTACTTTGGGAAACTATCCAACACAAATCCTGATTTGCTTTGGATAGTAAATCCCAGCGTAATACTTTGCTTCAGGTTTATGTTTTACAAGTAACACAAACCTGGCAAAAAGTGGTAGTAGATCTGGGCCGTAATGCCTACCAGAAGAGATGACATGTAACTCCTACACCTTGTAGTCCTCATTGGCTTAAGTACCATTTCCTATACATTGATTTACATGCTTGAATGGCTCATTGTCTAATAGGTGTGTGAGGTAAAGCACTCGGACAATCTGCATTGTGATGAGTAGCGTGATACAATAAATAAATGTGTGAGAGAGGATTAGGAGAGAAGAGAGGTACCACTGGAGGGCGGCAGCGAGGAAATCGGCGAAGTAGGTAATGGGAGGGCGCCAACAAAGATTACCACCAACGCTAAAGCCAGCCCTGAACTTTGACCATAAACAAGATCTTTTCCTCAGGAATCACTGACAACCCACAGTATTGGGGATCCAGTGCTCCATTTGGGAATCCATTGGAAATTCACACAAATAGGCTATTTTTTGGTAACGAATGAAAAACAGAGAGCCTAATTATTTCCAAGAAGACAACCCTCCAAAAGGGAAGAAAATAATAGGTTTTCTTATAAAACCCTCACCCACCAGGGGTACGGCTTGAAACATGTGGACCTTTTAGAAAGACAGGTCGCAGTACGCCTTGTTTGGTAGCGGAACGGGATGGACCTGATGATGAAGCATGCCACCAAGGGGTAACCCTGGTGGGTGAGGATTTTATAAAAAAAACTATTGTTTTCTTCCCTCTTTGAGGGTTGTCTTTTTGGAAACAATTCGGCTCTCTGTTTTTCATTCGCACTTTGGTAGGAGGACGAGCCTTGTTGACCCTTTTTCACCCCCCCAATTTTTTAGAATATTTTTTGGTAATGACAAGTACCTGCCTGCGGTGGCGGCCGCTTTGGAAAAGTAGTGGTAGGATGGGGGCTTGATTTAAAAAAAATAAAACTTCACTTACCTGAAGGGCTTCTGCCTATACTCTGTCCTCTTCCTTCCTGGCAGCACGGAGGCACTCAGGCTCCCAGACTCCCCTAAGTCAATCACGACTCTGCTGTCACCAGCATGACAGCAGCGTCATGATTGGTCTGAGCAGCCTGGTTCAGCGCTCAGACAGTGCCTTGGAGCCTGTGCATGTTTTCCAGACGGCTATGCAATACAGCCGGGTGGAGAACATGCTAAGTGTGCATGATGGTTTGGCCAGCACAAGATGGCTGGGCAAAACCGGCATGTCCACATTATACCACTCCCTCTCCCTGTGACACAGCCCTGCCCTGCCCTAACCTGGCTCGGGCTCCATACAGAAAAATAAAATGATAATAACTTAACCCTATTAACGTTGCGTTATTATCATTTTATTTTTCCTGTTACACTCAGTGGGGCGCCGCTTCTCCGCCTTAGCGGAGGAGCCGCTGCTGCCTGCCTGTTGTTAGTGAAGGTCTGTAAAATACACTGTATTTCAGAATGGAAGTTTGTGAATATGTTCTCATGAAAACTGCCATAGCTGTAATAATTACTTGTTTTATACGCCACTTGTTACTAATGTGTTGCTATTCCATGGAATTGTAATATATTTTATAAGTAAATGCTCACCTAATCCTAGTATTTTTTTATGTCTGGTCTACAGACAGCAATCGTTGTCTCGCCAGCTTCAAATTCTTAAAAATCATGAATAAAAATGTATACATAGCTATATTTCTTGAAAAAAACAAAGGTTACAGGGACGTTATAATGAGGAAATAAATTTAAAAACCTTAGAAATTCACTGAAAAAAACAAAGGTTACAGGGATGTTATAGTTAGGCTCAAACTTCACTCGTACAAAACCATAGAAATTCAGCAGTTGTAGTTTTTTAAAATATATTTTATTCGCATTTCAACTGTATATACATCACATCATGATCTGTATGTACAGTACATGTTATGAGACGCACTGCCTGAATTAGCATATACAAAATAACGTGTGTTCAGCAGTTATAGTTACGTGAGCTAACTATAACTCACGCCCCGCAATGTACTGCTTATGACCTCACATATTACATCACTCATGACATGGTCTGTGACATCACGTTATAAGGCTCCCATAGTTCTGCATGAATCTGGTGCCTCAGAACTATGGGAGCCTTATGACGCCGCTGGTGCAACTATCGGGACTGCTCTGAGGACGTCCCATCACAAGGAGTGAATTGCGCAAAGGTAACTACATATGACTCATCTTTATCCATCGTAGGAAGCACTAAATACGAGGACGTTTTCTTTTTATCCATGTTGGCCTCTTGGAGCGGCTATTTCCAGGAATATATATATTAAAAATATTGTTGAGGTTATATTTTGTTACTTTGATTCCTGTGTGATCTTGATTCATATATCAGTGCCCCCCCGATCACCCCTATAAGCATCTGCATTGTTGTATGGTCCTGAACAAGGTGATTGGACGAAATTATTGCCCACACCGAAACGTGCGTTGACCTCTTTGAAGAGTGATCCCAGCTCACAACACTACAATGGCCAAAAAATCAAAACTGTTTTTTCATTGTATCTCATGCTGTGTATGTGTAGAGTGGCTAGGTTCGGGTGTGAATGTTGAGTATGATAGGTGGTGATTCGGGATGTGTGTAGGAGCAAGTGGATTGTTATGTTGGGGTATCTTTTATTTTAATTTTATGCATGTAATCTGTCCAATACTTTGATTGTAATTCAAGAAGCTATTTATGGAAAAAACTTGTCAAAAGTATGCAAAATCAATCATTGATTAGTTTTGTAATTGTCTTATGGTAATATTAAGTAAGGAAGAAATATGACATAAGAAAAATTAAGTTTGATAAATAATCATACACATTGAGTACGATTTTGTGTGGGGGGACAGAACCATATAGCACTTGAAAGGCATATAGGAAGCAGCACAGGTCAAGTGGGACTTTGCATTTTTTTGTTGGTACATTTTCTCTTTGGCCTTTTCATCAGATAACGTCTTCATAACCATAGTTACTGTTATTGTTCAGAGGAGGGGAATTGTCAGAAGAAAATACTGCAAATCATGTAACTAAATTGTTACCTAAATCATGTATATTGAATGCTGGGTAATCAGGGCCAGACTGGCCATAGCGGGCATTGGGCGTTTCCCCGGGAGGCTGGAAGGATGGGGGCCATTTTTGTAGCAATGGGGGCCGGTTTTATTAATGGGGGCCGGTTTTGCAACGGTGCTGCAATATCGGTCCCCAGTCACAAAAGCAGTAAGCAAAAGTTTCTAGCCTCCCAGGGCCTGGCAGTGCTTCCCCAGGGGCTGGTCCTACAAAATTGCCAGGGCTGCTTTAGGTTCCCAGTCTGGCTAATTGCTTCTTAAATAGTAAAGCAAGTGGCCTCTCATTATGTGCTAACAATACTCTTTTGGTCGGGGGCGTGGCCAGCCGGCACCTAAGATGGCCGCAGCGGAGTAGAGCTCCGTAAACCAGTAGATAAATCCCCCAAATCCACCACACTTATCCGGACAAGGCTCATCAGAAATACGTCTCTCGTGGTCGGGAACTCACAGGGAGGACTCGATCCAAAAATCGCGGTCTCCGAAACTGCCGTGGCCGGGATACGAGGGAGAGGCGGTAGGCCCGGGACGGCTACGTCCAGAGACCCGGATCTGCCTAAGCACAAAGGCGGCGGTCGGCGTGCTGCACCCCACGGATACAAGGCTCGCTGGCTCCAGTCTTCCCCCCCTGGACTGCACCCGCAGTGGAGCGGTGGCCGGGGAGGACGTTCGTCCAAAGAACAACGGCTGCCCGAGGCATTGATGGGCGAGATCGGCTGGAGGAGGTGAGGGGGCGCTCGAGGCCCAGCGGTGCACAGCTTAGGATCTTACACATGCAGTGAGACGCAGCGGACCGTGTATTGAGACGGGCATCGCCCCCCCCTCCCCTTTACAACACCTTGGGGCACTGCAGCTGCCCGTTACTCCGTTTAACACTGTTGTTGAGGTGAGGAGCAGACACCATCAAAGGGCTGTAAGCGGTGTGCAGGCACTAATTTAAAGGGACATGTCAAGGATTGCCCAGCCCGTCTGAAAGAGGGTGTGAGATACGGAAGAGATCGCGAGCGACCACTGATTGATCCCATAAGAAGTAGCACATAAAAAATTGGGGAACAACAAAGGAAGGCAAAAAGAGAGAAAGAAAGAGAAAGCCAAAAACCAGGGAAAACTTCAGACTGTGCCCCCTACGAGGTGTAGTCAAACGTGGGGCTATATAGGGAGCACCGGGTGACCGTACTTACTGAATCTGTGAAACACAGATAAGCACACCATCCCCTGCACTGCAGACGCCTAATAGACGACGCCAGGAAGAAGGGCCGGGTCGACCCGCCCGCTGTCGGACGTAGAACAATCGCTCTACTGGGACACCATACTTTCAACTCCGCTATAATGTCTGCACCAAGAGGGACCAAACAAACACACCAAACAAAACTGGATAAATATGCGCACTCCAAGGCGGACACTGGGGAGGAGAAAACTGAAGCGCCAAGTGGCAAACAACAGTCAGACGAGGTCGCTCCTACGCTGCAGGATATTATGGAAGCAATACAAGGGGTACGCACCAAGCTTGAAAGTAAAATTGACTCAGTCACAACTGAAGTGACGCTAATATGCGCGGACCTTCGCAACTTAGGAGAAAGAGTGAAAAGCACGGAAGACTCTGTCATTACACTCCAAACTTCTGCGAAAACACTGGAAGCAACGGTGAAGAAACTTCAAGCTACGACAACGGACTTGGAAGCAAAACTCGAAGACTATGAAGGGCACTCATGAAGAAATAATGTGCGAATTTTGGGAGTATCTGAGAAGAGGGAAGGACCGGCCACGGATCTATTTGTAGAAGACCTGATAAAGAATCATCTGCAAACCTGCGCCCTCTCCCAATACTTCTCAGTGGAGCGCGCCCACAGAATGCCGGGAGGCCCGCCGAGACCGGGTGCTCCCCCCGCCCTATCCTGGCCAGAATATTCAACTATAGGGACAGAGACATAATACTACAGGCGGCGCGCACGGCCCCACCTCTCAAACTGGACAACTCAACGATAACCTTTTACCCGGACTTTACGGTGAAGGTCCAGAAAATACGAAGGTCCTTCCTGGAAGTGAAGCGTGCTCTAAGAGAGAGGAATATCAAATACGCCATGTTATTTCCAGCAAAACTGCGAGTGATTGCCGAAGGAAGATCTTGGTTCTTCCCGACCCCGGAGGAGACCTGGGACTGGCTTGAAGGGTCAAGAGCATCGGGAACCCACAGACCCAACGTGCAAAAACTAATACAAGGGCAAGAAGGTCGACATGACACCCGCGACCTCAAAGATGGCCCCCGAAAGGAACAGACCTAAAATGACACACCCAAGAAAAGACACAGTCTGCCCGACAATTCACATATGGTGAATGAGACATCAAGGCGGAGAGGACATTTTTTTTTTTTTTCAACGGACGCTGAGAAACCCAAAGACTGCTAAGCATACTACCATGAGGGAGGGGGTTAAATATTGAAGATAAGAAAATATCCGTTTGGCCCCTCACTCCTGAAACGAAGCTGAGATTACAATAAAGCTACATCTAGTGCACCTGGCACAAATTGAGTTGCTTAATATAAAATGTAGATATGGGCCAATGGAAAAGAACTGGGGGGAAAACGACTCTCGGCAGGATCTCGACTAGGCCACCTTCCCCTACGTAATGGTTAAGGGGCAAGGGTATACAGGCACTCTGCATAGTTGGGGGGTGGGCAGTTTAGAGTCCACGTTGCAGGGAGGCAGGGAGGGGGGTGGGGTGAGAAATATATATGTGGGATTGGTATTTAATTGTTTATTGTTTATTATACTGAGCGGCGGAATGTGTTACAGTGCAGGAGATATACATATAGTGGCGGGTAGAAGACCAATCTCGAGACAAGTTATGCAATGGAACGCTGAAATTTGGGTTATTCAGCAGGGTGTACAGGGATGGACAACGGTATACAATATCACCGACCCCTTTGGGCATAAGTTTAGGTACCCCAATGAATGATGACCCTAGTGCGGATCCCCGGATGGGCAGCATAAAAATACTTTCATGGAACGTCAACGGGTTGGGGGATAGAATTAAACGTGGAATAGTATTAAAATATCTGAAAAGACAATCACCCGACGTGGTGTTATTGCAGGAAACCCATATACAAGGGACCTCCTATTGTGCGCTCAGTAGATGGGGATACAAGCTGGTTGCTCACGCTGGGTTCACAAAAGGGTCAAGGGGGGTGGGTATTCTCATCCGCAACTCACCCCCCCTGCGGATTCAAAATGTGACCCTGTCGGGAAGTTGGGAGGGTAGATTCCTTAACATAACGTCCCTCTATGTACCACCCAGACTGCACTCCTCCACATTGCCGATTTGGGGGCACATATACCTAATTTGCCTGAGGGAGAGTTGTTGATTGGGGGGGGACTGTAATGCGGCCCTCCGTGGAGACCAAGATAGGAAACCGGCAAGACCGGAAGAGACATCCAGAAAATTATTGGCGGAGTTCCTAAGTGCTATGGGCCTAATGGACATCTGGAGAGCACATAACCCCTCTTCCCTGCAGTACACCTATCACTCTGGGGCGCCCTGGAGTTTGTCCCGCATAGATTATCTCTTCGGTAGAGCTGACCAGCTTCCCATGTTCAACGAAGTGACGCACCTCCCCAGGGGCATCTCTGACCACTCACTGGTCGTGGCGCTCTATGGGAGAAACCTCACTGTCAAGAGGTACGAGATGGCACTTAATCCCTGGTACTTAAAAGTGCTGACCATACGAGACGGGCTTATAGAGGCCACTACCAACTATTTAACCGAAAACAAAGGGTCGGTGGACTCGGCCTTAACACTGTGGGAAGCATATAAAACGGTGGTCAGAGGACAGGGAGTCTCAGCAATAACTGGATATAAGAAGGAAAAGAGAAAACAAATACAAGAAGTAGAAAGCGAAATCAGTCGACTAGAACAGGATTTAATAAACTCAAACACCCCAGACACTAAGCATAGACTATCACTAAAGCAGAAAGAATATAGAGATCTGGCAGAAGACGCGATAAAAGCTCAATACCGGGCCACTCAACATCGCATATACGAGATAGGTGATAAGACAAGCAACTTACTAGCGTGGTTAGATAAGCGGGAAAAAACCTCTAGATGGATATGCGAGATTGAGACGATAGATGGAGCTCGCCTTAAAAGTAGGCAAAGTATAGCGGAGGCGTTTGGAGAGCATTTTAAACAGATCTACACATCCACAGGGGCTTCCACGCACACAGAAGCACAAGAGTTGCTGGCTACACTTAGACTCCCCACACTTGACAGTGCAGATAGTGAGGAATTAGATGCAGCCCTAACTAAGGAAGAGGTGACCAAGGCTATTGGGGTGCTGCAATCCGGTAAAGCGATGGGCCCCAGTGGTTTGCCAATTGAAGTTTACAAATCATGTGCATCCACAATTGCTCCACACTTGATAGAAATGTATGACGATTGCTTTATCAGCGGGATGCTACCTGAAACCCAGAGACTGGCTAATATCGTAGGGATTCACAAAAAAGGAAAACCTCCCGAACAATGCGGCTCGTACCGACCCATTTCCCTCCTAGATCCTGAGGTGAAAATATTAGCCAAAATATTAGCCACACGTTTGGCACCAATACTGCATAAATTGATTCACCCAGACCAATCCGGCTTTATGCCCGGCAGGAACACCGCACTAAATTTAAGTCGCCTTAATGTTGTTTTGGGCAGGGCAGGGACAATAAGAGAGGAGGCGATAATAGTATCCCTTGACGCTAAAATGGCTTTCGATATGATTGAGTGGCCCTTCTTATTCGCAGTGCTCGAAAGATACGGATTCGGGGGAAAATTCCTGTCCTGGGTACGGTTACTCTATGCCGAGCCCCTGGCACGGGTGACGGTAAATGGGGGCAGATCCGCGATTATTAAATAACAAAAAGGGACGAGACAAGGGTGCCCATTGTCTCCGTTGATATTTGCACTTGTACTCGAACCTCTGGCAATTTGGATTAGAGGAAACCCTTTGATAAGGGGCTTAAACAGGACGGCGGAATGGGAAGACAGAATCTCCCTCTACGCCGATGATATCCTACTTTACTTGGCTAAACCATATTCCTCACTACATAGAACTTTACATATATTCTCACTCTTCCAAAAGTACTCCGGTTATACCATTAACTGGGATAAATCTCTTATCTATGTCTTACATGGGGGGGAGCCCCAAACTACCCATCCAATGCGGAGCCAAGGTTGTAACCGAAGGCTTCTGATACCTAGGGATCTATGTCACGACAGATCCTACGGTATTTTATTATAACAATCTGGCCCCCCCACTTCGTCGTCTACAAACAGACGTGCAGGATTGGAAGACCCTGCCCCTCACGCTGCTAGGACGAGCCTCTTTATACAAAATGATGGCACTGCCTCGTTTCGTCTATGCACTGCAAAATACACCATATCTGGTCCCCGATGAGTACTTTAAGGATATAGAATCAGAAGTCCGGACACTTCTCTGGAACAACGGCATTCCACGCATAGCACTGACCAAACTTATGAAGAGTTCGTATGACGGTGGGATTGCCCTTTCAGCAGTCAAAAGCAATTACTGGGCCTCTCAATTGGTGGTCACCAATCATTGGACGCACTGGCCAGATTCAGAGCCTGCCTACAGAATGGATAGATATAATATGACCCCAGGGAACTATTTAAGAGCTATTTATGGTGGGAGGAAAAAATAGACCAAAATATACACCAACCTCGACTACCGTGTCGCTATGGCACACCGCAACAACGGCTTTGGGATGGAAAGATAAAATCACACTGGCCACCCCCCTATTAGAGTCTGATCGACTAGGACTATTGGCTAAAAGTTCAGGGTTTGATAAATGGGAACTTATTGGACTGTCTAAGGTTGGAGACGTATGGTGGGGGGGAAGGTGGCCCCATTTAAAGATCTCCAAAGAGATTACGAATTAAACGCAAAGGAAACCTTTTGATATCTTCAGGTCCGTAGCGCATTATATAAAGTAATCCCCAAAGACACGGTCCTCCCGGCCTTGTCACCTCTGGAGGATAGACTCCTAGACGACTACCTTAAGGAGAAAGCGATCTCTCTGACTTATAGAAAGATACTTAATAATACACCGGACAAAGGGGTGAAAACACGAGATAAATGGGCAGAGGAAATAGGTGAAATAAGCGACGAAGAATGGTTGAAAGCGCTCGCCTCCCCCCGAGAGGTCGCGATCTGTTCCAGATTCAAACTAATCCAACTCAAGATTGTACACAGAGCATACTATACCAGTGTGGTGCTGGTGAAGATGGGAGCCTTGGATAATTCACTATGACCTAGGGGGTGCGGCCAGGAGGGGACATACATACACCAGTGGTGGGAATGCCCCATCCTTCAGGTATACTGGGAGAAAATAGCCCAAAAAAATGCTAGGAATCTGCGGGAAGACCATGGAGATCTCACCCCGATGGTGTCTCCTCAATATATGGGACGCAACCGATTTGACGTCCAGTGAGAAAATCTGGGTCTCCCTGGGATGTGTGGTGGCAAAACGCAATATAGCAAAAACCTGGAAGGGTGAAACTAGGCCCAAAGTGCGAGAATGGGAAGCAGATATGGACTGGTGCATGCTAGCGGAGAAAGTGATATATGAAGGAAGAGGATGCCCTAAAAAATGGACCAAAATTTGGGGGGCGTGAAACAAAAGTAGAGGTATGATTTGTGCCCCTTTTACTGACCCTTCCTTGCATGATCTCGGAAACTCAATAGCTTGACGTTCGCATCAAGATTGACACTGTAAAGATTGATTTGACGATGTTGGTCTATTGTATAGATATAATTCTACTGCTAAACGTTATTTGTTGTTGTGTAACATCTAATAAAAAGATTTTTTTTTTAAATACCCTTTTGGTCACTTTAACTTTTTCTTTTTTTCTTTTGTAGTTTTCTGTAGCGCAAACTTGGCACACAAGTATTAGAGTGCTTTACACAAGCACTAGATTACATATTTCTTGGCAGCAGACCTGCTGATATCTGAACAAAATTAACAGACGTTTCTGGAGCCTGCTTTCCGCTCAGATGTGTCATGAACATCAGTATGTATAGTGATGTGGTGCAGGGGGCATGTTCATATATGGGAAACATTTCACCATTGTAACTGATCACCAAGCACTAGTAACAATATATGGAAATCCGAATGCAAAAATATCTCCGCGCACTAAGAGGTGGGGAATAAGACTGATGGACTATGACTTCAAGATAGTACATAAACCTGGAAAGGAACACAACCGTTGCCACGTGTACCTGAGGTCACCTCCATGGCGGAAGAGTACCTAAACTTCGTGTTAAGACAAAACACCCCCGCTCCAATAACACTGGCAGAGCTGGAGCGAGAGACAGCAAGTGATGCCACTCTACAAGCAGTAAAGACAACAACAAGACAGCAAAGGTGGAGACATGTGAACAACAGCAGCCCCATGGGGGAAGGAGTAAGAAGGGAGGAAGTGCTAGCACTTAAACAGATACAAGAAGAGCTATCAGAAACAGAAAAAGGAGTTGTACTAAGAGGAACAAGAATAATAATACCAAAAACGCTACGGCGGCAAACAGTGGATTTGGCGCACAAGTCCCACAGAGGCATAGTAGCAACAAAGAAGATGCTACGGGAAAGAGTATGGTTCCCGGGGCTGGATCGACTAGTGGAAGACACAATAATGAACTGTCACCTATGCCAAATAACGTGAAGGCCAGCAAAGCCAGAGCAGCTGAGGATGTCCGACCTTCCCGGAGCAGTGTGGACGACACTGGCCGCTGACTTCTATGGGCCACTGGACACTGGCAACTACCTGCTAGTAGTAATTGATGAATACTCAAGTTTCCCCATAGTACGGCAAGTGTCATCAACATCAGCCACACCAACGTTGCCGATATTGGATGACATATTTGCAGCATGGGGCTCCCCAAAAACGATGAAGACAGACAATGGGCCATCCTTCTCGGGAGGAGTTTTGCAAATTCATGGCGTACCTGGGCATCCACCACAGGAAGGTAACGCCTCTGTGGCCACAGGCAAACGGCATGGTGGAAAGATTCATGGGAAACATAAAAAATCAGTCCAACGTACCAAACTGGCACAGATCTCCATGGGCCAGGCACTCTGTCAAATACTAAGAGACTACCGAAACACCCCTCACAGCTCCACTGGCAGATGCCCAGCAGAACTGGTGTTAGGACGTACAAGCAGGACGAGATTGCCCCAGGTAGAGGCCAACGCGCCGCCACGGCACAACAGCATTGCCGCAAGGGATCAAGAGGCGAAGAAAAAAAAGAAAACATATGCGGACGCACGGAGAAATGAAACGTCAGCAACACTGAAGCAAGGGGATTTAGTACTGGTGCGTCAAAGGCAAGCAAGGAAGTCCACTGAATAAAGAAACCTTCCCCAATGGGGAAAGAGAATCACCTGCCTAGGGATAAATCTGAGCGCTTGGCGTCTCTGGTGGACTGGAGGTAGGTTCTTAGCCCGGGGAGCAAAGTCAAAGATGTGTCAGACAGAGACAGTGAATGACAAATGATAAACGAAAGAAAATAATAGAAAAAAGTTCAATTTATTCAACATATAAGAATTTCGACAAACATAAATTATACTAGTTTTAAATATGTATACACAGATTTTCAAACAATACAAATAAGATCAAAGCAAGGAAGTCCGACAGCATTTTCTCCCGTGAACCTCTAACGATAACAAATGTTAAGGGGCCCATGATAACAGCTGCGTCAGGCCCCTACCGGATCACTAAAAACAGCTCACATTTCAAGGGACTTCGAACATCAGATGAGGACGAAGGCAGGGACATCTTACGGATTTTGGGGGCCCTGGGCCAAAGGTATTTTTGGGGGCCCCTGTTCAGAACAGCTTTGAATTTATGATCCAATTTCAGCTCTTTCATGCCCTCTTTGGCTACGTCACTGACAGTGCACAGGCACACATGTTCAAATTATAAGTGTGTTTACTTCTATTTCAAGGACAGTGGAATGTGTTTCAATATTGTAACACAGCAGAAGCTCACTAACATTGCTGCAAATAATCTCTGTCACCCTCCAATTTCACATGCGTGAGGTCCTGTTTTGATCTAAAAGAAACCTTTTTTTTGGATGTTGTATGAAACAAACAGAACATTTCTCTGCAAAATGTCTGTAAGAGACTCTCACACATCACCCACATTAAAAATAAGTTAAAGGAAAAAGGTATTCAAATCAATATGTTTAAGAATCATTTAAGACCATAAGGTCAAGACTCTACAGAACAGAGCTGGCATTGTCAGGGGGTCCCCTGAAAGGCTGGGGCCCTGGGCCAGAGACCACTTTGCCCATGCCTTAAAACGTCTCTGGACGAAGGCGAGGCAGCTCCTGTGAGCAACGCAAAAGATGTAAAAGAGGAAGTCATGGACAGCATGGAAGGGACATCACACCACGGCGATAGACGAGATCCAATGGATGGGATGCAGAATAAAGATACCGAAGTGTCATATGCAAAGAGAGTGAGCCGAAGGCCAGAGAGACTTATCGAGGAAATATAGTGGCGGGGGCAGCAAATGACAATGATGACAGGGATTTCTGTCCCGAGGTCTGCCAGTGTATTTTCTCTCTCCATGTCTCACTCTCTCTCTCTTCTTTCTTTTTCCACCAAAGTGGGAGATATAGTGATGTGGTGCAGGGGGCACTAGGACCCTGCACACGATCTGGGGAGGACCAGCCACCGGACACCACTTTCGGTCAGGGAAGTGGACAACACACTTAGTGGCCGGGCCGAGACGTGGGAGGACGTGCCTGCGAGCACGAGACAGGAGCACGAAATAAAGAAGCATAAACCCTTACCGGTGTCCTGACGTCTCCTTGGGATTAGGGGCACTGCAGGGACACGACAGCATGCCTCTCCCACTTTGATCATTGCAATCTCAGGCATATTCCACATGCCACTGACCTTGAAATATTAGTGGCGTCCGGGTCACACAGGCCAATGCATGTTACACTAGTCCTACTAGGCCCTCATGCACAGCCAGAAGTGGACCCTGGGATGAGCCTTGGCTGCAGTGAACGCAGTAAGTATTTTGATCTCCCTTGTCAGTGCTGGGTCGTTGGCTGCATTACATCTCAGCTTCATTGCTTAATTTGAGCCAGCTGTAGCAGGTGATGGGCACCCTCATTTATTTTTGGGGCCTGGGATTATTTTTCACCATCAGACTTTGGCCCAGAGCAACAGAGAGAAAGGCAGAAAAGGATAAGAAAGGAGGAGGAAGATAACAGAAAACAGTGACAAAGGGAGAAATCAAGGATGAAAAAATACCTGCAAGCGTGCGATAAAGCGACAGGAAGTGTAGAGTGGTTGGAAGAAAGAGGCATGAGGTGGAATCAATACTAGGCAGCCTTGACATTTGGGCATTCAGCAGCAGGGTCAGAATCCTTGGGCCCCCACAATTATATGTATTTTTTTTTACATATTAAGCATTTCCTCGTTTTGGGTAGCATTGAGCACTCGGCCGAGGCCTGCAATGAAGGCTGGCTTGCAGTTAGAAATGAACTCTGGCTTAGGTTTCGCCCTCTGCCCTGAAGTGCAATGGGCACTGTGCCCTTTGATGCATTGGACATTAGTTCCTGTGATGTGATGTAGAAAAAATTGTGACTTGGCTTGCAGTGACCACTCAGCTCCTGGGATGCCCTAAGCACTTGGCCTTGGCTTGCAGTGACCCATTGGTCCTCTTGGGCAGTCAGAGCTTAGCCCTGAAATTCAGTCAAAAATTGGCCTTGCAAAAAAAAACACAAAAAAAACATTGGGACATTGTGTTCTGCAAGTACTGAAACCTGACCTAACATAAGGCCCTCGGCTTGGCAGTGAGCACTGCACCTTGGACTGGAGAAAACACTGAACCCTAATTTAGTAAGCCACTGGAACGTGGGCTGCGACAGGGACACACTGGGACAGTCAAAACATGGCAAAATCAAGTATAAACCCTGATTTATCTATGAACATAAGCATTATGTGTCCTGGGTCTGGAGCTGCAATGGGCCCACTCCCAAAACAGCAATGATACATTGCACGTTGGTATCACACACAGTGCTGCTGAATGTTCATTACGTAGAAAGGAGTTAAGTCTGTGCAGTGAGGGGAAAGCTCAGTGCATGCATATTTGTGCAGAGGCCCTGCATGGTCACTGGCATGAAGTATATATGCTGTGCATTGCTGATTGTTGAGCTGGTGCACGCTCACTCCCTTAGAGTGCCCCCTCTTTGCTCCCTGTGCTGGCTTAAGGCATGGGCACGCTCAGCAGTTGTCCGTGGGCCCCACGACCATAGGGGCCCCATGCAGACCAGAATTTAACACTAATTTTCCATTAAACATTTTTATTCCGGTGAGTGGTTGTGTAGGCATGGCCCAGTGCACTTCTTTGCCCGGGGGCCAATAATGCTGTTAAGACGGTCCTGTTTGCTCCCGTTCTTGCACTACCTCTCCAAACTTGAGGGTAGAGCCCTTCTGGGCTGCAGGCTCCCTGAAGCATAAACCATGCATTCTGGGATGAATACATAAAGAAAGCCATGACAAATTACATCAATTTGCTCTGTAAGATGGATTTCCCAAACATGGGCTCCTTGCACAAGGTCATGGATGAGTGTGGAGAATACCCCACTGCAGCGGTTCTTAACCTGTTGTCCAGGGACCCAAGTGGGTCCGCGACACCTACTCACGGGGTCCGCGACTTCATAGAAAATTAACAAATATTAACATATTAACAAAGTGTATATAAAAAAGAAGCAACATGTAAAATTGATCATTTAAAAATGTTTAGTAAATGTAAATACATTTTAAAGCTGTAGGCCAAAAATTAGGTTGGTGTATTCAGGTTGATTCATGGGAACAGTGCAAATGCATCAAACAGAATACAATATAGGCGATAGGTGGCCTCTGAAGAATTTAAAAAGCTTTCCCATTAAAAGTTAAATTAGTTATTTTTGTATTTGTTTGTTAATTAAATAAATGTGTGTATTTGTTTGATTAATGCTTGTTTCAGTATTTTTCTGTATTACTTTGAGATTCAAACCATCGAAATTGCTTAAGCTGGGGCCCCTGACTTCCAGTAATGACTCTGTGTGGGTCCCCTGATTCAAATAATGATTCAAGTAATGATTAAGTGGGGGTCCACAGAAATCAAAAGGTTAGGAACCACTGCCCTACTGCAAGTATAGAGCACACTGTTTTCTTGCAAAGCACGTATTGAATACTGCTATGTCTTGACATTGCCAGAGGCAATGCTATAGATTCATGTAGTCAGTCTCAACCCTGATATTGCACATTGATGATGCTGCACCCCCAAAACTAAGGCGAAATTCATTGATTAACTTATATTTTTAATTACAGAAATGTATAAAGTGCGTACAAGGCCTCAGGAGCATCGGAGCGCCATGCAGCAGGACTGAGGTGTACATTCTATGGAAGATGCAGATTAAGGTAGGAGTATGGGGTGATGGGATCACAACTGATATCTTATAGAAAGCAGTACTGAGCAGCATGATAGAAATATCCAGCATAGTTATCCTGCATAGAGACAATAGAGTCACAGATATGTAGAGCGTGGTGCGAAGCCACTCACCGCTGCCATCACACAAGATGGAGTGCGAAGCTAATGTTTAGAAGACTGTCGCTTTTGGGGTGACTGTAAGCACAGGGTAGTGTGATGTACCTTTCAAGGATTAAGAAACACAAGATGGAGAGAGAGGTATCGAACTATGCTAGTAGTGTGGTATCTGGCTGTGGGTGTATGATAGAGTCCCAGTGCATGTAGAATAGCTGTATTCTCTTAGTAGAAAAGAAGTTCAGAGTTCCTTCATAAAAGTTTTCAGAGATGGAACTTTCCTGGCACACACTAGAAAAGAGATGTGGGATGCAACATCAAGTTGTGTTGATGCAAAGCTAGAACGCTGACTAAGTGTGTGGTGATGTACTAGAACCTGGGATGCGTTTCTTTGAATTGAGAGAGGTGGTATATGGGCAGTTCTGATGGTGCCTAGGTGGCTGAGGCGTTTATTTATTTTTTAATCTTGACAACCTGTTCCTGCGCTAGGGTTTGTACCTTGACAGGTTTTTAACAGCCTGGCCAGTGGTTTTCTATGAGGGCAACAGTGTTCAATTTGTAAAAAATAAATACCAGGGCCCTAATCAGGAGCCCACTGGAACTTGCACTACCCATTGCCCCTGCCAGCGTTGCCAATGACAGTACCAACACAACTACAAAGCATCACACTCCTACAAGTGTGACAATTCTGACTATTCCAAGCCCCCAAAGTTATAAGTATGGCTTGGCCAGCAGGTATTAGCCATTTTAATGTATATTGAATTAATATACAACTGTTGTTGTGCTCATCTGTAAATTAGATGGACAGTGTCACCATGTGACAGACTGTCATAAGTGCCCAAGGTTGACAATTAAGTGCTGGTGCTGAGCACTGGAAACCACTTTATCAAATTAAGCACTGGGGGGCTAGCAAACAAAGGTGGAAACACTTGTTGCCCCCTCACCATTATTGGATAATTACTGAAGACTTCCTTTGTTACAGGAGTTTGATAGTTATGGGGTTGCTCTAGAAAAGGCTTGTCTGAGGGTCTTTTGTTGAGGGCTTCGGAGGGTCTCTAGGTGCAGCGTACTCCTGCTCCTAATGCCATGAGATCTTTCAGAGATCCTGAACTCCCTATACACATGAGGGGTGTGTATAAGGACTCTGGCTTCTAGGTTATACATGCAAGCTTTGCTTGGCATCTGGATTCTACAGGGAGACATTTTAGGCTGTTGAGGATTGGTTTAATGTGTTCCCTGTGAAAAGTCCCAACCACCAAGCTTGCAGCTGCAACAAGGAATGATTTGATTGGTGCCAGTCTTAATTAGGGTCGTCCGAGTAGGAGTGCAAACCCATAACCGGTTTTTGCTGAGAACCAAAGTGTGACCAGTTAGTTTAATATTTTAATGCTACAGGATTTAATTTTTCTGATCAATCTCAGTTGGCATTGAACTGCTCTTACAGTGTTTCTGATGTGTTCATTCAGTTGAAGGCTGTTGTCAAGGATGAAACTTAAACATTTTGCATTTTTTGACATTCAATCTTGCTGAGTGATAACTGTGACCCACTAGTTTTTTTTTTTATTGGCATTTTAAAACAATGCTACAAACAGTACAAACAACAAGCCAGTTGCTGATCGATACATAGTCTACTATACATTTACATACCACGTCAATTACAAATGTTATTTCATGCGTGTACGTTCCTCTGCTTTGTACATGAAAGGATTGAGATCCATCGTACTTCAGTGACCCACTAGTTTAGAGTCATATAGCTAAAGGACGTCATTTTTCTGATCATTTGCAATTGACATTGAACTGCTCTTACCATGTTTCTGATGTGTTCATTCAGATGAAGGCTGTTGTCAAGGATGAAACCTAGACGTTTCGCTTTTTTGACAATCGGTGATATTCGAATACATGAGAACTTACCTTTGTATGGTCTGCCTTGACAATGCAGCTGTCGTCCGCAAATTATGTGAGCATCACTAGAGAGGGGATTTGGCTCCGCCCACATATGGGGTTCCAAGAGTACATGCTTTGATTGGTCAAAAGTTGTGTGGTGGAATCAAGTTGAAACCTCATAAAAGTGCTTGACCTCCAAGCAGCAGTTATCATTCATTTATTTAAGCAGCTGGCTGAGCTTGAATTTTCAGGGGCACACACGTGACATTGTAATGCTGTAAAAGTGTCTTAGATAACTAGTTATAACTAAGATTTGTTGGGGAGAGGATGTAGCCTAACGGCTAGGGCGGTCGACTTCAAATCTGGGGAACCGGGTTCGAGTCTCGGCAAGGACGCTCAACATCCTGCGATTCTGGGCAAATCACTTAATCTCCCTGTGCCTAACAAAAAAATAAATGTGTCCTTATGTAACGCAACTGGTGCTCATGTAAAGTGCTCTGATACCTTCGGGTCAAGTTTGCGCTATATAAAACTCTGAACAAAAATAATAATTTATGGGGTTGTCTCAGGCAGCAGCACAGATGGGTGGAGGGCAGACATAACCTACATGGATTTTTAGGCTTGGCTTGACAGTACAACAGTCACCTGATCTTTTGACCTACACCAATATTATTCCACAGGTCTTTACTTCCGCACAGATACATATTCATTAACATGGTATTTCCTTTAATGATTCACGTTACCATACAACATTAATTTAAAGCCAGACCTAATGGCATTGCTAATACTTGTTGACTGAGGTATTGCGACTTCCAGTCTATAATTTGGCCCATACATCTTATAAGAAATTATATACCCTGTGAGTTCAATCTGAGGTATAGCTGCGCATCGTCTGCGTACTTGTGAAAATGTATGCCAGGTTGTTGAGGGGCTCGCCCAGTGGTGCCAAGTATATATTGAATCACACTGGAGCAAAAATGGAGCTTTGAGGGACACCACAGGATGTGGGAAGATGAGGGGTGCGGTGGTTACCCATGTTTATTTCCATTGTCCTGTGTTACTTATAAATAATAGCTGAACCCTTTTACTGCTATATCTTGTAAACCCACACGCTTTTTTATGGTGTCAAGAGCTTGTCAGGGCCAATTTTATGAAATGTCAGGAAAAGGTCAAGTAGGTCTAGGAGATGTGATCCCCTGTGGTCCAAGACACTGAGGGCATTGCCCACAACCTGGAGGGAGGAAGATTCAGCGCTGTGGAATTCTCCGACCACTTTGTGGCCAGTGAGGAATTTCTTCAGTTAGTTTGCAACATAGTTTTCGATTAGTTTTGGTAAGAAACATATGTGGGGGGTTGTGCTTCCGATTACCTTTGCAAGAGATGGCACGACATTAGGTTCAAAACCAGAGCAGCTTGCTTTAGATATTGGGTGTCTTTGTTAATCTAGCTACGAGACTGGCATATGTCAAGAGTTTTAGGAATGTTTGCGTTGCTATCACAGAAAAATTCAGTTTTTTTTAGCAGCATTCCTTTGATGCTTTCCGTTATTCAGAGGGTTGAACAATGTCAATTTTGAGTAGAGTGAAGAGTTTTGGGGGTCTGTGTTTGCTTGAGGCTGCTCAGAACTCAAAATATATTTATTTGCTTCGAAATTATTATTTTTTAAACTTTTTCCTTTTCTCAGTGTCCGTGATGTATGTGTGTAGCTCGAAGCCGAGCTTCTCAGGGTCAATGCAATGTGCTCTGAGAGGTGGGCTCCAAAACACTTCACTGCATATGTCCTCTAAACTGCTTAGCAGAGGGGCGTGGCCAAGATGGCGGCCAGCTAAGACGTGTTCTGTGGTCTCTTCGGCTCCGCCACAGCAATCGCCTAGTATTGCCAGCTCTACGCCCGCATCGAAGGCTGATGGGACCGGGACTGGACCCTGGAACACGCCTGGACTCCTGCGGAGCACGGGAACTCCAAGCACTTGAGACGGATTCCCTGAAAGCAACGAACGCGCTGTGGCCTGGCCGGCGTGGTGGGCAGGGAACAGCGGACGTCGTTACTGCCGCGACCTAGACGGCGACTGGGCCATCTCGTGATCCCTGGGGGCGGTGGAGGTCCCCGGTGAGCAGTGAAGGCGACGGGGTCTGGCCTGGCCCGCATTGAATGAGGAGGTGACGGTCCAGCGGCTGGCGAAGTGAGGCCTGCCGACACTGTGTCATGGCCGGTGCTGCGATGGGGAAGGAGCAGCAGTCCTAAGGCCTGGAAGGGCCGAAGCTCGACAGTGTACAGCCTGCCGTGGGGGTGGCGGCGGTGGGGCCCTCACGACAGCAAGAGACCAGAAGCCCCGGCAGCGGTGTATGACCCCTCTCGCCTGCACCTAAGGCGGCGGATACCTCCTTTTGCCTGCAAAAGTCAGGGGCCGAGCCCGGCCGGGGAGTGGTGAGAGCCCGGCACACCCAGACGGAGAGAGAGCGGGGCTGGTGGTGGAGAAGCCAGTCGGTGTGTGGACACCTGCAGCCGGCTCCTACTCAGGTACTGTTGGTCTGGCGCAAGCGGCCCCCAGGTGTGTCGTGGCGCCCTTAGACGCGGAGCCCCAGCTGTGAGCAGTGCGGACGCCCGCAAGAGGTGCCCCCGACGAGGCGGCAGCGCTGGCCCTACTGGCCGAAGAGGCCCGGGACATCTCTGAAACGAGCCGGTGCTGAAGGGGAAGAGACATTACATAATTTGGAGAGCATGATCCCAAGACTTGAAATATGAGGAGGAAGGGACTCTTCCTGCTACAGAACAAGCATGGTCACAGCGGCCATTTTGTTCACCAGATCCAGTGTCATAGCTCAGTTTGACTAGCGAAAAGAAGGATCTTGCCCCACAGTGATATCCAGAAGGAGAGGACAGGAAGAGAGGGGCCTCTGGGGAGTGTTGCAAGTCCCTGGGCTCCCCTAGAAAATTGGCGGCGAGAGACTGAAATAGGGGAGTGAGCCAGGTCACAGAAAGAGAGGCAACAAGGTGCAGCTGCAGCGGGGGTCTCCAAGAGCTGGCGCAGGGCGAACCGAATAGCCTCAAAGGGGCGCCACCTTCAGTGCTGCGGAGAAGAAAGGGGAAAGGAGCGTACACTGTACGGGGGCACTGCCACAGATTTCACTCCGATCTACTGCCGTGTGCAGTGCCCGAGGCCTTTGCCACCACAGGGCTCTCTCTCAGCTGGGGCGCGAGCCACAGGCCGGGGACGAGGAGCAGCGGCCCTGTGTATCATATCTGCTTGGGTCCATAGTCTATGGAGGTGTGAGCCCCGCTTGCAAGAGGGATCTGACCCCGGTAGTCAGCCAGCGCGTCTAGTCAAGAACTCAAAATTCGACGGAGCTAAGAGCGCAGCGTCCTCACCAGCTGTACTAAGCAAGAATAATGGCTAGTGCACGGCTGAAAAAGGAGCGCTCCGTCAAAGAAATGCTTCTGAAATAACCCACGCAGGGAGCGACCGACAATGCAGGCCATGAGGTAGAAGGGTCGCAGGGAAGTCAGGAAGGAGCGGATGCCCCAGCCACGAAAGCCTTTATGACGGAGCTGTTTACATCCCTGCGTGCCGATCTTCAGGAACTCAAGGGACAACTATCGGCCGACCTCAAAGAAGTAAATCGCGATGTAGAGGAAATAGGTGAGCGGGTGGCAACTCTTGAAGAGCACGAAACCGGACGAGACGAGGAACTCGAAATGATGCAGCAAGAAATCCTCCGACTCAAAGAGCAACATATAGAACTGCAAGGTCAAGCGGAAGACCTAGAAAACCGCTCCTGCCGCAACAATGTACGCATCAGAGGAGTGCCATCGGGAGCAGAGGGGGAGGATATCAGGGAGTTTGTCTCGGCCCTCTGTCGACAGGTGCTGGGCGACGACCACACGACCGATATTCAGATTGATAGAGCCCACCGAGTAGGCCTACAGAGAAGCGGGAAGGCACCACCGCCGGACATCCTCATATGTGTCCACGATTTCCAACTGAAGGAACTGATCATAAGAAAGGCCAGAGATGCACACCTCTTACAATTTCGCGGTACCTCCCCGACACTATACCAGGACCTATCGGCTATCACTCTAAGTAAGCGCAGGGAATTTTGACCGATTACGCTGCACTTAAAAGATCTGGGGATTGCTTACACCTGAGGCCATCCTTTTCGGATTATCTTCCGCTATGAGGGCAAGTTGCAGCAGATTTGCTCTCTTCAGGAGGCCAGAGATGTGCTGGGACTTGCGAAACCACAGTCCCCGGAGCCGCAGCGCAAGTCTATAAAGGGGTCAGGATATGCCCAGCCCCGATGGCAAAAAGTGGGGAAATCTTCGTCCCCCCATAAACCGGACACAGCAACTATCATAAAGGAGAGAAAAGCAGTAATTTCCTCACTGTCCAGTGGCCCAGTCCAACCGGCACCCAGCTGAACGCAATGAGAAAGCAATAAGAGCACAACATGGAGGCAGAGTCGGAGACCATACTCTCCTCTTCTTGTAGGTCTGCCTTGGGTTTTTGCCCCTTTACCAGTTTCCTTTAGACAAACTTTGGTCATAAAAGACTCTTGTTCTGTTCCATCCTGTTAGATGGATGAAGGCATAATGTTTACCTTTCTGGGGTTTATTTTTGTTTGGGTACACTGAACCGGTCATAACCAAACCAGATCCATGAAGGCGCGGATGCGCTTCCCTGTGCCTACTTACTCTCTTCCAACCTCCCCACTCTTAGCGCACCCACCGACCTTTCCTTTCATTAAGTAAGCTGCATGGGTAAAGATCTCAAGGTCATCTCTCTCAATGTACGGGGCCTTAACCATTCCCGTGAAGCGCTCTGCTATACTCTCGCTGTTGGAAAACGCAGGTGACATTTGCATGCTACAAGAAACCAACCTGCTATCCAAAGACTTGGCCCGCATGCGTACACGCTGATTTCCGCATCAATACTGGTCCACAAGTACTACCAAAACAAACGGGGTGGCTATATTGCTCAGTGCAAAATTTGAAGGAAAGGTCCTCTCAACTCTCTACAAAGTAAGGGGGAGGGTTCTTGCTCTTGGGATTCAGTGGAGCTCCACTCTTTTCACTCTAATCAATATCTACTCGCCTAACACGCATCAGGAACCTTTCCTTATTAAGACTCTTACGGAGAGGCTAGCATTAGCTGACGCAGCGATTTTAATAGGAGCCGATTTCAACTTAGTAATGGATAATACTAGGGATCGCTCTTGCCAGATACAGGCCCAGACAGGGGCGATCTCTTCTGAGGGTAAACGATGGCTCGCAGAGAACAGGCTGCATGACATTTGGCGCCTTCACCACCCAGAAACGCAAGACTATACACACTACTCAGCTGCGCATAAGTCCTACGCACGATTAGATCACTACAACGCTTCTGTCTAGAGTGCGGGAGTGTTCAATAGAGCCACGCTCTCTGTCGGATCATGCTCTAATCACAGTCACAATCCAAGCGGGGGAGGCCAATCGTACTCTGGCGAGCTGGCGTCTGCGGGAGAGCCTGCTACAATCACCAAACATGGTGAAGGAGATTCGTGGGAAGATTGTGGAATACATAAAGCACAATGATAGGGAGGACACCTCGATGGCTGCAATCTGGGAGGCCCTGAAGCTAGTGGTAAGGGGGAATTTCTAGCCCTATCCTCCGCTGAGAATAGAAAACGTAGGGAGGCGCGGCAGAGCATAGCACAAGAGGTGATGGAATTGGAGGCGATACATAGCGCACCGGTGCGCCGAGGGTGTGGAGAGAGCTGGAGAGAGAGACTCCTCTTGAAGCGTCTTGACTTAGACAGGGCGGAGTATGCGTTACTGCGCCTGCGTCATAAGTTTTACTTAAGCAGCGACAAATGTGGGAGATTGCTGGCTCACCGGCTCAGAGCCAAGACACTAGCGGGAGCTATACCTTTGATCAAGAAGCCCTCAGGCGAAGAAGTGCATGCAGATAGTCAGATAGCTGACACATTTAGACAGTTCTATCAGTCTTTATACACCGAGGAGGATGTAGTACAACAAGACGCAGGTGCTTACCTTGAGACGAGCAATCTTACACGCCTTCCCAAGGAGCAGGCGAATCAACTTGACGAGCCTATACGCCCGGAGGAAGTCATATCGGTCATAGCTAGGTTGAGATTGAACAAAGCCCCGGGCCCTGACGGTTATCCCGCCTTGTTCTATAAAACCTTCTGCGTAGAATTGGCACCCCTGCTGACGAGGCTTTTTAACTCTTTTCTGGAGAGAGGCACGATCTCTGACTCCATGACGGAAGCGGCAATCTCAGTGATCCTTAAACCTCACAAAGATCCAAGTCAATGTGGTCCGTACCGCCCAATTTCCTTACTCAACCTGGATGCAAAGCTTTTCACTGGGATACTGGCGGCTCGTCTGAGTCCGCTGATGGCGGGACTGATCGACCCAGACCAGGCAGGGTTTATCCCCACTCAACAGGGTGGGGATAACACGAAGCGCCTCCTACATCTTATGGACAGTGTGCGTATATCTCGTAAGGAAGCCCTGTTCTTGTCAATAGACGCGGAGAAAGCGTTTGACAGAGTTCGGTGGAGCTATCTGTTCGACACACTCCATCGCTTCGGTCTTGGAGAGCGCTTTATAAAGTGGGTCCGGTGCATCTATCAGGCCCATCGGGCTTTTGTCAGAGTGAATGGGGCATCCTCAGCATCCTTTCAGATAGCAAGGGACACGAGGCAGCGGTGTCCGCTTTCGCCCCTTCTCTTTGCCCTATATATGGAGCCACTGGCCCAACAGATTAGGGACCACCCCCAAATACAGGGGCTATGTTTTGGAGGAGATATCCATAAGATAAGTCTCTATGCAGATGACGTAATATTATCGCTCGCGGAGCCACTCACCTTCCTACCCGCCCTCCTGGCCGAGATGGAAAGATTCGGGGAAATCTCGGGTTTTAAAGTGAACCTAAGCAAGTCTCAAGTGCTTAACCTTTCCACCCCACAAGGGCACGAGGAGTTCCTACGGGAGAGATTTCCCCTATAATGGGCCTCGCAGTCGATAACTTATCTTGGTGTCCTCCTGGCTCCAACGCTATCAATGACGCTTGGGTTGAACTATTCGGCTCTGGTGGAACAGACGACGAAAGCCCTGGACGGGTGGTCGAGACTGAAACTAGCCTGGTTTGGGCGTATAGCAGCTGTCAAAATGACGGTATTGCCACGGATCTTATATATTTACCAGATGCTACCTTTGGTACCCCCCGAAGGTGCTGCGCACCTTACAATTGGCCATCAATAAATTTGTATGGGGAGGGAAAAAGGCACGCCTACCCTTTTCCCAAATGTCAAAGCCCAAACTCAATGGAGGTGCAGCCCTCCCTTTGATACATAGGTATCTATAAGCATCTCACCTTAGATATATTGTTGAGTGGAATCGCCACTCTCGGAAAAACACTGGACCTTCATGGATCAGGATGTAGCCGGAATAAATATCTGGAGAGAGGCTTGGCTACCACGCAAGTTAAGGGCTTGGGGCCTCTACTCGTCCCCAGTTACAGCAGCCACACTGAGAGTGTGGGATGCCGTGGCGCTCAAAAGGGGGTTGACGACTTTCCCCTCCCCAATGTCCCCAATAGTGGACAATCCGGATTTCCCTCCGGGCTGCAAATCTGAGGTCTTTCAGAGATGGAGGGAGGCGGGGTGTAAGCGGGTGGGCTCGCTGTTTGATATCCAAGGCATCATCCCCTATGAGCAATTGAGATTGGACTATGACTTGCCTAAATCAGATGAATTTCATTATCACCAACTCAGACATTGGGTCACTTCTCTGACATACCTAGCGCAAGCTTCTCGACGGCTTACTCCCTTTCAGAAATGGTTAGTAGGTAAAACAGAAGACAAACATCTAATCGCAGAACTGTACACTATGGTAGCCAATGGGCAGAATGGGGGGCGATCAAAGGGTCAACTTCGCTGGGAGGAGGAACTGGGCAGAGCTTTGTCAGACAAGGAATGGGAGAACATCCACTACAGGGCACACCATACAGCCCATAACACCGCTGGAACCAAATCAGCTTTTAAAGTTACATCATATTGGTACCTAACGCCGGCACGCATCCACAGCTGGGACAAAAATCACACGGAGAAGTGCTGGAGGGGATGTGGTCTCACTGGGTCTCTGGCACACTTGCTTTGGCATTGCCCACGTTTAGAGCACTTCTGGGAGGGGGTGTTGAATGACATCGACAAAGCCTTTGACACAGAGATCCCACGCTTCCCGGTGTACACACTACTGGGGCTACCAAACAAGCTGACATTCCCCCTTCGATCATTGAGGGGCAGGCAGATGGCACTGGCATTATTGCCGGCGCGTCAAACACTCCTGGCACAATGGGGCACCACGAATGTCCCAGACCACACAGCCTGGCTGCATAGGCTTTGGCTAACCCTCGCCATGGAACGCCTCTCTCAGGTCCAAGACCACAAGGGGGAGACCTATGCTGAATTGTGGGCCCCTTTTATCTGAATATTGTCAAAAGAGTTCAGGGAGGTAACGTGCCCCAAATATCTCCAAATATTGCATCTGCTTCCTGAAGCAAAGGAGGCGACGACATCCCGCATATAATGGGTCAGGTTGGAATTAAAGGCTAATAACTTTTGAAGGACGATCCCACTGTAAGATGGGCTTCTACCGGTGCAGGTACCCCTTTTTCTTTTCCGTTTTTGGGATGGGAGGGAAGGGCTTTTTCCTTTTCTGCGTTCTTCTGATTTTATTAATGTAGATAGGTTTGATTATACAATCCAGACAACGCTGCCGGCCCCAGGGTTGTAGGCAAAGAGGCTGTGTACATGTGTATATGTCTGAAACTCTTGCTGCCGGCCATTATGGTTGTAGGCATACAACTGTGTAATGTTGCAGGATTGTTGTTTAAAACGAATAAAAGATCGGTTCCATAAACTGCTTAGCAGCTGTGCTTCATGATTGCTCAGCGAGTTGAGCAGCTGACTTTTTCCTTTTCTCAGTGTCTGTGATGTATGTGTGTAGCTCCAAGCTCAGCTTCTCAGGGTCAATGCAATGTGCTCTGAGAGGTGGGCTCCAAAACACTTCACATGCAAAAGAAACAATTGATGGACGGAATGCTGGACAATGCAAACATTCACCCCCAGTCACAAGGATCTGGGTTAAATCCATCATTCTTTTGCTCACCACACCACCCCAGTTTGGACCCAGCCATATGCAAATCAGTCTTGACCCTGTTCCTTGTGGGAACAGTCCAGCCCGAACTGCCAAGCCAGGTCCTCCCTGGACCGGAAACAAGCATCCTGGGACCGGTTTCAGGGCATCACCCTTCACCAGCCAGGCTAGCTTGAATCCAGTGGTGTAGTGAGCACGGGACTCACGTCTGGGCATACCCTTCCCACTTAGGGCAACATAAGCAAAAGAAACAATTGATGGACGGAATGCTGGACAATGCAAACATTCACCCCCAGTCACAAGGATCTGGGTTAAATCCATCATTCTTTTGCTCACCACACCACCCCAGTTTGGACCCAGCCATACTGGAATGGCATGGTGAGCAAAAGGCCCAGATCTCTGTACTGGGGTGAATGTATGACATTGTTCTGCATTCTGTCCATCAATTGTTCTTTTTGCATTTGTCACCCCGAGTGGGACGGGTATGCCCAGACGTGGGTCCCGTGCTCTCCATGCCACTGGAGTCAAGCTATCCTGGCTGATGAGGGCTGAAAGCCCGAAACCGGTCCTAGGATGCTTGTTTCCAGTTCAGGGAGGACCTGGCCTGGCAGTTCGGGCTGGACTGTTCCCATTGGGCACAGGGTCAAGATTGATTTGCATATGGCTGGGTCCAAACTGGAATGGCATGGTGAGCAAAAAAACGATGGATTTAGGCCCAGATCTCTGTACTGGGGTGAATGTATGACATTGTTCTGCATTCTGTCCATCAATTGTTCTTTTTACATTTGTCACCCCGAGTGGGAAGGGTATGCCCAGACGTGGGTCCTGTGCTCTCCATGCCACTGGAGTCAAGCTATCCTGGCTGATGAGGAGTTAAAGCCCGAAACCGGTCCTAGGATGCTTGTTTCCAGTTCAGGGAGTTACCTGGCCTGGCAGTTCGGGCTGGACTGTTCCCATAGGGCACAGGGTCAAGACTGATTTGCATATGGCTGGGTCCAAACTGGAATGGCATGGTGAGCAAAAAAACGATGGATTTAGGCCCAGATCTCTGTACTGGGGTGAATGTATGACATTGTTCTGCATTCTGTCCATCAATTGTTCTTTTTCCAAAACACTTCACTGCATATGCCCTCTAAACTACTTAGCATCTGTGCTTCATGATTGCTCAGCGAGTTGAGCAGCTGACAGCTAGCATCTGCCTGTGAGACACAGTTCATATGTTTAAATATTAGCACGACCAGCTCAGCCTTTCATCTTCCCAAGGTCAATACACTGAGAATGTTTAAATTGGGTAGCAGTAACAACTGTTATTTCTAGTACTGCGAAACAAGATAGCAGCTGCTATTAAAAAAAAAAGGTTATTGTTACTCTGAAAATAAACTAGCAGTCCTGCAGGTTTGCTAATGGTGCGGATTAGCGTCAGCTATCCTTAGGGCAGTGATCTTCAAGCTTTTTAATGTACTGGGGGGGGGCAGTAAATAAAAAGAATAATTGTGCCCCCCTCAGATTTTTCAAAATTATTCTATTAATCTGGCAATGTTTAAATATGTCTCGACTTATTTAAACACAAGACATATTTAAACATTGCAGTTAAATTCTGTAACCATTTTAAAAATACAACCAAAGACATGATTTCCAAACATACTATTCTGGTCAGGCAGGCCTTACTAACATGTAACCGTATCCACAGTGTGATCATTAGAAATGGGGTTGTGGGTGTTGAAGAATTAACGCATACTCCCAGCTAGGATATAAATGACAAAAGAAGCTAGGGATGGCCAATTACAGAGTATTTTAATGCCACTCAATCACCCCCCATCCCCCGCTTAAAACAAAGCACTGCATATGAGCATGGTGCTTCTTTTGGCCAGAGCCTGGCGCACCCCTTGGTATCACTTGAGGCCCCCTAGGTGGGCCCGCCCCCCAGTTGGAAAACCACTGCCTTAGACTGAACGGCTGACCATGACATCCTGACACACGGGTCGGGTTATCATTCCAGCGGATTGTCCAGAATCCTGGCATGCCACCTTAGCTCCCTGGACCTTGGCTTGGAAAGTGGGCTGTCGAACCCTGCTTTAATTGCAGCCGTTTACCCCACGCATCCTCTGTCGGATTCTGTAATCTGGTTTCAACCGGATTCCACCACACACAGCACTGTTCCCAAGTAGCGTGCTACTCGCAGGGCTTAATTTGAGCCGGTGGTTGCAGTTGGGTACATCTGCACCCATTTTGGGGACCGTCACTTCTTTTTCCGGATCATACAGCTGGAGGAAGAGAAAGACAGAAAACAGTCACAAATGGAGAAAGCAGGAGCCTGCACGAGTGAGACAAAGAGGAACGGGGTGTCTGGTGATGGATTAAAGATGTGTAGGGTGCATTGAAGACTACACAACATGGGTATTCGGTGCGCAGACATTTTAAGAATAGAGAGCCTGGGCATTCGGCAACCCTATTTGGCAGCGCTGGCTGCGGGCTTCTGAGAAAAACTTTGGTACCCCGCACGTATTATTTTACAAATTAAGCACTGGCTATTCACCATACCGTGTTTCAACGCCTTGTCAGGTATAGTAAGGGCCGAATTGATACAATTAAATGCACAGGGCTCATGCTAGAACAGCTAAACCAGTTACTGGTTGCTACGGGTAAAATGTTCTCTATAAAGGAACTGCTGTTTCTTTGAATGAGGTTTGCGTTATAACTTATACCAAACTTTAACATAAAAAAAGTCAGGCATTACCTTCAGTCACACCTAAGACACCTCACATACTTTTATTAAAATATCGCCCAAGTACGTAATGTTACCTCTCGTACCGTCTGCGCTCGAGACTGAAGACTTTACTTTATATGTAGTGACGCGACCTAAGGTAACATGAGAACCTCGTGATAAAAATACAATATTATCAAATGTCGAAGAATATAGTTCAACTGATTTCTGATCTCTTCACGACTTCCCGTGCTAATACCTCAGGTTCAACCGCAGCACATATTTGCATGAGCGGTGGAAAATTTTAGGCGTGAGGAACTGCTCCCCCTCCTGGACGAAACGCGAAGTTCCGAAAAACGAGAGCGCGAAGAAGCATCAAGGCAGAAGCCTGGGATCCAGCCAGCTATATCCTGCCTGCTGTACAGTGCCAATCACACGGCAGCGCTTTCTGCATTACCCCGTCTTCTGTGCGCCTTTCTCGCCCCTATGTATTATGTGCAGAATGGGAAATAAAGAAACCCAACCCAAGATGGCGGTCCGAGCTGTCCCAGATGGAGCGTTAGAGCACCGCCGGCAGCCAGCCCTACCAGAGGAGCAGGGTTGACAAGCTCAGGCCCAGCAGAGTTGATGGTTTGAATAAACAGTCCCCTCCCACGCCGATGAATGAAATAGTTTGCTGCACGGGTGGTGGCTGGAGAGACTTCTGGGATAGGCAGTGGATGAGCAGACCCTGCACGGGTGGTAATTCCATAATGTAGCCCTAGCAGGGGAGGTATGGCCATGGAACAGCCCCTGTGGAGAGTGGCAAGGGCAGAAGTAGCGTACCTGAGGTTGGTATACACCCTGGGCCAGTGGAATTATGCAGCACGAGGGTCAAATTATGCGACAGGATTGACTAAATTATTCGGCAAGAAAAAGAAAATTATGCGGCACATTTCGGGATAGCATTACTTCATTATTTGGCCATTTCAAAATCTTTTAACACTGTCTTGGCATAGGTTGCACCTCATTAGTTAGTACCAGTTTTACGCCAAAATACAGCAATAAGCAACAGAAAGGTGACCAGTCAACAGAAAGGTGACCAGTCAACCTTTGCAAAGAGCTTTCCACAGCGCGGAAGCATGTGTTGCTGCATATTTAGTAACTTTTGAACTCTTTGAGCTAGAGACAAATGTTGGTAAAATCTGCAGGTTGAGCGGCAGATGATGGATTATGTGGCAAAAATGGCAAATCTACATGTGAAAAATGGCGCGGCCTCACGATCCCATAATTCCAGTGGCCCTGTATATACCCCTGCAATTGATAATGATTTCTTCCTTGTGCTTACCTCTCAGTCAGTCGCACGTGGCTGCCTGCCTGCCAGGTCCTGAATGGCCCCTCGCTTGCTGTCACCCCCGATTTCTGATTTGGCTGTCCCCTCTCTTGGTAGCATCATTAGTTTGTTTTTCAACCTTATCTCCTGCTCTCAGGCTCATTACAATATTATCCTGAGCGTTTTTTGCGACTGCTTCTCAAAGCGGGAATGAGGAATAACGTGCAAAATCAGTCTCGCCGAACAGTGAAACCACACACTATTTAGATTTGCCAGAAATTCCTCCAGATAACTCTGCCACATTGATTCAAAACGAGGCTCGTAGTGTTTAGCTGATTAAGAATAACTTGCGGCAGCAGTCATGGGAAGGTGGAAGGTCAGGAACTTAACACGTTTTACTGTTGAAGTAAGAAGGAAAGAAATTACTTTTAGTTTCTTTGAGGAAAAGTAATAAGTTGGGTATTACGTGCATTTTCTCCAGCAGATTGTTTCACATTCTTGGCACGGACATGCGAAGGAGTGATTTGATGTTTTTGATTCCCCAGTCATAGGAATGTTCAGGCTGAAGCCTGTTTTGCTCACCAGCTTCAGTCTTTTACTTTAGGTAGGTGGTGGGCTGTTCCAGTAAGGCTTTGCAGTATCATTTTGTGAACATTATACTAACCTCAAGCAGTTTTTTTTCTCCATTCTGTAAATATTCATTATGTGTTTGATAGCAAGCCAAAATCCTTCTTAACGACATTGAGACTCCGTCATTATTTTCGATGAAGCAGACCCACAGCTCACAAAGACCACGGACTTATAGTTTGCGATAAGACCAATGAAGATGTCGCTGTCGGTCTTGTAGTTGATGATATGCAAGGTGTGGCGCAGAGGGTGTCTAGTCCTCTGATGGAGCTCGAGGCCAGGGCTTTGTGGGACCTCGTGTGTCTAGGCATGTGATGTGGGTCTTGGTCTGGAGCTCGATGCCAGGACTTTGTGGGACCTTGTGTGTATAGGCCTGTGACGTGGGTCTTGGTCTGGACTTTGTGTGTCTAGGCCTGTGATGTGGGTCTTGGTCTGGACCTCGTGTGTCTAGGCCTGTGATGCTCGTCTTGGTCTGGACCATGTGTGCCTAGGCCTGTGATGCTGGTCTTGGTCTGGAGCTCGAAGCCAGGACTTTGTGGGACCTTGTGTGTCTAGGCCTGTGATGGGGGTCTTGGTCTGGACTTTGTGTGTCTAGGCCTGTGATGTGGGTCTTGGTCTGGACCTCGTGTGTCTAGGCATGTGATGTGGTTCTTGGTCTGGAGCTCGAGGCCAGGGCTTTGTGGGACCTCGTGTGTCTAGGCCTGTGACGTGGGTCTTGGTCTGGACTTTGTGTGTCTAGGCCTGTGACGTGGGTCTTGGTCTGGACCTTGTGTGTCTAGGCCTGTGATGCTGGTCTTGGACTGGAGCTCGAAGACAGGACTTTGTGGGACCTTGTGTGTCTAGGCCTGTGATGGGGTCTTGGTCTGGACTTTGTGTGTCTAGGCCTGTGATGTGGGTCTTGGTCTGGACCTCGTGTGTCTAGGCATGTGATGTGGTTCTTGGTCTGGAGCTCGAGGCTAGGGCTTTGTGGGACCTCGTGTGTCTAGGCCTGTGACGTGGGTCTTGGTCTGGACCTTGTGTGTCTAGGCCTGTGATGCTGGTCTTGGACTGGAGCTCAAAGACAGGACTTTGTGGGACCATGTGTGTCTAGGCCTGTGATGTGAGTCTAAGTCTGCAGATGGATAGGAGCTCTTTGTATTATATACAGGGCTACAGGCGGCTCTCTCAGTCTGGAGAAAGAGAGGTGCATGGTGTAGGACCATGGTCTTGGACTTGGATGATGGTGGGGATTGGAAAGCGAGAGGTTGGGGGGAGCAGTGAGGGGGATATATAGCCTAGGTCTGCACTCTTTAACTACTGCGGAGAGTTAGTAGTGTCATGCTTCGTGCTATGGTACCTCTAGACTGTGGGATTCACAAAGTGTAGGCTGTGCCCTAATTACTTTTTTTTAGCATAACAATTCATACTGGATTTTTTTGCTACTAAAGTAGCAGTGCAATGCCTCGTATGACCTTGGAATGACTTTATAAAGCAAACCCTCCAAATGTAGAGGTTGTCACACGAGCTCCGAAGCAGGCTGCGTGCAGTGTATGGCACCTACAAAAATCCCAAATACAAAAATGCAAAAAGCGGAATGACTCATACAGGAGCTAATATCTAAATCACATAGATATCCGTCTATTCAAGCTGGCTTTTTCTAACTGTTCACTTTCAACATATATTACTGTATAAAATAAACCGATTTGCAATGGAAATGCCATTAACGTTAATTTTACATGACAGCTGCAGTCCCCAGGAATTTATGAACGCTTCAACATTGGGCCTTTACTTGCATATTTTGGTTGTGCAAATTCCATAATAATTTTGAAAAAGAGGGTCAGCGTGGGGGATTGGGAAAAGGGCTTATCCAGGGGATCAGATGAGGTTGATCAGTGTTTTGTATGCTTTTTTTTTTTTTTTATTAATGACTAGTGGAGACAAACCTTACACTATTGTTTGACTAATTTATGGGGATCAAAGAGCACTAGATGATATCACAGAGAATATTTTTAATTGTAGAAGGCGCGTCACAAGCATGAGCTACTGTACATAGATCAGTATGTTGTACGGGCAGGTGACAAGTTACAGAGAGATAGGTATGATAACGGCGGGAACATGTAATGACAACAGTGTGAGCAAAATGTATGGTTGGTTTTTGGATAACACCTATTTACATCAGACATATGTCCTCCATGTGGAACAGGAACTAAACTGACCTGTGAAAAATATAAATGTCCTAGAGTTGAATTGCAAAAGCAGGATCAGAACTTAAATATCCAGATTAGCAATTTAGTAACAAGATCACTCTCTTCGCTATTTCTCTATGTTTTAGGGAAGTGATGACTGCACAGTTGCACCAGCACCACATCTAGTTCCACCACATGGGATAGGAGACAGATCTAAATCAGAACAACATTTGTATTTACTTACTTAAGGTGTTTCATATATAGCACCAACATGTCACCTTTAAGCAGTGTGTGAGAAAAAAATGGAAAAAGTAAAAGCAGACACAGGGGAGGGTAGGTATAGTCAGGGTGTAGCTATCTTTGGTGCTGCAGGTGCAGTGGCACCGGGGCTCGAGGCCTGAGGAGCCCATTGAACCCTAATTAACAGAGTAATTTACTACACAACCCGTGGTGAGTTGGATCGCTTTTCTTGCTTGCACTAGGCTCCGTGGCACTACAGTGGGGTGAGTCCACCCAAACATGAAATGAGGCACCCCACCCAGTAGTTCCCAGAAAATGCCTACGTTAATAAATGAAAAATACACCAAAACCACATTATCGTATAAAAATACAAAGTTAAAAAAAAATCACAATACTTCATAAACCAATTTCACCTTTTCCACAATTTGTACAATTTAGTTGAATTTTATTACAGGTTCTCTGAAATTTGCCATTTGACTCATTTGCATGATAATCCCAATCAGGAAAAACAGTTTATAGGCCCTGTACTGAAATCAAGCTCTTCCAGTCTCTGTTCCAATCCTAGAGTAGTTTGTTGTCTGTTCTAATGTCAGTGCTGTGCATCGTGTCAGCAATAATCTTCAAAATATTGGGCTCATTCACAAAGAGCCTGAATCAAACGTCGGAAATCTGCCCCTGTTGAGTTGTTCCTGCTTTTGCAACAGATTTCTGTTTTTTTTAGGAATTCACAGAGTATCCCAGAAATACCCCAGAATATAACTTTCTAAAAAAAAAAAAACAATCCTGGAGTAAAGCCTTGGGTACAAGAACACAAAGGTCAGAGACTGTAGTAAATAAAACGAAGGTCATGTATTGTAATTCAGAAAATACAGCGAAGATTGTCAATCAATGAAACATTTATAGAGTGTTCAAATCACTGTGTATTCTCGTTTACAACACTTGAGCTGTGTGTTCTCTTTTATAAACTTTGGCTGATGTATTTTTTTGTAATCTGTGTATACTCACCTATGATCCATAGGCTGTAGGGTTTTTTTGCTCTATCTTGTGGGCTTTCACTCTGCCTAGAGTATGGCTCTCTTACTTCATGCTGTTTTCTATTTGGTATGTCATTCTACCTCTTTTCACTGCTTGCATTGTAATGCATGAGGGACTATTTTGTATTTCTAAAGTACACTGATTCATCACACATTACATTGGTTATGCCTCATGCATCACACACAGAAAGCAATCCATTTTTAGTATTTGCACTGTGGCAGGCTTTTTTGTGTTTTAATCAAGACTCACAATTTGATTCCTGGGGTACTTTATACACTCTGATAAACAAGTATTGGGGAAGTCGATAGGCTGGTTTTAATATGCTAACACAGACACGCCCACGCTTTTGCACATTAAAGTCAGACCCATTGGCTTTTTCAATGTATGTTCTACTTTGTGAGGGATAATACCTGAGTTGTGTGTTCTCATTTATAATCCTGGGCTAGGTATTCTCTGCAATTCATTATCTTACATGATCTTGATATGTGTTTGTTTTTAATCTATAATAGAAGTGTTCTGTATATTTTTGTTTCTAATTCGAGAACAGGTGTCCTGCATATAGTCTATGGCCAGAAGCTGTTTTTGTTTATTCCATTAGATTATTCATTTACATCCCCTATGTTTTGTAGTATTTCATAACATTTGAGCTTTGTTTTCGGTTTCATTGTGCCTTCTACGATACAATTCTTGAGTTGTGTGTTTTCCTTTAATCCCTCAACTGCACCTGCTTTCATAATTTCGGAGGGATGCCATAATACTGTTTTTGGCTGTTTAAATGCTTTAGTTGTTTGTTTTCTGTGATGTTATTCCTTAAAATTTGGTATTTTGCAGTAACACCTCAGGGCTGATAGGCCTTCTATAACACTTGATCGAAGGATATGATGTTGTATTTATCCCATAAAAGTGAAGCATTAGCTTTGATCCGTATTACAAAAATACTTCTGAACTCTGAGAGCAATTCCTCAATTTCAGCAAACTCCTCGACCAGCCCAGAAGATGTTTCTAAGTGCCAGGCCGAAGTGATTATTTTCACAAGCATGTGTTTTAGTAAAGCACTTGGCTTTTGGTGGTAGGTGCTGCCCTTTGAGTGCCACTCCAGCCAGTCTTCCTTTGTGATGAGGATTTCTGGGTTGCACGTCAGGGACCCCTGCTCCTATTACCCTTGTTGAGTAGGGTGTTGGGGGGGGGGGTGCATGAATCACGGGACATGAAGCTTCGATTGGGTCCTGATGCCCTCTCCCCTACCTCAACAAGGGTAATAAATAGTGTATTATATACACTCTGCATCTGCATATATGGTGAATGACATTGCGCTTTTTCTTGCATTTATTTTAACAAAAGGTATTTGAACAACACCAGGACTCAAGAGGTTACATTTATGCAGTAGGGTGAAATCACGTTGAAGAGGCTTTCTGACAATTTGGAGAGCTGTTTATCTTTGTCAAGTCATATTACATGTTATCTGTGAGGCAGTAAACAGTGCCATTCTAATGTCAATGTTGCCCTACTGTGGTAACAAACTTAAATTTACCCTGTGCACTTAAGTAATAAATGTGTGAATGTATGTTTATTGGTACAGTTGCTCTGAATACCGAGTTACAGGGCCTATAATTATTTCCACTGCCATAGCATAAATGTAGGTATACTTATGCGATGATAGTGAAAATAATTATGGCCCAATATATATATATTTACACTTCCTCTGTTTTTTCCTCAGGCGACACAGAAAATACAGATAAGCACGGTCTCTTGACACACATTAATTTGACCAACCATCTTTCATTGCAAAGTAGTGTTGTTTGTTTAAAATGTTTAAATATGACTTTGTGTGTATGTGTATACATCACTTGTGTGTGTGTGTGTCTGTGTGCCCGTACGAGATTTATTTGTGGCCCCAGGTGTGCCCCCCACCGCACCTAAAATTCACTTCCAGGGATACCACTGACAGGCACCTCTTTCAGCCGCCTTCCCCTCTTCTCTCTCACAGATGTTGCAGCCTCGCATCTGGCTCAGTCGCCCTTCCAGCTCTCTTGGCGTAACTGCACAGCACCTCTTTCTGTCACCTGTTGCTCCTCTCTCTCTGCAGTAGCTGAATTTTTGTAAACCCCCCCCCCCAAAAGCTCCATACTCCCCGTTCCATACTCGCTTTGCTGTGAATACCGCTCCTCTTATCCGCCCTTTCCCTTTGCGGTGGGTGCCAGGAGCGCCGCGTGACACCCTGTTCTGCCACATTTCTTTCCTCCCTCTGCTGGCACCCCTTTCTGACCCCAGCCTCTTCTCTCCCGCTCTTCCCTGGCTGCCTATCCCCACCCTCCCTCTCTGTTTTCCTCGGTATTGTGATTGCTTGGCACCCTCCTTCATTTACGGTACATTTCATGTGCGATGACCTCACCCGTGCATGGCCAGGGGGGAGGGGAGGGAACGAAGGGAGGGAGGTGCGGGGGAAGAGGAGAAGGCTGCTCAGCCGGGGCCCCGCCCGCCCTCTTCGCTCTATATAAGGCTCCCGGTGCTGTGCTGGCTTCAGCTTGTGCTGGCTTACAGGCTCCAAAAAACAGGAGTACAGGAGCCCTCTGGAGAGACGAGACACCCCGAGCCAACAAGGCACCCCGAGCCGGACCCGCATCTTAAGTCCGACATGTCCTCCATGATGCTGGATATAAACTCCATCTTTGAGGTAAGAGGCTACGTTATGAGTGCGCTCTGGGCTCGGAAACAACAGCTGCGCTTTCTACGAGAACCGGGCGGAGGAATGGGCCCCGTCACCCTTTTCTACCGTGACTTTTTTTCCATTTCTGTGAACACATTTGGGTGACTAGATTGGATCACGACACCCGCTCAGAAGCCATTTATGATTTGGACCCAAAAACATGATACAAAGTCAGTTTCACTCGTCTGTGAGCTAGGGCACGAGCGATGGCACAGTCACCACCCCGACACAGTCCACTGGAAAACGTCTGTCTGGGAAATATTACAAAGTACTGTTAATAAGCCCCGAGGGATCGACGACCCTACAAAGTCCATGGTTCTCGACTCCTCGGGTGTATTTTTTACTTGTTGAACAAAAAAGTTTGGAAAAGTTTTGAGCATACTTTTTTTGCAGTTGGATTAAAGGTCAGGTGGGGGTGTTGTCAGAATACATTTGTCTAAATATAAAATGTGGCTGTGAGGAGACTGCGTCAGACGCTGCCCCCCTGTGTTCGCTGAGGCGTGGCCTTCAGCATGGCTCCCTCAACTAACTTTGGCAGCGGTCGCAGGAACGGAAGTTAGGGGTGTGGTATAACTCGGGGTGTTTTAATTTCTGTCTTTTCGTACCCCTGTCGCCTTGTCTTCTTTTTCTCCTCTCCAGTCTTCCCCTCCCTATCTTTGTGTGGTTTTTGCCATCACCTCTTTTTCTATTCCTACTCTCTTGCACTATTTTCTGAGCCTTTCTCAATCGTACCCTCTCGACTGTCTCCGCCGTCTTTCGTTCTCTCTTCTAAATCTTTCCGTCGTTTCCACTCATTCTGTCTCCTTCAATGCCCAACTTCTTCCCTGCCCCCCTCACCCCCAAGTTTCTCTCTTCTTCATTTTTCTCCGCGTTTGTGCGCAGCTCTCCCCTTAAGTAATTTTCTTTGCCCTCTCCGTTTCACTCCCCCCTCTCGTTTGTTCTCTGCCCCTCCCCTTTGTGTGGTAACGCTTGACCCGTTCTTTCCTGTTTTATCTGCCACTCGGTCTGTTTGTCCCAAAACTTCAATTCTTCTTGGTGCATTTACACAGCTTGAAACCCGGCCCGGGCAACAAAGCGCTTTGTCATTGGACTTCCGGGCTGTTTACTTGTTTGGTTGATAGCCTTGATTTCTTTACCTGCTGTGTGTGGGAAGAGGGGTGAAGTTAAATGTTTGCGGAAGGGGGCGTAGATGGTGCTCGCATTTCTTGTTGATTTAATGCAAAGCTGATGAAATCCTGCCATACTGAGACTTGAACAGAGTGCTGATTAAGTCAGAGGGCGGAGGTGCGGTGGGGAACTGGGGTTGTGATACGGAGAAACTGACAGATAACCCCACACGCAAGGGCAGGGGGGCGCCCCCAGCAAGGACAAAAACTGCACGGTGCAGACCATGCAGGGCAACAGGTGCTCGGCTGCACGGTGCAGACCATGCAGGGCAACAGGTGCTCGGCTGCACGGTGCAGACCATGCAGGGCAACAGGTGCTCGGCTGCACGGTGCAGACCATGCAGGGCAACAGGTGCTCGGCTGCACGGTGCAGACCATGCAGGGCAACAGGTGCTCGGCTGCACGGTGCAGACCATGCAGGGCAACAGGTGCTCGGCTGCACGGTGCAGACCATGCAGGGCAACAGGTGCTCGGCTGCACGGTGCAGACCATGCAGGGCAACAGGTGCTCGGCTGCACGGTGCAGACCATGCAGGGCAACAGGTGCTCGGCTGCACGGTGCAGCCTGGAGTCCTGCTTACTCCACGGAATGTGTTATGGTCTAATGTACTATTACGTTCCAACAGTGTTTATATCTAGAGTATATATGTGCCCCGGACCAGGGCTCCTTTTCGGAGAGACGTGGCCTTGTCCAAAATGGACGCGACGTGTCACCTCAACCCAGTCTCACAGTCTCTTCACTTCCCAGGAGTCCACGGACACTTCCGTGGCAGGTCTTTTGAGAAGTGCTAAAATCATACGAGGGCCTCAGCTTCAGTTGCACCGGGGCCCAGAGATCTTTAGCGACTTCGCAACCCCCTAATATAGCAGCTTTTTTAACGCCAAAACCATGGGGATTCTTGTTTGCATTAGGTCGCACTGCAGCCTTGCTGCGCCACTGAAACTTTACACATGACGTGTCATTGTTGAGTCGGCCGGAGTTCGCCCTGCCTGGGTGTGTCTGCTGCTGCTGCTACACTGTGACTGCCCTCTCCAGGCTTCTCTTTTCCCACCTCCACATGCCACGAGCTCAGTTTCTTGTGGCCCCCAGGTCTCCCGTCATTCACTTGGGTTTGCTGTAACTAAAGTTGTGTTATTCTGTCTGCACAGAGATAATCCTTGCAACAGCTGCCTTTATTTGGGGGGGGGGGGGTGTGCCATGGGCTACGCTTGCCTACGTGAGCTGCCCTGGATTTTACTTGGGCACACTAACTCAGGTTTGGGGCATATTTTAAATCTTGTTGCCCTTTGAAAACCTAGGTCATATGTGTTCCTGGAACATGGCGACATGCCAAGCAGGAAGGCGAGTTCTTTTTTCTCACAGGAAATCTGGTAACCGGAAATCAGGGAGGTCCTTGTGAAATCAGAATTATTAAAACAGAATGCAAGGAGTCACGCAGGGCACCTCCCGCTCTTGGGAAATGGCCAAGATGTGCAACCTCTCCATCTCATCCCTTCCTAAAATGATTTTGAGGTGTCTCTGCCTGCACTAGTGTGGTGCCCAATCTTGTCCCCACTGCGGCAGCGTGATAGTCAGCACTAGCAAGCCTGATCCTGTGACTCAGTCAGGCTAAGTTCGTCGTGGGCTAGTATGCAGTCAAACCTGGATAGAGAGGAGTGGGGGTGGTCTGTCACCAAGTTATGTGACCACACCTGGTGGTCTTTTGTCCAGGGTGAGTGCAAGGCTTGGTTGCCTTTGTGCTAGTAGGGGGCCAGGCAGGATCTCCCCTGTAGTAGCATGGTGGCCAGCCCTAAAGACCCACTTGTTAGTTCCTCAGCCAGGCATAGGTTCTTATGGGCTAGTGCGGTAGTGCAACTTGGGGACCCATTTGCTAATTTGCCAACCACACCTAGCGGAATGGCCTCTTTAGTTATGTTGTAGCCAGTCCTATTGGTCTTTTTGCTAGTGTGGATGTCAGGCCTGCATGGTCTTGTTATAGTGTGGTGGTTAGTCTTGATGGTTTTGTGCTGCTGGTGTTGTACCTTGTGTGCTTGCTGTGTGCATTTCAATGTGAGGCCTAGCTCTTTGCATCTGTTAGTCTGCTCTCACCTTTCCGAAGATCTCATGTTTTATATTCTTTTCTCCACAGAACCTGCGAAATCTGAATCTGGATGATCGAGACTTTATCCTGGAGAAGAGCAATGCAGCCTATCAGCGTCGGCACTCCAGCTGTGCCACCAACCCCACTCTTTCTAAATGTGGCAGTGCCAACCAGCTAAGTGACTCGCTCTGGTCCCTGGGCAGCCACTGGAGCCCAGAGACTGAGCAGAAGATGAGTGCCAAGCTGGACACTATGATCCGCAGCCCATTTCGGGCGGACCGTTCTATGAGCCTGACCGAAAGTGCCTTAAGTGCCTATGGGATGGAGAAGACACTGGTGCCTCCACCTCCTGGATTCCCACCACTGAAGCCGGCTGTGCCGGTTCTCTCAAACCGATACAAGACAGAACTGTGCCGCACCTTCACTGACACCGGCAAGTGCAAGTATGGTGCCAAGTGCCAGTTTGCTCATGGCCTGGAGGAGCTGCGAGTGATGAATCGCCATCCTAAGTACAAGACGGAGCTGTGCCACAAGTTCTACCTGTATGGGGAGTGCCCATACGGACCACGCTGCAACTTTATCCACTACCCTCAGGAGACGGGAAGCTCCTTGTCATGGAATGCGGACCCCCCACATCAGCTCCGCCAGAGTCTCAGCTACTCTGGAGTGCCAGGCAGGAGAAGCTCACCTCCCCCCGGCATTCCTGACCCAAACTCCTTTGCCCGAGCATCCTCCGTGTCTCCACCTCCCAGTGACCTCTTCTCGCCGACCATGGTGGAGCCGCGGAGCCATGGTAGCAGCCTGCGGTTGAATGCGGATCCCCCACGACACCTCACTTCCCTGACAGAATCCACCTGCTGTTCATGCCGCTGTGGCCGGGCTGCACCTCCAGCCAGCACCCCCAACGTACTGCCCAGCCCCCATCAGAACCACCAATTCTTTGGCCTTCAGGGACTCAACCGTACCCCATCATCCAACTCATTGTCAGACCCAGATTGCTACAGCAGCTCTAGCAGCCTGAGTGGCTCGGAATCCCCAGTCTTTGAGCTTACCAGCAGTGGCCTTTCTACTAGCAGCAAACGCCTCCCAATCTTCAACCGCCTGTCAGTGTCAGACCAATAACCGTATGCACCTTCAACGGAGAGACTGGCATCAATATTTATTCTTTATTACACAAGAAAGGACATGAACTATTTTGCACAAGAGAAATCTCAGTGAAACATGTTGTTAAATATATATTTGTTATTGACCTTTGTCCAATCCCTCCCCCTTTCCACATGTGTCATGGACCGTTTCTCTACTCGACCGCTGTACTTAACGGCCGGAAACCGAATGTGAAGATCTGAAAAGACCCTCTTAGCAGTCCTCTCAGTTTGCTGAAACCTATCGACAGGAGCTGAAATTCTGGAATTTAAGGCAACATTCAGGTGCATCCTTATTTGGACTTTGCACACCAAAAATACTTATATGCATACTTGTATGTATAATGCACAAAACACATAATTCGGATTGTTCCGAAGTTGTACAATTATTGAGGTGTGTACACTGAATGCCCAAATTCTAAATGGACCCTCTTGATTTCCTGACTACCAAACATCTTTACACCATCCACATCCTCACCCAAAATCAAGATTCTCTCTTTTGTGACCCATTCTTATGAAGCCTGTGATAGGCTGACAAGGAATGGAACTTTCAGCACATCCCTGTAAGCTCCATTTTCCGCTCACATAGAACGTTTGTTGTTGCAGAAGGTTCCTCAGAGAAGAACCTCTCAGGAAATTTATCACATTGTAAAATGGCGGCCCATATTCTATTTTTGACCAAAAATGTGAGGGAGAGGCTGTCCCTTTTTTTTTTTTTTTTTTTAAGGGCGTAGCCATACCTCATTTATATGTAGCTGATCACGGTGGATTTGGGCCCTGCCCAGTGGGCGGCGCTTGCTTTTTACAGAGCATCTGCCGTGGCATTTCTTATTCAATGCATTAATGTTCAAGAGCCACCCTTTGCCTCTCCTTCAAATCCTCTCGCTGATTTCAGCCTGTTTTGCCAAAGCATGTACCGGGCCTTTTTTAGAGAACAAAAGTGCTGTTTAACTGTCCTCAAAAGTTGGTTGGAATAAGATAGCCTTAGATTCTACAAAACCCCACCAGAGAAAATAAGACCGTCCACCAGACATTTGTGTGAGAGGACACCCCACCCATGTGATACTAGTGCAGTTCGGCCTTCAAGTGTACTGACTGCAGCTCAGTTGAGGCTTGAAGAAGGAATACTGTAGCATGTGGGCTAGAAGTGGCTGTGGAGACTGGTCACCTGCACCACCTATGCTATAGGTCCACCTATGCTATAGGTGGCGCAAGAGTAAATTGAATGGGTAGAGCTATACCCATTTTTGTGAGGGACACCCCACACACCTTGGGAAAGGTGGGGCTGGACCCCATCCTTAGGTGTGGAGGATGATCACTGGTGAAGGAGGCATATAACACTTCACACAACTATGCAAACAATCCACCGCCTTCACCACCTTGCCAAATCTTGCCTTAGTTAACAAAAACCACACACGTGTCTAGTTACAGTCCTGGGGGCTTCAAGGTTTAGGATAAAGGAAAATAAGAATTAAAAACAGCCATCAGCCCCAGCCTTTGCCTTGTAATCTAAAAGTGCCTTTGCAAACCACTCCTCCCACTTCTTCTTTTACCCACTTAGCCCTCCCCATTTCTCTGTGGGAAAGTGTGGGGGCACAGGAAGGGGAGTTGATCTGAACATCTCTGTTAAGAGATTGAAAGGTACTGAGGGGTTGAGGTGGAGTGATTGATTTTTTTTGCTATTACGAGCCTGCCAAATTCCCCTTTACATTCCTCTTGGGGTGGGGTGATGGGAAGAATAGTACTTTTCAGGGTGTGTGTACCCATAGCACCCCAAAACCATTTCAGAATCTTTTCGGTGAGACAGCTGAGAGAGGGGGCTGTAGGTGCTATCAAGGAAAGCTTCCCTGGTTTATCTGATGGGGGGAGGGGGTTAGAGGGAAAGGGGGAAATTATATACTGAAAACAAATTTTGGCACTCAAACTACTAATCGCTATGCCTGGTTTGAAAAGCCCATGTTTACTTGTAATAACTCTATTTATGTGTACAATTTATTTATTCAGGAGCAACAGAATTTTATATCTATTTATCTTGTTCTTTTGTAATATTTGAAAATGCATATGTGTGTGTAAGTATATATTTTCTGTGTAAAGCACTGTGTTCAGTGCTACAAGGATCAACATTGTGATTTGGAAATAAAGCCTAATTGGAAGTAGACTTGGCTCCTTCTCTGACTGGTTTCATTGGTGGTGGGTTCCTCGTTGCTCACTTTCTTAATTTGGGCCTTGTTGCATTTCAACACATGTTCTGATGGAAAGATGTTTTCTCTACATATGATATATCAATATGGTTCATTGCCTTGCACCACTAGTCTTCAAACTAGCGTTTAGAGTAGGTAGATGCGGTAGATGACTTTGTCTTCATGAACCTATCCAGATGAGGCCGATACCTATTTTTTGAACAGGCACAAACCAATGTCAAAGACCATTTTTTGGGGTATTCATGCTAACATGCATTCTAACAAACCCCAATTGATTATAAGTTGAAGAAAGGGGGATCAGACAATTTGGAGAAGGACAATGAACCCGAAGTCTCAATACTGTCATGGAGTTACAAGACCCATAAGTTCTGAACTCATTCTGAGCTTTGTCGTTGCCAGATGCACTGCAACCAGTTAATTGATAGCGACTACAACCTCACTGGTTCCAAACAATCACGGTGCCTGAATGGCATCATTTTAGTTTATTGTTAATAAGGTGCAACAATGCAAATGGTGGAGAACTTCAAGGCTCATTTAAACAAATACGGCATACATTACAACTCACACAACACATTAAAAAGAAGTATATACATATTGAATAAAATAATGTAAAACGGTCCCACCAAAAACCTGGCCAACCGATAACCAATTAAAATAGATTCCTAAATTAAATTAATCTACCTTTCTACAAGGCAAGATGTTATTACAACTTAATTCTTTCTGTTTGACCATCTACACTAGAACGATTGCTTTTCCTCTATGGAAGTTAACATAAAGCAGTTCTTCCTATATTACGTATTTAGCATGGCTTCACTCTAACTCGCAAAATGTTAACAACTAGTCATAACATAAGTTTGTGAATTGCAATAGACGTGTGGCAAATTGTGACCAGTATTTGCTCCGGCGCAAACCCTCCGACAATGTGCTGTGCCAGCTATAAATCACAGCAACTGATTAATTGCACCATACATTAAATTATAAAAAAGGCTGTATAAGACAGCAAGGCTTAGGAGTACCCGAGTTGTGTGCCTAGTTGATTATTTAATATTGCCCTGTTATATTCTCACTGAAATTTGGTTAATGTTACAATACAATTACTCCTTATGCAGTTAAAAGATCAGTGGCATAATATTTCCACTGAGGCCTAGGAAATGTGAATCCTGACACACCTAGTTTCTTGAACTTAACTAACCCCTTTTACTTCCGGCATCAAATTTGAAAAAAGTGGTCCCGCTGCTGTTTTATATTTTCCAGAATAATTTTGATTACATATAATTTCTTCTATAGATGTGTCTGAAATACGACAGTGCTGAAACAATCCTTTATAGCCTCCTGGGAGCATGGCAGTGATTCAGACATAGAGATTGTATTAAGCCTCGATTGGATGGACAAAGAATTCACTATGAGACACCATTAAGGACAGAAAGATGTATGCTGACAACAAATAAGCTAAGAATAATTGAAACGGGGAGAAAGAGGGGACAGTCTAAATTAAGAGAGGGGTGGCTGAATGTTGTGAAATCTTTTGAGCCAAAGCGGAGTTCAGTTGCCTCACCAGAATCTGTGCATGCAGGGTCGGATTGGCAAGGCGGGCAATCGGCCATTGCCCGAGAGGCCTGTGGCAAAGGCCAGCTGGTGGGCCGTTTTTTTCCCAATTGCAAATAAAACCCCAACATTTGCCTGGACCACCTTGGCCTCTGATACACAACCCGAAAGGCTGCTGAAGGCCTAGAGCAGAGGTCAGACCTCAGTATGACCATGTACAGACCTGTGATGGTTCTTTGTTGTGCACAGTAGGACAATGGCCCAAACTGAACAGGCACAGCATGTGGTGGGTCTCTTCCCATCCTGAGTGCGACAATGAGGCCGAAGGGGAGTAGCAATGCAGTTTTTGAGCATCACAGCTAGCACTAACGTTACGTGGGGGTGGAATGAAAGGGGGTTGTGCAAGGAGTCAGATTACAAGTGATGGCCTCTGCTTTTGTCTCCAGCAGCAGACAGAAGAGCCTTGGGTGTCTGCTGCCACCTTGCCATCTTCAAAACTGCGAGGGGGCTCCCGTTTTCCAATTAGAGGAAGAAAAAAAAAACAACAACCAAATTAAGCTAAAAGAGAACTTTTTTGACGACTCAAAACAATTGTTTTTTACAACATCACTGTGAAAAACATTCATCCTGGCTTGGGACAAAATGACAAAGGGGAGGGAGAAAAGACAAGACTGGGGAGTAACAAAATGGAATGAGCGAGGGGCGCATTGTGGAAACAAAAGAAAAAGTGAGACGTGGAGAAGAATGACAAAAGAGGGGAAGAGAAAAAGGAAATTGAGAGAGGAAAATAACCCCCCTGATACTAACTAACCATCATTTTAGGCAAAGTCATTATGCATAAGTGTGGGCCACTTTTTCGTTTGGTGCCCGGGCCTAATTTTGATCCCAATCCGACCCTGTGTGCATGCCCTTGCGCTGGGTTGTGTTGAGGTTTGTGTTTCTGGGGGGGCACATCCTACATGACAAATGCAAGTGTAAACAAAGATATCATCAACAGTATTATGCACTGACACTGAAAGGACTAAGCAAGGTGGGCGAAAATTGGAAAGATTAACCGAGATGGCTGGAGGGAAGTCCTTATTGGAGCCATAAAAAGTGATAAGTAGGTCATGGGCTGAGTTAGAACTACTTAAAAAAATGGGGAAGAACCTGAAATCTGTGGGTCTGGAATACGAGTTGAAAATAGAAGACTTTTTACAGTTTAGGTCGTTTACTTTATTGTAGACATTCTGGGCAAAGGGTCAAATAGGCTGTCTGAAAGGTCTTTTCTTTCCCTGGAGGCAGCCGAGTAAGTAGCAGATTATTTGTATATATATCATCAGCTTTAGGAAGCCTGCAGGGAGTCTCTGGGTTCCCCTTCAGAGGAATCCAGATTCTAGCAGCAAGAGAAGAACATCTCGCCTTTGACAAATGAGTAAAAACCTGGGGGGATCTAGGCCTTTTGGAAGCCGCTATTCCCAAAGCAAGCCTTGCAAGGGGGACCCATAAAGTGTCCAGGATAGAGATCCCTATACCCCTGGGATAAAAAGCCAGGCTCTTGGTGCCCAAGTGGCCTTAGAGGTCGAGTGTAATAGAAAGGAATCGTGATGTGGAAGAGAGCTGTGTCAACTTTTCTTTGCAGAAAAGGCATGGAGGGGAAGTGATGAAGGGGGAAGTGTCCCTTGGCTCGAAAGAAGAAATGGCTCTCTAATGCATGGTGGGTGACAGGTCAAGTTGAGAATCAAAGTAAAAGAAGGTGGGGTTGCTAGCCTAATAGTCCTCAGGAGATGAGCAAGAGTGCCAAAAAAAAAACAAGCTTCCTTGAGAACATAAGCCCAAGTTTAACCAAAGGTTCCTTAAAATCACAGTCTATGAATGGCACTGTCTCTCTTGTCGAACAGCTCTTGCAGCATTGTAGTCCTGGTGTTCAAAATATCAGTCTATATGTCTTTCCTAAAATTATGATTTCCTACCCAGGGTAGGGATAATCTGCATTTTAATATATAAAATACCTCACTCTTTGAATGTCACATTTGGTAATATTAGGATAGCACTTTCAGATCCCTTTGACACCGTTAGGCAGAGAGAGACGCAGAGCAACCGCGATCCAAGACGGCTCAAGACTTTGGAGCTTGTGAAATGCTCTCTGTTCGTCAGTCCGCTGGGCTATCCTGGGGCCTGGAGAGATTGCCAACACAGCCTTTGGATGAGAACCATGGAGAGGACTCCCTCTGGCTTGACTGCACCCATACCCAGTGGTGACAAGCTGTACTTTGGGCCTGTCTGGGCCTACAGCTGGAGGTGCGCAGGTGCATGCTCAGTATAGGGCCCCACTGCACTGCCCTCCGGGTGAGAGACAAAGAGCGGGTGGGGCAATGCTTGGTTCACCCAGGCAGAATGGTTGTACAAAGGAGCGCAGTGAACTATAGCCACTGTCTACTCAAAGCACCCTAGAAGACCTGCTGGTGGGCTGCAAGCAAGTTCGAGGAGCACAGTGGATCCCAGATGCCCCTCTGCTTCAACACTGGGAGCAGGGTGAAGGTACTACCATCAACATCGCGCTGTGCGGCCTACCCTGTCCGCGGCACTGCTTGTGTCTCCTTGCATCCCCCTGCCGTGCGGAGCTTCGACTGAGGGGCCTCTGTGCGCGGCCTCTCATGAATCTTGCAGTGATACAACTCACATGGCTATTTATGGAGGGGAAGAAGAGACATAAATAAGAATTTTTCGATCTCTGTTGCATCTCAGAAGGGTGACAGCAAAGTAGAATTGGTAGAAGCATAGGAGACTGCATCTTGCAGAGGGCGAGCAGATGTTGTTATAATATAAACACTCTCCATGGTGACCTTAGTGACAATACTTATGGTGGCCACTGAGGTGTAGAGTGTAGAGGAGAGGCTAGGATAGCTCGCTGGTAGAGTCTTATGTGCAGTGGGATCTTTGGAAATTTCAGATGGCAGGTTGAAAGAAGTGAAGGGGTCATCAGTGGAAACTGAGCAGTGACTGAGAGAGCTCTAGACCTCCAATGTGACTGCAGTGAAGGTTATTATAAAGCCTGATAATTATACAGAGAAGTTTAATTGCGGAGTGGGCGTCTACTGCGATGTCACAACTGAGACTTCATGACCCTTACTATCTGCAGTACCTGATTTGATGGGATTTCAACATTGAAGTGGTCAATGTGGTCTAGTGTGCCTTCCGACTTGCCTCCTAAAGAAGAGATGTGAATGAAGACGCAGGTGATGCAGGTTGCGAGTTTGATGGAGTACCAAGACACCATATGTAAAAAGGAGGCACTCTTGTGGGAAAGGTGATTTCTCTTACTCCCGGGCTCACACCTGTTATGTCAGAAAGAAAAATTATGTTAAAATGTGATTAAGGTTGACTTTTTTCATGTATCGGAAGAATGGGTGAATCACCTGTCTAGGCCAGAATGAACCTGGAGATGCTACTCTGAGGGTGCAAATTATGTGGGTGAGTGAGGCTGCTTCATCGGTTTTCCCTCAGGCTCCCTCTAAGGATTAAAGCCTGAAAGAGGAGAAATGATTAGATTCGAATGGTATTTTAGCTGTTTCCTATGTGGGTGTACCACCAGCCTCAATAGATGCTGTGGAATTTTGTGTCACTTTACCAATAAGCATATTTGATCCTGAAGGTCTGTGAGACACTGACTGTACCTCTCCTTTTTGTTCAAGATATGTTAACAGAGCACAGGATCACAAATTTAATAATCTTACAACTTGTTCTTTGAACACATGATACCTATACAAAGAGTTCCCCTCCTTCCTTGTCTAATCTCTTGGAAAAGCGGTACGGCTAAGGAAGGATCTGGGGAACGATGCTGGCACCTTCCTGTGTTCGTCAGAATATGTATAGAGAGGCAGTATTTCGCATCAGCTCAGAAAAGTCAATGAGTGTTTCCCACGGGAAGGTTCTGTCATAAGCAGGGTTAATGCCTCAACCCTGCCAGGAATGCATAATGAGAAACGTTTCAGAATTTAAGTCATGAAACTTTTCTCCCAAGATTGAGTGGCTCCTTTCATACCACAGAATACAGTAGGTGGATGTTGAGGGTTCATCGGTAACGTACAATAGGGCATAAGCTGGGCATAAGGGTCAGCCCTTCATCTTCATGAATGGGCTGAGGTAACAGTGGCCTCTTCAGGAAGTAACACTCTGAGACCGTAGTACAACGGTTTATGAAAGGATGTGGCCTGGAAATTAGGAAATTAGCACCTATCTTCACCAGAGTAAAAAAAAGTCACCAAGTAATTAAAAAACTTTCTTGGTGCTGAGTGCTGAATATGCAACTACCAGTAAGACTGGGTCTTCAGGACTGGAGTCATTGCATAAGAGTTGGGAGGGTTGTAACTATACCGAACTGAAGAAAAATAGTACTGGAGCATAAAGGACTGGAGCTTGTGGTTGGGCCCTATGGTGTTATGTGATATGGCAGATGGTTGTATGATGGAACAACGCATGCCTGAACCACATGGTCTTAACCGCGACTGCGTCTTTACCACGCATGCCTTTACCACACAATTTCGTGGTATGATTGGTAAAGGGACATGTGTGCTAAAGATCATACCCCTGCCCCCAGCCCTCAAAACTGTCCCTTTTCCCCCACCCTGCCTTGAGCCCTAAAAATTAACCCCATGCCCTAAAAACGACTCCGACCCCAGCCCCCATGCCGAGCCCTAAAAACTGTCCCCTACATCCATGAAGTACCCCGACCCCGCCCCCCCACCCTGAGGCCTAAAATTGTCCCTTTTCCCCAGCCCTAAAAACGGTCCCCACGCTCTAAAAACTAGCCCGACCCCAGCCCCCCTGCCTTTAAAAAAAAATTTTTTTTGAGTTTTATATAGCGCGAACTTGACCAGAGAAATCGGGTATCAGAGCGCTTTACATGAGCACCAGTTTCGTTACAGATGGACACATTCATTTTTGTTAGGCACGGGGAGATTAAGTGATTTGCCCAGAATCACAGGATGTCGAGCGTCGTTGCCGAGACTCGAACCCGCTTCCCCAGCTTCAAAGTCGACCGCTCTAGCCGTAAGGCTACATCCGCCTTGAGTCCTAAAAACTGACCCCCTACCCCTATAAACTACCCCAACCCAGCCACCCCCGCCCTGAGGCCGAAAACTGCCCCAGCCCTGAAAACTGCCCCTCCTCCCACCCTGAGCCCTACAAACTAACCCCATGCCCTAAAAACTACCCCGACCCCAGCCCCCGCCCTGAGCCCTAAAACTGCTCCGTGCCCTATAAACAACCCCGACCCCCCTGATCCCTAAAAACGAATCCCAACCCCAAAAAACTACCCCCACCCCCCCAAGACCCGGCCCTAGCTCCACTTACCTCACTGTGTCGTCTCCCTATCCTTCCTCTTCCTGTCTTCCTGTGCCCATCCATCCACTCTAAATCTAGACCGCGCATTGCCTTAACCGCGCATATGCGTTGTTAAGGCAAGCTCAGTTTTGCTTGCGGGGAAACGGCACGCGTGGCTGAGCCTGCGTTGTTAAGGCCGTTTCCCATGGTAGGCACCTTGATGCAAGCTGATTCGTTGTCTCCTGGTGGCAGGGAAGGGTTGACTGGCCATCACGTTAGGGTCTGATGCCATCTTGGAATGGGATTTTACATGAAGCAAACACTAGGCAAGATAGACTTGCAAGTTTGTTTCAAGATCCTCAAGATCATTTGCAACAGTAAATCTAAGAGAACAAAACTTCAGCTCAAGTCAGATTTGGCAGCATCAGAAGCTGCTGTAGCCTCTCACCTGGCAACGTTGTGAGTTGCATGGGCTTTCCACTGGTCATTTAATTCATAACCAGCCCTCTCGTTGCACTGCTCTTTTGTTGTTTTGCCTTCTTGCTTAAATTTGTGTTTCACAACTCTTTAGTTTCTCCTTTGTTTCCTGAATTCTGAGCCTCCATCAGGATGTTCGCTGTGCTTATGTTTATGGAATCCTTGGTGCAGTGCTTCCTTCAATCCTCTGGTAAGTGCACACTGCCATGCTTAAGAATTTTCCAGCCATTGTTTGAATAATCAGTATCTAATCAACTGTCTGTCCTGTTTTGCAGGAGGGATCCAGTGGTTATCGAGCGCTCCTGTATTTCTGTTGACATTGGCAGTGTTTAAGATGAGCATGGTTGCATTCTCCTTTTGAGCATGAGTTCCCTAGTCCCATAACTCTACAGTTAATGATTTGGTAGCCTAAAATCCTTTCCTCTGTCAATGCTTTCCAGTATCTTCCCATACCACTTCAGAGAGCAATATGCAAGAGTTTTTGTCATTTTGTGCCATGTATGTTGTTAGCACAATACCATCCAAGCCAAGCTGTAAAATGACAAACGCCTTTTATTATTTTACAGCTCGGCATAGATAGCACTGTGCTGATCCTGTGCTTAAAGACTTTGCCGTAGGAATGGCAAAAGACTTTGTCTCTTTCTAGCTCGGCGTGGATGGCACTGTGATTATCCTATGTTTGAAAACTTAGCTAGAAAATCAGACATTTGAGTTGAGCAGATTCAGTGTCGCTGGTGTTGTAGGGTGCTCTACACAGGAGCGGCTCTCCACCTGAACCTGGGAACTACCCAGAGTTCTCTGCTTCTTTTTTGCATAATTTACACAGCTTGCTAAGCGTGAAGAGGTAATGTTTTGATATATATATGAAAAAAGTCAAAGGTAAGGCCTTTCAGTTATGGTCAGAAACTCTGGAAATAACTAAATAATGCAGTAAGAAATGGCAATTTTTCAAATTATGCAGCACATTTTGTGGCAGTGTTACTTCACTATTTTGTCATTTTAAAAAGTTAGCACTGTCTGACCAGAAGTCCCACATTATTACTACCATTTTAACACCTAACTGCAGTAATCAGCAAAGAAAGGTGACCAGTCACTGCGTTGTACAGGGATACAGGGATGGCCACTGCCTTGCTCCATGTGTGGCAGCATTTTTGGTAACTTTTGATCCGTTTGAGCTACAACCATTTTTTATCATTCTGTATAGTATGCAGAAGATGATTGGTTATTATGTAGCAAATGCAGAAAACCCACAGATATGCAGGAAATACTGCGGCTGCAGAACCACATAATTCCTGTGGCCCGTGTTGTGGTTCAACGAACACAAAACCAAAAAAGCCATGACATTGTGCACCTTAGCTTGGGAGCCTGGTGTCCTGTTGGCGAAACTGCTTGAGGCCACCAATTGGGCCTACATACTGGAGCGAGGCTAGACTTCTGTCTGGTAAATCTATCTCTTACGGTATCAAGCAATAAATTGTAAGCACTGCCGGGTCACGAGTTACTTACAATTTGCCTATCAATACAATTGCCAGGCATAATTGTTTCTTCTTAGTTTGTCCCTAATTTCAATGTTAATTCTTAGGTTTTGCCTCCCTGTTTTTTTCCAAATCATTCTCAACATGGTGAGAGGGTATTTATACTCTGCGTGTTCAGAAGATTTTATGCCATTACATAACTTCTATAGCTAGATTGTTGACTATTTTACTACTTTTATTTTCTTTGGTACTTAGGGGATGGTGGAGTTTATGATCCGAGTCATTGGGGGGGATTGTGTCCTATATAACTTCTTCTGGAGGGGAGCTGGCCTGGCAGTTTGGGACAGACTCAGTCATGGCCGCCATTACTCGTGGGTGGGTCGCGCGAGGGGGGTGAGGGGGCAAGGTTTAATTTTAATTATTAAAAAATATATAACTTACCTTAGCCGCCCGATCCAGTCCCACGTCGCGTCTCCTTCTCTCTCTGCTCCTCGCAGGAAACAGGCGGCCTTTCTCCCCTTCCCTAAGCCAATCACAATGCAGCAATGGCAGCATTGTGATTGGTGGGGACGGCGCCCAGCCAGGCGCCTAAGGGGAGGCCATTTTCTCCATGTAGGCTGCATGCAGCCTACATAGAGAAAATGGCAGAGTGCGCATGATTGGTTTAGTCGGCCCCAGAGGGCCGACCAAACAGTCAGGGCCCACAACATTGGGCTAGCCACACCTCCCCTGCCCTGTTGCAGGATCGCCCACCCGCCCGCCCCCAACCAAACCCTTCTGCTTTCTCGCAGTGCGAGAAGCAGTAACATAAAATGGTATTTCTACCATTTTATGTTACTGCTTCTCGTACTGCGAGAAAGCAGTGGGCCGACGCTCCTCCGCCCACATGGAGGAGCCGCCCCTGGACAGAATGTTCCCATGAGGAGCAGGGTCGGTACTGATTTGCATAAGGCGAGTCTTAGTCAAGTGTGAAATGGTGGATGAAAAACGATGGACTGGAATGCGGCCCAAGTGATTGCCAGTGGCTGAGATTCATTAGAGCATTCCACCTATCACCTCAATACTGCATTACTCATAGGCTTACGCTACAAAAGGTAAGATTGCCACAAAACTGTGACCCGATTAAGAGGCTGCAAAGTTGAGGTCTGCATATTTTTCGCTGGCATTTCTGTGATGACTCACTCCAGGACAAAGGTTGAAGGGCACAGGAACCTGTTTGGTGGGTCCTCTCTGTCCTCCCTGCCTACAGCTTGCTATAACTCTGCGCTCACTGCTTCAGCATGTACATCGTAGTTAGGAAATACAGGCAAAATATGTATTTCTGAGCAGCTGGGGGAGCAGGAGGTTACAGCAAGTGGGGAAGACAGAATACATGGTTGAAATGTCACGTGGAGTGGGGCGGTGTAGTTTCTTACTCTGTGTGGCAAACGGTAGGCGAGTGGAAGGTTCAGTGGGGTCCGGGTCTCCCTTGCGACGCAGCCCCAGCCATTCAGTGCCCCCTCATTCTGTCCAAGACCAGTGAATATTTTTAAGATATGGGTGACTTAAGGGCCCCTTGTCACATTCTGCAGCGGGGCCCCGCCATTTTGGATTACGCCACTGGCTCCAAGGATGAGGGCCAATGTGATAGAAGTGCTTCCGCCAGAGAGGGACTGCTGATGGGGCGCTCGAGATGGCAACCCTTCCCCGCCGGAGGCCGCTGGGTTTCCCGTAAGGCTTGGCATCTGCTAGGCCACGCCCCCGGTGAGCCGGGCAGGCGTGGGTGAGGCAGGGTTACAGGTGGGAGCCGTCAGTCTCACAGCAGAGTCACTGGGCGGGTCTGAGCAGGTTCTGCGTGTCTGGGCGCGGGACAGGGGATTGGGGGTTGGCTCACTCGGAAGTGGAGGGCTTAATAACTCAGTTGTCTCGTTTCCATCTGCCACATGAGCCCTCTCTTACTAGCTCATTTAACTACAAATTGAAGTCAGTCCTAAGTTCTAGTACCATTTTAGTCAGTCACTTCTTCCCGACTCTTCTCTCCTTTAAGCGCATTCTCTCTCACGTTCTGTCTCTCTCACCACGCACTTTCATATGCCTCAGGCTCGCGCTGCCCCCTCGGTTCTGTCCCCCCTTTTAATTCTTTATCTTGCAGGCCTCTTCTACCCTTCCCCTATGCCCTCCACCCCCCCCCCCCTCCCTCGTCTTCCTCCCAGTGATGCCGAAGCTAGCTGCTTTAATTTGAGCAAAGATCGCATTTTTTTTACTAAATGACTGGAAGTGTCAGAGGAGGGAAGTGGGCGTGTGCAGGTTCCTGGCAGGTTCCAAACAGGAAACGGGAGTTAAGCAGACAGGAGACACATCCTGAACCAAGCTATAGGGAGCCCACATAGGAACTAGGCTGGAAACAAAGCAAATAGCAATCGGGAACCGATGGAAGAAGCATGTAGGGTCAGATGCAGGAAACATGCCGACGCCTATTTAGAATACTTCCTGTAGAGCAGGAGACGGGTGAAGCTCACATTGGTACAGCAAGTGCAGTTGCACTGGGATCCAGAGACCTGACTGAGGGGCCTACTTAACCCTGATCATTGCTGTATTTTATTATTCAAACAGGAGCCGTGGGGCAGATTTCTTTGTACTAGGGCCCAGGACGCACTGGCTACGCAACTGGCAGGAGAGGAAGCAGGAACCAGACAGAACAGAACCCTTACTCAAGGGAGGGGTCAAAGAAAATACCAGAAAGTGCATATAGGGAAGTATAGATTTACTATTCCTTACTCCACATCTGTGTACCTTGACGATATGCATTATCAATATCGTCAAGGTACATACATGTGTAGTTAGTCTAGAAAATCAATGCATACTTACCTTTCAATATTTACAGTATTCCATATTTGATATTCAGGATCCACATACCCTGTCGCTGAAACCCGTTAGTAAAGAATGCAAGAACATAACAAGAACCAGAACTAGACGAGCCAAAGAAGGAACTAGAAAGGTACCAATGCAGGAACTAGGCAGGGAGCAGTGTACGAAAAAACCTAATATAGGAACAAATCAAGAGTCAAAGTAGGAACCAAACTTGAATCAACACCATAACCAGAAAGGGGCTAATGTTGGAACTTGTAAGAACCCCGTGCAGACACTAGACTTAGGTCTAGAGGCAATTACCAAACAGGAACACATGGAAATCAAGCAGGAACATTTTGTAGAAGCATGGAATGGCCGTTGCAATACCCCAGCTGAGCTTCAACACACAGGGGCTGATTATGATGTCGGAGGGACCGCAACCGATAGACCATCGGTTGCGATCCGCCTGACATCTGCCCCTGCGGTCCGGCTGCCACATTACGATGCGGCGGGGCGGAGGCACTGTCCGCTGCTGTTCCGACGGGCTCCTTGAGCCCGTCTGAGCATTGGAAATGCTCATGATCCCTTAACGATGGCAGAGCCAGCCTCGGCCTTTCCGACATGGAAAGGTTGTCGGAAAATGACTTTGGGGCCCCTAGCAGTGCCCCCTTACCCTCTGTCCCTCCACTATGGGGCCTGGGGGGCACTTATGGTGCCCCCCTAAACATGCCTGCACCATGTGGCAGGCACGTCAAGGTGCCTGCCACACTGTGTGGGGATGTTTCAAAACATCCATTTTACAATGACAGCTTGTTCTGCGGGCCTTTTCCGCCCGCCGCACAAACTGCCATTATGAAATGGATGTATTCCGACCGCCAATAGGGCGGTTGCATCCTAATACTGAGGTTGGAACTGCTGACCTAAGGTCGGGCGGTTCCAGACCGCTATGGTGCCGTCCGTCTGACATCGTAATGAGCCCCAGAGTGGTGAAAACACTCAAGGGGAAGTTTCACTGGAAACAGTACTCCAGTAGAGGACACCATACTTCAGGTGAGGACTTCCTGTAAAGAAATCAATACAAATGAAGCCTTACTTACGAGGAATCAGTACTCGAGATGAAATCTAATTTCTTAGCGTTTAATACTTCACCATATGCATCAGCGCATGCCTAACACTCCAAATTAGGTCGCAATGCACAGCACTCACTATTCTAGGCAAGACCTTGGCGTACAGGACACAGTACTTCAGATGACATTTTTCTGTGAAGAATAGTATGCTCCAGGTCAGGTCCCTTTAAAGAGTGGAGTGCTCCAAGTTAGATCTTACTGTAGAGAACACAATACTACTGTAGGTGGAACCTCACTGTTGAGAACACAGTATATCAGGTAAAGTCTCAATACTGTCATCACTGTCTCACTGTAAAGAACACAATACTCCAGGTCGGACCTCAGCGAAGAGGTCACTACTCCAGTCAAGATATTGCTGTAAAGTACACAATACTCTAGGTGCCGGCATGTTTTGCACGTTTTAAATAAATTAATACATACCATGAAAAGACACATCACTCCTGGTGTGGCCTCTCTAAAGAATGGACACACAACTTCAGGCGAGGTCTCACAGTATAATAAACACCACAGTCCAGGTGAGGCTTTATAGTAGATAGGACGCTATATGTTGAGGTTTCTCTGATTTACACAATACACCCGATGGAGTCTATACACAAGGAAGGTGCACTCTGATTGAAGTCACTCATCAAGCATGTATGGTTAAAAATTCTTCTTTTTATTAAAGTTGTTTGCTTTAAAACTGGGGGTGAGTGTTTGATTTGCTCTAACGCTCCGTCCATCATCCCCTTTGGTATCGCTTTGTTCGCCCTAAGTTGGCAGGGTATGCCCAGACGTGGGTCCCTTGCTCACTTTGCCACTGGATTCAAGATAGCCTGGCTGATGAGGGTTTTGAACCCGAAACCGGTCCCAGGATGCTTGTTTCCGGTCCAGGGAAGACATGGCTTGGCAGTTCGGGCTGGACTGTTCCCATGAGGCACAGGGTCAGACTGATTTGCATATGGCCATGTCTGAACTGGGGTGGTGGAGTGAGCTAAAGAATGATGATGGATTAAACCCAGATCATTTGTCTGGGGGTGAGTGTTTGATTTGCTCTAACGCTCCGTCCATCATCCCCTTTGGTATCGCTTTGTTCGCCCTAAGTTGGCAGGGTATGCCCAGACGTGGGTCCCTTGCTCACTTTGCCACTGGATTCAAGATAGCCTGGCTGATGAGGGTTTTGAACCCGAAACCGGTCCCAGGATGCTTGTTTCCGGTCCAGGGAAGACATGGCTTGGCAGTTCGGGCTGGACTGTTCCCATGAGGCACAGTGTCAGACTGATTTGCATATGGCCATGTCTGAACTGGGGTGGTGGAGTGAGCTAAAGAATGATGATGGATTAAACCCAGATCATTTGTCTGGGGGTGAGTGTTTAATTTGCTCTAACGCTCCGTCCATCATCCCCTTTGGTATCGCTTTGTTCGCCCTAAGTTGGCAGGGTATGCCCAGACGTGGGTCCCTTGCTCACTTTGCCACTGGATTCAAGATAGCCTGGCTGATGAGGGTTTTGAACCCGAAACCGGTCCCATGATGCTTGTTTCCGGTCCAGGGAAGACATGGCTTGGCAGTTCGGGCTGGACTGTTCCCATGAGGCACAGGGTCAGACTGATTTGCATATGGCCATGTCTGAACTGGGGTGGTGAGTGAGCTAAAGAATGATGATGGATTAAACCCAGATCATTTGTCTGGGGGTGAGTGTTTGATTTGCTCTAACGCTCCGTCCATCATCCCCTTTGGTATCGCTTTGTTCGCCCTAAGTTGGCAGGGTATGCCCAGACGTGGGTCCCTTGCTCACTTTGCCACTGGATTCAAGATAGCCTGGCTGATGAGGGTTTTGAACCCGAAACCGGTCCCAGGATGCTTGTTTCCGGTCCAGGGAAGACATGGCTTGGCAGTTCGGGCTGGACTGTTCCCATGAGGCACAGGGTCAGACTGATTTGCATATGGCCATGTCTGAACTGGGGTGGTGGAGTGAGCTAAAGAATGATGATGGATTAAACCCAGATCATTTGTCTGGGGGTGAGTGTTTGATTTGCTCTAACGCTCCGTCCATCATCCCCTTTGGTATCGCTTTGTTCGCCCTAAGTTGGCAGGGTATGCCCAGACGTGGGTCCCTTGCTCACTTTGCCACTGGATTCAAGATAGCCTGGCTGATGAGGGTTTTGAACCCGAAACCGGTCCCAGGATGCTTGTTTCCGGTCCAGGGAAGACATGGCTTGGCAGTTCGGGCTGGCCTGTTCCCATGAGGCACAGGGTCAGACTGATTTCCATATGGCCATGTCTGAACTGGGGTGGTGGAGTGAGCTAAAGAATGATGATGGATTAAACCCAGATCATTTGTCTGGGGGTGAGTGTTTGATTTGCTCTAACGCTCCGTCCATCATCCCCTTTGGTATCGCTTTGTTCGCCCTAAGTTGGCAGGGTATGCCCAGACGTGGGTCCCTTGCTCACTTTGCCACTGGATTCAAGATAGCCTGGCTGATGAGGGTTTTGAACCCGAAACCGGTCCCAGGATGCTTGTTTCCGGTCCAGGGAAGACATGGCTTGGCAGTTCGGGCTGGACTGTTCCCATGAGGCACAGGGTCAGACTGATTTGCATATGGCCATGTCTGAACTGGGGTGGTGGAGTGAGCTAAAGAATGATGATGGATTAAACCCAGATCATTTGTCTGGGGGTGAGTGTTTGATTTGCTCTAACGCTCCGTCCATCATCCCCTTTGGTATCGCTTTGTTCGCCCTAAGTTGGCAGGGTATGCCCAGACGTGGGTCCCTTGCTCACTTTGCCACTGGATTCAAGATAGCCTGGCTGATGAGGGTTTTGAACCCGAAACTGGTCCCAGGATGCTTGTTTCCGGTCCAGGGAAGACATGGCTTGGCAGTTCGGGCTGGACTGTTCCCATGAGGCACAGGGTCAGACTGATTTGCATATGGCCATGTCTGAACTGGGGTGGTGGAGTGAGCTAAAGAATGATGATGGATTAAACCCAGATCATTTGTCTGGGGGTGAGTGTTTGATTTGCTCTAACGCTCCGTCCATCATCCCCTTTGGTATCGCTTTGTTCGCCCTAAGTTGGCAGGGTATGCCCAGACGTGGGTCCCTTGCTCACTTTGCCACTAGATTCAAGATAGCCTGGCTGATGAGGGTTTTGAACCCGAAACCGGTCCCAGGATGCTTGTTTCCGGTCCAGGGAAGACATGGCTTGGCAGTTCGGGCTGGACTGTTCCCATGAGGCACAGGGTCAGACTGATTTGCATATGGCCATGTCTGAACTGGGGTGGTGGAGTGAGCTAAAGAATGATGATGGATTAAACCCAGATCATTTGTCTGGGGGTGAGTGTTTGATTTGCTCTAACGCTCCGTCCATCATCCCCTTTGGTATCGCTTTGTTCGCCCTAAGTTGGCAGGGTATGCCCAGACGTGGGTCCCTTGCTCACTTTGCCACTGGATTCAAGATAGCCTGGCTGATGAGGGTTTTGAACCCGAAACCGGTCCCAGGATGCTTGTTTCCGGTCCAGGGAAGACATGGCTTGGCAGTTCGGGCTGGACTGTTCCCATGAGGCACAGGGTCAGACTGATTTGCATATGGCCATGTCTGAACTGGGGTGGTGGAGTGAGCTAAAGAATGATGATGGATTAAACCCAGATCATTTGTCTGGGGGTGAGTGTTTGATTTGCTCTAACGCTCCGTCCATCATCCCCTTTGGTATCGCTTTGTTCGCCCTAAGTTGGCAGGGTATGCCCAGACGTGGGTCCCTTGCTCACTTTGCCACTGGATTCAAGATAGCCTGGCTGATGACGGTTTTGAACCCGAAACCGGTCCCAGGATGCTTGTTTCCGGTCCAGGGAAGACATGGCTTGGCAGTTCGGGCTGGCCTGTTCCCATGAGGCACAGGGTCAGACTGATTTGCATATGGCCATGTCTGAACTGGGGTGGTGGAGTGAGCTAAAGAATGATGATGGATTAAACCCAGATCATTTGTCTGGGGGTGAGTGTTTGATTTGCTCTAACGCTCCGTCCATCATCCCCTTTGGTATCGCTTTGTTCGCCCTAAGTTGGCAGGGTATGCCCAGACGTGGGTCCCTTGCTCACTTTGCCACTGGATTCAAGATAGCCTGGCTGATGAGGGTTTTGAACCCGAAACCGGTCCCAGGATGCTTGTTTCCGGTCCAGGGAGGACATGGCTTGGCAGTTCGGGCTGGACTGTTCCCATGAGGCACAGGGTCAGACTGATTTGCATATGGCCATGTCTGAACTGGGGTGGTGGAGTGAGCTAAAGAATGATGATGGATTAAACCCAGATCATTTGTCTGGGGGTGAGTGTTTGATTTGCTCTAACGCTCCGTCCATCATCCCCTTTGGTATCGCTTTGTTCGCCCTAAGTTGGCAGGGTATGCCCAGACGTGGGTCCCTTGCTCACTTTGCCACTGGATTCAAGATAGCCTGGCTGATGAGGGTTTTGAACCCGAAACCGGTCCCAGGATGCTTGTTTCCGGTCCAGGGAAGACATGGCTTGGCAGTTCGGGCTGGACTGTACCCATGAGGCACAGGGTCAGACTGATTTGCATATGGCCATGTCTGAACTGGGGTGGTGGAGTGAGCTAAAGAATGATGATGGATTAAACCCAGATCATTTGTCTGGGGGTGAGTGTTTGATTTGCTCTAACGCTCCGTCCATCATCCCCTTTGGTATCGCTTTGTTCGCCCTAAGTTGGCAGGGTATGCCCAGACGTGGGTCCCTTGCTCACTTTGCCACTGGATTCAAGATAGCCTGGCTGATGAGGGTTTTGAACCCGAAACCGGTCCCAGGATGCTTGTTTCCGGTCCAGGGAAGACATGGCTTGGCAGTTCGGGCTGGACTGTTCCCAGGAGGCACAGGGTCAGACTGATTTGCATATGGCCATGTCTGAACTGGGGTGGTGGAGTGAGCTAAAGAATGATGATGGATTAAACCCAGATCATTTGTCTGGGGGTGAGTGTTTGATTTGCTCTAACGCTCCGTCCATCATCCCCTTTGGTATCGCTTTGTTCGCCCTAAGTTGGCAGGGTATGCCCAGACGTGGGTCCCTTGCTCACTTTGCCACTGGATTCAAGATAGCCTGGCTGATGAGGGTTTTGAACCCGAAACCGGTCCCAGGATGCTTGTTGCCGGTCCAGGGAAGACATGGCTTGGCAGTTCGGGCTGGACTGTTCCCATGAGGCACAGGGTCAGACTGATTTGCATATGGCCATGTCTGAACTGGGGTGGTGGAGTGAGCTAAAGAATGATGATGGATTAAACCCAGATCATTTGTCTGGGGGTGAGTGTTTGATTTGCTCTAACGCTCCGTCCATCATCCCCTTTGGTATCGCTTTGTTCGCCCTAAGTTGGCAGGGTATGCCCAGACGTGGGTCCCTTGCTCACTTTGCCACTGGATTCAAGATAGCCTGGCTGATGAGGGTTTTGAACCCGAAACCGGTCCCAGGATGCTTGTTTCCGGTCCAGGGAAGACATGGCTTGGCAGTTCGGGCTGGACTGTTCCCATGAGGCACAGGGTCAGACTGATTTGCATATGGCCATGTCTGAACTGGGGTGGTGGAGTGAGCTAAAGAATGATGATGGATTAAACCCAGATCATTTGTCTGGGGGTGAGTGTTTGATTTGCTCTAACGCTCCATCCATCATCCCCTTTGGTATCGCTTTGTTCGCCCTAAGTTGGCAGGGTATGCCCAGACGTGGGTCCCTTGCTCACTTTGCCACTGGATTCAAGATAGCCTGGCTGATGAGGGTTTTGAACCCGAAACCGGTCCCAGGATGCTTGTTTCCGGTCCAGGGAGGACATGGCTTGGCAGTTCGGGCTGGACTGTTCCCATGAGGCACAGGGTCAGACTGATTTGCATATGGCCATGTCTGAACTGGGGTGATGGAGTGAGCTAAAGAATGATGATGGATTAAACCCAGATCATTTGTCTGGGGGTGAGTGTTTGATTTGCTCTAACGCTCCGTCCATCATCCCCTTTGGTATCGCTTTGTTCGCCCTAAGTTGGCAGGGTATGCCCAGACGTGGGTCCCTTGCTCACTTTGCCACTGGATTCAAGATAGCCTGGCTGATGAGGGTTTTGAACCCGAAACCGGTCCCAGGATGCTTGTTTCCGGTCCAGGGAAGACATGGCTTGGCAGTTCGGGCTGGACTGTTCCCATGAGGCACAGGGTCAGACTGATTTGCATATGGCCATGTCTGAACTGGGGTGGTGGAGTGAGCTAAAGAATGATGATGGATTAAACCCAGATCATTTGTCTGGGGGTGAGTGTTTGATTTGCTCTAACGCTCCGTCCATCATCCCCTTTGGTATCGCTTTGTTCGCCCTAAGTTGGCAGGGTATGCCCAGACGTGGGTCCCTTGCTCACTTTGCCACTGGATTCAAGATAGCCTGGCTGATGAGGGTTTTGAACCCGAAACCGGTCCCAGGATGCTTGTTTCCGGTCCAGGGAAGACATGGCTTGGCAGTTCGGGCTGGACTGTTCCCATGAGGCACAGGGTCAGACTGATTTGCATATGGCCATGTCTGAACTGGGGTGGTGGAGTGAGCTAAAGAATGATGATGGATTAAACCCAGATCATTTGTCTGGGGGTGAGTGTTTGATTTGCTCTAACGCTCCGTCCATCATCCCCTTTGGTATCGCTTTGTTCGCCCTAAGTTGGCAGGGTATGCCCAGACGTGGGTCCCTTGCTCACTTTGCCACTGGATTCAAGATAGCCTGGCTGATGAGGGTTTTGAACCCGAAACCGGTCCCAGGATGCTTGTTTCCGGTCCAGGGAAGACATGGCTTGGCAGTTCGGGCTGGACTGTTCCCATGAGGCACAGGGTCAGACTGATTTGCATATGGCCATGTCTGAACTGGGGTGGTGGAGTGAGCTAAAGAATGATGATGGATTAAACCCAGATCATTTGTCTGGGGGTGAGTGTTTGATTTGCTCTAACGCTCCATCCATCATCCCCTTTGGTATCGCTTTGTTCGCCCTAAGTTGGCAGGGTATGCCCAGACGTGGGTCCCTTGCTCACTTTGCCACTGGATTCAAGATAGCCTGGCTGATGAGGGTTTTGAACCCGAAACCGGTCCCAGGATGCTTGTTTCCGGTCCAGGGAGGACATGGCTTGGCAGTTCGGGCTGGACTGTTCCCATGAGGCACAGGGTCAGACTGATTTGCATATGGCCATGTCTGAACTGGGGTGATGGAGTGAGCTAAAGAATGATGATGGATTAAACCCAGATCATTTGTCTGGGGGTGAGTGTTTGATTTGCTCTAACGCTCCGTCCATCATCCCCTTTGGTATCGCTTTGTTCGCCCTAAGTTGGCAGGGTATGCCCAGACGTGGGTCCCTTGCTCACTTTGCCACTGGATTCAAGATAGCCTGGCTGATGAGGGTTTTGAACCCGAAACCGGTCCCAGGATGCTTGTTTCCGGTCCAGGGAAGACATGGCTTGGCAGTTCGGGCTGGACTGTTCCCATGAGGCACAGGGTCAGACTGATTTGCATATGGCCATGTCTGAACTGGGGTGGTGGAGTGAGCTAAAGAATGATGATGGATTAAACCCAGATCATTTGTCTGGGGGTGAGTGTTTGATTTGCTCTAACGCTCCGTCCATCATCCCCTTTGGTATCGCTTTGTTCGCCCTAAGTTGGCAGGGTATGCCCAGACGTGGGTCCCTTGCTCACTTTGCCACTGGATTCAAGATAGCCTGGCTGATGAGGGTTTTGAACCCGAAACCGGTCCCAGGATGCTTGTTGCCGGTCCAGGGAAGACATGGCTTGGCAGTTCGGGCTGGACTGTTCCCATGAGGCACAGGGTCAGACTGATTTGCATATGGCCATGTCTGAACTGGGGTGGTGGAGTGAGCTAAAGAATGATGATGGATTAAACCCAGATCATTTGTCTGGGGGTGAGTGTTTGATTTGCTCTAACGCTCCGTCCATCATCCCCTTTGGTATCGCTTTGTTCGCCCTAAGTTGGCAGGGTATGCCCAGACGTGGGTCCCTTGCTCACTTTGCCACTGGATTCAAGATAGCCTGGCTGATGAGGGTTTTGAACCCGAAACCGGTCCCAGGATGCTTGTTTCCGGTCCAGGGAAGACATGGCTTGGCAGTTCGGGCTGGACTGTTCCCATGAGGCACAGGGTCAGACTGATTTGCATATGGCCATGTCTGAACTGGGGTGGTGGAGTGAGCTAAAGAATGATGATGGATTAAACCCAGATCATTTGTCTGGGGGTGAGTGTTTGATTTGCTCTAACGCTCCATCCATCATCCCCTTTGGTATCGCTTTGTTCGCCCTAAGTTGGCAGGGTATGCCCAGACGTGGGTCCCTTGCTCACTTTGCCACTGGATTCAAGATAGCCTGGCTGATGAGGGTTTTGAACCCGAAACCGGTCCCAGGATGCTTGTTTCCGGTCCAGGGAGGACATGGCTTGGCAGTTCGGGCTGGACTGTTCCCATGAGGCACAGGGTCAGACTGATTTGCATATGGCCATGTCTGAACTGGGGTGATGGAGTGAGCTAAAGAATGATGATGGATTAAACCCAGATCATTTGTCTGGGGGTGAGTGTTTGATTTGCTCTAACGCTCCGTCCATCATCCCCTTTGGTATCGCTTTGTTCGCCCTAAGTTGGCAGGGTATGCCCAGACGTGGGTCCCTTGCTCACTTTGCCACTGGATTCAAGATAGCCTGGCTGATGAGGGTTTTGAACCCGAAACCGGTCCCAGGATGCTTGTTTCCGGTCCAGGGAAGACATGGCTTGGCAGTTCGGGCTGGACTGTTCCCATGAGGCACAGGGTCAGACTGATTTGCATATGGCCATGTCTGAACTGGGGTGGTGGAGTGAGCTAAAGAATGATGATGGATTAAACCCAGATCATTTGTCTGGGGGTGAGTGTTTGATTTGCTCTAACGCTCCGTCCATCATCCCCTTTGGTATCGCTTTGTTCGCCCTAAGTTGGCAGGGTATGCCCAGACGTGGGTCCCTTGCTCACTTTGCCACTGGATTCAAGATAGCCTGGCTGATGAGGGTTTTGAACCCGAAACCGGTCCCAGGATGCTTGTTTCCGGTCCAGGGAAGACATGGCTTGGCAGTTCGGGCTGGACTGTTCCCATGAGGCACAGGGTCAGACTGATTTGCATATGGCCATGTCTGAACTGGGGTGGTGGAGTGAGCTAAAGAATGATGATGGATTAAACCCAGATCATTTGTCTGGGGGTGAGTGTTTGATTTGCTCTAACGCTCCGTCCATCATCCCCTTTGGTATCGCTTTGTTCGCCCTAAGTTGGCAGGGTATGCCCAGACGTGGGTCCCTTGCTCACTTTGCCACTGGATTCAAGATAGCCTGGCTGATGAGGGTTTTGAACCCGAAACCGGTCCCAGGATGCTTGTTTCCGGTCCAGGGAAGACATGGCTTGGCAGTTCGGGCTGGACTGTTCCCATGAGGCACAGGGTCAGACTGATTTGCATATGGCCATGTCTGAACTGGGGTGGTGGAGTGAGCTAAAGAATGATGATGGATTAAACCCAGATCATTTGTCTGGGGGTGAGTGTTTGATTTGCTCTAACGCTCCATCCATCATCCCCTTTGGTATCGCTTTGTTCGCCCTAAGTTGGCAGGGTATGCCCAGACGTGGGTCCCTTGCTCACTTTGCCACTGGATTCAAGATAGCCTGGCTGATGAGGGTTTTGAACCCGAAACCGGTCCCAGGATGCTTGTTTCCGGTCCAGGGAGGACATGGCTTGGCAGTTCGGGCTGGACTGTTCCCATGAGGCACAGGGTCAGACTGATTTGCATATGGCCATGTCTGAACTGGGGTGATGGCGTGAGCTAAAGAATGATGATGGATTAAACCCAGATCATTTGTCTGGGGGTGAGTGTTTGATTTGCTCTAACGCTCCGTCCATCATCCCCTTTGGTATCGCTTTGTTCGCCCTAAGTTGGCAGGGTATGCCCAGACGTGGGTCCCTTGCTCACTTTGCCACTGGATTCAAGATAGCCTGGCTGATGAGGGTTTTGAACCCGAAACCGGTCCCAGGATGCTTGTTTCCGGTCCAGGGAAGACATGGCTTGGCAGTTCGGGCTGGACTGTTCCCATGAGGCACAGGGTCAGACTGATTTGCATATGGCCATGTCTGAACTGGGGTGGTGGAGTGAGCTAAAGAATGATGATGGATTAAACCCAGATCATTTGTCTGGGGGTGAGTGTTTGATTTGCTCTAACGCTCCGTCCATCATCCCCTTTGGTATCGCTTTGTTCGCCCTAAGTTGGCAGGGTATGCCCAGACGTGGGTCCCTTGCTCACTTTGCCACTGGATTCAAGATAGCCTGGCTGATGAGGGTTTTGAACCCGAAACCGGTCCCAGGATGCTTGTTTCCGGTCCAGGGAAGACATGGCTTGGCAGTTCGGGCTGGACTGTTCCCATGAGGCACAGGGTCAGACTGATTTGCATATGGCCATGTCTGAACTGGGGTGGTGGAGTGAGCTAAAGAATGATGATGGATTAAACCCAGATCATTTGTCTGGGGGTGAGTGTTTGATTTGCTCTAACGCTCCGTCCATCATCCCCTTTGGTATCGCTTTGTTCGCCCTAAGTTGGCAGGGTATGCCCAGACGTGGGTCCCTTGCTCACTTTGCCACTGGATTCAAGATAGCCTGGCTGATGAGGGTTTTGAACCCGAAACCGGTCCCAGGATGCTTGTTTCCGGTCCAGGGAAGACATGGCTTGGCAGTTCGGGCTGGACTGTTCCCATGAGGCACAGGGTCAGACTGATTTGCATATGGCCATGTCTGAACTGGGGTGGTGGAGTGAGCTAAAGAATGATGATGGATTAAACCCAGATCATTTGTCTGGGGGTGAGTGTTTGATTTGCTCTAACGCTCCGTCCATCATCCCCTTTGGTATCGCTTTGTTCGCCCTAAGTTGGCAGGGTATGCCCAGACGTGGGTCCCTTGCTCACTTTGCCACTGGATTCAAGATAGCCTGGCTGATGAGGGTTTTGAACCCGAAACCGGTCCCAGGATGCTTGTTGCCGGTCCAGGGAAGACATGGCTTGGCAGTTCGGGCTGGACTGTTCCCATGAGGCACAGGGTCAGACTGATTTGCATATGGCCATGTCTGAACTGGGGTGGTGGAGTGAGCTAAAGAATGATGATGGATTAAACCCAGATCATTTGTCTGGGGGTGAGTGTTTGATTTGCTCTAACGCTCCGTCCATCATCCCCTTTGGTATCGCTTTGTTCGCCCTAAGTTGGCAGGGTATGCCCAGACGTGGGTCCCTTGCTCACTTTGCCACTGGATTCAAGATAGCCTGGCTGATGAGGGTTTTGAACCCGAAACCGGTCCCAGGATGCTTGTTTCCGGTCCAGGGAAGACATGGCTTGGCAGTTCGGGCTGGACTGTTCCCATGAGGCACAGGGTCAGACTGATTTGCATATGGCCATGTCTGAACTGGGGTGGTGGAGTGAGCTAAAGAATGATGATGGATTAAACCCAGATCATTTGTCTGGGGGTGAGTGTTTGATTTGCTCTAACGCTCCGTCCATCATCCCCTTTGGTATCGCTTTGTTCGCCCTAAGTTGGCAGGGTATGCCCAGACGTGGGTCCCTTGCTCACTTTGCCACTGGATTCAAGATAGCCTGGCTGATGAGGGTTTTGAACCCGAAACCGGTCCCAGGATGCTTGTTTCCGGTCCAGGGAAGACATGGCTTGGCAGTTCGGGCTGGACTGTTCCCATGAGGCACAGGGTCAGACTGATTTGCATATGGCCATGTCTGAACTGGGGTGATGGAGTGAGCTAAAGAATGATGATGGATTAAACCCAGATCATTTGTCTGGGGGTGAGTGTTTGATTTGCTCTAACGCTCCGTCCATCATCCCCTTTGGTATCGCTTTGTTCGCCCTAAGTTGGCAGGGTATGCCCAGACGTGGGTCCCTTGCTCACTTTGCCACTGGATTCAAGATAGCCTGGCTGATGAGGGTTTTGAACCCGAAACCGGTCCCAGGATGCTTGTTTCCGGTCCAGGGAAGACATGGCTTGGCAGTTCGGGCTGGACTGTTCCCATGAGGCACAGGGTCAGACTGATTTGCATATGGCCATGTCTGAACTGGGGTGGTGGAGTGAGCTAAAGAATGATGATGGATTAAACCCAGATCATTTGTCTGGGGGTGAGTGTTTGATTTGCTCTAACGCTCCGTCCATCATCCCCTTTGGTATCGCTTTGTTCGCCCTAAGTTGGCAGGGTATGCCCAGACGTGGGTCCCTTGCTCACTTTGCCACTGGATTCAAGATAGCCTGGCTGATGAGGGTTTTGAACCCGAAACCGGTCCCAGGATGCTTGTTTCCGGTCCAGGGAAGACATGGCTTGGCAGTTCGGGCTGGACTGTTCCCATGAGGCACAGGGTCAGACTGATTTGCATATGGCCATGTCTGAACTGGGGTGGTGGAGTGAGCTAAAGAATGATGATGGATTAAACCCAGATCATTTGTCTGGGGGTGAGTGTTTGATTTGCTCTAACGCTCCGTCCATCATCCCCTTTGGTATCGCTTTGTTCGCCCTAAGTTGGCAGGGTATGCCCAGACGTGGGTCCCTTGCTCACTTTGCCACTGGATTCAAGATAGCCTGGCTGATGAGGGTTTTGAACCCGAAACCGGTCCCAGGATGCTTGTTTCCGGTCCAGGGAAGACATGGCTTGGCAGTTCGGGCTGGACTGTTCCCATGAGGCACAGGGTCAGACTGATTTGCATATGGCCATGTCTGAACTGGGGTGGTGGAGTGAGCTAAAGAATGATGATGGATTAAACCCAGATCATTTGTCTGGGGGTGAGTGTTTGATTTGCTCTAACGCTCCGTCCATCATCCCCTTTGGTATCGCTTTGTTCGCCCTAAGTTGGCAGGGTATGCCCAGACGTGGGTCCCTTGCTCACTTTGCCACTGGATTCAAGATAGCCTGGCTGATGAGGGTTTTGAACCCGAAACCGGTCCCAGGATGCTTGTTTCCGGTCCAGGGAAGACATGGCTTGGCAGTTCGGGCTGGACTGTTCCCATGAGGCACAGGGTCAGACTGATTTGCATATGGCCATGTCTGAACTGGGGTGGTGGAGTGAGCTAAAGAATGATGATGGATTAAACCCAGATCATTTGTCTGGGGGTGAGTGTTTGATTTGCTCTAACGCTCCATCCATCATCCCCTTTGGTATCGCTTTGTCCGCCCTAAGTTGGCAGGGTATGCCCAGACGTGGGTCCCTTGCTCACTTTGCCACTGGATTCAAGATAGCCTGGCTGATGAGGGTTTTGAACCCGAAACCGGTCCCAGGATGCTTGTTTCCGGTCCAGGGAGGACATGGCTTGGCAGTTCGGGCTGGACTGTTCCCATGAGGCACAGGGTCAGACTGATTTGCATATGGCCATGTCTGAACTGGGGTGATGGAGTGAGCTAAAGAATGATGATGGATTAAACCCAGATCATTTGTCTGGGGGTGAGTGTTTGATTTGCTCTAACGCTCCGTCCATCATCCCCTTTGGTATCGCTTTGTTCGCCCTAAGTTGGCAGGGTATGCCCAGACGTGGGTCCCTTGCTCACTTTGCCACTGGATTCAAGATAGCCTGGCTGATGAGGGTTTTGAACCCGAAACCGGTCCCAGGATGCTTGTTTCCGGTCCAGGAAGACATGGCTTGGCAGTTCGGGCTGGACTGTTCCCATGAGGCACAGGGTCAGACTGATTTGCATATGGCCATGTCTGAACTGGGGTGGTGGAGTGAGCTAAAGAATGATGATGGATTAAACCCAGATCATTTGTCTGGGGGTGAGTGTTTGATTTGCTCTAACGCTCCGTCCATCATCCCCTTTGGTATCGCTTTGTTCGCCCTAAGTTGGCAGGGTATGCCCAGACGTGGGTCCCTTGCTCACTTTGCCACTGGATTCAAGATAGCCTGGCTGATGAGGGTTTTGAACCCGAAACCGGTCCCAGGATGCTTGTTTCCGGTCCAGGGAAGACATGGCTTGGCAGTTCGGGCTGGACTGTTCCCATGAGGCACAGGGTCAGACTGATTTGCATATGGCCATGTCTGAACTGGGGTGGTGGAGTGAGCTAAAGAATGATGATGGATTAAACCCAGATCATTTGTCTGGGGGTGAGTGTTTGATTTGCTCTAACGCTCCGTCCATCATCCCCTTTGGTATCGCTTTGTTCGCCCTAAGTTGGCAGGGTATGCCCAGACGTGGGTCCCTTGCTCACTTTGCCACTGGATTCAAGATAGCCTGGCTGATGAGGGTTTTGAACCCGAAACCGGTCCCAGGATGCTTGTTTCCGGTCCAGGGAAGACATGGCTTGGCAGTTCGGGCTGGACTGTTCCCATGAGGCACAGGGTCAGACTGATTTGCATATGGCCATGTCTGAACTGGGGTGGTGGAGTGAGCTAAAGAATGATGATGGATTAAACCCAGATCATTTGTCTGGGGGTGAGTGTTTGATTTGCTCTAACGCTCCATCCATCATCCCCTTTGGTATCGCTTTGTTCGCCCTAAGTTGGCAGGGTATGCCCAGACGTGGGTCCCTTGCTCACTTTGCCACTGGATTCAAGATAGCCTGGCTGATGAGGGTTTTGAACCCGAAACCGGTCCCAGGATGCTTGTTTCCGGTCCAGGGAGGACATGGCTTGGCAGTTCGGGCTGGACTGTTCCCATGAGGCACAGGGTCAGACTGATTTGCATATGGCCATGTCTGAACTGGGGTGATGGAGTGAGCTAAAGAATGATGATGGATTAAACCCAGATCATTTGTCTGGGGGTGAGTGTTTGATTTGCTCTAACGCTCCGTCCATCATCCCCTTTGGTATCGCTTTGTTCGCCCTAAGTTGGCAGGGTATGCCCAGACGTGGGTCCCTTGCTCACTTTGCCACTGGATTCAAGATAGCCTGGCTGATGAGGGTTTTGAACCCGAAACCGGTCCCAGGATGCTTGTTTCCGGTCCAGGGAAGACATGGCTTGGCAGTTCGGGCTGGACTGTTCCCATGAGGCACAGGGTCAGACTGATTTGCATATGGCCATGTCTGAACTGGGGTGGTGGAGTGAGCTAAAGAATGATGATGGATTAAACCCAGATCATTTGTCTGGGGGTGAGTGTTTGATTTGCTCTAACGCTCCGTCCATCATCCCCTTTGGTATCGCTTTGTTCGCCCTAAGTTGGCAGGGTATGCCCAGACGTGGGTCCCTTGCTCACTTTGCCACTGGATTCAAGATAGCCTGGCTGATGAGGGTTTTGAACCCGAAACCGGTCCCAGGATGCTTGTTTCCGGTCCAGGGAAGACATGGCTTGGCAGTTCGGGCTGGACTGTTCCCATGAGGCACAGGGTCAGACTGATTTGCATATGGCCATGTCTGAACTGGGGTGGTGGAGTGAGCTAAAGAATGATGATGGATTAAACCCAGATCATTTGTCTGGGGGTGAGTGTTTGATTTGCTCTAACGCTCCGTCCATCATCCCCTTTGGTATCGCTTTGTTCGCCCTAAGTTGGCAGGGTATGCCCAGACGTGGGTCCCTTGCTCACTTTGCCACTGGATTCAAGATAGCCTGGCTGATGAGGGTTTTGAACCCGAAACCGGTCCCAGGATGCTTGTTTCCGGTCCAGGGAAGACATGGCTTGGCAGTTCGGGCTGGACTGTTCCCATGAGGCACAGGGTCAGACTAATTTGCATATGGCCATGTCTGAACTGGGGTGGTGGAGTGAGCTAAAGAATGATGATGGATTAAACCCAGATCATTTGTCTGGGGGTGAGTGTTTGATTTGCTCTAACGCTCCGTCCATCATCCCCTTTGGTATCGCTTTGTTCGCCCTAAGTTGGCTGGGTATGCCCAGACGTGGGTCCCTTGCTCACTTTGCCACTGGATTCAAGATAGCCTGGCTGATGAGGGTTTTGAACCCGAAACCGGTCCCAGGATGCTTGTTGCCGGTCCAGGGAAGACATGGCTTGGCAGTTCGGGCTGGACTGTTCCCATGAGGCACAGGGTCAGACTGATTTGCATATGGCCATGTCTGAACTGGGGTGGTGGAGTGAGCTAAAGAATGATGATGGATTAAACCCAGATCATTTGTCTGGGGGTGAGTGTTTGATTTGCTCTAACGCTCCGTCCATCATCCCCTTTGGTATCGCTTTGTTCGCCCTAAGTTGGCAGGGTATGCCCAGACGTGGGTCCCTTGCTCACTTTGCCACTGGATTCAAGATAGCCTGGCTGATGAGGGTTTTGAACCCGAAACCGGTCCCAGGATGCTTGTTTCCGGTCCAGGGAAGACATGGCTTGGCAGTTCGGGCTGGCCTGTTCCCATGAGGCACAGGGTCAGACTGATTTGCATATGGCCATGTCTGAACTGGGGTGGTGGAGTGAGCTAAAGAATGATGATGGATTAAACCCAGATCATTTGTCTGGGGGTGAGTGTTTGATTTGCTCTAACGCTCCGTCCATCATCCCCTTTGGTATCGCTTTGTTCGCCCTAAGTTGGCAGGGTATGCCCAGACGTGGGTCCCTTGCTCACTTTGCCACTGGATTCAAGATAGCCTGGCTGATGAGGGTTTTAAACCCGAAACCGGTCCCAGGATGCTTGTTTCCGGTCCAGGGAAGACATGGCTTGGCAGTTCGGGCTGGACTGTTCCCATGAGGCACAGGGTCAGACTGATTTGAATATGGCCATGTCTGAACTGGGGTGGTGGAAGTGAGCTAAAGAATGATGATGGATTAAACCCAGATCATTTGTCTGGGGGTGAGTGTTTGATTTGCTCTAACGCTCCGTCCATCATCCCCTTTGGTATCGCTTTGTTCGCCCTAAGTTGGCAGGGTATGCCCAGACGTGGGTCCCTTGCTCACTTTGCCACTGGATTCAAGATAGCCTGGCTGATGAGGGTTTTGAACCCGAAACCGGTCCCAGGATGCTTGTTTCCGGTCCAGGGAAGACATGGCTTGGCAGTTCGGGCTGGACTGTTCCCATGAGGCACAGGGTCAGACTGATTTGCATATGGCCATGTCTGAACTGGGGTGGTGGAGTGAGCTAAAGAATGATGATGGATTAAACCCAGATCATTTGTCTGGGGGTGAGTGTTTGATTTGCTCTAACGCTCCGTCCATCATCCCCTTTGAGTATCGCTTTGTTCGCCCTAAGTTGGCAGGGTATGCCCAGACGTGGGTCCCTTGCTCACTTTGCCACTGGATTCAAGATAGCCTGGCTGATGAGGGTTTTGAACCCGAAACCGGTCCCAGGATGCTTGTTGCCGGTTCAGGGAAGACATGGCTTGGCAGTTCGGGCTGGACTGTTCCCATGAGGCACATTGTCAGACTGATTTGCATATGGCCATGTCTGAACTGGGGTGGTGGAGTGAGCTAAAGAATGATGATGGATTAAACCCAGATCATTTGTCTGGGGGTGAGTGTTTGATTTGCTCTAACGCTCCGTCCATCATCCCCTTTGGTATCGCTTTGTTCGCCCTAAGTTGGCAGGGTATGCCCAGACGTGGGTCCCTTGCTCACTTTGCCACTGGATTCAAGATAGCCTGGCTGATGAGGGTTTTGAACCCGAAACCGGTCCCAGGATGCTTGTTTCCGGTCCAGGGAAGACATGGCTTGGCAGTTCGGGCTGGACTGTTCCCATGAGGCACAGGGTCAGACTGATTTGCATATGGCCATGTCTGAACTGGGGTGGTGGAGTGAGCTAAAGAATGATGATGGATTAAACCCAGATCATTTGTCTGGGGGTGAGTGTTTGATTTGCTCTAACGCTCCGTCCATCATCCCCTTTGGTATCGCTTTGTTCGCCCTAAGTTGGCAGGGTATGCCCAGACGTGGGTCCCTTGCTCACTTTGCCACTGGATTCAAGATAGCCTGGCTGATGAGGGTTTTGAACCCGAAACCGGTCCCAGGATGCTTGTTTCCGGTCCAGGGAAGACATGGCTTGGCAGTTCGGGCTGGACTGTTCCCATGAGGCACAGGGTCAGACTGATTTGAATATGGCCATGTCTGAACTGGGGTGGTGGAGTGAGCTAAAGAATGATGATGGATTAAACCCAGATCATTTGTCTGGGGTGAGTGTTTGATTTGCTCTAACGCTCCGTCCATCATCCCCTTTGGTATCGCTTTGTTCGCCCTAAGTTGGCAGGGTATGCCCAGACGTGGGTCCCTTGCTCACTTTGCCACTGGATTCAAGATAGCCTGGCTGATGAGGGTTTTGAACCCGAAACCGGTCCCAGGATGCTTGTTTCCGGTCCAGGGAAGACATGGCTTGGCAGTTCGGGCTGGACTGTTCCCATGAGGCACAGGGTCAGACTGATTTGCATATGGCCATGTCTGAACTGGGGTGGTGGAGTGAGCTAAAGAATGATGATGGATTAAACCCAGATCATTTGTCTGGGGGTGAGTGTTTGATTTGCTCTAACGCTCCGTCCATCATCCCCTTTGGTATCGCTTTGTTCGCCCTAAGTTGGCAGGGTATGCCCAGACGTGGGTCCCTTGCTCACTTTGCCACTGGATTCAAGATAGCCTGGCTGATGAGGGTTTTGAACCCGAAACCGGTCCCAGGATGCTTGTTGCCGAGTTCAGGGAAGACATGGCTTGGCAGTTCGGGCTGGACTGTTCCCATGAGGCACATTGTCAGACTGATTTGCATATGGCCATGTCTGAACTGGGGTGGTGGAGTGAGCTAAAGAATGATGATGGATTAAACCCAGATCATTTGTCTGGGGGTGAGTGTTTGATTTGCTCTAACGCTCCGTCCATCATCCCCTTTGGTATCGCTTTGTTCGCCCTAAGTTGGCAGGGTATGCCCAGACGTGGGTCCCTTGCTCACTTTGCCCCTGGATTCAAGATAGCCTGGCTGATGAGGGTTTTGAACCCGAAACCGGTCCCAGGATGCTTGTTTCCGGTCCAGGGAAGACATGGCTTGGCAGTTCGGGCTGGACTGTTCCCATGAGGCACAGGGTCAGACTGATTTGCATATGGCCATGTCTGAACTGGGGTGGTGGAGTGAGCTAAAGAATGATGATGGATTAAACCCAGATCATTTGTCTGGGGGTGAGTGTTTGATTTGCTCTAACGCTCCGTCCATTATCCCCTTTGGTATCGCTTTGTTCGCCCTAAGTTGGCAGGGTATGCCCAGACGTGGGTCCCTTGCTCACTTTGCCACTGGATTCAAGATAGCCTGGCTGATGAGGGTTTTGAACCCGAAACTGGTCCCAGGATGCTTGTTTCCGGTCCAGGGAAGACATGGCTTGGCAGTTCGGGCTGGACTGTTCCCATGAGGCACAGGGTCAGACTGATTTGCATATGGCCATGTCTGAACTGGGGTGGTGGAGTGAGCTAAAGAATGATGATGGATTAAACCCAGATCATTTGTCTGGGGGTGAGTGTTTGATTTGCTCTAACGCTCCGTCCATCATCCCCTTTGGTATCGCTTTGTTCGCCCTAAGTTGGCAGGGTATGCCCAGACGTGGGTCCCTTGCTCACTTTGCCACTGGATTCAAGATAGCCTGGCTGATGAGGGTTTTGAACCCGAAACCGGTCCCAGGATGCTTGTTTCCGGTCCAGGGAAGACATGGCTTGGCAGTTCGGGCTGGACTGTTCCCATGAGGCACAGGGTCAGACTAATTTGCATATGGCCATGTCTGAACTGGGGTGGTGGAGTGAGCTAAAGAATGATGATGGATTAAACCCAGATCATTTGTCTGGGGGTGAGTGTTTGATTTGCTCTAACGCTCCGTCCATCATCCCCTTTGGTATTGCTTTGTTCGCCCTAAGTTGGCTGGGTATGCCCAGACGTGGGTCCCTTGCTCACTTTGCCACTGGATTCAAGATAGCCTGGCTGATGAGGGTTTTGAACCCGAAACCGGTCCCAGGATGCTTGTTGCCGGTCCAGGGAAGACATGGCTTGGCAGTTCGGGCTGGACTGTTCCCATGAGGCACAGGGTCAGACTGATTTGCATATGGCCATGTCTGAACTGGGGTGGTGGAGTGAGCTAAAGAATGATGATGGATTAAACCCAGATCATTTGTCTGGGGGTGAGTGTTTGATTTGCTCTAACGCTCCGTCCATCATCCCCTTTGGTATCGCTTTGTTCGCCCTAAGTTGGCAGGGTATGCCCAGACGTGGGTCCCTTGCTCACTTTGCCACTGGATTCAAGATAGCCTGGCTGATGAGGGTTTTGAACCCGAAACCGGTCCCAGGATGCTTGTTTCCGGTCCAGGGAAGACATGGCTTGGCAGTTCGGGCTGGCCTGTTCCCATGAGGCACAGGGTCAGACTGATTTGCATATGGCCATGTCTGAACTGGGGTGGTGGAGTGAGCTAAAGAATGATGATGGATTAAACCCAGATCATTTGTCTGGGGGTGAGTGTTTGATTTGCTCTAACGCTCCGTCCATCATCCCCTTTGGTATCGCTTTGTTCGCCCTAAGTTGGCAGGGTATGCCCAGACGTGGGTCCCTTGCTCACTTTGCCACTGGATTCAAGATAGCCTGGCTGATGAGGGTTTTAAACCCGAAACCGGTCCCAGGATGCTTGTTTCCGGTCCAGGGAAGACATGGCTTGGCAGTTCGGGCTGGACTGTTCCCATGAGGCACAGGGTCAGACTGATTTGAATATGGCCATGTCTGAACTGGGGTGGTGGAGTGAGCTAAAGAATGATGATGGATTAAACCCAGATCATTTGTCTGGGGGTGAGTGTTTGATTTGCTCTAACGCTCCGTCCATCATCCCCTTTGGTATCGCTTTGTTCGCCCTAAGTTGGCAGGGTATGCCCAGACGTGGGTCCCTTGCTCACTTTGCCACTGGATTCAAGATAGCCTGGCTGATGAGGGTTTTGAACCCGAAACCGGTCCCAGGATGCTTGTTTCCGGTCCAGGGAAGACATGGCTTGGCAGTTCGGGCTGGACTGTTCCCATGAGGCACAGGGTCAGACTGATTTGCATATGGCCATGTCTGAACTGGGGTGGTGGAGTGAGCTAAAGAATGATGATGGATTAAACCCAGATCATTTGTCTGGGGGTGAGTGTTTGATTTGCTCTAACGCTCCGTCCATCATCCCCTTTGGTATCGCTTTGTTCGCCCTAAGTTGGCAGGGTATGCCCAGACGTGGGTCCCTTGCTCACTTTGCCACTGGATTCAAGATAGCCTGGCTGATGAGGGTTTTGAACCCGAAACCGGTCCCAGGATGCTTGTTGCCGGTTCAGGGAAGACATGGCTTGGCAGTTCGGGCTGGACTGTTCCCATGAGGCACATTGTCAGACTGATTTGCATATGGCCATGTCTGAACTGGGGTGGTGGAGTGAGCTAAAGAATGATGATGGATTAAACCCAGATCATTTGTCTGGGGGTGAGTGTTTGATTTGCTCTAACGCTCCGTCCATCATCCCCTTTGGTATCGCTTTGTTCGCCCTAAGTTGGCAGGGTATGCCCAGACGTGGGTCCCTTGCTCACTTTGCCACTGGATTCAAGATAGCCTGGCTGATGAGGGTTTTGAACCCGAAACCGGTCCCAGGATGCTTGTTTCCGGTCCAGGGAAGACATGGCTTGGCAGTTCGGGCTGGACTGTTCCCATGAGGCACAGGGTCAGACTGATTTGCATATGGCCATGTCTGAACTGGGGTGGTGGAGTGAGCTAAAGAATGATGATGGATTAAACCCAGATCATTTGTCTGGGGGTGAGTGTTTGATTTGCTCTAACGCTCCGTCCATCATCCCCTTTGGTATCGCTTTGTCCGCCCTAAGTTGGCAGGGTATGCCCAGACGTGGGTCCCTTGCTCACTTTGCCACTGGATTCAAGATAGCCTGGCTGATGAGGGTTTTGAACCCGAAACCGGTCCCAGGATGCTTGTTTCCGGTCCAGGGAAGACATGGCTTGGCAGTTCGGGCTGGACTGTTCCCATGAGGCACAGGGTCAGACTGATTTGCATATGGCCATGTCTGAACTGGGGTGGTGGAGTGAGCTAAAGAATGATGATGGATTAAACCCAGATCATTTGTCTGGGGGTGAGTGTATGATTTGCTCTAACGCTCTGTCCATCATCCCCTTTGGTATCGCTTTGTTCGCCCTAAGTTGGCAGGGTATGCCCAGACGTGGGTCCCTTGCTCACTTTGCCACTGGATTCAAGATAGCCTGGCTGATGAGGGTTTTGAACCCGAAACCGGTCCCAGGATGCTTGTTTCCGGTCCAGGGAAGACATGGCTTGGCAGTTCGGGCTGGACTGTTCCCATGAGGCACAGGGTCAGACTGATTTGCATATGGCCATGTCTGAACTGGGGTGGTGGAGTGAGCTAAAGAATGATGATGGATTAAACCCAGATCATTTGTCTGGGGGTGAGTGTTTGATTTGCTCTAACGCTCCGTCCATCATCCCCTTTGGTATCGCTTTGTTCGCCCTAAGTTGGCAGGGTATGCCCAGACGTGGGTCCCTTGCTCACTTTGCCACTGGATTCAAGATAGCCTGGCTGATGAGGGTTTTGAACCCGAAACCGGTCCCAGGATGCTTGTTTCCGGTCCAGGGAAGACATGGCTTGGCAGTTCGGGCTGGACTGTTCCCATGAGGCACAGGGTCAGACTGATTTGCATATGGCCATGTCTGAACTGGGGTGGTGGAGTGAGCTAAAGAATGATGATGGATTAAACCCAGATCATTTGTCTGGGGGTGAGTGTTTGATTTGCTCTAACGCTCCGTCCATCATCCCCTTTGAGTATCGCTTTGTTCGCCCTAAGTTGGCAGGGTATGCCCAGACGTGGGTCCCTTGCTCACTTTGCCACTGGATTCAAGATAGCCTGGCTGATGAGGGTTTTGAACCCGAAACCGGTCCCAGGATGCTTGTTTCCGGTCCAGGGAAGACATGGCTTGGCAGTTCGGGCTGGCCTGTTCCCATGAGGCACAGGGTCAGACTGATTTGCATATGGCCATGTCTGAACTGGGGTGGTGGAGTGAGCTAAAGAATGATGATGGATTAAACCCAGATCATTTGTCTGGGGGTGAGTGTTTGATTTGCTCTAACGCTCCGTCCATCATCCCCTTTGGTATCGCTTTGTTCGCCCTAAGTTGGCAGGGTATGCCCAGACATGGGTCCCTTACTCACTTTGCCACTGGATTCAAGATAGCCTGGCTGATGAGGGTTTTGAACCCGAAACCGGTCCCAGGATGCTTGTTTCCGGTCCAGGTAAGACATGGCTTGGCAGTTCGGGCTGGACTGTTCCCATGAGGCACAGGGTCAGACTGATTTGCATATGGCCATGTCTGAACTGGGGTGGTGGAGTGAGCTAAAGAATGATGATGGATTAAACCCAGATCATTTGTCTGGGGGTGAGTGTTTGATTTGCTCTAACGCTCCGTCCATCATCCCCTTTGGTATCGCTTTGTTCGCCCTAAGTTGGCAGGGTATGCCCAGACGTGGGTCCCTTGCTCACTTTGCCACTGGATTCAAGATAGCCTGGCTGATGAGGGTTTTGAACCCGAAACCGGTCCCAGGATGCTTGTTTCCGGTCCAGGAAGACATGGCTTGGCAGTTCGGGCTGGACTGTTCCCATGAGGCACAGGGTCAGACTGATTTGCATATGGCCATGTCTGAACTGGGGTGGTGGAGTGAGCTAAAGAATGATGATGGATTAAACCCAGATCATTTGTCTGGGGGTGAGTGTTTGATTTGCTCTAACGCTCCGTCCATCATCCCCTTTGGTATCGCTTTGTTCGCCCTAAGTTGGCAGGGTATGCCCAGACGTGGGTCCCTTGCTCACTTTGCCACTGGATTCAAGATAGCCTGGCTGATGAGGGTTTTGAACCCGAAACCGGTCCCAGGATGCTTGTTTCCGGTCCAGGGAAGACATGGCTTGGCAGTTCGGGCTGGCCTGTTCCCATGAGGCACAGGGTCAGACTGATTTGCATATGGCCATGTCTGAACTGGGGTGGTGGAGTGAGCTAAAGAATGATGATGGATTAAACCCAGATCATTTGTCTGGGGGTGAGTGTTTGATTTGCTCTAACGCTCCGTCCATCATCCCCTTTGGTATCGCTTTGTTCGCCCTAAGTTGGCAGGGTATGCCCAGACGTGGGTCCCTTGCTCACTTTGCCACTGGATTCAAGATAGCCTGGCTGATGAGGGTTTTGAACCCGAAACCGGTCCCAGGATGCTTGTTTCCGGTCCAGGGAAGACATGGCTTGGCAGTTCGGGCTGGACTGTTCCCATGAGGCACAGGGTCAGACTGATTTGCATATGGCCATGTCTGAACTGGGGTGGTGGAGTGAGCTAAAGAATGATGATGGATTAAACCCAGATCATTTGTCTGGGGGTGAGTGTTTGATTTGCTCTAACGCTCCGTCCATCATCCCCTTTGGTATCGCTTTGTTCGCCCTAAGTTGGCAGGGTATGCCCAGACGTGGGTCCCTTGCTCACTTTGCCACTGGATTCAAGATAGCCTGGCTGATGAGGGTTTTGAACCCGAAACCGGTCCCAGGATGCTTGTTGCCGGTCCAGGGAAGACATGGCTTGGCAGTTCGGGCTGGACTGTTCCCATGAGGCACAGGGTCAGACTGATTTGCATATGGCCATGTCTGAACTGGGGTGGTGGAGTGAGCTAAAGAATGATGATGGATTAAACCCAGATCATTTGTCTGGGGGTGAGTGTTTGATTTGCTCTAACGCTCCGTCCATCATCCCCTTTGGTATCGCTTTGTTCGCCCTAAGTTGGCAGGGTATGCCCAGACGTGGGTCCCTTGCTCACTTTGCCACTGGATTCAAGATAGCCTGGCTGATGAGGGTTTTGAACCCGAAACCGGTCCCAGGATGCTTGTTTTCGGTCCAGGGAAGACATGGCTTGGCAGTTCGGGCTGGACTGTTCCCATGAGGCACAGGGTCAGACTGATTTGCATATGGCCATGTCTGAACTGGGGTGGTGGAGTGAGCTAAAGAATGATGATGGATTAAACCCAGATCATTTGTCTGGGGGTGAGTGTATGATTTGCTCTAACGCTCCGTCCATCATCCCCTTTGGTATCGCTTTGTTCGCCCTAAGTTGGCAGGGTATGCCCAGACGTGGGTCCCTTGCTCACTTTGCCACTGGATTCAAGATGCCTGGCTGATGAGGGTTTTGAACCCGAAACCGGTCCCAGGATGCTTGTTTCCGGTCCAGGGAAGACATGGCTTGGCAGTTCGGGCTGGACTGTTCCCATGAGGCACAGGGACAGACTGATTTGCATATGGCCATGTCTGAACTGGGGTGGTGGAGTGAGCTAAAGAATGATGATGGATTAAACCCAGATCATTTGTCTGGGGGTGAGTGTTTGATTTGCTCTAACGCTCCGTCCATCATCCCCTTTGAGTATCGCTTTGTTCGCCCTAAGTTGGCAGGGTATGCCCAGACGTGGGTCCCTTGCTCACTTTGCCACTGGATTCAAGATAGCCTGGCTGATGAGGGTTTTGAACCCGAAACCGGTCCCAGGATGCTTGTTTCCGGTCCAGGGAAGACATGGCTTGGCAGTTCGGGCTGGACTGTTCCCATGAGGCACAGGGTCAGACTGATTTGCATATGGCCATGTCTGAACTGGGGTGGTGGAGTGAGCTAAAGAATGATGATGGATTAAACCCAGATCATTTGTCTGGGGGTGAGTGTTTGATTTGCTCTAACGCTCCGTCCATCATCCCCTTTGGTATCGCTTTGTTCGCCCTAAGTTGGCAGGGTATGCCCAGACGTGGGTCCCTTGCTCACTTTGCCACTGGATTCAAGATAGCCTGGCTGATGAGGGTTTTGAACCCGAAACCGGTCCCAGGATGCTTGTTTCCGGTCCAGGGAAGACATGGCTTGGCAGTTCGGGCTGGACTGTTCCCATGAGGCACAGGGACAGACTGATTTGCATATGGCCATGTCTGAACTGGGGTGGTGGAGTGAGCTAAAGAATGATGATGGATTAAACCCAGATCATTTGTCTGGGGGTGAGTGTTTGATTTGCTCTAACGCTCCGTCCATCATCCCCTTTGGTATCGCTTTGTTCGCCCTAAGTTGGCAGGGTATGCCCAGACGTGGGTCCCTTGCTCACTTTGCCACTGGATTCAAGATAGCCTGGCTGATGAGGGTTTTGAACCTGAAACCGGTCCCAGGATGCTTGTTTCCGGTCCAGGGAAGACATGGCTTGGCAGTTCGGGCTGGACTGTTCCCATGAGGCACAGGGTCAGACTGATTTGCATATGGCCATGTCTGAACTGGGGTGGTGGAGTGAGCTAAAGAATGATGATGGATTAAACCCAGATCATTTGTCTGGGGATGAGTGTTTGATTTGCTCTAACGCTCCGTCCATCATCCCCTTTGGTATTGCTTTAAAACCGGCACACAGCCAACGCGTTTCGTTCCCTAGTGCCACGGGAACTTCTTCAGGGCTTACTCATATATAAAAGGATCACAAATTATCCATAGAGGTATGAAGTCACCTATTTCGATTACTACATATAATCAATCCAATAGCGATTGGTCCAAGTATCTCTCAAATTTTTGAAAATTCCTCCAAAAGGTATGTTTATGTCTGATCCTAGCACAATTTTAAGAGCTGCCGCTCCTCTTCAGTGTAAGAGGACACGTATGGAGGATTACAAAAAAACAACACAACACAATATCTTAAAATCAATCAACGGGCATCCGAATTATCTAGCCCGAAGTTCACTGTTGTCCACAAATTTCGAACACACAGTTATAATAGGAACCACAAATGGAGGTTCGTTACGTAGAATCGCAAATATGACACGGCATGATAACTGGCAACAAGTTGGTACAAAAAAGAGAACACAATACTACTGTAGGTGGAACCTCACTGTTGAGAACACAGTATATCAGGTAAAGTCTCAATACTGTCATCACTGTCTCACTGTAAAGAACACAATACTCCAGGTCGGACCTCAGCGAAGAGGTCACTACTCCAGTCAAGATATTGCTGTAAAGTACACAATACTTTAGGTGCCGGCATGTTTTGCACGTTTTAAATAAATTAATACATACCATGAAAAGACACATCACTCCTGGTGTGGCCTCTCTAAAGAATGGAGACACAACTTCAGGCGAGGTCTCACAGTATAATAAACACCACAGTCCAGGTGAGGCTTTATAGTAGATAGGACGCTATATGTTGAGGTTTCTCTGATTTACACAATACACCCGATGGAGTCTCACTGCTTATAGCTCTGTACTTCCTGCTGGTGTTGCACCAAAGGGTAGACACAATCTTCTAGGTAAGGACTCTTAAAGTATGTATGATACTCATATGAGTCATACCCCCGATGAGTGGATACAATCCTCCAAGTAAGGTGTCGCTTAAGAAAGTACCCCAGCTCAATACAACACTGCAGGAAAAGTCTCATAAGTAGTAGACACAATACTCCAGGTGGGAGTCCCTACATGAATGTAAATAGTACCAGAGGGCAGTACTCACTGATTAGAGAAGCCTGCCCTCCAGGTGATGTATCACTGTAGAATAGACCCAGTACTCATTGTGAGGTCGCTCTGCAGAGCGGAGACAATACTCCCGGCGGGGTCCCACTGAAGAAAGTTCAGAATACTCCAGGTGAGGTCTGAATGTACAATAAACACAGAATCCAGCTGAGGTCTCACTGAAGAGTGGGCCCAATGCTCCAAGTTGGATTTATTGATCAATTATTGAGTGAAATCGAAGCATTTCTATTAGAGATGCTGTAGAAACATTACAAAAAAAGTGCATGAGTCATACTGGGGATTACATTTTTTAAAGTGATAAGGTATTTAGTGGGTGAGTGACGGAGGTGCCGCAATAGGGGAAGACCCTTTTGATTAGTGGCCAAAAATACTCTGGTGAGGTCCAGCTGATGAAAGAACTCAGTACCCATGCGAGAACTCCTGATAGTGAACACAGTACTCCAGGTACGGGTCCCGGAAAAGGGTACACAATACTAGACGCAAGATCTCCCTGATTGATGAAGCCAGTACACCAAATGTTGCCCACTGCAAAACAGACACAACACTGCAGGCAAGATCATTGAAGCAATACCGTGCACCTCCAGGTGAGGTCTTAATGGAGAGATTTGCTGATTTTGAGAACCCTGCAAACAGGACTGTCATATTTATATGAAAACGTGTTGCAAAGAAATATTCCTGTTTTTTGTACATTATATGTTTATTTAGTTGCTTTTATAGTGCAGCTGTCTGACCAGTACCCGCTTTGCAGTGCTAGTGTGTTATCAGAAGTCCAGGCTATCTTTTTTACGGAGTTTTATATAGCGCGAACTTGACCCGATTCGGGTATCAGAGCGCTTTACATAGCACCAGTTGCTTTACATGAGGACACATTCATTTTTGTGTTAGGCACGGGGAGATTAAGTGATTTGCCCAGAATCACAAGATGTTCAGCGTCATTGCCGAGACTCAAACCCAGTTCCCCAGATTCGAGGTCGACCGCCCTAGCCGTTAGGCCAACTCCTCTCTTGTTTAACCTTTCTAGGGGAGTTGGTAGCTCTTAGAAATCCTGGGAAGGGGAGGTCGGAATCTCTTCAAAACTTGGTCTTGGAGTTGTTGTAATGCATTTTGGGGTTATGCACCTCACAGAAGGAGGCTAGTCTCAGAGCCATTAGGAAGGGAAGGGAATCCCTCTATAAAGAAGCACACTTTCAGAATTTTATTAATGTTTTAAAGTTAGGTTGGTTCCTCAGGTCCGGGTGTAGTGTGTTCTAGACCTTCGCAACCCTGATAATAATTGTTGTGCCTCCTTGAGTTTTCCAGTTGAATCTCGTTAGTATTCTCATGTTTGCCCTGTCTGAACTTACATTTACATTGCAAATGTAATGCACCATTCATTTGTATAAGTAGTTTGGGCTAAGTCCATTGCGCAAAGATTTAGCACAGAAATGTGAACTTTAATCATTGCATAACTGGCAATCACTGAAGCTCTTTGAGTGCCAGATTGACCTGCTGTGAGAAGTTGGCCTGGTATATGCTGTCCACTAATTAAAGTGGGCACCCTGTACTAGTCCAAACAACCCTTATGGTGATTTAACCTCTTCCATGCTCGTGACGGCTGGGAGCCGTGATGCGTCACGGTGGGCGTGTGCGCAGGACGGCCCCTGGCCGTCCGAATCCCCGCCCACTAATGGAAACGCCAGCACAGCGCGGAAATTCCGCGCGCACGGAAGGGGTTAAGAGGTCAAAGATAACCTTAGAAAGCTATCCAAGTGGTAGCTGTGGAGAGCATTCTTCAGGCTTAGTCTTGAAGGAATGTTAAGCGGCTTGTTTTACCAGAATGCAACCTTATAGTATTGGTTAAATGAAAGGAGAACCACACAGTTGTTATAAAAATATGTATTTATTGATATAACACTCTTTAAGCACAACACAGTATCTTCTGCATGAAGATACTCACAAAGCACACAATACTGTAGCACAGAAACAATTGTAAGTAGCACTAATACACAGTGGGCTCCAGGGGGAAACCAAACCATATACTAAAATAGTGGTATAAGAACCACGACTCGAGTCAAGACAGTGTCTAGAGAATGTAGAATCGCTGGGACCCCAAGGAACCACCCAAGGTGAGTAAGTAGGGACCCCACGGAGGACGGGTGCAGTGTGGTAACACTACCGCGTGCGCCGTACAATTCTATGGGAGAGTCGTGGTTGAAGTTTTAAAGTTTAAGGACCCTTCCACGTGGACTTCGAAGAAACCCTGTGGAACTCAGGAGGTTGGAGAGCCACCCCACCCGTGGATACTGTAGTACCAGAGTTACCTATCCCAGGGAAGCCGGGTGCATAGGGCTGAAGTGGCGTCGGAAACCGCCGTCAAACTCAATGGAGGACTTCGAAGAAGAGCCACTGCTGGAAGGAGGAAAAGTGTCCGTTGGAATCCAAAGGTGGATTCTTGTTGAAGAGTACCTGAAAGCAGAGGGGACAGAGTCTGGGTCACTCAGGAGTGACCAGGGGCTCGGTAGATGAATGCCCACCGATGTCGGGTGCTTCAGGTGCGTTGAGGGGGTTCTTGACTCTGCAGCCACAGGGACCAGGAGCCGGATGCGAGCCGTCCCACGAAGCTTGTCGAGTACTGAGGGGTCAGTGTCCGGCGGGAGCACCAACAAGCCTTGGCAGCGGCAACCCACGCAGAAGGTCGAAGAAGGTTACGGTTCGGACCAACAAGGTCCAGGAGACTCACCAAACACAGGGGAGTCAGCGCAGGCCTGGAGCTACCAGGGGAGCCCAAGAAAAGCAGAGTTGACCCTCAAGTGGACCCACAGGCCGGAGGCACAGGAGTCGCGAGGGGACCTTGAGCAGTTTAACAAAGTAGCAGCCCAGGAAGCACTCGGTGCGAAGAGGCCGGAGTTCTCTGTAGGAAAGGGTGCCAGAGGTTGGGGCTACTTGGAGCCCAGTGCACTTGTTCGGGAAATGCCAACAAGCATATGGACTTGCAAATAAACGCGTTGCACAGAGGTACGCGTATTGCAGCCCCCACGAGGGATTCTGACCTCAAACTTGGTGAGCTGGCAGCTCAGACCTCGAGGGACTTAGAAACCCACCTCCTGTGTTGCTGGAGCCTTCGGAGTCCGTAGGAGCTCAGGAGCAGCAGACCAGTCAATCGTGATGTGGTGCCTGCGGTTGCAGGGGAGTGACTCCTTCACTCCAAGGGAGATATCTTCAGTTGTCCTTGATCCTCCACAGGTCCTGCACAGAGCCTGTATGGTGCATGGGCACAGACGATGCTTCAGACTGAGAGGGAGACGAAGTCGGGCCCAAACGAAGTCCAGAGTGTCCAGACGGTCGAAGTTCAGTGGTTTCTGGTTCAGAATCTTGTCCACGTTGAATCTAGGGTCCTACTGCCAGGTAAGCCCTTTTGTACCTACGGGAGAGGGTTGGACAGATTATGGGGATGGTCTGAACAGTGGGGAGGTTACTCCCATGTCCTTTGCCCAGTTTCTCGCCAGAGCAGGAGCCAACGGCTCCCAGGACTGGTTTGAACTGGACTATGCACAGGGACACCAAATATGCCCCTCATGCAGACCTTTGGTCACTGGCAAGCGCACCCACCCAGCCCTAATACACAAAATCCTGTCTGGGAGGTGGTCACACCTCCCTGTGACAGGATGCCTATTGTTCTGCCTTCCCCTGCTCGAGCTTGGCTCAGCAGCAGGAGGGCAGAAATGTGTCTCTGGTCGGCAGCAACCCTTTAGGGCTGCCCGGGACTAGAAGGCTGGTCTCGGGAACACCAGGGACCTCACAAAGCTCGTTTCTGAGAGGTGGAATCATACCTCCCACACCGGTTATGATTCCACAATGTTTGACACCAAACACGATAGGGTTACTTTCAGCCGTTTTAGAGTTGGTCATCACGCGGTCGCATAATGCCACTCAATATGTCGTAAATGGCTACAGCACTAACAACCTGGGAGAATGGACTCCGTAGGCTGCAGGGGTGTCCTGCTCATGCAGTGGCACCCTCTCACTTAGAATCAAGCACCCTGCCTTCAGGATTGTTAAGGCCTGCTATAGGGGTGACTTATAGGTTTTAAGTGTAGTGACCCTTAGATATAATAAACCTATATCTTAAGTAAGTGGTGCATGCACCAACTTACACAGGCTGCAATAGCAGGCCTGTAGTTCCATTTTGCATGGCCTCTCATGGTTGGCATAATACATGATTCAGCCCATGGGAGGCCTCTGGGGTACCTATGCCCTGGGTACATGGGTACCATATACTAGGGACTGACAAGGGTACCCCAGTATCCAATCTGGAGTGTACCTAAGTACATGACATAACAGTTTAGGGAGAAAGCAGATAGACTGGGGCCCTGATTAGCAGGATCCCAGTCAGACTAGTCAAAAACAGTATCACATGAAGCAAAAAGTGGGAGTAACCATAAGAAGCAGATCCTACTTTCCTACACCTGCCAATTGTTTTCAGGTTTCGACAAAGACTCGTGGCTTGATTTTCTATTCTTTGAAGTTTGGGGATTTCTATTTTAGGTGTTGCAGCTTTTATTGTATTGCAATAATCTAGCTGACAAAGCCAGCTGATGCATGGCTGTGCCTTAGCTGAACCACTGCAAGTCTCTGGCTGCCATATGTTCACACTGAAGCATGTTCCATCCGGAGTTGTGGAGTGAGCGGAAAATGTCAGAAACAGTATATCTTTTGTCCTAGAAATAGGGTTGCCATCTGGCTATTTTTGAAACAGTCTAACTTGCATGTTTAAGTCAAGGCCAGTAAAAATATTGGGAAAGAAGTGAAATCCACATTTTTTTTCCTTCTGAAACATAAACTTAAAACAGCAGCAACATAAAGAAATTAGGAAAAAGTATTTGAGAGCTGTCTTATCATTTCAGAATGATTATTAGACCAGAAAGATAATTGCAATGTCACAAAATATTCCTAACAAATGTACAGATATTTTTTCACCTACCAGCTTCTTCCTGCTCCTGAACAGCAAAGTGTAAACATGTGGCAACCCTACCTGGCAATGCAGAAGGAATGCCCCATAGTAATAGAACTGTTCTGGTGAAATGTGGCTGATTCAATCAGTTTTAAGCCGCCCGCATTCAGAAGGTCTCAGCAAAGAACACTACGATGAGACAGCACCATAAGTTCCACAGCCAACATTATCCGCTTAGTTTGATGATTATTGGTGTGTAATGGTGCTTTTAGCGCCTAGTCCTTGTGGCTACTCCCAGTTCTTCACCACTAGTTTTCAGATTCCGCATTTATTTCTTTTTAGTTTTCTCTCACCATTAGAATTCAGTGAGCGTTGCAGACACACTAAACCTGTAAGGAGGTAAGTTTCAATTGCCTACAATGATGTGTTATGTGTAGCTGCTTAGGTCTTAAAGATGAAGCTAGTAAAGTAGAGTAACCTACCTGCTGCAGAGATATGCAGACAAACTGCAGGTCAAAAGTTTGAATGTCATAAGGGCAGATTCTTCTATTGTCTTTCCATATTGAAGGAAATACTGGCAAAGCCATTGGGTCTAGCTTTGGGATGCATGTCATTTTTTTGATTTGTTTTTTTGCAGGCATATGCAATGTGAAATCAGATGTTTAACAATTAAAAAAACAAACTAAAAAGGATGCGATCGAAAGGTGGCAGGCACATGTTTGAAAAAAATACATCAAAGTGCACTTTATTGAGGCAGCTGTGCACAGGTGATCGGTTAAATGCTGTGGTGGGCAGAAGCAAAACGTAAATGACAGCTGAACAGATCAGGGATGACCCAAAGCTCTTCTGTGTATGTATGTATTTTTTATTTATGTTTTTTTTTTTTTTAAATTATGTGAGGCTGGCAAGACAGCTAAAGCTTTCTCTAGACCTCACAAAACAAGGGAGATCCTTGCCTTAGCTAAAACCATCTGCCACAATTTCGTTTATTCCAGGGTTTGAGTACTACGTTGAAAAACAAGATATTTGAATTGATATATATTGTTATTTCTGTAAAACTGTGATTTCGTGAACTCGCCCTGGTTTCTCTGTTTTAGTAAACACACAAGATGATGGACGGAATGCTGCACATTGGCAAACATTCACCCTCAGTCACAGATCTGGGTTTAATCCATCGTTATTTTGCTTCACCACTACCCCAGTTCAGACATAGCCATATGCAAATCAGTCTTGACCCTGTGCCTCATGGGAACAGTCCAGACCGAACTGCTAAGCCATGTCTTCCTGGACCGGAATCAAGCATCCTAGGACCGGTTTCAGGCTATCAGCCTTCATCAGCCAGGATAGCTTGACTCCAGTGGCGTAGTGAGCCTGGCTGATGAAGGCTGATAGCCTGAAACCGGTCCTAGGATGCTTGATTCCAGTCCAGGGAAGACATGGCTTGGCAGTTTGGTCTGGACTGTTCCCATGAGGCACAGGGTCAAGACTGATTTGCATATGGCTATGTCTGAACTGGGGTGGCGTGGTGAAGCAAAATAACGATGGATTAAACCCAGATCTGTGACTGGGGGTGAATGTTTGCCAATGTGCAGCATTCCGTCCATCATCTTGTGTGTTTTGCATTTCGCCCTAAGTGGGAAGGGTATGCCCAGACGTGGGTCCCGTGCTCACTACGCCACTGGAGTCAAGCTATCCTGGCTGATGAAGGCTGATAGCCTGAAACCGGTCCTAGGATGCTTGATTCCGGTCCAGGGAAGACATGGCTTGGCAGTTCGGTCTGGACTGTTCCCATGAGGCACAGGGTCAAGACTGATTTGCATATGGCTATGTCTGAACTGGGGTGGCGTGGTGAAGCAAAATAACGATGGATGAAACCCAGATCTGTGACTGGGGGTGAATGTTTGCCAATGTGCAGCATTCCGTCCATCATCTTGTGTGTTTTGCTTCTCTGTTTTGGTAGACAGGGGTTTTGGAATAGCAAGTATTTCAGAGCCGTGCAGTTCCCTGGGACTTAACACCTCCTACAGGTAGAACATTTCCTGGTGAGTGCGAACGTTTTATGGGGCCCAAGTTGTGCTTTGACACTGAATGACCTCAAAGTCTACTGTCTCCTATATGCAGACTTTGGCCACTGAGGAGACCATGATGTCGTCCTTCAGATAAACCCCACCCGAAAAAAGCTAACGTTATGCTATACTGAGCCCGGATTGAAACGGTTAAACCTGTTTTATAAAACAATAGGGGCGGGTGGAAAACAATGGCATACGCCTAGGCTATAAATCCGGCCAGACCGGTTTTATAAAAACTGCAAGGCAATGTTGAGCTTGTTTGCGAGTATTACGTGGCTCCTAGGCGACGCACCGGTGACGGGCGCTGTGCGGTCATTTAAAATAAATAATTAATGCTGAGAAGAAAGGTAAATACGGGCCGGTGACACATGCAGCGCCGGCCCCCAGGGACCAATCGGAGAGCAGCTCTACCCGGGCCGAACCAGGAACAAACTCTTCAAGAAAATAGCAGCTGATGAGATCTGAAATTCGGCTTCTGACTGGCTGTGGAGTCGTAGAGGGCTGATAATTAACTGCGGTTGCGACTTACGTGGCTACTATTAGCAGAGTGCTAACGAGCAGATTATTCAGTGTTATCATGGCTCAGCTCTGACTCCTCTGTTGGGAAACCCAAACCTGCTGGGTGGGGGAGGGTGGCGTGGCGGTGACAGGGCGAGCCACTAGACGTAAGGGCAGATGAGTACAGCCTTCACTCTCCACCACCCCCGGCATTGGCACTGTACACCAAGGTGAATTTTAGCCACTCAGTTCCTCAGGGTTCTCAGTTAGCCCCATGTCTTGAAGTGACTTTTAGCCAGTTCTGATTCCTCATCCGCAAACACTGATTATGCTTAGGCTTGTAGGAACAAACTTATAATTGGAAAGGAGAAACTTAAAATCCCAGGATGCTTCCGAAAAGAGAAACTGCAAGTCCCAGGATGCTTCAGTTGTTGGCTGGAAAACAGGACTAGTTATGCAGATAATGAGAGGAAAGCATCAAGACTGTGAGGTTGTGTCTCCCAGAGAGTTTGCAGTCAGAAGTGCATCAAACATAGCTATAATATAACATCCCACACTGCAGCAACGCCACCTTTCCAATTGAGCTCTAGTAACATCTCACCTCCTGCATTCTTCTTTCATTTGGAAATTTGTCCCATCGTTAGAGATTTCAGTATCACAAACCCTCAGACCTGACCACCTCTTAATTGGCAACTTTCCTCTCAGATAATAATCTTTTTCAATTCTCTAAGACACACACTCATGTCATTGGCTCTATCCTCATCCCATTATCTCCAAACAAGACTACGTTGTCCTGTAGATCCATTCATCTTGGACTGCTCTGACCACTTCTTTATCCTTTTCACTATTAAATCTATGTGCGTTGTCCTTTTCCTAGTCATTACTTTTAAGGTGAATCCCGCCTCCATAGACAAGAAACAACCGGAAATGCTGAAAATGTGAGTTCTGCCCACGTTAAGCTGGGAGCTATAATAGGGCTGGCATTCCTAGCATCCTTTTGTGCCTTTCTTTCCTCAGCCAAGATGAGGAAGATAGGGGGGGGAGGCCCCTTGTGGACTTGGACCTCCAGCTTGACCACTAAATGCTACTACTCTGACGGGATTTGGAAAAAACAGTGGTCTGTCACATGGGCAGCAGCTCTGGGGCATTTTGGAATTGATCCCTGGCTTGGTGAACATTGTGAGTATACATATATTTTTATGGTCTAGCCCATGGCTCATGTGCAAGTGAGATGCAAATATGGGGCTGCTACCTCCCGTATATGTATTTGGAGGAAGTGTCCGCATTTAGTGAATGCACATTTGAAGGAAGTGGGTCTGCATATGCACTGACTTTCATTTTCCGGATTAGGAGACAGTCAAATCATTGGTCAGTCTGGAAGATCTATTTAAGGGGAGCTCTGAGAATAGATAAGGTGCTTAGCCTGGATGGGTTTTGCATTCCTGCCTGTTATTTTTTGCTGTTCTTGTATTTTGCTGAACTGTGCTGATTTTAGGAACTCTGATATCTTAGATAAGAAGATTAATATTTCTACCTTTAAGAGAGTTTCAGAAGACGCCAGTGATTTGTTATATTTTGATATGTCTGTAATTAGGGACAATTATGAACAAGAGAGAGCAAAAGGTAAGTGTACCACAAAAGATATGTTGTCAGATATCCTGTCCCTTGTGAGGGATAATGGATACCAAGTTGTCTGATTCTCAGTTGACTGTTTAAGTAGCTAGTCTGGTAGAAAGAACTTCAATGGCTGACAAGAATATTTTGAAAGATTGACTCGCCTTAAAGTTAAAGATATATATTCATGCTCTCATTAAGAGCAGGCGTTTATGGGGGTTATACCTCACGATTGTTAATTTCACAATTCAAGAAACTGTTCAAGATTAGAAGGGATTGAATACCAGATGCAACTTCTTTCTGATATATTCTTTGATGTGGTAAGAACCTAGGTTTTGTTTAGCAGAGCTTCAGTGGCAGCCATGCTCAACCTTTTAATAAAAGATTGAAATACATATGCAGCCCAGAGATCTATGGGTTTACGCATGCCGTTTGATGATTCTTGTCTTTATGCTCAGAATTTGAGGATAAGATGCATCATCTGTTCAAAGAAAGGGAGCATTCATATTCCTTCAGGCCTTACATTCTAAATCATCTGGTTCCTCTTAATACAGGTCCTCTTTCAGACAATAATCCACAATGCAGTAATCATTGAAGCAGTTCAGTAACACTTGTGAAAAAGCTTTGTTGGGGGATAATCCAATAGACAGAAACAGGATCCGTCTGAGAAAAATCCTTGTTTCTTACTATGCTGAGTTGCCAGTTGGCGATCGTATTCAGCATTGTTTCGAAAAGTGGAAAAATTCAGCTTCAGATGCTTGATTGTTTAAGATAGTTCGATAGGGGCTGTAAGAAAGAATTTCTTTGTCTTCCTCCGGATTCAGCGAGTATACCTAGACCTTGGCTAAAGTTTTGCCTCAGGAGCGTAGCAATGAGGTGAGGGATGCCTGTCCTGGTGGAGAAAGAAGCAAGCTCCTGTTCATACAGTAGAGATAGGGAAAGTAGTCTATTCAGTAATCTTCCTTGTTCTCAAAGTGACTGGCGGATTTCAAATAGTAATTGTCTTAAGGAGTCAACAAATGGGTGGTGAAAATTCCATTGAAAGTCGAAACATTATAAAGAATCATTCCTTTGGGTCATGTATATCGTTTGCTGGTAACAATAGATCTGATAAATTCATGTTTCCAAATTCTTACCTCAGACTGCCGCCAGATATTTCTAAGCTTTTGTGTCCAGAATCAATGCTGGCAGCTCTGGAGTCCTTCCATTTTTCTCCTCTCAGCTCCAAAAGTCTTCACCGAGATGGTTGCTCCTATTGTGTCTTGTCTTCACCTTCAAGGACTTCTGATTTTCCATCTCCAGACAACTAGCCGATCAATGCTTCATTGGTAACCAACACACTGCAATGACTGGAGGCGACAAAGAATTTTCTGCATCATCAAGGACTTATTCTCAATCTTCTGAAATTGCAACTATTTCTCTCCATAGACTTGTGCCTCCTGGTAACCAGATTCAGGACAGATCTGAACAAAATATTCCTACTAGAACCAAGTGTAACTCATTTCCATTCCCTGCTATCCTCCTTGTTGGATCTTTAGGCAGCTGCAGCAAGAATGCAAATGAAAGTTCAAGGCCACAAGGCAGCATTTGTGTTTACAGTTCAGTGGGACAGACTTCGTTGTAGGCCACCATTGTGTTATCTTCCGAAATATTGCATCCTGCTTTTCAATTGATGGAAACATTGTTTCCAGTGACATTAGAGATAAAGTCAGTGGTTGATCGGACAAATATGACCAAGGGTTTGACTATGTAACAAGGAACCCCATTAGTACTAAAAACGGTTGCCAGGTCCCTGAAGTGGAAAGCGACATTGGACTCTGGACCTTTCCATGCCAGATGGTCCTTAACAGAAAGTTTTCAGTCCTCAAATTTGAGGGATTTGATAGCAATTCTTTGCACACTGCAACATTTTCAATCTTGAATCTTTCTTTATGCACTGTAAAGGCCCAACAGTCTGCATATAAAAGTTTTTCATAGAGAAGGCCCTGGACTGGACCACATCCTTCCTTTCCGGCAGAACACAAAGCGTCCGCCTCGCCCCCTTCCGATCCAAGGCCACCAAGATCATCTGCGGCGTACCCCAAGGCTCCTCCCTCAGCCCAACGCTGTTCAACATCTACATGGCACCCCTCGCCCACGTCGCCCGACAGCACAACCTCAACATCATCTCCTACGCCGACGACACCCAGCTGATCCTCTCCCTCACCAAAGACCCTCACACCGCCAAAGCCCACCTCCACGAAGGAATGAAGGCCGTCGCCGAATGGATGAGGACCAGCCGCCTGAAGCTGAACTCGGACAAGACGGAGGTCCTCATCCTTGGTTCCAACCCTTCAGCCTGGGACGACTCCTGGTGGCCAACATCACTGGGAACAGCCCCGCCACCCACCGACCACGTACGCAACCTAGGGGTCATCCTCGACCCCACCCTCTCCATGACTAAGCAGGTCAACGCCGTTTCCTCATCCTGCTTCAACATCCTCCGAATGCTCCGCAGGATCTTCAAGTGGATCCCCACCGAAACAAGAAAAACAGTCACCCAGGCCCTCGTCACCAGCAGGCTGGACTACGGAAACGCCCTCTACGCAGGAACGACGGCTAAGCTCCTGAGACGGCTGCAACGCATCCAGAACGCCTCTGCACGTCTTATCCTCGACATCCCCCGACGCAGCCACATCACACCCCACCTGAGAGACCTGCACTGGCTCCCTGTCAACAAGAGGATAACCTTCAAGCTCCTCACCCACGCACACAAAGCACTCCACAACTCCGGACCAGCGTACCTCAACAGACGACTCAGGGGCATATTAACAAGGCGGCGTTAATGAATTATCGCCGCTTTAGCGTCCGTTTTCGGACGAAAAGCGGCGATAATTTTATCGCCGAATTAACAAGGACACGCTAGCGCGTGATTCCTGACTTAGCGTCCGCTTTCTGCACGCCTCCCATCGCATCGCTAATGAGATGCAAAGGGGGCGTGCCTGTGAAAACAACAGGGAAATATCGCTAACCCAGGTATCGCCATATTAGCAACGTGGGTTAGCGATATTTTAAATTGCGTTAAGTATGCCTTAACGCAGGAATTTAACGTCTGCTAAATTCCTGACTAAGGCATACCTAACATGGGGGGTGGATTGTGTGGCTAAGACCACAGGCCCTATCGCCAAGTATATCGCCGTTTTCCATGGGACATCGCTGGAAAACCAGCGATGTTCCATGGAAAACATCGCTATCACTGGAAAATTATCGCCTTTGCGCTAAGCGTTGTTAATACAGCGCTAGCATGGCGATAATTTCCAGCGATAGCCGGCGATAGGATTCCTCACGCTAAGCACGGCCAGCGATAATTATCGCTGGCCGTTGTTAATATGCCCCCAAGCTTCTACACCCCCACCCGCCAGCTCCGCTCGACCAGCCTCGCCCTCGCCACAGTCCCCCGCATCCGGAAAACGACCGCCGGCGGCAGATCCTTCTCCCACCTCGCCGCCAAGACCTGAACACCCTCCCCACCAACCTCCGACAGACCCAAGACCTACTGGCCTTCAGAAGACTCCTCAAGACCTGGCTCTTCGATCAGTAGCAGCACCACCCCCCTCTTCCCCCAGCGCCTTGAGACCTTCGCGGGTATGTAGTACGCTTTATAAGTGACATGATTGATTGATTGATTTTCATGATCTCGGGAAAGCTTTAAAGATGGGGGTGTTTTGATTTGCAGACTATTCGAGGACTTTTCCTTATCCAGGCCTGTTATTTGTTCCATTTCTTCTCATTTGGCTCTTCCTTTAGTCTCAAATTCCTTCAAGTTCAACATTTAAGCCATTGATCTGTACCTATTTTACATTTTTGAGCCGTAAGGTAGCCTTTTTGTGGTAATTACATTGGCTCTTAGGATTGGGAAATTTTCTGCTCTGTTGTGCCATCCTCCTTTTTGAGATTTATTTTGAGGATAGAGTTGTACCAAAGCATGATCCTTCTTTTCTACCTAAGTTAAGTTTTTTTCATACTTCTCACAGGGTAGTATTACCAGTGGTCTTTGCTTCTCCTTCCTCCGAATAATTACTGCATTTACTGGATATGAAAGGAGCCTTATTGAGTTTTGGCAGGTCCTCCTTCATCAGAAAGTCAAATCAATCTTTTGTCAATTTTGATTTATCTGGTTCTGGTAAGATAGCATCATCTATAACCATAAGCAGAGAGAGCAAATCCACCATCGTTTTAGTTTATTAAGTACAAGATATTCATCTTCCTGAAAAACTTCAAGGAATTTCTACAAGAGAGGTATCTGTCTCTTGGGCAGAATTTCAAGGAGGTCTTTGAAAGAGATATGGAGAGCCAAACCACGGGTAACCGAAAACACTTGGGGCCATGTTATCAAGAATGGCGATAACATTATCGCCGCTTTAGCGGCAGGAAACTGCAGCTAAAGCAGCGATAAGGGGCTTGATAATATGCCCTATAGAATTCCAATAGAAGCCCAGGTTCTGGTGTCAAGTACATCAAACCTGGGCTTCTATTGGAATTCTATAGAGCATATTATCAAGCCCCTTATCGCCGCTTTAGCGGCAGTTTCCTGCCGCTAAAGCGGCGATAATGTTATCGCCATTCTTGATAATATGGCCCTAGGTTTGGCATTACCGCTGTCAAGGAATCCTGAGTGATGGAAAAAAGTTTGACTCAAGGGTTCTCAATTCAGTAAAACCATAATGTATTATTCCTGTGGTTATGGTTTATGTTTTTTTAGTTTTACTTTACCATTTATGCGTTACAATTTCCTGGGCTTGTATTTGGTGACTGTTGTTTACCTTTCTTCTCTAAAGCCTCTATGCTTGGGTACACCACATAAGTAATGACTGGGATGAGGGACGTCAAACTAATGGCACAATTACCAGCAGTCTTCATTACTCTTAGCTCTAAATCAGTATTTAGGCTTTCAACATTGCTTGGTAGTGACAAGCAGATACAGGGAATGTCAGACCTATTATGACATCCATTACATTTCAGCAGTCTCTGGTGTTTCCCGTATCTGGAGGTGGGCATCACCTCATAAGAAATGATTGGGACGAAGATGAATAAGACTAGTAGTAATGTCACAAACACATTTTCCCATAAGGAGTACACCATTGATCAGGAAACTGCCAAGTGGAAATAATGTGCAGTACTGTGTCTGCACCTTTGGCATGTTGGGTTGGTATTGAGGCCATATTAGGCCAGCTGGGGAATACTATATGATAAAATTGACAAGGACCAGTCAGTGCCTGCTATTCAATGTCATCTTCTGAGCCTGTATACAACACTGGAGCCATACTTTACCATCAGTGTTTGTCCTCATACCTTGTTCCAACATCTTCTTTGCACTGAGTCCTGATCCTACCTTGGCTTCAAATATTGTATTATAGAGTTTGTTTGTAAGACCTCGTGGAATACACAAGCATGTACCAGTGTGACCAACTCTCCTTAAAATCTATGGAGAATCCTTGTCTGAACTCCTTCAAGATTTTGAAATCACCTTTCACCAGTATGCAGATGACACTCATGTCTACATGGATTACCCTGATTCTATTGACAAATGTAAAGCCCTTCTGTAGCCTATCCACAAATGGATAGAGCAAAAACATCTGAATTATACAAATACTTCTGACTGACATTTGTCATGAATTACTAAAATCGGCAGATATTAACATACAGATGGAAACCTATGCTAAATCTTTGGGATTCCTTCTTGACTCTCACCTCAGTCTTAAAAGCCACATCCAAACTATGGCTAAATCTGCCTAATACGGCGCTCACAAACGTCAGCATCCTAAACACGTTCTCTCTTTCCAGAACCTGGAGCTGGCAATGGAGGCTCTGGTAATTTCTTGTCTGGACTACGGTTCTCCCCTCCTCACTGGTTTTTCTCACAAAATAAACAAGACCATTTCATAATACTGCTGCTTCCTTTTGAGAATTTCTTTATAAATACAAAAATTTGAAATCATCACCCCACCCTTATCTTCCTTAAATGAATCGCTATTGGGGTACGCAGCACCCTAAATACTACCTGCCTTACATTTAAAGCCGAGAACCACCCATCTCTATAATACCTTGCCCAGAAACTTTCCTTTTTGAGAAGCTCCACTAACTCTTCTGCAAAGAGCAAAGATTATCCTTCCCTCCTTCAGAAAAACATCCACACAACACAGACCCATTTCCTGCAATGCTCGTAGAGTATAGGACGCTCTACTTTTCCTATTTTCTAAGCTTCAGATCCCTTCTCAGGAACCTGTCACTTAAGGAGCCCTGGCTACTGTCTGTCCAAAACCCATCATCTAGCTGAACGATATCCACTGTTAGATAATTCGTACTTGCATCGATTTACTCAAATTTCCTGACTTCTTACTTCATTCTTTGTGATGCATAAAGCCCATAACCCCCAACACCTAGGGTCTACGATGTCCTACTGCCATTTGCTTATATTTGTCGTGTGTTTCCTTTAGGGCCCACTTAGTTTGCTTTTATTTTAGTTTTCGTGCACATTTAGGTAGCTTTGCCTCGCGCATGTTCACACAGCACATTTTTTTTTGTCCCGCAACATTATTTTAGAAAAACACTGAACATGTTTTTGTTATTGTTTCAGACTGTCTGAACATCTTGTACAAGGTCAAACAACACTGTGCCCAGCCTTATTGTGATCGGATAGCAAACATAGCTTGGCACTTAAACACATACATTCACATCTACTGTTTTCAAGAAGACACCCCGTAACATATACACTGAGATGTGCCATTCTGAAAACAGACAGAAGACATTCTAGCAGAGCAAAGGTCCCGACGAGAGAGAGATCCACTGCATGAGATGTAGAACAACTACCGAAGCATAGCAGGTATGGGGTTCACCACTACACCCAGAGAGCTATAATATAACATTGTGTTTCCATAGTGGGTATAAGCTGAGGCAGATAAAGAATTCACCATGGTAGGGCTTTTTATTGTTTATAGTTTTCTTGTAATGTTCCTCATGCTGTTGGGATGCATATTGTTAGAAATGGGGGTCTCTAGTTGGCAGAGGTAGGTACCTTTGTCCAAATAGGGACCCTTGCTTCTAGTCAGGGTAAGGCGGATACACCTCTAAAATAACCCCTGCTCACCCCCTTGGTAGCTTGGCACAAGCAGACAGGCTTATCTCAGAGGCAGTGTGTAAAGCATTTGTGAACACATACAGTAATACAGTGAAAACACTACAAATGGACACCACACCAGTTTAGAAAAATAAGTAATCTTTATCTAAACCAAACAAAGACCAAACGACAAAAATCCACTGTTGGAAATGGCCCTTTTTGCAGGGTTATCCCCAAACTTTTTGCTTTTTCCTCCTATTTTTCCCTGACCTGTTTGTGTTGGTTCTAGGACTCTGGGCACTTTACCACTGCTAATCAGTGCTAAAGTGCATATGCTCTCTGTGTAAATTGTGTTATGAATTGGTGTTTCCGTAATTGAATACTTGATTTACTTGTTAGCCCCTAGTAAAGTGTACTGCGTGTGCCAGGGCCGGTGAATCAAATGCTACCGGGGGCCTGCAGCACTGGTTGTGCCACCTCCGTGAGTAGCCCTGAAAACGGTAACTCAGACCTGCCATTGCAGAGTCTGCGCGCAGTTTGTAACTGCCATGTCGACTTGGCCAGGGCACACACTGGCCGGTCCCTAACCTTCCCTTTTCTTACATGTCAGACATCCCTCAGGTAGGCCCAAGGTACCCCTGTGGGCAGGGTGCAATGTATGTGAAAGGTAGGACATGCCCTGCTGTGTGTGGCATGTCCTAATAGTGAATTACAGCCAATTTCGTTTTCACTATTGCAAGGCTACCAGTTCCCCATAGGACAGAATGGGAGGTTTGTTTATAACATCTTATAAACACAACTGGCCCAGGGAATTCGGTAAGAAAATAAAATTTAGTATGCCTGAACTCAGAATCTAAAGATGCATCTTTTAGTGAAGGTGATTTTTACATTCTGCGTTTGAAAATACCACTTTTAGAAAGTGGGTATTTTCTTGCTCAGTCATCCCGTGTGCCTCTGCTGGAATGTGGATTGCCTGTCTGGGTTTTGGATGACAGAAGGCTGAGGGGCCGGAGGGGCTCCAGATAGTCTAGGCAGGTCAGGAAAGGGCTGAATAGACCTGGGCTGCAATGGGGGAAGGGGGAGGAGATTTCCTTGCACCTCAAAGGGCCTGGTCTGCCTCTGACAATGCCGTCTCCACCTCCTGCCAGGAAATCACACCAGAGAAGGCAGAACTGGTTCTGGCCGGGCACAGACACCCTCTGCCTGAAAGATCAAAGGATTTTTAGATACAAATACTGGGTCCCAGACCCCTGAACTTCAGAACTCATCTGGAACAAGAAGACTGCCAAGAAGAAGAGCCGGAGAAGCTGCGAAAAGGAACGACTGCTTTGCTGGGTGCTTTGCTGGGCTGACCTGCAGTGGCTGCTTCTGTCTTGGGCAGTGAAAGGCCTGGACTGGACTTTCTGCAACCTAATTTGTGAGTCTCTCCAAGGGTTTGAGGTAGAGCTTGCCCCCTGTTCACGAAGTCTCAGGAACAGCAAAGACTTCAAGTTCTTCTACCCGCAGCACTGGGGACTGTGTGTTTCGTGCTGCAACCAGAAGAAATCCAACTCGACGACGTCTACGACGCCGCTGCCGACGCCGCTGCCGACTCCGTGTCCTGAAGGCACCGCAGAGGGCACCGCCGCAACGCGACCCTGGTCTCACTGACGACACCTGTTGACGCCGCCACCGAGCCGCTGCTTGCACCACGACCTGTGGGCACCGCACTCCGCACCGCCTTGCTTCACGCCGAAGCTTTGGCACCGCAGAGCGCACTGCCGCAACGCCGCGACCCTGGTCTCACCGACGACGCCTGTTGACGCCACCACCGAGCCGCTGCTCGCACCACGACCTGTGGGCACCGCACTCCACACCGCCTCGCTACACGACAACGCCGTGGCCTTCCTGACGCCACCACTTCAAGCCGAAATCGACGTTGCTGCATTCACCGTGGTTTGAGGGCACAGCTCGTAAGTCACACGATGCACCGCCCTCATACCACACCGCAGCCTTGGCCTACCGACGCCGGCGCCATCGACTCCAGTTCGTCAGCCGACGACAGCGCTTCAGCAACGACGACGCCGCTGCTTGCACCGCGACCTGCTAACACTGTGACGAGCACCACCTTCATCTCGCACCGCAACCCTGGTCTCACCGACGACCTCATCTGACGCCGCCACCGAGCCGCTGCTCGCACCGCGGCCTGGGGGCACCGCACGCCGCACCGCTGCTCTTTGCCCCACAGCAGCCGATGCCTGTTGGCGCCAGCGCTCCTGATCCCATCAGAAAGGAGCTCGACCTGCAACGCGAGTGACTTCAAGGGCCCCATCGCCCTGCATCTCTGAAAGGTACTGTTTGCGGATCTTCCCGACACAGTAGCTGGCCTGCGACCCCGCGGTCAGCCAGAACTGTTTTTGGATTTTTGTGTTCACAACGCCGTGGTAGCCCGGACGGAGCTATCCACACAAGGAACTCTTTTTAATCAACGTATTTTTGAACTGTGAACTTTTAAGTATAGTATTGTGGATTTTTATCGTTTTTGGTCTTGTCTTAAGTATATAAAAATATTGGATATTTTTCTAAACTGGTGTGGTGTCCTTTTGTAGTGCTTACACTGTATTACTGTTGGTTATGTGCAAATGCTTTACACACTGCCTCTAAGATAAGCCTGGCTTTGGCCCCCGCCCAAGCCTACCAAAAATCCCATTTCTAACATCCACAATACAGTAATAAAAAATATGACTTTCAGATGGTAGAAATAATTCAGTTCAATGCAGGTTGTAAATGCGACACTTTTCTCAAAAGTACCTTAGATGCGTCACGCAAAACAAACAAAATGGCAGCAGGGAAAGTGATGCGTCGGTTCCTTACACTCAGGGAAGGGGATGCGTCGATTCCTTGCTCCGGGGGAGGTGATGCGTCGGTTCCTTACTGCAGCGCAGGGGAGTTGATGCGTCGATTCCTTACTGGAGAGGAGGTGATGTGTCGTTTTCTTACTGCGTGGGGAGTTGATGTGTCTGTTTCTTACTGCGGCCCTCAACGATGCAACAGTCTTGGCGCCTCGATGCGATGCATCGATCCGGTACGATGCGTGGCTTCGTGCAGCCACATAGCAGGCTTGCGTCGGGATCGGGGCGGTGATCTCGGACTTTGGAGATTGTTGCACCCGATGCGTCGTGCGGCGATTTCTCGAGCCACGGCAGGTGCTGCGACGGTTTCTTCGGCGATGCGTCGGAAACAGGTGCGGATGCGTCACGCTTCTTCGATGTTGCGTCGATTTTCCAGCTCCCAGCGACAAACAGTCTCTAGAGGTCCTAAACAGCAGCAGGCACTTCTTTGCAGGTTGGAATTCCCAGCAAGGGAATTTAGGGGAGCTGGTGGTGAAGTCTTTGTGTCCCTGAGACTTCAGAACAGGAGGCAAGTTCAGTTTCAAGCCCTTGGAGGCCTTTTCTTCAAGCAGGTGACAAAGCAAACAGCAAAGTTCTTTTTCTCCTTTCATTGGCAGCAAGCAGCCACTGCAGGCCAACCCCAGACAGCAAACAGCACAGGGGCAGTATTCCTCCTCAGCTTTTCCTGCTCTTCTCCTTGGCAAAGGTTCCTCTTGATTTCCCAGAAGTGATCTAAAAGTCTGGGGTCTGGGCCCCTCTTTTTATACACAAAAATCCTTTGTTCTCTGAAGGCAGAGGGTGTCTGTACCCAGCCAAAACCAGTTCTGTGGGGCACTTTGCAAGTGCACAACAACCTCCATTGTCAGTGTGAGCCCTGGCTCCAGAGACACCACAGGGGGGCGGAGCCGTCATTGTGGAAGGCAGGCACAGCCCTATTCAGTTGCAGGTGCTACTCCTCCTACCACTCCAAATGCAGAGCAGGCCTATTCAGCCCAGCCCTGATTCATCAGACGTCTGGAGCCACTGCCCCTCTCCAGCCCCTGTCATCCAAAAGCCAGACATGCAATACACAAACCTAGCAGAGGCACACTGGATGGTTAGGCAAGAAAATACCTACTTTCTAAAAGTGGTGTTTTCAAACACAGAATGTAAAAATCACCCTCACTAAAAGATGTATTTTAACATTCTGAGTTCAGGCATACTAAACTCTATTTTTCTACCTTGTTCCTAGGGCCAGTTATGTTTATGAGATGTTATAAACAAACTCCCCATTCTGTCCTATGGGAACAGATAGCCTTGCAATAGTGAAAAACGAAATTGGCAGTATTTCACTATCAGGACATGCCACACACATCAGGGCATGTCCTACCTTTCACATACAATGCACCCTGCCCACAGGGGTACCTTGGGCCTACCTTAGGGGTGACTATATGTAGAAAAGGGAAGGTTTAGGGACTGGCAAGTGTGTGCACTTGCCAAGTCGACATGGCAGTTACAAACTGCGCGCAGACTCTGCAGTGGCAGGTCTGAGTTACCTTTTCAGGCCTACTCATGTGGGTGGCACAATCAGTGCTGCAGGCCCACTAGTAGCATTTGATTTACAGGCCCTGGGCAGACACAGTGCACTGTACTAGGGGACTGACTAGTAAATCAAATATGCCAATCATGGAAACACCAATCCATAACAACAATTTACAGGGAGAGCATATGCACTTTAGCACTGAGTGGTGAAGTGCCCGTGTCATAAAACCACCAACAACAGGTCAGAAAAAATACAGGAGGAAGACAAAATGTTCTGGGTTGACCCTGCAAAAAGGGCCAAGTCCAACACATATGTTGTTTAGTTTCAGCGCAGATGTTTTATAATAGAGCACAATAGGTTTCAATAAATAGTGTAAACTGTTCTTGTGTCTTTTTTGTTTATTATGGACATGCATGAGTGAGAAAAGAAAAGGTTGACTATCTGTTTCCACGGTTCCCTTAGGGGACTAGAGTGTTGTGTTCTGGGGTGCTAAATTACCTGTCACTCTGGGAAAGTTAGGAGGGCAGGTAAAGCACTATGAGCTAGTCTGGATTTGGGCTCATAGGTACTGATTTGCTATGGTGACTAAGTCCCTAAATACTGACCTTCTGTGGTCCCAGGCATAGTTGTGTTTACACAGAATCCCTGCAACACATTTAACCTGAGTGTTATATTGCTCATAAGACCCTACTTGTATGTAGGATGTCTTGTGTAAGTTGCTGCTCTATTCAACCCCTTACTTATTTTTGTCGTTCTGTACTTGAACTCTCATAATTTGCAATATAGTAAGCGCTATATAAATGCAATTACAATACAGTATAGTCCTCTATTGCTCATAAGCCCCTGCTGCATGACTAAAGGCGCCTCATGCAAACATCTCCTATATTCTATCTAATATTTATTCCTGTGATGTTGACTGTGTACTCTAAATTTTGAAATTCGAGATAATATACCTCCCCACACATATGCATCATGCATCACTGAGGTTCCACACCCTTATATTGTCGAACCTATTATCTTGCTGTCCTTTGGCAACCTCTGACGAAATATCAAAGTGCTAAATATTATTTCCCTGTCTCGTCCACCAGCTAATGCACCTATACCTACTTTTTATGTGTTTGACTGCAATCAGCTGTAATTCTCAAACACTGCACTGTAACCAATTTAATTCCCTATTACCTACATTAGATACCTGTGTTTTGAAAACCTCTGTAAATCCCTAATAAGCGCTCTACCGTAAATACTGTTTGTGTTGTTATATTTCCAGTCACCACCTGGTTGACTCATGCCTGGTACTCTCACACTTCCTTATTTACAGTGCTCTAACACCCAGCTGGGAAAGGTTCGTACTATATAAAACAACACCCTCCTGATTAACCTTTGTGCCCTACCATCTCTGATTAGATTTAGGAAACAACTGAAAACTTGTCTGTATGTAAAGCAGGCTCTGCTTTTCACTAACTGTAATGTGTGAAGGTCTGAAAGTTGTGGGAAACTATGGCGTTAGTGAGCTTAATAAATAATCTATAACATAACATTTCATGAGTAGCACCTTAAATGACAGTTTAGACCCTCAGGTTTAGTATGTGAAGGGCCTTCAACCAGTCTGGCCTCTTAGGAAACAAAACTTTGCATTTTGGAGTTTTAAGCTGATGCTCAAACACAAATTTAAAATTCCCAGAAGGCAAAGATTTGTTGTCTAAAAGGCCAAGATTGGTTTTTACAGGGCCTTGTGTCACATGTTTTTTATTTGCTGTGTTATATAGTACGAACTTCAACCAATGGGGTTTCAGAAGACTGTGTGTAACGGGTGTGAGGACTCCCTGAATGAGTCAACCCAGGATCACGGCATCTAGGCATGCCTGAGTCCTGGTCAGCTCTGTGCAAGTCTAAGGATAAGGGGCAAGTTGGCCTCAGCTGAAAGTGTTGATGCTATTGCTATGCAGAGTACAGTTTCATGCATTGTTCAAGGTAGAAAATGTGCAGATGGCATAGTACAGGATTCCTCACCATGAGCGGAGTGAGAGACTCAATGCAAGCTAGGCCATCAGAATTCAAACTAGGACGTGGCAGAGTGACTGTCAAGGAGTGCTTTAGGTACAACCTGCTAAAAGAAGAAATATCGAGGCCCTCCCTCAAGAGTGAAGAAAGTGAATGTGGAGTGCAGTGCATCAGCCACTTGCCAGACAAAAGAAAGCTGAGGGGTTCAAATGTTTGGGCAGTGAGTAGTTGGTAGCATGCAGTGATCAAGGTAGCATAGAAGAGAATGGAATGCCTGGTCACGGGCCACATAGGACGCCCACATCATGATTGAGTCTAGCATGGGTTGCTGCAAGAAAGAATTTCAGAAATCAGACTAGGGCTAGGCAGATTGGCTGGCAAGGGATAGTTTAGGAACGTGGGCAAAGGATGGCCATCCTCAGTGAAAAAAGTGAGTTGCCAGAGTGTATTACTGTCTGCTTAGGAGGTGAAGGAGAAAGACAGTTGGACAGTCATACATAGGAGTCTGTTAGTTGAGAGCACATTTAAAATTTTAAAACCTTCGCTTCGGGGCTGTACTGTATCAAAGTAAGAAGGAAGGTAAACGATCCAGCAGGCGCTTAAGTAGAAAACCTATCCCAGTAAAATAACTATTCATTGGTCAAAAATGTTGGTTGTCTACAAATGGGTTGGTTGCTAAGCTGTGGTGAGCAGGCCAACATTGAGTGTTCTTTCTAAGGGATTATGCTTCAAAAACGATGGAAATCATAGCAAGCGGAATGTGGTTGTGAAGGTGGGTGGTTACCAGATCGATTATTAGATACTGTCCCTGAGTTCCCAATTCAGCAGGTCCGTTGCTAGAATCATCGTTCATTCTCGCCCTTGTTGCTCGCTTAGCAGGCCATGGTGAGAGTTCTAGAATGGTTGTTGGTCTCCATGTCATCATTCTCTACCACCCATCTCCTCTGCACCCATAGATGTACCTGGAGGAGAACATCCCCGCTGTGGCTAATGGGCAGACCAAGGATCAATGTGACTGCTAGCGCCTTCAGCGTAATGTTCACTCCAAACCAATGCTCCGATACTGTACAGTGCGTCCAACTTTTTTTTAAAAAAGCCTTTGACACTGCCGCCCCTGTCATTTTGGAGCTGCGTGCACCTACAAAATGATCAAGGTTCTTTTCTTTCTTTTTAGTTGCTGATCTGAGTTGGTTCAGTAACTAAAAAGAAAGTAAAACATGCAGTTTTTTTTTAAGTGAGAGGGGTGAATGAAAGCAACAGGGGCAGACAGGGGAATGCAGAAGCAACGCAGGGAGGCGAAATCAACATGGTAGAGGGTGGGAGAGAATGAGGAAGCAAAATGGGGGTTGGGGAATGCAACATGGAGGGCGTGGGTGGGGAGAAGGGACAATGGGCAGAGAGAAGCAGGGCGCATGTGTGGGAAGCAACACTGAGGGCGCGGGGAGGCAATGGGGAGAAGCACACGGGCAAGCGTAACAAGTAGGGGTGGAGGTAAGCACCCGCGTGACAGCGAGCAACAGAATTGCAGGGGGAGAAAAGTACATAAAGTTAACAGCGCGAAAACATTAACACTCTCATGGAGTACTTAACACAAAATATAAAAGTTGTGCTTGAAAAGCAAGCAGTGGAAGCAATGATGCCATCCAATCCATGAGATGATAAAGAGGCAATGCTGGATGGGAGGGAGAAACACAAGATTCATAAGCTAGGACACGAATAAGAAGCAGGTAAATGAAAGTGACAGGAAAGCTAACCAGTGGTAAGCAATGGGCAGGATCAGGTCCCTCTAGGTTCTTGGTAAGCCACAAAATGTCTTGCAACAGACAGCACATGTGGTGTCTAGTCGGCTTGATGTAACATGTAGCCATTATTAGTGGTTTAGCATATATTGTACATTGTGAAAAAGGCACCCAAATCGCAGCAAGTCAAATATTGCGTACCAACTACTCGAACGGTAGTGCCCATACAATAAAAAATTCCTAACAAGCAAACTGTTTTCCAAAGAAGAAATGTGCATGAATAATCATTGTGATAGTATACATGTGACATCTAATAAACCCATCAATATCAATAGTTTAAATATACATTTGCATATGAAGTCTATCTATGTATTTCGACCCTCTCAAACATAAGACGCCGTCTTCATCATACTGAGGGCAAAATTAAATTAAATTGGCATCCAAGCCAACGGCAGCGGAGGTCTGTTTATTAGAGATAGAGATAATTCTATTTTAAAGTATACAGCAGCAGTAAAAGCCAGAGTTGATAAGGAACCACAGTGGCTCGTGCAGGGCGGTGGGCTCTGATGACATGCCAGTTTCATTCTCTCTTCTCGTGACATGAATGGGGTGGGGTTTGGAGTCCAGCAACATCGTTACTCCTCCCAAAACAAACAGTTGAACCGCTTCTGAAGGAGAGCATCGCAGGGGGCGGAATCAGAAATCTTTGAGTTACTCACTCACTCCACCCAAACTAGAGATGGGCACTAATATTCCCCCATAAGAACTTGGAGAATGGAGAGAGACCTAAAAAGGGTGAGGAGCAACTATGAAAGAAGGGTCACTTCTATTAATGTCTGGCATTCTTCCCCATTGCATGGACGGTGGGCAGATATGATGTAAAAAATTCCAGCCAATCAGAAGGTGACGTTCTCACATAAGAAGCTCCAGCCACAGGTTCCAATCATTCCCGGTGGTCTGAGGAAAAAAGAACCAAAATGCCACGGTCTCCATTGGTAATGGTTATTTACTGTGTGACATATAAAGGGTATGAACAACATTTGTAGCAGGGAAGACGCCATTAACCTGGTGTCACTCAGAGATGCACAATATTCTATTAAGAATTTGAAACAAAAATGTTTGAGTCCTTTCTTGATTTTTCTTTGGGGTTTCCAGATTTGAGGATGATTGTGTGAGAAGGTGGGGCGCAGACTTTCAGAGCAGACTGCGAGCAATGTAAATGTTTTGCGTATTGGATTGAGAATGCCTAATACTGATCACAAAGGAGGATTTGAGTGAAAAGAGCTTGTGTTTATATAAACCATTTCTGGAGTCTCAAGAATTAGAGGCAGTGTATTGACGATTCTCCCATGCTCGGACAGTAGGGGTCCACAATGTATGTATATAACATAAGCAGACATGTGAAGCAATAATGCACTGTACGTAGTATGGGGGGGGGGTGCCAATTATGATGGTAAACTGTGATCTATATTTATTGTCATTTGGTTCAACAACAAACCGCCAGATCGCAAAGATGTTGTCAATGAATCTAATCCGACATCTCAAGTGCGGTTTGAATCGGCCATTTTTATACAGGAATATAGTCTGACATAAGTAGTGTGTCCTGAATATATTTTACAAAAATATCACCACACTTGGTATAGATTTATTATTATGATTTTAAACTCTAATCCTAATCTGCTCCTTATCCTTGAAAATTGGCTAATTGATGATATGGCACGAGCTCTCCATGTAGCCATAGCTGCAGGCTACAAAATCCTTGTCATTCTGACTGTGATTCTGGAACTACACCCACACCATAGACATTTATGCAACTCTTGTCCAAATATTTATTTTATGAGGAACTAGGAAGTAGGTGAGAGGACCTCAGTGGTGAGTGGGAGTCTGTATAAGGGAAGTTAGTTGTTTGGAGGAAAGGTATGAAGGGAGGGGGGATGAGGTCACCGAGCCAAAGCAGGGTGAGTAGTAAAATTATCACAGAGTTGGAAAAAGGAGGGGAAAGACACGAGGGTAAAGATGATGGGTGAGTTCATAGTTTGTAGTGGAATGAAGGAATGTGAATTCGGGAATGGAAGGGTGGGAGGTGGCATGAAGGAGAGGTGATGTGAAGGATGTGATAGGTGTGTGAGGAATAGTGTAGTGGAGGGGAGACAGGAATGGCAGGTGAGCTGTAGGGGATCTGGGGTCCCAGGGTTGCCAGTGTGTGGGTAACTAGAGGAGTGTGAATTATATGGCTGAAGTGAGGATTTAAACATAGAGTGACTGACAGGATAGGTCAGCAAGTTGATGAAAGAGTCGTAGAACAGGAAAGTAAGAGGACTATTTATCAATGTGTTGCTTTGCCCTCGCGTCACGCAAGGGGGCGCAAAGGCGACACAACACTAAAGTTAGATTTATCAAGCCATGCAAGGCCACCTTGCGTGGCCCTGCATTATTTGCTAAATCTGGCTCTGCCCCAGGGAGGCATTCCATGGGTGTTCCCACGCATCCACCCATGGATTTTAATGCATTCCCAGATTTGCCAACACTGGTAAACCTGGGAATGTATCAAAATGCTTTGCCTTCCCAAGGGAGGCGCAGCGAGGAGAAATATCTTTATTTCTCCTTGTTTCCTCATTCTGCAGCACACTTTGAAAGAGGAAAATGCCTCTAAGGATTGTTTTTGTGCAGGAAGGTGCTCCTTCCTGCACAAAACAATCCTGCCTACAATGCAGGCACCCTTGCACAATGGCGCATGTTTGCCTGCGTTGGTGCTAGGCAGCCAAAAGGACGCCAGTGCAAGCAAAGGACAGGAATGTGCGTATAAGTTTAAATACTGCGCATTTCTACCCTTTCATGCAGCGCAGCAAGGTGGCCTGCTTAGCTGTGTTGCACTGCACTGCGTGAAAGTTTGATAAATATGTGTTTAAGCAGTCGGAAGTGGGTGAAGGCAGTTTTGAAAATGTATGTGCAATCAGAGGGCTGTAACTATGAGATTATAAAGGGTTCAGAGGCGGTAGAGTATGTTGGATGTACTGAGATGAAAGTGAGCTGAAGGAGAGAAGGGAGATCAGAGAGAGGTCAGTAACGGGATAAATATGGCCCAAATGGGTAGAATTAGAAATAGGGGTTGGGATGGAGTACAAGTAAATAGAGATGAGCCGATTTAGGTTGGAAAAGTTTTTCATTTGCACGGTGTAGTAAGTCAGAGCATAACGTTGTATGGGCATATTACTGTATGGTTATTGACAATCCTGGAGTTCAATTCTGGGTGAGTGAAAGGTTAGCTTCTTAGACCAGAAAAGTTCTTTATTCTAATTGTTTATGAGAAGAACAGGCGGAATCTTCTGTGTCGTTCATGGGTCAATGTGCTGGATGTTCACACCCTTTAAGGCCAGAGGAGTGAGTAGAATTGGTGTGATGAGGACAATTCCTAAAAATCTTAAATTTTTAGGATCTTTGTTATGGGTGGGTTTCCAGTTGTCTCTATTACATGGCAGTGAAAGCTCTCTATCAGATCCACTTACATAATTTGTTAGTTGTATCCAATAGAGGTTTGTTTTGCCTTCTGAAGTTGTCAATAGATCCGGTGTACCAGACATTCACCTAAAAGGACTACTATATAACTTGCAAGAAGAGTGTAGGATCAGCTTTTGGTTTTGGAGTGGTCATTCCCACTAACGCGGCTGGGCCGCATAACAGTGAATTTGCTCTGAGCACTTGTGTTTCTAGATGTAGAGGATTCCAGATTATTGGACTTGACATTTTGAGGAATGTAACAAGGAAAACTGGTTCCTGGGCCTTCTGGAAAGTTTGGAGGTGGCCGGCAACAGAAGTTGCAATTTTTGTTTGAGATGTGGTGATTTGGTCTGGAGCACCAGAAGCTTAGCTTACCAAGCACAGATTGATACTTAGTTATGAACAGGTTTGGAGGAAGTTACAGTTTTTCAAATAGGATGTAATTTTAAGTCTGGAGTAGCAGAAGCTCAGCTAATAGAAATCGTTTAAGACTGGTATGTCAAAAGACACCATTTTAATTGAAGATGTATGGATGTTAGTAGCCGCAGGTGCAGTGACCTCCGCTCATGGATGTTCGTTTAGGTATGAATGACCTGATATCGAATCTTATAGGAGAAACATATGTGATTGTTGTTAGACTACGTGTAACATAGATGCAACAATAGCATAAACCAAGGGGAATTAGCTGTGCACCACTGCATTGGGCATGTGGGGAAACCGAGTAAGTTGAAGCACAGCAGTAGTTGAAGTGACTAAACATTGGTGCAATTGAATGGAAAACCCAAGACACATTGAAACAAACACCCGAGTAGTCAATCTCAGAGTGTCAAATGTGGACTTCAAGAAATATATGAGGACACACCAGAGTCTAAGGGTCACGCCAGGAGCCACTAAGGGCCATTCAAGGAATATAAAGATAGCACAGTAGTAAGTCTGTGATTAAGCCCAGTGGGAGCTAAGGCACACCCATAAATATTTATATTGACATCCCAGGTGGTTGGTCTTTGGGACTCGCACAATAATAGCTGGGAAAAACCTAAGAATATTAAAAATACACTACAGTAGTAAGTCAGACGGTCAGACCAGAGACAGTGAGGGTGCAAACTAAAGAACATTAAAGTACTAAACTAGGGGGTTTATAGAGTCAGCCTCGATGCTGCTAAGAGCAGCCCTGAGACAATTATAATGAACACCACTGTAGAGGATCGAGAGGGTCAACTCAAGAGTGGCTCCAGGAGAAATAAAGGTGTTTTAGAAGTACACACTACAGTATATCGTGCAACAAAAGTAGGCTTCTAAGGGCAGCCCAGTGATTCTGGAAATAGACAGCAACGGTATGAGCCACCCAAATCAGTACTGTAAATCCTTTGTGGGAAGGCGTATAACACCTGCAGGAACAAAGTATTAAATAAAGGAAAAAGGAGGGGCAAGTGATAAAATATAGTAACAGATGTGAAAAGACAGAGTTTCAGGTCCAAGGGAAAACACCCCAGGGAGTCACCTTTCAACTTTCAACTCAGAGGTAGCAAAGGCACAACCCAAGAAATGTTAAAACTAGCCCCACAGAAGTAGGTTTATGGGGTTAACCGAGAAGCAGCTAAAGTGAAACCCAAGGGTATAATAGCATACACTGCACTCTTGGGTCTGTGGTACCAAACTAGAAGTATGTAAGGTACATCCCAGAGTTGTGGGTCTGTGGAGTAGACCCACAAGAACTGATGGCACAACCCAAAGAAGATTAAACGGATGCCACAGTAATCAGCCTAGGGTGTGAACTCTGAAGCCGCAGCCCAGAAAAGTTTAAGCAAAAACATCACACTTGTGGTTCCTAAGGGTCAACAATGAAGCCCAATGCACAATTCAAGGAATATTGATGAGAGAAACTACAGTAGTGGGTCTATGGAGTCAGCCCAGAAGCGGCAAAAGCACAATTGAAACAATTCAATGCACAGACCACAGTAGCGGGTCTATGGAGCAAACCAAGCATATGCAAAATTAAACCAGAAAAAAATAACATACCCTAGTTGACAGTTTATGTCGTTCACCTATGGACTGCCAATGGAAAGATATAGGCACCCCAGTAGATGGTCTGTAGGACTCCAAAGACAGAAAGTGCAACTTGCCGGTCTGGATGGGACCCTGGACATTTGTGGGAGGAAAGTATTTGGAGAGAGGACAGGAGGGACGAACTAGGAAAGGTTGCGAGGAGCTGAAAAACTTCTCAGTCCTTCACCTGAATGCTTAGGCTGTGAAGAAACACTGCAAGGGGAAGACCTGGCAGGAGCGAGAGCAGGTCAGATGAGTGAATGCTTCGTCCAGTCTCCCGCAGATCAGTGAGCAGGGAGCGAATGGAGACATAGCTCACACCCATGCGGTGGCGGTGTGGCAATGTGACTCAAGATAACTGTGAACTAAGTGAAGCTGCAACAGACGGCAATAAAGTAGTGCACCAGATAGGGTCTGTTGAGGCCACTGCCTTCAGGGATAGGTAGCAATTAAATAGTCTGATTCACCTTATGGGCACCCTAGACTGATTGCTATCACTCTATACTTTGTGGTTGAAAACCAGCTTTTTACAACGATTGTGTCTCAAGTCCCAGAATGCCAAGAGTCGGGGAAGGCGCGAATGACTGAATAGCACATCCAGTTTCTCGCAGTCTCTTGGGTCTTGGGGAGGAAGGGGCAGTAGAAGTATGGGTGGCAGCTGAAGGGAAGTAGGAGGGCATCTGCAGAGTCAAAAAATGACCGCCGATGTAAAATGGATGCTTACCGCTCAGAGCCCAGCTGTGATGATTGGCTAAGAGACAATAAGGAGGATCCAGAAAAGAAAGCAAACGAGGCACAAAAATATGAACCTTAGTGGACGCCATGTATATGTTAGTAAATAATGCAGTGACCCAATAAGATATATTGCGAACCCTTCCTTCAGGAGCAGAGCAGCCTTGAAGACTTGGATTTACATTAAGCACACCCCTATATAATGTATCAGGGTCTCTAAGACTCAATTGAGGATCGGCTCCCTTGCAGCAGCTGAAAAATGCAGCTCTTTACAGGAATATGATCTTTAGTCCAAGGTCCTGACCCGCATTCTTGCAACTTATGGGACAGCATATCTAATAAATAAAGTTCGTAAAGAGTCAAGTCTTAGACGTTTTACAGACAGTAAGGTGATTTCTTAAGAACCTGATTAAAGGATGTGAGGTTGACCTTCTTGCTTCTACTGGGACTTGGTTCTCTGGCACTTCTTAGGCTACTTTGAATGTCCCCGCTAGACATAAGAACTTCATGGAAAACTGTATGGACGAGAGGTGGTCAAGTTGCCACACTATAATATGCCTGCACATAGATAGATGAAGTACCTGGCTTATCCTTCAGATTCCTCATGGAAAAGTTGATAAAGTTTGAAAAAGATAAGCACTAATTGAGAAACTTCACAATTCCCCCTAAAACGGCCCAAACACAAGAGCATCCTTCATGGCCTTGAAATTGATCAGCCTTCTTAAGTTGCTATAACAGTGTAAAAACCAAAGTTTCTACGTAGCCAATACAGTTCTGGGGTGCTTCAGGAATCAAGTATTTCATCAGTACACTTGCCCCAGAAATGTCATCAATGAGTAATGCTTGTCCAGCACAGAGCACCCTAAAAATATGTGTGTATACATCTGTTCTAAAAAATATAACCTATTGTCTACCGACAAAACCAGCTAATAAGTGCTTGATCTCAAACCTACTTCTGCCGAGTTAGTTTCTTGAGAGGAAGGTAATCAAACATTTTCTAGATGATTTTCATTAACAATCTCATGTGGATTCCAGCGTCAATTTAATGAATGACATGTCAATATATCACATGGGGAGAGGGTTCTATATTTGGTTGAGAGGATCCAGCAGGGGGGTGGGAAGCAGTAGGAGCTCCTCCTTGTGATAGGGGGCATTGTGTTTTTGTACTAAAACGCTCAATGTACTATACGTGCAGTCCCTTACGGAGTTATTGCCACCCATTAGACTCTGGGGAGGTTCTTCCCGCCAATGAAACATCGTTGTCATGTCGTATTTTTACTACGAGTCTCTTATACTCTAGTTGATTCCAATTTTCCCCTACCTCTTTTAGCTTCCCTAAGTAATATTATACTCTCATAGTTGGCCCACTTGATGAGTTCTCTCTTCCACTAGTCAATGGTCGGGTCTGTGGGCGATTTTCACGTCATAGTTATTTGCCTTTTGATCAGTATCAAAGCTAAGTCAAAAAATCTAGTTATGATTTTATGTTTTTTGAAGTGTTTACTTATATATTTTCTTATTGCCCTAAACATTACCATTAGAGCCTTGCATTTTCTCGTGCTAGTGTATATGCCATGTAACCCCTGATGTATGTGAGGTTTGCCAGTGTCTTTCGTCCATGTCTTCTTATTTGCTGCTACTGCTGCACCATGCAAAAGGAATTGGCCAGCACAAAGGTAACATTCTGGCATGAGGTCCTCGAATGGCAACAATTCGGCCTCCCTATATATAAGCCACCCAGTCACTCAATCCCACTTTGTACCCATGTTTGTAATCAACTCCAATTCCCCATGTGAGGCAATGCATTTAGGCATTTTAATGGGATCTTTGGTGAATATGGGACCAATGTTTTGTCTTTTGCAAGCTCCTTACCCAAAAGTATTTAAGCATTTTTTTCCATTCCTTATTTGATAATTTAGGGTCTGACTAGTGATTATGTTAATAACTGTGAAGACTGTCCCGTCTTTGTTCTCCACTTCCACATCAACCATGCTACCATCCATTTAGTAAGCCACTGCATTTTTGCCACCAAATAGTGTGATTCAAAGTCGGGAGCAGCTAATACACCTTTGTTCGTAGGGCGTTATAGCTTATCAAGCGCTACCCTGTGTCTCTTTGACCCCCGATAGGAAGTCTGCGACTGTTGCCACTCTGTCCGCTATTGAAGTTGGCAATGTTTTCCAGAAAGTTATTCCTGTTTTCAATGCAGTCACGGCAGCCCCAATGTTTCCAACCCCTAGATCCTCTTCATCTCTGTATATCTGTACTCCCAAATACCTTATAGTCCTCGGCTCTCATTGCAATCCGGTATAGTGACTCTCATGAACCTGGTCATCCAAAATGGGCTTAGTTTGGAATAAGCAAGTCTTTTGCCTGCAGATATGAATGCAGTACGACTCGAGTTGTTGCCAAATGTGTTTAGAAGGCTAATTGCTTTCTTTGGATCAGCCCTACTGTGATTTGGGAATAGCAGCATATCATCTTCATGTAGAGAAATAATGTGTTTGACCTCACAGTTGTATTTCAGCGTACCTAGAGCCCATACGTGCTTTACTCGCATAGGGTTCAATCACCAGGGCAAACAGCAGGGGTGACAATGTGCATCCATGTCTTGTATTTCCTTTCATGTTGTAGCTATCTGATATTACTCGACCCACCTTATTCCTTGCTGTGGGGTCAGTATACAGCAATTGTGATATTATTTTCATTATTGTTATTGGATTTTTAGTGCCATCTCGAATGAGAAGAACAGAGGTTGCTCGTTGGGCAGTGTGGAGTGAGTTCTAACATAGGTCCCCGAGTGGTTTCCAAAATTCTGACTCGTGGAGAGGAGTTCAAAGAATGGAACACGACGAGCCAATTCAAAACTAGCAATCAAAAGTCTCTACATTGAGATACCCAACAGCGCCAAGAGGCCTGAGTAGCGCAATTTAGACTCTATCTTTTACATGTTATCAATGCGCAATTATGCATTTATTTTTGACATAATAATCCTGTAGCTTTTTAATATTCTCTTGACATGCATATATACTGAATTGATTGATAATTGGCAATAAAATTCCTCAACATCAATCACCGATTCATGGCTCTTATTGTGTGGCCAAATGGGATACACGAAGATTGAATTGTTCTATTATTGCTAATTCCCTTGGCGTCTCAGTCAACTTAAAAAAGATCCATCCGATGAGAGATTGTAAATCATGTGCCTTGGCGCTCTCAGGCCACATACATTGTAAACTCTGTGCCGACAGTGACACATGTAAAATAAAATCATGCTGCCTCGAATTTTTCACATTTTTTGAACTTTTGCTTGAAATACCAAATATGAAAAACATTCAGTTTCCATAGAGAACATCCACACCCGCAGCTTCTGTCTCTGCCACAAAGTGTTACTAAAGGGCAAAAGAGTGGCTGACTGTACAGCTAGTACGTTTTCCAGGGGAATGTGTACTTTTTTTCTTCACTAGTATTGTAAAGTGCAAACCCCCGAAGGCTCTTCGTCCTCCCGCCCTATGACGCAGAGGAGGCTGGCCTTCCTTCCCGGCGAACAGTTTGTTCCACAACATGCCTGTGTAACCAAGAGTGCCAGATGTTTTCCTGGGACATCTTAAAATATCCAGGAAGAAATTCCATTCCGGAAGTGGCGTTGCCGTAGGCCTTGAGTGGGATGGGGAATTGTACTGAACATTGCAAGATGTCTTTCTGTGAAGCAGAAACCTGAGTATTCCTGTCCTGGGGGTGGGGGTGGTTGGGAGGATTGTGCTGTGGAGGGGCAGTTAGACCCACTGCATTCCTCCAATATCCCTCTAGGCACAGACATTCTTTCCATTTCAGAATTAGACGGAGAGTCAGTCCCCCGGAAAACAAGCATTGGCATAGCCAATAGGTCTCGCCTTTGGAACCTTATAAGTATTTAGTTATGCAGCACAATATCCTTGGTGCAACAACATCAACTGTTGCATGGGTAAACACTTATAAGGTCCCAAAGGCGAGACCTATTGGCTATGCCAATGCTTGTTTTTGGTAGGCACAGGGAGATTAAGTGATTTGGCCAGAATCACAGGATGCTGAGCCCACGCCGAGGCTGGAACCTGGTTCCCAGCTGCAAAGTCGGCAGCTCTGGCCCTGAGGCTACATCCTCTCCCCTGATGTAGCAACTGCTCCCAAAGATGCCAGAGAAGGGTGCTGGATGTGCAGCAGCTCCTAGAGGCGCAGGAGTGCTGAATTCCACAGTGCCCACGGGTGTGCAGTGACTGCACAGAGAGGTCGGTGGGCGCTAGATTTAGAGGGTTTTACCTCGGGGAGGCAGTGCATGCTGCTGAAATTAAACGGGCTGAGTGAGTTGAACTTTTATGTCTTTATTGCACTGTCTTTGAAAACTTGATCTGTATGCTGCACTTTAAGGCCCTCCCTCTTTTCATATGAAGTGCCCCTCCCAGGTGACGTAACACAGACCCCTTGGGGGATGGTTGCAACCCTTCAGGGGGGGGCATTCGGCCCATGGCCAATGAATAGCAGTGAGATATGAGAGACTCAGGGGCCCTCGTTACATTCTGCAAGGGGCCCCATCATTTGTTGTTACGCCCTTTACCTGTCTAATGTCCCTAGGAGGGCTGCTACTCCGCGGGCGGGAAAACTAGACACACTGATGCGCTGGTTCATTGTTGTCTCCACTAGATGACAAACTCCTGGGAGAGCCATTCGTTGGTGTTGTAGGCAGCACAGTGGCATTTCCCGTGTGAACAAAAACACTACACATGGGAGGCCTATTTGCTATACACGCAGCCTCAGGCTGTACCACCAGTGGCCTAGTGGCCTATTCTCATTTTTTTGCTACCGCAGACTTGGCCCAAGTCTGTCCCTAAGCCTACTAAGGGGTCGGTGATATCGCCCAACATCAGGCCATTGCGCTCTCGCTGCCTATCACTGGTGCCAGCAATGGTCCGTTTCCCGCCACCAAATGCCGAGAGGGATACATGAAATTTGCCTGGGTGGCCCTTCTAAAAACAAAAAAAAAAAGCATTCCACACAGCTCCTGTCGTTTCACACACTTTTTCCTTAAGATTTCACACCAGGGTCAGCTCTCGAAGTTATATTTAACCCCGTCCATTTTCGGAGAGCGCAGTCCCATACTCCCATTGTTTCAAGCGCCTTATCACTGCCTGGGCAGCCTCCAGATAAGGCGCTGCATACCCTGTGTTTGTCCGCAACCGCCCTGCAGCCTCGCGAGGAGTCTCCAATTAGGAACAGACGTGTTTATCTTTTTGCGACATTGCTTTCAATCAATCAAGTATTTGTAGAGCGCACTACTCACCCGTGAGGGTCTCAAGGCGCTAATTGCTTTGAAGCGCTCGACATGCGCGGGCAGGCCTGCTCAGAAGGGGCAGTGAAACCCACTCCTTCCTACCGGCCCGACTGCACCCACTTCACTGTGCCTGGCTCCAGATCTGGGGGTGCCAGCAGCAGGCCCCGCTGGAGAGGTCAGATGGGCGGACTGATAAACACGGATATTACAGGAGCAGATGCGCTCTGGGTCCGATGTCCCGCAGCGGAGGGTACTATCTAAACACTTCACAGCCAGTTAAGCAGACTGTCTCGGCCTCTATCCTTTTAATAGGTATCTCTTAACGAGATTACGCTTCGGAATGATGAGGTCCCTTTGAGGAGCTCCACGGGCGCGTCTAGTGCCCTTTGGTGGCATGCAGGGGTTCTGTAATCAGCAAGGCCCCGTCTTATCGCAGCTGATTAACTTTCACCCTTTTAGAACCCTTCTGCATGCCTAATACAGTATCCACAGTTATTGTGATTACAGTACATTGCTGTTAACTTTCTACTGCCGGAGGGGACGGGGGGGGTTGGAATAAAATACAGTATAATTGGTGAAGGCATCTATAAGCAGCGAATGTATATAAATATGAACATTTTAGGACACATTCACAACTACTTGAACTCATAGCTACCAACTGTCCAATGTGGTTCCAAAAACGGTTAGACAATCCTGCCATTTCAGCCACGAGAACTTTAAGTATTGCAACTTATGTAGACGTTTGCATGCAAAGGGGAAGTAAACTACAAATCCCACAATTCAATGCTCAGTTAGCTGAAAAGCCAGGAATGTTTGGCGTTGACATGGCAGAGGACCATGTAGCCCATAAGGAAATGTGTGGAGAAAATGTAATCATTCATTATCAAAATGCTTGCCTTAATGTAATTTTCAACACTTTACAGATAAATACGGGAAAAACATCAAAATCGCAAGCCCCGGATACCTCACTTCGCCCAACTACCCGCACTCCTACCACCCGAGCCTGAAGTGCGAATGGCTTATCCAGCCTCCCGACCCCGACAAGAAAATTATGATCAACTTCAACCCACACTTCGACCTGGAGGACCGAGAGTGCCAGTAGATGCGCGCCAGCGAGTGCTTGCAGCGACATCTAGCGAATGGAAGGCGGCACGGGCCTGTCGCGTGCTGTGCCCGGAGGCAGCGCACGGCTCGATCTGCTGCGCAGATAGCGTTTGAGAGTTCAAGGCATAAATACGTAAACACAAAGGCACTATCAAAATGCTTGCCTTAATGTAATTTTCAACACTTTACAGATAAATGCGGGAAAAACATCAAAATCGCAATCCCCGGATACCTCACTTCGCCCAACTACCCGCACTCCTACCACCCGAGCCTGAAGTGCGAATGGCTTATCCAGGCTCCCGACCCCGACGAGAAAATTGAAACGAGGGAGGAGGAGAATGCAGCCACAGCCCGAAGAGAGGGAGCGAGCATTCCGCTAAATTACGACGCGCACTCTTGTGGAGGTGGGGTGGAGGGGACACACACACAGCGTTTCCCTTGCAGGAGCGAGCAGGGGCACCATCTGTTTGCAAGTTAATTACAAACAGATGTCGCCAAAGCTCGCTCCCGCAAGGGAATCGCCAAACGTGCACGCGTTGCCATTGAAAGTAATGCAAAGCGTGCACGTTTTTAGGCGAAAAAGCGAATTGATTCCTAAAGGTCTCCTCCTACGCAGCGCATGCGTGCTGCGTAGGCGAGACCTAAAAAGAACACAAAGCAAGGCCTACAATGTACACAAAGAAATTAGATAGCTATATAAAATCTCTCAGACAAAAATATATCTATATCCTTGTTAGTCCATTATTTAAAAAAATCTGAAGAATAAGTGACCTTTAAACTGGACTAACACAAATGCATCATGCTAAGCTCGTGCAATATGCTTTCAAAGAACCATGGACTTCTTATGCCATATTCATTTACGGTTTCTATAGCGCTGCTGCACCTTGAGGGCTTTAGTGCGCTTTATAGAAGATACATTTGTTTACCTAAGATTCATTTGTAATAACATCATTAGCATAACTTACAGTAAAGTGTACGAAAGTACTGTATTCACATCAAGTGGGTTCACGTTATGCAAAGTTAGCATCAGGGCTGGCCTTCAATGAGCATTTGTGAGCAGGGCCCAAGGCTCTCGCATTCAGAGGGGTGAACAGAGTATCCCGCGTACAAGCCATGCAGCAGTCTCCCGTGGACCCGGCTTCAAATAAAAGTGTGTTTAGACACTGTTTCTGTTGACTGACAGCTCTGTGTTCAGCCCGCAGACACTAAAGACTCAGGGAAGGAAGTTGTATGACAGTTTCACCCTTAAAACGAGTAGAGGGTGCTACCAGGGCTTTAATTGGGCCGGGTCCTGCCGGGGCTCAGCTCCCGTAGTTCTTAAAAGCAGGTGCTGAGACGGGTCCCTATCGGGCTCTCCATTTTTTGCCTTCACCCGCATGGTGAAAAAAAATCTTAACTCTGCAGCAGGTACCAACCTTCACTTGAGGTAACTTCAAAGAGACTCGTTTTGGTTCTTTCAGTCTCACCATTTCAGAACTATAGCATTTTCATTATTATATACAACAAATCCATAGTTGTTGCTTATTTTTTTATGCAACTAACAGCCATTGACAAAACCAATAGTCCTGGCTTGTTGTAGGTGTAATGTTACTTGTATTATATATCTGGATGCAATGACAGAAGCAGCAAAATACCAGTCAGGTGGCACACTATACTAAGCACAGATTTTTAGCTTATGTGTTTTTAAGCCACGCCCTTAATTACATCGGCCGCACCCTTGTGAGAGACCCCCCCAGTTTTTTCATCTCATTTAAAGCCCTGGGCGCTACCAATATTTTTCAATGAATGGTGGGGAGAGAAACTGGGTCTTCATCCTGGGAGCTACCTCAGCAAAGGCCTGCCCTGTTTAGTCAGTCTTATTCAAGATAAAGCCTGAAGTGGAGAGCCTTTACATTTTTCTTGAAGGCCAGAAGAAAGGGTGCATTGCTAAGTCAGGTGAGAGAGAGTTTCAGAATTAAGTACCAACCACAGGGAGCTATTTTGGGGAGAGGAGGATATTTAGGGCAGTGTATATTATACTTTCCCTAAACTGCAATCTTATTTTTTCCATACTTATGATTTGTAATCATACATATATGTGTGTATATATATATATATATATATTTTTTTTTTTTCTCCTATGGTCAGTGGGAAGCACCTCTCACTATTAATCTATAGCAACACATTCATATAGTTCTGATGCCATTGACTTTCACATTGCCAAACTGAAAGAGAACCCCTCAGTCTTATCTCATCCCCCGCTTCCAGTCCATCTGCTCTTTGCCTTCTCTGTCTCTTCCATCAAGTTGTTTGGGGGTTTTCGCATGCCCCTGAAGTTCTGCTTATAATGCAGTATAAGTATAACACAATAACTAGTGCCTTGAGATATCTAAACAATGTTGATCTACTCAAATTCATCATTCATGTTACTGTTTTTACCCTCACTGTAGTTTGGGGAACCTCTGCTCATCTTTTAAAATGAGGGCTAGATTTACTGTTTTCAAGGTGGTCATTTTTTCTGGGTCACGCACTTACATGGCTGCATAAACTCCCTTTTCGGGGAAGAAATGGCACCTCTGGCTCCAGGATCTACGTATTTTGCTTGGAAAAAAAGGTGGGTATCCCCTCTGTGGCTGGACAAGGCAGCCTTGTCACAATCAGGAATTCATTTAATTAGAATTTGGAGAATACCCCGGCCCATGACCCCCCTTTGACAATTCACACTACACAGTTACAGATCAGTTGTTTTTTTCCTTTTTTAGGTCTGTCCTAGCTTTAGCTATTTTAACAGCATTGTGTTTTCATTTCATAACAAAAACATATACTTGTAAACATACATAGAGGGGTTTCGGGTTATCTCTCGTTGGCCACTTGCTTTTTCTAATGTCTTTCACATTTTCCTTTCCTCCCGCAAAGCATTTAGCATGAGATGGTGGGTCACCCCACTTCATTCAGACCCTGTCTTGCACTGTGAGTGATAGCATTTTACCTGCTCACATTATCGTGTGAAAAGGAGTGCACTTCAGTGCAATGGTCGGGGTGCCTTTGTAGCTAGTCCACTCCTTTATTTTGATATTTTTTACATTTTTGACATTTTTGTGCATACTGCATATGTTCACAGAAGAAATAAATAAAGAAAACATGGCAAGCTTGTCAAGGCTAGACACATAGACTTTACCAATGCTGATTTAACAAGCATTGGCAAAACCAATAGATTTTGCCTATGAGAGCTATTGGCTTTGGCAATATTTTGTAGCCATGCTGTACAGCAGTGCAGATGCTTTGCAGTGTGCCTAAAACTAATTTTGAAAAGTCCTATGATGCAGCTAGGGCTAGTGCACTTTTTAAAAAACTGTATTGGTGCTGGATGAAGCACAGTCCTTTTTCTTTTTTTAGGTCGAGCGCTGCGCTATGGGAGGCTTCTTGTGAGCACTCCAAAACTTCCAGTGTGGGTCTAGCAACTCCCACACATTTGATTGGCCTTTGCGTGTGGCTTTCAATAATGAAAGCACGCAAATGGCCAAAGGCGGGCGCATGTTCCACCTCTTTGTTTACTGGTCACTCCCACAGCGTTTTGCTTGCGGGAGCGAGCAGCGGCGCGCAGGTTGGTATCTGCATTCCTTGCAGTGCGCGCGCACCACTCGCGGTCTTCTTGTCTTTCCCGCGGGAGCAGGGGCGCGCAAGGCGGCAGATGCATTCCTGTGCCCGCCCCACCACTCCTGTTGAGCTGCTTGTTTTATTAACTTGCCTCCCAACGCGACTTAAGATACTTAACATACCGCGCTCCTTCATGTGAGACTGCACTGAGAGCACGGCCGGCTGAAGGCACTTTAATTTTTAACTTGTGCTTCCTTGTTTAGATTAGCATGAAGTCTTTGCTCAAGTTCTGGAGCAGTAGCTGTTAAGAATAGTTTACTCAATGTGCACTAGATTATCGACGTCTTCAAACGAGGTATTTAAGTGTCGTTAGTGACGATATGCATTTTGCAGTATCTTCATTCAGCGTGCTAGAGTCATTTCTGAGCGTTATCAACTGCTCCGCTGCAACCAGAGCCGCATTAACTGCTTGTTTGAAGTGGTCTGTCTATATGTTGAGGCTTATAGCGGACGTTCATTCTGCTTAATGAATAGTGAGGGTTAGAGCCGGTCTACTGTACGAATATTGCTAGAAACTTGTCTGCACAGGTTTTTTTGTCGATCCTGCAGAGATAGTGCATTAAAGGTCAATATCTAGCTTGAAGTGCTCTGCTGTATAAACTACCATACCACTGCTACATGCTGTATCATGCACCGCACTAGCAGGGGAAAGACAGTTAAAAATAATAAAATCAGGTCTACAATAGACCCTTTAGTAGCTTCAGCCTGACTTTGCACGAAATGAAAGTAGTCTGGTATAAGCGATAAATTCTACGTATATTTACGGTGACTGCTGGCCGGATCTCATTGCTTGTTATAATAGAAGCACCACATTTCAGCTGCACTGTGTTCACTAATAACATTTAATACCAGACTGTCCCCACTTGCTAATCTAAATACCAAGATTGCATTACAAGAAAGCTGAACTACTTTGTGTGGGAAATATTTGCTTGTATTGATCAGTGACTGGGTTTAAAGTGAGGCATTGTTATAATAATGCATCGTTGAGGTTGATGGTTCTTGGAGTCTAAAGGCTTTTATAGCAGTTCCTTTATATCCCGCCACTTGTATCTTTACACGCAGTAGCCAGATGCTCAAATGTTGTTAGAATGCAAGCAGAACACTGGGTCATTTGAAGTTGCCTTTCACTTTTGGACGTTGTGTGTGTTTACTGTGCATCACTGCAATAAAACGTTTCTCGTTACATAAAGCAACTGCATTTCAGTTCTGTGTCCTTATGTAGCGTACAGATGGTACACTTTAGGGTATGCTTTATTTTTTATACATTTGCAGTAGTTGCATCCCTTCTTCCTCAGCTTGCTTAGCTGGCAGAATGTTGTTGCAGCGTTAGCTAGGAGTTGGTTATAGTTGAGCTTTTTTCTTTCAGTTAAACAATGAAGTAACATTCATACGACCTAGATTTAGGATGCTGCCTCCCTGCCAACATTTTAAGCATCCCTTTTTTAAAGTCTGGAACATTCAGTTAAAACAGCTGTTTAGCTAGGATGTACGGTATTACTTCTCACTAAAGAGACTGAATTGTGATATTCATGTGCTGAATGCAGCCATGGGCCTTCTGAATCAATGTAAATAATTGCAGTGTATAGTACCTTGTGTTCTATATGCAATTTGCCTTCAACTAGTAATTACCATTGGATCATTGTGTTCTGTCTCACTCTAATGCCTGTTTAAAACAAGCATTTGCAATGCAATAAGACTCACATCACTGAAAGTGTCGTAGGGATTCTGCACATATACAGAGCTATGCACAGGATAATAAGACCTCGGAATATAGTGGTGAGCCAACCATAAACCTTAGCACCTAAAACCCTAACCCGACTAGCTGTAGCGTCTCATTAGCAACAAAGCTACCAATGATTAGACAACCCAGAACACGGTATCTCTCTTTCTCAGGACTCGCAGTAACAAGAACACCCTTTCATAACTCAATCATACCTGTCCACAACGCGCGTAAAAAGAGACACTGTATAGTTTAAATTTTTTATTTCAACTAACGTGCTCTAAGATACAGTACACGTGCCAGTACTATCAGTATAATGCATAATGATAAAATAAGCAGCATAGTTACAACTCCATAGAATACAAACGGGGAAAGCATTTCATAAAGCAGTGGATATAAGGATAAATGACCTTACCACCCTCCCCGTGCTAGTAGCTATTTTATTATAAAAATAGAAGACCTCTGGGTTTTGACTAACGAACCCCCATACCTCAATATCTAGATGCAAAGTTTACATCGTCAGATACAAACAGCTCTTCTCTCTGGAAAGGTTGTTCTCCAAGTGCCTCTTTCAGTGAAAAAACACCATATTAAAAGCACATGAATTTCTCCAAGGCAGCTGTAAATATAGTGTTATGTCTAAGTGTGAGGGACTGCCCAAATCAGCAGGAACAAGGGACGTTGTGTATCGACCTTGTACATAGTGTGCAGACAGCAGCCCAAAAGGGAACAGGAGACAAGGTGAAAGATAGAAATGCAGACAGTGCTAAGATAGCCGGGCAGAAGCAGAGGCTCAAAAAACAACGGCACAAAGGAACGTGCGCAAAAAGGCCTCATGTCAGCCAAGCCCAAGCCAACGCAACAAGGCAGTCCAGGAGGCCACAAACCACACGACACCCTCCCCTGGTCAGTCCATCATCCAAGAAGAGGACAGAGTCCAAATCAACTGAGCAGAACAGAACGCATGTGAGGAAGCGAATCCCAGGAAGGACAATGAAAGGGAGATGCGAATAAAAAATCAAAAAAGAAAAAGAAGATATATATATAAATAGTTCAGCGAGGCAGAAAGGAAAAGCCCTCTTAATCCAGTAGAGTGTAAGTGCAGAAAAACGCTACACCTTCCAAGAGGACATCATTGGAATCGTCCGAAAAAAGCGACGCCATCCAGTCAAGTAAATCAAAGCTGCAGTCATGTTCCTCGCAAGAGGGGGCAGCGAACAGCATTGCGGGACAACTTGCGTGATACTCAATATAACTTCGTTGTAGGAGATTCCGAGCAGCCGCCCAGATATCCCATTGTGCCAAAATCCCCAGTGCAGCCGCACGCGCCATGTAGCCTGCAGCGGAACAGTCCCGTTCATGGGCCTCCAGGGGACCCACCAACTGAACAAAATCCGGAACAGATAAAGACGTATTGGAGAGGCAATAATCCATGGCCCACGAGAATGGACATCTGATGCAAGACATCACAGGTTGCACGCAAGTGAAATATGCAAAGCGAAAAGAAAGTGTATATGACACACTCATTGTCGCCAACGGCAGGACGCCGAAGCCAGCGAGGAGACGTTCACGGAGCATCTGGAGCCGACCTGGCTCGAGAAGGGCCCATGGAGGTGCAGCCATTGCGCAGTAAACAAACCAACAGCAGGACACCAGCCTCCAAGGCGAGGATCAGTGGAAAGCCACCAAAGACGCTGGAAAAGATGGAATGAATAAAAGCCGGTATTACACCAAAAATAGTTTGAAAAGAGGTCACAAGGCCAGAGCCCACAACTTTAAAAAAGTGCACTAGACCTTCAGTGCGGGACGCATTAAAAACACGGTGAATCAGTTCACCGAAATGTTGTGGGAGGTTAGTGTTCAAAAGGGCCTGTATTTCACTGTGGGTACTTGCCACCTGGAGAATGAAAGTCTCCCGGGCAGATGTGAGCATAACCTCCTGGTTCAATAATAGTGCCTTTATTCTGCTCAATTTATTGAAATCCGCCTTCAGAGTAGGAATGGAAGGCCACACAGAACTATCTATGATGTCGTGCGGGGGAGGAAAAAGCACATTTTTGCAGCAGACAACCCTGTGGGAAACAGTAACAATATATTGTACGCCAGCAAGCAGGCCACAGCAGTCTTGGTTATTCAAAAGCAAATAGCTACCATTAGCAAGCACAGTGAAAGTAGGAGAAATAGCAAGAGCTGGAATACCCTTTAACACACAAGCAAGATTCGGAGCCGAAACGTTACAAGCTCCGTGCAACTTAATGTGTTTGCAAATAAGGGAATGACCCACAGTTGAATCGCATGACTCCCCCGTGAGAAAAACCTCCCTCCCGTCTCTAAGGCATTTAAACATGAAAGGCAGGGACCAAAGTTCATGCAGAAAGGCACTGCCCAAAGGCTGGAAACGGCCTACAGGATAATGCTTCATGCACGAACTAAATTCAAACAATGAAAAAGGCAAAGCGATAACCCCGGGTACTAGCCACACAGCAGAGTCCAATTCCGCAATAGAGAATGGTAAGGGCTCTATCTTTTCAATATGTAACAGAGTGTATGCTGCATCCTTCATGGACATGAATCGCTGTTTCTCAGTCAAATTAAAAGGTGAAAATAAGGCAGAGGTGTTCAAAAATTGCCAAGGAACTTTCCCCATTTTAAGTGTCTGCAAAGTCCATGCAAACTGCATTACTGAACGCAACTGATTCTGACCATGATATAACACAGAAACATCATCTTGTACAATATCAACAACAGAGGAAATAATATTCTCTAATGTATAAATGCGGGAAGACAGGGTATTAATACTATTGTCGACAACAGCAAGCACCTTTTCCAAATTTGCTTGATCGATTTCCCGCAGACGGGAAGCAGCTTCAATTTGCGAAAGCTTCCAGAGTTCATTATAAGTTTCATAAATGAATCTCTTAGGTCTAGGACCTCGAGGCCCCAGAACAAAGTCGGACAGATCAATGTTGCCTGATAGGAGCGATAAATGTTGTTTAACAGAATACAGGGAAGAGTGCTGCAACCACTGTTTACATAATTTACCAACAGAATATGCTGTCACAGTACGAGAGTCAGAAAACCGTGGATCAGGCCTATCCTGTTTATAACCAGGAACTGAGTCATGAAAACGCAATTGGCAGGCATTAGAGGCAATGGGCCAAGCCAACCAGGGTGACTGAACCAACGTAGAGACATTAAACGAATTGTCCAGAAACAAAACCTGCAATTCGGTAAAGGACTTATTAAAGTACAAGCTTTCGTTGGGAGTGGAAGACAAGACAGGAAAGGACGGTGCAGTTAATTGTTTGGACGTAGCCAAACCCCAACATGTCGTTTGATAGACGGTCTGATTTAAAAATAGAATTTGGGCCGGGATGAGGCAAGCACGATGCAAGGCTTCTGTGCCCTGCACCTGCCACGCATTGGAGCCCCAAATAGACTTCAAATCAATGGTGTCACGCCAATGTTCATACCCACCCACAGCTAAGGCTTTTAAAAAGGAGCCTGAATATAGCAATTTTGTATGGGTCAACATGATTTTCTGTGTAGAGGAAGTGTTTAATTTAAAGAAAAAGGACCCAGGGTTCGATCTGTTAAAATCGGTAAAATAAGTAAACTTATTTCTAAGCGTTTGGGAGCTACCTGGCAAAGGGGTCGGACAATGTTCCCACTGGGTGTAATTAAAAATACCCCGAAGGGTACTGGGTTTATGGAGAAAATGGTTGCCCCAATGCTGGTAACAATACAAATCAGCATAACTTGCAGAATTCATGTACAGATCTTCAGCATGAAAAGCAGCATAATATTTCAAATCAGCAATACAAGCGAATCGGATGACGGACCCAAAGGAATTGCACCTCACTAATCACTGTGCCCCTCTTTTGTATTACTTTAGTCGTGCACACTTCGACACTCGTCACCCTTCAGTGTCACTGTTTCACAGATTAGCATATAGTACATTCAATTTGAAGGTGCACCGAAAACGACCGGTCCGCTTACCGAGGTGGCCGGTCCTATATTGGGAAAACCCACTAATCCTGGATTCCTTATGGTCATCCATCAAACTACGCTTTTGATTTTATCTCATCTAAGTGTATATATCTATGTTATATGTTACAGCCCTGACGAAGTTCCACACACTGTGAAGTGGGAACGAAACGCGTTGGCTGTCTGTTGCAAAAGAAAATGAAATAAAGAATAAAAAGTTGAAGAACAAACCAACACCAGATTGTAATATTTCAAATCAGTAAATAATGCTTCAACTGCATGCACATCCCAATCGTCAGAATGAATATTACTTTTTACGACATCACCCATTGAAACACGAAGGACATTTGGTACATTAATAATTTCGGTTGGTCCATGAATTTGGAAATTTACCGCATCCCAAACGATGCCATCAGCAACTGGAAAAGCTGAAATGTTCATGAATGTGTGATCTCGCTTCATGATGTGAGATGAAGAATGTGGAGCCAAAGTTCCAGCGACAGAGTTCACTGCAGAGCGTTCTGGCAAATAGTGTCCATTGATGAGTAGAAAAAACACTGTGACAAAGCCAATAGACATGAACAAAAAAATTAGGAAAAGTACCAACCAAATGTATGTCCATGGGGGGATCAAAAAATTGTCTCTGAACCAGGACACAAAAATACTGAATTTGGACGGGACAAGTGATGGAGTGGAATCCGAGTCAAAGGAATAACGTGTTGGGCTCAGTGGCGTTGTTGGTATATGAGCCACGGACTCGGTTGCGGGGTAGATATACTCGGGCTCCTCGTTGCAGGGGGAATCCGGGTAGGCGTGCAGAGTGTCAGGCAAATCTACCATCTCGATAGCAACATCAGTGACCGTTCGTGCAGGAGTGCCACGAACATTCGTCCGGTAAATGACAGGACAAGAGACCGCTGGTGTAACACTATTCAGGATCGGCCAGATGTTGTAGTTTGACATTTTCCACTGAGATGTATCCGTTCTCTTTGCGAACAGGAAGCGGTGGTAATATGACTGTACGAGTTCCCTTCAAGCCAAGGACTGGAACCGGTGCACGATAAGAGGGGCCAAATTCTTTTTTGTTCTCCACCTTCTCTCGGACCAGATCTCCAATCTTTGGAAGCCAGCCGGCAACCGGAATCTGCAGTGCAGCGTCTGTGGCTGAAGGTAAATGCGCAATCGCAAGTTTGTCTCGGGCTTCTTGTAAGTCCTGTAACATAGTAGAATGGTTATCTACATCAAAGATGGCGGATTGCGCCGCCATGTCTAGACCATCAAGGTCAGGCACAAACATTCTTATGCCAAAGAGCATTTCGTATGGGGTCCGCCCACCCAGAGGTCTTCTCGGGAGATTATTAAGTGCACGTTGTACGGTATACAAGTGGACAAGCCAGTTCCTGCCAGTACCTAAGACTCTAGCTGTCAAGGATTGCTTTAAGTCACGGTTCATCCGTTCAACAATCGAATTGCCCTCAGGCCGATACGGTGACGAAAATTTCACCCGCACCCCAAGTGAACCCATTGCGTCCTTGTAAGCCTTAGAGGCAAACGCTGGACCTTGGTCAGAATGGAAGGTGCCACAGGCGAAAATTCCCACAAAGACACGCAAATCCCTTATGGCATTTCGAGCGTCAGCACTCCATTGTGGCCAAACCCAGAAGAAACGTGTGCACGAGTCCACTGCAACTAAGATATATTTATATGCAGTGTCTGAAGAAAAGGGACCGCAGTGATCCAGGTAAACACACCCAAAAAGTCTGTTCGAAATACAGAGCGAAGTCTGCGGTGGCCGTGTAACCGTGGAAGGCTTAATCTGCTGACAAACGTCACAAGAAAGCACATAAGTACGGGTTTGTTTGTATAAACCACGCCACCAGTAACGCTGCTGCAAGATGGAAACTGTCGCAGACACTCCAGCATGAGCCGAAGCCATGCCTTCGTGTGCTGCAGTAATCAAGGAAAGTATGCGGTCCGCGTTGGGAATCAGCCGATCCCCAACGTCTGGAATTCTTACATAAGGAGCCTGTTCGGGACCTAATTGATAAGAGTATTTTGAAGGGAAACCCCTAGGGTAATTAGCACCTTCCTTTGTGGCAGCAATAGCTGCTAGAATATCAGAGTCTATTTTAGACATGGATCTGGTAACTGCTGCGACTGAGCACGTGGCTACTGCTGATTTGGCAGCTTCGTCTGCCAAAGCGTTACCGACAGCGTGTGCGCCCACACGCTGGTGGCCAAGGGTGTGAACCACCTGTGTGAGGGGCAGACGCTGTTGCAAATCTGCCACTCGTACCCAAAGCATTTTATGCTTGATTGTGCTGCCTTTTGCGTCTCTATAGTCATTTTGTGACCAAAAGAAGAGATTGTCATTATAAGACTGAACACAGTAGTAGGAATCGCATACAATAAGAGTGGTCACATCCGGATTAGCGAACTCGAGTGCTAGCACCAATGCACGCAGCTCGGCCAATTGTGCAGTAATGTCTCCCAGTGCTTGAGTATGCACCACAGTAGATTTAAATTTTCCATTCACAAAGGAACCTGCAACAATAGCACATGCTGCTGAATAAGCATGCTTGGAGCCCGTGGCAGGCAGTGCTGAACCATCGGTATAGATAATACATTCGTATTCCTCAAGCGGTAGCAAAGACAGAGAAGGAGGATGAACAAATTCATACTGCAAAAACTCCTGAGTCTGACGAGATGAATCAAAGATAAAAGTGACATCCGGAGACGTCAAAGAGGTTGCCCATTGTATCCAACGGGGGTGCAAAGCTTTAGAGTTCGGAACACTTGCTTTCGTCACTGCCTCTAGGGCAGGATAGGGTGTTACCACCAAAATGCGCTTTCCCTGTGCCAGTGCGCATTCCTTTAGAATCGCCATTTGCACTGCAGTCAAAAGTTTCTCCACAGATGAAAAACGCATTTCTGCGGAAGTGTATAGATGTGACTTGTATGCGATGGGTACTGTGTCACCTTCGTTAAAGGTCAAATACGTGAAACCCACTGCCCCGGGAATTATTCTAATCACCAGGTTGGTGTGGTTATCACGAGTCAACAAGTATTTAGACTCAAGTAAGTCTGTCTGCAAAGACTGCAGAATGGAGGAATGCTCCGGAAGCCAGCATGACTTTGAAAAGTTAGGTTGTATCAAGGCATAAAGGGGCTTGATACGCTGGGCATATTCGGGAATGTAAGTACGCCCGAAGTTTAGAAAACCCAGTAAAGACTGAAGTTTCTTCAGAGTGGTTGGAGGGCACAAAAGTGCACATTTCTCCAGAAAATGGGGGGCTAAGCCCTTACCTTCATTGTTGAGCTCATAACCCAAAAACAGAACGGTAAATTCAGCAATGTGTGATTTGGCAAAATTAAATTTGTAACCTAGAACCGCAAATTCTAGAATAATGCGGTCCACTCGGGAAAGATGCAGGAATAATTCGTTGTCTGTCAGGTAGATATCATCGACGTACGAACATGCATCTGGGTCTATGCCGTCTAACAAAGAGACAACACGAGCAGCGAATACGCCCGGACTGTTCTTGTAGCCCATAGGTAAACGCCTGAATTTGAACAATTTACCACCGGAGGTAAAAGCGCTCCATTGGCTACTCTCCGGGGCCAAGTTGTGCATGTAGAATCCATTGGATAGGTCAAGTGTAGTTTTATATATTTTGCGAACAAGACTATCTACTAGCGCAGAACTATGTGTGTTTTGCACCGCAAAGGTCCGACAATGAGAGTTCAAATGCCGGTAATCCAAAACCAAGCGGTACGATCCATCGGGTTTAGAAACCGCAAAAAGGGGATTATTCATCGGTGACTCGCATGTTTCAATCACTCCCTGATATTCCAACTGGGTCAGAATTTCGGAAACGGGACCTTTAGCTTCCCGTTTGATGGGATATTGGGGTTGTGGCTGTGGTAGGGACCGCAGAGGTATTTCATGAGGTGGTGATTCTTCATCCCAGCCCACATGGTTGCGGTATAACGCCGGAGCCAGGGACACAGCCCATTCAGCTGCAAGAGCCTCTGCTTTGTCTTTTGGGACGTGTCGAGAAAAGCTCGGAAGGATTACCTCCTCCCCTTTACGCGCAGCAAGTACGAATGGGGGCGGCCAATCCGCCTCCGCTAACAAAATGTCATACGAAGAGGTCAGATTTTCCCCAAAAATCCCTTTGATAACACGCTGTATATTACCTTCGATTTGAATTACAATATTATATAGTCTGTCAGGGGGAGCCACTCTGGTGTCAGCTGTCTCGACAGTAATGAATGTTTCAGTTGCTGTCGCTTCCACATGAGGACGTAGCGCCTCCCGCACTATGGTAACTTCCGCGGCGCTGTCTAGGAGGGTCACTGCCCACGTCCAATCCAGGAGTCTCGTTCTCACCGTCTGTGGCATATCTCGCTGTTATAGCGGCAACTTTTTTCTTCTGAAATTGTGGGCGAGAACGTTGAAAATCGTCTGGTTTCCCTCTGACTTGTTGTCGAGGTTGGTCTCGTCCCTGTGGATCCTCTCGACCCCTTCCTCTATCCTGGCGATCTCCTCCACCAGCCTGCGAAGATGTTGGTGCCTGTGAAGAACGAGGAGAACGCGTATCAGGGACTTGAAATCTCTCTGGAGATTTAATTCTCGCCCTATCACGCAAATCATAAGCGCGTTCAGAAGAGACGGAAACCGGGGATGCACCTCGCGACCCCGGCTTCTTCTGTTGCTTACCCTGTTTTTTCAACCTCCAGCTCTTTTTAGTAAAAACTGGTTTCTCATCTTTCTCAGACTGAGTTTTAGGTTGTTGTTGCAATTGTGTTTGCGTTTTAGCAAAAGGCTTAACTCCCAGGCTATTGCGACCAATGGTTTTGTAAGCCTGAGCAATAATTTTCGGTAATTTGCGAGGCCTGTCCAATTCTGGGACTAAAGCCAAAGCATTAGCTACTTGAAAGTTCACTGCATCGCCCTTGACATTCGCAAGGATCAACTCAGCTACTACGTCGAACACTCCCACCAGTCTCATCCCTAATTCCACAGCCGCTTCAGGGCCATGTTCATCCTGTACTCGTTTAATCACAGAGGGGAGAACTGTCATGGAAGGAGTGCCGAAACACTTCGCATATACTGCAGCGAATACCCTACCCCAGTTGTTGCATTCTGCCAACTCGGGTACTAAGTCTTTTGGCAAACTAATCGTCAGAATCCTATGTTTTTCCACGGGAGAAGTATTTGGAAAAACTGCCTCCAGCTGGTCAAATTTTTCTGCAAGCCAATAAGGAAAATCATCCTTATTTTGTGGGCGCTTGCCCATCACCGAATTCACCATGACAGGACTTATGGTTACACCGCCTGCACCAGCTGGATGGGCCGCAACTCCAGGCGGGGCTCCCTGGGTGTTGCCTGTAACATATTGTACTAAAGCTCTATGTACTCGTATCAAAGACGAATGCATATGTCGCAGTTCAGCGACTGTTACCGTCATATAACGCGGATGTGGTGTATACCCGGCCAAGACAGGCCAAGTGGCCCCATCAATTGATAAAGGGCCTAAACGAACCGCGGTAACCGGTTGGGGGAGGGCGCCATCAAACCAAACACGGTGTTGCCAAGCCGTGAGCGGTACTTCAAGATTCATATAAGGTCGATAGTGATTAGGAACAACGGTGGCTTCATATTCATGGAACAAGTTATCAGTCCCATCCACCGCCGGAAAGGTGACCCAAGAGTAAAACACCTCAAAGTGGTAAGCTGGATCTGCTTGTACCACAAAGATCAGATCGACACCCGCGTCAGGCACTCCATACACTGTTAAGTGAGCCCGGAGCGCTGCGCGGCTATGCGCCGCAATCGCGATAGCCATTAGGGCTAAGAATCTTCGACAACCTAGTGTGTGGCAGCACAATAGAGGGTATTGTTTAAGAAACCTTTTAACAACTTCAAGCTTGAAAGAACCTATAAAAATTTCAATACACGGTATCTCTCTTTCTCAGGACTCGCAGGACTCGCAGTAACAAGAACACCCATTCATAACTCAATCATACCTGTCCACAACGCGCGTAAAAAGAGACACTGTATAGTTTAAAATGTTTATTTCAACTAACGTGCTCTAAGATACAGTACACGTGCCAGTACTATCAGTATAATGCATAATGATAAAATAAGCAGCATAGTTACAACTCCATAGAATACAAACGGGAAAGCATTTCATAAAGCAGTGGATATAACGATAAATGACCTTACCACCCTCCCCGTGCTAGTAGCTATTTTATTATAAAAATAGAAGACCTCTGGGCTTTGACTAGCGAACCCCCATACCTCAATATCTAGATGCAAAGTTTACATCGTCAGATACAAACAGCTCTTCTCTCTGGAAAGGTTGTTCTCCAAGTGCCTCTTTCAGTGAAAAAACACCATATTAAAAGCACACGAATTTCTCCAAGGCAGCTGTAAATAGAGTGTTATGTCTAAGTGTGAGGGACTGGCCAAATCAGCAGGAACAAGGGACGTTGTGTATCGACCTTGTACATGGTGTGCAGACAGCAGCCCAAAAGGGAACAGGAGACAAGGTGAAAGATAGAAATGCAGACAGTGCTAAGATAGCCGGGCAGAAACAGAGGCTCGAAAAACAACGGCACAAAGGAACGTGCGCAAAAAGGCCTCATGGCAGCCAAGCCCAAGCCAACGCAACAAGGCAGACCAGGAGGCCACAAACCACACGAGAAAAGTTTGAGCTATTGGTGTTCCATTATTATTTGCCACGCCAATAGCTCAAACTTTCAGTAATGCGAGACCTATTGCATTGCAAATGCTTGTTTTTCTTTCTTTTACAAATCATTTCCAAAGGTGGAAATGCCTGTGCTGTATGCATGAAAAAAGGCAATGGCAGTGCCAATAACCTCAAAGGTGAGACCTATAGGCTTTGCCAATACTTGCTAGGTCTTGGCATGACACCCCAGTGATTCTGAGCAAATTAGTTAAACTCCCCATACTTAAAAAAATTGGACATTTGGCTAGAAATTCTATCCCATAAAAAAAAATAAAAAAAAATTCTTCCATGTCTTAGTGAAAATACATTTTGAAGCAGATAACATCTGTTGTCATGATAAACATCCATTTGAAAAGAGAAAAGGGCTTCTTTGAAGTGCACGTGGCAGAGTAAAACATAGATCCAAATGGCAAGAGGATCAACAAGGAAGACAGGGAAAAATAAAAAAATAAGAGTAGTGCCTCAATCACAGCACGATCTGCGGAAGGACAGAAATCACGCAAAAGCAATCAGTCCTTGGTCTATGCTCCAGCTGAAAGAAGTGGAAGTGAAGCCAGCCCACGGTGGCCAATTAGAAGGCAGAAAATAAACAGGACAATGGAGTCAATGAATATTAAGCATTGGGCGTGCTGAAGCCCCTTGATGTATAAAATACCTCTCGCAAGCGAGAGCCCATGCAGTGCATGCGCTGTTGCCTGCGAGACCTAAAAAGGAGTAACAAACGCTATTTTAAGGGCTAAAATAATGTTTACATATGCAGTTACTACACTGTGCTTAAGAAAATATGTGTTTTTGTTGTTGTTCACATTCGTTTTTGGAGTCCATCTGCAGAACTGTGCTGGTTAAATACTATATTTCTACTCCTAAAACATTTATTTGAATTGGTTGTGTGTGTATTTTGATTACCATAAGATGGTCACTGCAATTACTTAAATCTCATTGTGTAGACATTTTCTAGGCAACTATATTTTTTCTGTTTTTTATGCACTTATTTGCGCAGGCTATTCTACCTTGATTGCCATAAGATGTTGACTGCTGTTTAATGAACTCTTTTTGAAGAGAAATTTGCTTGGGACAGATTTGAAATTGCCTCTTGCGGTTTGTGATTGGCTTGCCGTTTCTATTAGGCTCAGTTATTTAAATTATAATCAAGTTTGGCTTTGTTTAGACATGACTCATTTGCTGTAAAGCCTTTCCGTGCGGTGTCACTCTGTGGCGGCACAACTGTTAGCCCTCTACTGGCAAGTGCTTGGGCCAAGTACTCCACCTGTCATTCACAAACTTTATTACTTTCCCATTGGGGAGATCTCCCAAGCCCCACATTCAACTAAGTCTAATTCCTTGCCTTTTGGATCCCTGCTTAGTGCATTATTTATGCTTTGTTGCCCAGAACGCAATCCTGAAATCTCTTCCGCAGTTTCCACAGAGTTGCCAGAAAAAGTCCCACCATCTATGTCGCAGAACAATCCTGATAACACAACAGTAGATGCTTTTCTGTCACTAAGGGAGTTAATTTAGAGTTTGACGAATCCGGAACACATGCCAAAAATTGGCAGATGTCCCATTGGCTCTATTTAAAGTGTAGACTTACGTATACACTCTAAATAGGGCGGACGAGACATCTGCCAATGTGGCGGACGTCCTGAATCCATCAACTTCAAAATAACCCATTATGTCTCTTGACCTGGCTCATCTCAAGCAGGGACCAATTCTTTCTTTCTGCAATGCTTTGTATTGGGGAAGAAAGTATTGCAGATTTAGGCCAAAAAGGGACACTAAACCAGAACTCAAGATAGAGTAAAAGGGCGCTTTATCATGACAGGCATGGAGTTGAAGCTCTTTAACATTATATAATATAAAAGCCCCACCTCACTAATACATTGAGCAACCTATCCCCCCAGCCTTAAACCTCCCCTCCAACATGAAAACCCTTCAACCGGAACAATTCAAACATTCAGCACCATTCCCTTTCTCTCATTCACCATCCTTTCACAACTGACCCCAGCTTTACTCTTCTGCACTCCCTGTGCCACAGCCCCACCCGGCAAGGCCCCAGCCCTTCAGGCTCAGTGTTTGTGGCTTGCATTTATCTGCCTGTACTAATTGTGCAACAAAAGATGTTCAAGCTACTGCCCCAGATCCATAATCTATATCATTGTCATTAAGCGACCAGATAATTGATGTTCAAAATACTAAAGACCCCCGAATAAACTAACTATAGCATAAAGAGTAGCAAATAAAAGGGGGAGGGCAGGAGGGTCAAAAGACCTGTTTGACTACCTACGCCTCAGCGCACATAAAGTGACCCACGACCTCAGCCTACCACTTATAATACAGTGTGACCAATCTAGTGTCCCCAAAGGGTCCTGGATTGTCCCACTGACAGAAGCAGCCTGGGTGTGGAGACACCCTTTGGGCTGCCAACCCGGGGACCCATTTGTCAAAAAGGGAAAATAAACTATGACTCAAGATAGAGTAAAAGGCTGCTTTATTATGCCACTAGAGTCGAGTTAGCCTGGCTGATGAGGGGTGAAACCCTGAAACCAGTCCCAGGATGCTTGTCTCTGGTCCAGTGAGGACCTGGCCTGGCAATTCGGGCTGGACTGTGCCCATAGGGAGCAGAGTCAAGACTGATTTGCATATGGCTGGGTTTAAACTGGAATGGCACGGGTAGCAACAAACAATGGATTTAGGCCGAGATCTCTGTACTGGGGTGAATGTTTGACATTGTTCACCAATCTGTCCATCAGTTGTTCTTTTTGCTTTATTAGGACAGACATGCAGTTGAACCTCTTTAACATTGCATAATAAAAGAGCCTCACCTCACTAATGCATTGAACAGCCTATCTCCCCACCCTTAATCCTCCCCTCCAACTTGAAAACCCCCATCTGAAACTGTTCAAACATTCAGCATCACCCCTTCGTTTCATTCACCATCCTTCCACTCTTGACCCCAGCTTTGCTCCCATGCGCTCCCTGTGCCAAGGTCCCACAGCAGGGCCCCAACCCTTCAGGCTCGGTACATGAGCCCTCTGATTCTCTGCCAACCAGAAAAACCCTGCCAAGGCATTTTCCTGCCACCCCCACCTGGTTATTTGTGGCTGTCATCCCAACAGGTACTCAAACAGCCATCCAAGTCAACACCATAGTCTTACTGCCAGCGTCCTTGCCAAACTCTCCCTTATTTCCAACAGATAAAATTAATTGCCAACAACGGACAGATTACCCCATCCTACCTGCTATGCTGAATTACTCTAAAACCTTTTACTGCAGAAAACCATCACATTTCTCTATCAACTTTACTCCTAGCTCTGTCAGTAGCCCTTTGTTTAACCGTGTGCGCCATACACTCCTTGGCACAAATTCTGTCCAGAACATGAATGTTACTGACCAAAATCTAATTATCACTAACAAATCATTTTTCATTATCTTTATTAGGCCTAAATCAGACATTTGAATTAAATCGTTCTCCCACAGGTATATTAAGAGGATATTAGGGCAGGCCTCTTGCTCACCAAGTGTGACAGCCATGGCAACAACTGCCCCCATTTCATCCATCCCATACACCACCATTCATTTGAAAATTCACTGGAATGAAAACCCAAATTCCTCCCCGATTGCCTCTTGTAAGCTTATTTAGCTGCCGATCGATGAAGGAATGGCCGATGATCCACACCGAAAATACTGCCAAACACGAGCCTGCAACACAGCCTAACATAAGGAAAAAACAATAACATGTTACACACTCAATTAGGAAGCCGTTCAAATGGCGTGATATAAGGCAGGCAACAATCCGAAGACCACCTTCTCAATCTCATTATGTCCCTCAGAGAAAACCACAATCTGTTCACTTCCATCACTGCCCCATTCTAAAGGAATGAATCCCAAAACACTTAGGGCCTGATTCACAGAACTAACTTACGTCAAAATCCTAAACTTACAACAATTTTGGTATTCACAGAATGAACTTACACATTTGGGTATTCACAGAATGAACTTACACATTTGGGTATTCACAGAATGAACTTACACATTTGGGTATTCACAGAATGAACTTACTACCATTTTGGTATTCACAGAATGAACTTACTCATTTTGGTATTCACAGAAGGCACTTACTCATCAATGAGTAAGTGCCTTCTGTGAATACAAAATGTGTAAGTTACACAAAATGAGTAAGTTACACAAAATGTGTAAGTTACACAAAATGAGTAAGTTACACAAAATGTGTAAGTGCCTTCTGTGAATACCAAAATGAGTAAGTTCATTCTGTGAATACCAAAATGAGTAAGTTCATTCTGTGAATACCAAAATGAGTAAGTTCATTCTGTGAATACCAAAATGAGTAAGTTCATTCTGTGAATACCAAAATGGTAGTAAGTTTAGGATTTTGTCGTAAGTTAGTTCTGTGAATCGGGCCCTTACCATCCAAACCAGCCTTTCCCAACACCTTTCTCACAACAGCCAAAAACTGAGATACCAGCAGTGTAGACCCATTCTTATGACAAAAAGCCAACTCACCTTTTGCTACATCCACCTGCCTAAAATTCTGCCAGGCCTCCAATGGGGACATCAATCCCCCTATTTTTCTGAAGACAAGAATTGCACCACTCTCTTTTGATCAGTTTTTGATTTTTTAATCCATAACCAAAAATGTATTCACCCTCCCCATGACCATTTGCCAACTTAATACCTGACACTGCCTTACTTCCCAACAACTCAGAAACCCGGAACAAACCAAAAAAACAACCATAACATGCAAAGTTGAAACAACAAAACCCCAAAGCAGATCAACACATAGCAGGTATCCTTTCAGGAGTAATACTAAGTGGCTCATGAACAAGGGGTCGCTTGTTCTAACCATTGACCATTTTCTCTGGCCGGTGGCGTAACAAAATGTGATGGGGCTCCCCTGAAAGATATGCTGAAGTGGCCCTTTATATTCACATCAGTAGGGGCGCAGGGGGCCCCTCCAGTATGGGTAATACTGGGGACCCCCTCGCACCACAGGGCTGCGTAGGCCTTTGTTACGCCCCTGCCTCTGGCCTACCCTTGCAACAATCCTCTGCTAAGATCACCTGCTGACGGATCATGACCCCAGAAAAACCTGCCAAAAAAGGCAACTCCAGATACTTTAATTGTGATGGTAGAGGCTGCAGTACTCTTACGTTGTTCAATATGAATCGCACTATGTCGTCTCTCCGAGCCTGAGAACCATCTGCTCCCTGTGGCCTAATGAGAGCACCCTAGTAATAAAGTCAGTCCATGTCTGTCGATATGCTACTCTAGTTCTATCCACTAAGGATTTTCCACCAAACCAGCAACTCTCAACTGCCTAGCTTCTGGTACCTCTGTTATCAGTACGTCCGCTCTGGGTGCCAAACCACGTCATCTCTTCCACTGTGAACTTGACAAAACATCCGCTATCTTATTGTCCACAACAGGCACGTGTCAAGCTCTGAATACAATGTTGAACATCAGACAACCCAAAATAAACCGTTGTAACAGTTTCAACAGTTTCTTGTCTGTTGCTCTCTGCCCATTCACCAGTGCCACTAAAGTTGCGCTAGGTGCATTAACAGTGACAGTCTTGTTAGCCAGTTTCTGACTTCATAAAGACAATGCTACCAATAAGGGAAAAAAATCCAAAAAGGCTATGATTCTTCCTTCTCTCTGTGATCTCAGCCACCTCTCCAAGCTCCACCTACCTTCCCAAAACAGGCCAAAGCCAACGGCACCAGTCGCATCAAAAAAATCTGGATAGTCGAAGAAAAGTCCTCATCCAAAGACCACATTGTCACTCCATAGAAATGTTGGATGAACATCAGCCAAGCTTCTAGGTCAACATGCATTGCTGCTGAGCTACATATTCTATGATGAGGCAACTTTGCTCCTGACATAGCAAAGCCCAAACGTCTACAAAAGGCGGTTCCAGCTCCTACCACTCTGCAAACAAAATTCAAATGCCCCAACAAGCGCGGAACCTTCCTCAACTCTAGTTTCTTTTGCTGTAATTGCTTCTTCAGGCAAAGAAATTTGTTCCTCAATCCTCATCTGTGGTAGTCTAGCTTCTAGGAGTACCGTGTCTAACTCAATGCCCAGAAAGACCAACTTTGTACATGGGCCCTCAGTCTTTTCAGGAGCAAGTGGCACCCCCCAACTCTTTTTTCCCAAACGTTCAAATAATTTCAATCAAACTACCTAGAATCAGAAAATCATCCAAGTAATGGTTCACCAATTCATGACCTGACGAAGCAGTGAAACACCACTGCAAAAAGGTACTGAATGTTTCAAACAACTTGCACCCAATTGCACAGCATAGGCTTTGTCCACAAATATATATCCATTAAATTGAATACCTAGTAAAGCAATTACTATGCACAGGTAGCAGTCTAAAATCCAACTTTATGTCACAATTAGCCAACTCTATCCCTATTCTACAAGACCTGATTAGCTAAATGGCAACATCAACAGATGCAGATTTAACAGCTATGTCTTCTTTTGCAATGAAATCATTCACTTAGTGCCCCTTCTGGCCACAACAGAATGCTGATCATTTGCTGTCTTCTTAGGTTTTACATCTAACAGTGACACTATCAAATCCTGCAAAGGCCAATAATTAAAGGGACCTGCCATTTTACCCTCAGAAACCTCCGTATCAAGTTTGTTTCTTACAGTTTATGGCATTTGCTTAGCTGAACTTAAATATCTGCAAAACGTCTGACCCGTGGTCCTTGGTACCCCAAACTGAAACCTTCCTTCAACCCCCCATTCCAGTACCAATGCAGCTTCTTTATCTGGCTTAATGCCCAACCAAGAACTTAGCTTAATAACACCAATAGGTGTAGAAGCTTTTGTTTCCGCATCATTGCTCTGAAGATCCCCTGCCTCTTTTCTTTGGCATCTGACCAGAGCGGAAATCTCCCCGAAGCATTAGAAAACCATCTATTTTCATCCATATTTCGCATTCTCATGTTTGTATTTGCAAGGGTTATTAACACAATAACCTCTGTGAAACCTCCAGCATACCCCTGCATTAACCCCCTGTCCTGTACCCATTGCCCCCACCCCTCTAATGGTGGGTCGCTACAGAAAGGGTCGGTACTCCACTGGGAGACCACTAGACCTGTGTAAGGCTGGACGGGGGCTAGTGGAAACATCTTACAGCCAAAGTTCATTACTCACCTCATCCCCAAGGCTTATCTGCTTTCAAGCCCAACCTGGCATGAAATTCTGCATCGTAGTGAAGTCATCCCACCAAAATCCATTTGTGCTTTCTGAATTGTATCCATGTACTTAAAAATAGAAACAGATGTGTCCAGAAATTCCTCACAGTAGACACTTGCATAAATTAAAAACGTTGTTATCCATGTGTCAGTCAGTCAAAAATCTTTATTCGGCTGAATACCAGCCATAAAAGAATACGTCAATGTTAATGGGGACCCACAGCCTTCGTTACAGCTCCTAAGCTTCTTCTTTGGACCCTTCTTAAGCCTGAATGCCTCTATTTAACAGTTTATATAAATCAATGAACTTCCCTCTCCAAAATTTTTATTTTGTGAAATCAATAAATGTGCACCCAGTGGCATAGAGACACCCATATATGGCAATTTTGTATGTCTCAGACAATTTTTCTTCTGAAATGTGTTTTCCCCTTTTGATACCCTGTTACCAATCACCTGCATTGCTTGATTTTGTACCGTTTTGTTTTTACTTACCGTGCTCCCCACTTTTTGATGCAACTGGCCCTCAGTTCCAACTCCTTTGTCATCATACATTACCATACTCCCTTTTCTTTTGTGATTGGTAACATGTTTTCCATCCCTGACTTACCAACATCTCCACCAATCATACTCACTTGACAGTAAAGCACTCTTCTGCTGTTGACTGTCTCCTTCGGTTGTCACAGCCTACATCTTCTTTCTTTCCGTTTCTCCATCTTGTTTACCACGCCTGCCACCAATCTGTAAAATAGACGACTGATTCGATACATTAGTTACCACCCTTCCAGCACCTTTCTCCTTGTCCTGTACTGATGCTGGCCCTGTACATGACTCCCAATGAGGATTATTTTATTTTTTAACTTTATTTCATGCTTTTTTCCATTAACAGTCAGTCAAGCAGTACAATATCCATTCATTGTGTCATTACAGTTTCAGAAGCACACATATAGTAAATCATGTATTGTGGACAGAGTTACCCTCACTGGGCCCAATTACCCCCCAACATCCTGCCTGCTTTATGCACTTTATACATTTTGCCATTTTAACATTATAGCACCACATTTAAATTCTTTAATCCCTCACAAGTACATTGGTCGTGCTCTCTTCTGCATCGTCCAATCCCGTTGCCTCCGGGTCTACTGAGCTCTCTTCTTCCGCTGCCCTTTTTTATCATATATTCCCTGTATGGACCCCATATGTCCTTAGGCCTACTTCTTTCTGGGATGAGGGCATTATAATTATCTGTATGTGTGGAGCAGTGTGCTAAGTCAGCAAGCCAGTCCGTGGCCTTCGGTGGTGGGCCTCGCAGCCATCTCATTGCGATTCTCCGTTTTGCCAGGAGAAGGCAGATAGCCGCCAATCAACGTCCCGATTTATGTATGTCCTTGTCATACCCCAGCAGTGCGAACAGCGGTGTCTCTGGGATCGGGAGTGCAAGCATCTGCATTAGTATACCATATACATCTTTCCAGAAGTCCCGTATCCCTGGGCATTCCCACACCAAGTGTATGAATCCCGCATTCGCCATCCTGCACCTCTAGCACCTATCATTATCTAGTAAGCCATATTTATGTAATCTGTTACCAAAGGGGATGATGGACGGAGCGTTAGAGCAAATCAAACACTCACCCCCTGTCAACTGATCTGGGTTTAATCCATCATCATTCTTTAGCTCACTCCACCACCCCAGTTCAGACATGGCCATATGCAAATCAGTCTGACCCTGTGCCTCATGGGAACAGTCCAGCCCGAACTGCCAAGCCATGTCTTCCCTGGACCGGAAACAAGCATCCTGGGACCGGTTTCGGGTTCAAAACCCTCATCAGCCAGGCTATCTTGAATCCAGTGGCAAAGTGAGCAAGGGACCCACGTCTGGGCATACCCTGCCAACTTAGGGCGAACAAAGCGATACCAAAGGGGATGATGGACGGAGCGTTAGAGCAAATCAAACACTCACCCCCAGTCAACTGATCTGGGTTTAATCCATCATCATTCTTTAGCTCACTCCACCACCCCAGTTCAGACATGGCCATATGCAAATCAGTCTGACCCTGTGCCTCATGGGAACAGTCCAGCCCGAACTGCCAAGCCATGTCTTCCCTGGACCGGAAACAAGCATCCTGGGACCGGTTTCGGGTTCAAAACCCTCATCAGCCAGGCTATCTTGAATCCAGTGGCAAAGTGAGCAAGGGACCCACGTCTGGGCATACCCTGCCAACTTAGGGCGAACAAAGCGATACCAAAGGGGATGATGGACGGAGCGTTAGAGCAAATCAAACACTCACCCCCAGTCAACTGATCTGGGTTTAATCCATCATCATTCTTTAGCTCACTCCACCACCCCAGTTCAGACATGGCCATATGCAAATCAGTCTGACCCTGTGCCTCATGGGAACAGTCCAGCCCGAACTGCCAAGCCATGTCTTCCCTGGACCGGAAACAAGCATCCTGGGACCGGTTTCGGGTTCAAAACCCTCATCAGCCAGGCTATCTTGAATCCAGTGGCAAAGTGAGCAAGGGACCCACGTCTGGGCATACCCTGCCAACTTAGGGCGAACAAAGCGATACCAAAGGGGATGATGGACGGAGCGTTAGAGCAAATCAAACACTCACCCCCAGTCAACTGATCTGGGTTTAATCCATCATCATTCTTTAGCTCACTCCACCACCCCAGTTCAGACATGGCCATATGCAAATCAGTCTGACCCTGTGCCTCATGGGAACAGTCCAGCCCGAACTGCCAAGCCATGTCTTCCCTGGACCGGAAACAAGCATCCTGGGACCGGTTTCGGGTTCAAAACCCTCATCAGCCAGGCTATCTTGAATCCAGTGGCAAAGTGAGCAAGGGACCCACGTCTGGGCATACCCTGCCAACTTAGGGCGAACAAAGCGATACCAAAGGGGATGATGGACGGAGCGTTAGAGCAAATCAAACACTCACCCCCAGTTATGTAATCTAGCAGGTGTATAGTATACCCTATGTAGATATTTATAATGTATAAGTTTATGTCTCCCATTTTGTGAAATAGACTTTGTGTTAGCATAGCATCTGGCCCATTGTGCTTCTGTTATTTCCATATCCAAGGTAGCTTGCCATTTCATCTGTGTTTTTGATAGGGAAGCTACATGGGTAGGTCGGTTCAGTGCATATAGTGCTGTGACGCCTCTCTGCGGGGAAGTAGCCTGCATTAAGTAAGTTAGTGTCTTCCATTCCGGTGGTTCTGCCAGCCCGTCCCCCAGTAACTCGTGCATAGCCTGCCGCAGTCTATGATAATTGTATGCATCTAGGGGATTGGCTTGGGGAACATGAGCCAGTTCTTGCTCCCACTTCTTCATTACCCCCTCATAAAAAAGATACCCAATTTGTTCGATTTTTAATCTGTGAAGTGTTTGCTTAACCACCCTTTCCTCTCCCATAGGCAACCAGCCACACCATTCTATAGGCCATTTAGGTGTATACAAGAGTTCTTTCCTCTGTGACCAAGCCACGTTTTGCAGTTGAGTCCTGGTACAGGCTGTAGGGTCTCTAATATATGTGGGGTGCCCCTGGCGCCCTCCGTCAACACTCTCGGCAGTGGGCTGGGTTTAACAGTGTTTCTTTCAATGTGCAATTGAGGTAAATCCCAGGGTCCATGTATCCAATAGTGGGCATGCAACACCTGGGCTGCCCTGTAATACCTTTCTAGATCCGGAGCGTTTAATCCCCCCTCCGCAAATGGTTTAATAAGAGAATCCCATTTGACTCTCTGGGTTTTTCCCTGCCCAAGCCAAGCGTATCATTTGGGTTCTAATGTTTTGAAAAAAGGACTTTGATAATCTATAGGGATATTAGCAAGCAAGAACAGAAAGCGAGGTAGTACGATCATTTTCATTATGGCTATGCGAACCAGTAGGGAGAATGGGAGCCTTATCCATTTGTCGATGGACTCTTTTAGTTTCTGAGTTGCACGGCCATAGTTTTCCCGGACTATTAAGTCACGGTCTGTGTATACCTGTATCCCCAAATATCGCACCGCTTCCGTAGTCCATTCAATGGGGTAGTCTGTACAAACCTGTTTAGTTGACGGGGTGAGGGGGAACATTATAGATTTATGCCAATTGATCTTTAGACCAGAGTGTTGTTCAAATAGTGTAACTTCCTTTAACAGTGGGTGCAAATTTTGTTCTGGGTTACGTATATATAACAACGTGTCATCTGCATAAGCAGCTATGACTAAGTTATACTGTGGGGACCGAATCCCTCTATGTGCATGGTATTCCCGCATGACGCACATCAGTGGCTCCGCCACTAAGACGTACAACAATGGTGAAAGTGGGCAGCCCTGCCTGGTGCCTCTTGTGATTACAACCTTCGAAGAAAGAACTCCATTTATCCGGACACGCGCTATGGGATTTGCATATAGCACATGAATAAGTTTGAGGAAGACTTCTCCCACCCCCACTCTGTTAAGGACTGCATAGAGAAAATGCCACTCTACAGAATCAAATGCCTTCTCTATATCTATAAATAATGCTGCTGCCTTTATCTTATTGTCAATGCGAGCTATGGAGTCAAAGAAGGTTCTCAAGTTACATGTGAGAGAGCGGCCCGGGACAAACCCAGTCTGCTCAGGCCCGATCAGTTTTGGTAACAGTGGGGCCTGTTCGCTAGAATCTTGGCATACAATTTAGCATCTGTGTTGAACAGTGACAGAGGCCTATATGAAGCACAGTGGTCTGGTTGCTTCCCAGGCTTGAGGATTGTAATCAAAATAGCTTCTCTCATAGTTGGTGGCATAATGCCATCTTTTGCCATTTCCTCAAACAGGTTCATCAGATGTGGGACAAGTCCGTCCTGATATGCTTTAAAAAAGGCCACAGTCAGGCCATCAGATCCTGGCGCTTTATCATTTGGCATATCTTTCAATGCAGCTATTATTTTAGTCGGGCAAAGAGGTTCCATTAATCTTTCCCTGTCTACGTTTTCAAGCCATTTCATTGTAATATGGGCAAGATATTCCGCATCTGGTTCGTCTATGTCAGATTCTCGTGTGGCATATAACGTTCTGTAATAGTCCCCAAACACCTCCACTATCTGGGATGTCCTCCCAACTAGGTTGCCAGCAGCCGTACGTATCTGTGTTATCTCATTTTCTCCCCTGGGAGGTCGTGTAAGTTTAGCGAGAGTCGCACCGGGCCTCTCCCCTTCTGCATATATTCGTGCCGTTGCATATTTACCGAGGTGTTTGACTTCTGTAGCTGCAAGCTCATTGTATTCATCTATCTGCTCTTGTATTTGCGCTAGTACTTTGGGGCCCCCAACCTCTTGTAGCTTCTTATCCAGGGTGTCCAAAATCTTTTCTACCCTCCGCAATTGTGCCCGAATTGCCTTAAGGACTCCACCATGCTTTGCTATGGTCATACCCCTAATATAGACTTTGAATGCCTCCCAAATGGTGCACATCTTGGGCACACTACCAAGGTTCATGGCAAAGAATTTGTCTACTGCATCACCCAGCTCTTTACGAAACACGGGGTCCAGTAAGGAGTATTGTGGGAATCGCCATGAACACTCCCTCCTCTGCAGGTCATCTACTGCCATGCTGATCATGACTGGCGAGTGGTCTGAAACAGTACGTGCCATGTGGAAGCAATCAATGATGCTGGACATATTCTCTTGTGATGCAAACCAATAATCTATTCTAGTGTGGGAGTCATGCACTGTGGAATAATGCGTGTAGTCCCTGCTCATGGGCTCTTTAGTTCTCCAGACATCCACCAAATCCTCCGCTTCCGCTATTGCTGCTATTGTTCTATTGGCCTATTGTTTTGGAGGGGCGTCTCTGCGGCCCTTTGGACCTGTCTTATTCCGGGTCTTGCGTGCAATTGAAATCCCCACCCCATAATTGGTGCATTTGTGAGTATGGCGCTATTTTAGCGTGTAAGGTTTGATAAAATTGGGGGTCATCGTGATTTGGTCCGTATACACCAACCAGTAACATTTCAAAATTCTCTTTGTAGCATCTGGCTATGACAAACCTACCGCCTTTATCAGTTTCAATTTCTTGCAGTCTCAGTCCAGAATTCCTGCCTACCCACACTAGCACCCCTCTTGCATGAGACATAAACCCGGAAGCTATGCATGTCCCTCTCATCCTCCTGGGAGTTAACACACTTGTTCCCTGTGGAAGATGTGGCTCCTGAAGTATAGCCACATCTATGCTGTGTCGCTCTAAATATGCAACTATTTTACAAATTTTTCTATGATCATTAAGACCTCTGACGTTCCATGTCAGGAACTTAACCTGCTTACTGGGATTGGTGCTTTTAGAATCAACCATTACCTACTTTTCTGCCCCTATGCTTGACATCCTCTTTTTGTAACTTTCCTTCTGAACTGCATTTGCACTTATAAAAATTACACATTTTGCTTGCTGACAAACTTTTTACCCTGATCCCTCCCCCCCCTCCCACGCCATAGCCGGTTCCCTTTGGCTTGGTTGAACTTCAAAGCGTTAACCCTTCCCCCCCCCATTTCCGAACATAATACCCAGTGTGGATTACACTCGAGGGCGGTGGATGCCATCAACCAGACATCTCCCTATGACCTGTTCCGCCCATCTTATCATGCATTCCAGATACTCTGCAACTTATTTCTAGCACCTGTATCCAGCCTCAGCGTGCGCATCCGCTGCACGTGCCATCTCCTGTTATCTTACAGTGACATAATTCCCATTACTATAGTCTTTTCAATACTGTCCAATGACCTATATTACTTTCTGACTGCCCTTCGTATTGTCATGAGTTCCTTTACAATTTAATAAAGGCTGTTCCTGAGGTGTTGCGCCATCACAACCTTACTCATTCCGAGTCCCCTTGTTTGTCAGCGTTGTTTTCCACCGTCTTCTGAGCTGTTTTCTTCAGTTGCTCCTTAGTGCGCTTTTTAAGTTCCTGTTGCGGTGCCTGCGGATCATTATATATTTTGGTCTTGCCATTCAGCGTAACGCGCAATCTGGCGGGATATAACATGGAGTATTCTACATGCAGTTCGCGTAGTTTCCGTTTCATAGGCGCAAATTGCCTCCTGCCTCTTGGACCAGCGGCGTAAAATCAGGGAACAGGGCAAGCTCCGAACCTTCATATTTCAGGACATGTAGCTCCCTTGCTTTCCAAAGGGCCGCGCCCCTGTCTCGGTAGTTCAACAATCTTGCCACTACTGGCCTCTGATGGGCCCCAGGGGGCGGCCTAGGGGCCAAAGAATGATGAGCGCGCTCTACAGCAAATACTGTTGAAAATGTTTGCGGCCCAACATGGTCGCTAGCAACTGTACTACGAACAGCTCCATGTTCCGAGTCTCTGTGGATTCAGGCAGGCCCAGAATTTGCACATTGTTGTGCCTTGAGCGCTCTTCTAAGTCTTCAGCCTTATCCCGCAGCGCTGCAATAGCTTTCCCCATCTGGTTCTGCGCGGTACCAGCTTCCGCCTGCAGGTCCTCCGCTTCTGACACTCTGCGCTCCACCATAACCAATCTCTCAGCATGTTTGTCTACTCTCTCTGAAATGCGATCCATTCTGTATGCCTACGAATCTATTTTCCCGTCCATGGAGGTCAGACTCTGTTGCATGGCTGCCAATATCTGCTTAAGGTCCTCACCTGACACAGTAGTTGCGTTCTCTTGTTCCGCCATAGTAGAATCTGTGCCCTCTTCGCGCATGCCTGTCATTTTCCGCTTCTCAAAGTTTAGTTTGGGTTGCGCTTTGTCCGTTTTCCCCATATTGTAGGACCAGGTGTTCCTTCGCTGCTATTAAGACACCTGCAGCTAGCATCCTCAGCAGACCTCCCGGGCAGCGCCCTCACTTGTGCCGTTCTCGCACTCCGCCACACCCAGTGCAGAGTGGCCTGCGCACCCTTCAGTGAGCGCTGTAAACGTTAAGTGCTAGGCCTTTGTACAGGGGGGTGCCACACCCTCTCCGCAGCCAGGGTCTGCTCTACCCGTTCTAGTCCGCAGCACAGTTCCAGTGAGTCTTTCCCCAAGCTCTTTAGGTGTTTCTCTGCCAGGGCAGGCCCGCCAGTTGCCAATCAAAGTCAATGCGCCTCCGCTCTGGGGCACAATCTCCACTTATTGCCTCGGTGGTGCAGCTCAGCAGGTCGTGCTATCTTTATCATGTGAGTCCCAACAATGCGCCTGCAGCTATGCCGTCCCTACTGCCTCTTTATTGCGGTTGCTTGCTGTGTCACACTATCAGGGCCCGCTGCAACACGCCATATGTATTCTCTCTCACAGCCCTGCACACTCACACTCGCGGGTAGACGAGCCTACCGTCGCTCTGCAAATCTTGCCGCTCCTACGTTGTGCCGTAGCCCCCTTAGCTGCAGAGATCCTTCATGCAGTTTCCTGGCCCTGTGTGCCCACTACCACGATCAGGGGGGTCCCTCGGTTTCTTTTTGAAGCGCACCGCTCCTGCGCTGTTTCGCAGTTTTCACATTTGTAGGACTCACTTCTATTCAGCTTCCCAGTTCAGCACGCTGACAATTTCGAGCAGGAGGCCCTCAGCTATTCTGCGCCGCTCACCTGCTCCGCGCCGTGGCCCCCTCGTTCGTGTGGATCGTTGCGGTCCCTCCTCCCGGCACTGTGCGCTCACTATCGCGGGTGGGCGGGCCCTCCGCTACTCTGCGCAGTTCTCTGCTTCTGTGCCGTGTTGTGGCCCCCGCCGCAGTAGGGGGCCTTCTCCTGGGTGGCAAGCGTGCCTTTCCGGTGTTCTCTTGCGACTCACCGGTGCCGCGGTCAGGACCTCCCGGCCTCGCGTAGCAGCTTGCTCGAAGGCCACACCCTGGTGCAGCACCAGGCCGCGTACGCCCTCCGGCTGCCCACAGGACCTGCCCCGGCTCAATCACGGGCAGCGTTACCTTCTCCGATCGCGCAACAGGCGATCTCGTGTGGCTTAGTTTACATGTTTTTTGTCTGGAAATGAATCCAATTCCTGCTGAATTAATCGGGCGGTCGCCGGAGCTCGTTTACTCCGCGGCTATCTTGGGTCTAGGCAAGCTCCACCCCGAGGAATTTTTTCTTTTTCTAACACTTCTTCCTTGCTCTCATAATTCAACTCCTCATCTTCCAACTCTGCCACTTCACCACACCTTACCGAAATCACACCCAGTCGTTACCCATCACCAACCCCTGTCAAAAAAAGTACGCCTTCAATTTTTGTACCCTCCCAACGTGCTTGGTCAGTCTTTACTTCCCTCGGTGTTGGAAGAATTGCACAACACCTCTCCCGCTCTTCCACCCAGTGCTCGCAGGGCGCACTAGACCCTACTGGTTGCAGCTCACTTGATCTGGCCTCTAGCATCACAATTGTCCCAGCGTTGGATCCCAGGCCACCCTAACCTGGGATCATTGTTGTCCTGTTTTCTTGATTAACCAACATCACTTTCAGCCTGTACCCATATCCACTGATCTAAACCAGCCTGAGATATTTGCGCTAAATCTTTGGAACCAACTGATACCCTTCCCTCAAACCGCTGCTTGTCTGCCCCCCATCGTCTACTCTAGCTGTGATAAAAGCTCCTTTACCTTTTTTAACCTTCATGCTGCTTTTTGTAGGTGTGTTCAGTTGTTCTGTCACACTGCTTTCTGCAGCAATTCACTTATTTGTATTTGCTTTTTTCTCCATTAATTTCCTTGCTCCTTTTTTAACAGGGACCGTAATCCCATCTGCTGTTGCACTAATTGCCCTTTTAAGACCAGTAACTGCCTGAGCTGCCATTTCATTGGACACACTGTACGTTGCATCTGGTGCTACCTGTTGGCCAATGTGCTGCACTGCACTTCCCACAGGTGGAGCAGACACAGCCAGAGGCAGTTTACAAGGAGCCGTACCCCTCCTTGAGACACTGCCTGGACTGTCTGTTCTCATGTTCACCACAGGACGGCATGACAACTTCCAACCCCTCTCTCCAACCTGCTGAGGTAACCTCCTACCACCCACACCTACAACAGTTAAGGCAGCACTGTTCACAGACTGCTCAGTTACTGCTGTGCTGGCTGAATGAACAACCCTGCTACTTTTCATGCGTTTATCTTTTTGTTTGCCTCGCAGTGGTGAGCAAGCCAATACTGCAGCTGCCACTCGCTGTCTCCATCTCTTCGGGGCCTCGCCAGGTCCACCTAGGCCTGCTCAAGAATTTCTGGACGTAACAGACCTTTCCTGTCTGCATCACAGAGGGTGCTCAAGGCCTCCCTCACCACTTCAGTTTTTGCCTCCATATTGTACTTCAAGCCTAGAATCTACCACACAATACCCGCATTAACTCTTTTAAAAAATATTTTTTTTTATTGAAGAATTAAAAAGAAAAATCAATATCAATATATAATAAATGCATAACAATGACAATAAAACTTCTATAGTAGTACAGTAATCAAAGAGATAAAAACAATACATGAGATTATGAGTATAAATTAGACATTTCATTTTTATACTGAAGAAAACAGCGGGAGAAAGAAAAGATAGAGAAGGGAAAAGAAAAGAAAGAGAAGAAAAGAAAAGAGATAAAAGAAAAGAAGAGGCAAGAAAGAGAATGAAAGAGGTATAGAAGGATTAGGGAAAAGGAAAAAGAATGAGAGCTACATTACAGGTGAGTGAGGGGATAAAGAGCTAGTAAAGGGTAACCAATATATATGTGATTTAATCTTTTGACAAACAGATAATGAAGAGACATCGGCTATTCTATGTTCATCACAAATAAAATTCCATCATGTTTATATAGATAACTTAGAAGAATCTTTCCAATAGGAAAGTATAACTTTAAAAGCAAGTGCAATAAAAAGATCACACAACGGAGGTTTAGGCAAAAGATGGTCAAAGTCAGGTGCCATGGATCCAAAGAAAACATTCTGAATAGATAATTGAATATTACATTGAAAGATTTGTAAATATTTGGACCATATAGGTTTCCAAAAATTAAATACATAAGAAGTAGAGTAAATTAGTTAAAGTACCAGTAGTGCTAGAACAAGACCATCATGAAGAAGACAAAGTTGTATCACATTTGGAGAGAGAAACTGCTCTACTATGAATAAAAAAGAGAGTTTATGTGATACATGCAGCTTTAGAGGTTTTAAATATTTTAAGCCACACTGTGCCCCATAGACGAACAGGAAATGAGAGAGAGGGATCAGTTTCCCATAGTAATTCATTAAAATCTTTTGATCGTAGAGTAGTAGGGGGCAATATAATGTTATTTAAATAGGCATCTTTGGGAATTGAATCATGAACAATATTATGTAATGGTGTCAATGGTGTCAGAGGTGGAGCATCAGGAGGAAAATTATTAGTTAATAAAAAAGTCTTAAGAACAGATGAGATTAGGTTATATTCCTGTAAAAAAAAGAGGTTGGTAGATTATATTGTGATTATAAATGAGTTGTGCTTAATAAATTGATGGACAATCATAATACCCTTCTCTTTCCAATGCTTAAAATAAAACAATTTATGTCGAAGTTTAATAAGCTTATTGTACCAAATTGAAGAGGCTAAAAAACATTAATAAAAATCAAAACCCGCAGAAAATATTGTATGCAGCAGATATTGGGACTACTTTAGAATTGGGTTTTTGGAAATAATAGTACAATTGGACGTATAAACTACATCAGTAAATGAAAAATCCTTTAGTAGAGAACCCTCACTAACTCTGACTAACAAACAAACTTGACAATTAATTTATTAAAGACCTACCAGACCTGACAACAGAACAAAAAAATCTCTGCCTAACAGAACCACAGTATGCCTAAAGTGACTCACGACCCCAGCCTGTCACCCTGCCTCACCTATAATACAATGTGACCAATCCAGTGTCCCCTGAGGGACCTGGATTGTCCAGGTGGCTGAAGCATCTGGGGGGGCGTGGCGGGGGGATGATGGAAGACACCCTTTGGGCTGCCAACTCCTGGAGGCCCTTCCTAGATGGTTTAACCCCTGTTTGCGTGTAACCTCATGTGCCAATTTCAATGATATCATGTTCTTAGCCAGTCAGAATACATCACATGTTGCCATGACAAGAAGGCATCTTTGTTGGATGTTTGACCACATCTTCACATTAGGCTGTTGGCAGCTGTCCACATTTTAAATATCATGACATAGATGTGTACCAGTCTTTTCAGTTCTGTGTTCTTGTGTAACAATTGTCGGCTTTAAAAGGGGCTGGTTTGTTGACTAATTAGTGGGACCTCCAAATATAGTACATTTTCCATTTTCATGTCGAAGTGACAGGGGCGTATCTCAATCAGTGAGATTTGGGGGGGGTGTGAATCTAAAATTTCCCAACTAAAAATGCAGTGGGTCACAGAGTGAATGTGTGAGGTGACCAATGTTTGGGACGGACTGATCTCATCAGGAGCTGGGTCAGTACTGATTTGCATTTGGTTGTCCTCTGGGGCTGATTTAGAATTTGGCAGACAGGTACTCTGTTGCAACGGCAATAGAGTACCCTGTCCACCAAACTCAAGGTCCACTATCAGATTTTGAGTTGGGTAGACTGCAAGGTCCACACTGTCCGTGTAAAACTTACTTTAACAGCCTGCAGAGTAGTTGCCATCAGAAGTAAGCCATCTGACCTCCAGCACTATTTAGAGTGGGCAGTAAGATGGCTTTTATTTTTCTTGTCTGTCCCCGCCAGGTATATACTGATGAGAAGGGACAGTAAAAAAAAGAAAAATTATCTTGACTCCATGAGAGAAAACTGATTTGGGGGTGATTAGTTTTTTTTTTTGTTCAAAGTCAAACTCCTGCTTTGGGAGTTTGTTTTCGAAAAATAAAAAGCTTTGGAAAAGTTGAGTGGCCAGCAGTCATGGTTGACAGAGACATCCGTTAAACTTTTCCTACATTGACAGGAACTGCCATGACGGTGGTTCCTGCCAATGAACATAGATCTCTGTCATGCTGGTTGACATCTCTAAATTTGGCGGGCAGAGTAAAAGCAGTAAAGTCCTCCACCACTCTGCCTGCCTTTCCTTCATCTGCAACTCCTAAATCAGGGCATCTGTCTAGAGTGGCACTGTGGGTGAAAAACAATGGTTTGGAATACTACCCTGAGGAATTGTCAATGGTTAGACTATTTGCAAGCATTCACCCCATCACCTTTTGGGTGTTCGATTGCCCGTTGAATGCCTAGAAACCTTAGACTGGTGTAGGTTTCTAAGCCTATTACTGCCTATATTTTTGAATTCTAAAATGTAGTACATTTTCATCCATTCAGGGAGTACTGCTATGGATGCAGATTTGCTACTTTTTTGGTAAACCTGCCATTAAGTGGCATATTTACAAAGAGGTGGCGCAACACAGTTCAGCAAGAAAAGTTACTACACTGCCTTCCATCACGTGAAGGAGAGCTCTGCGGATGTATTATGGTAGATACTCTGTGGTGAGCTAAAGGGTGGTGAGGTTAGCAGAGCGTGCAACAAGTGATATAGTGATTAAAACTGGCTCCGGAGTGCGTGTACACCATTATTAATGCACTCCTGGGTCAGGATTAAAACAAGGGACACTTCAGGAGTTAATTAGTCCTGCTTGAATGTGTCACCAGAAAAGGTCAACACGCTTCTACCATCGAGAGAGGTGTTTTGTTATTCGTCAGAACCTATGGAGAAAGTGCTTCTGATAAAAAAAATGTGCTTATATGAAATAATACAAAACCACACATTGGTCCACTGGCAAATTCAGAGGGGATCAGCTGTCAGTCAACCCGCAATCGTTGGATGTGGTGCCTCAACTCGGTGACCCTGGCGTGCGGGTCAGGGTGCACTCTGTCCTAAATAGAGGCCCTCAAGTGTAGTGCGTTCATCGCCAGGCTATCTCCATACTCTGGCACACTTTGGGCTGCCTAGTGCCAATGCAGGCACCCTTGCGCCATAGTTATGGTCAAGATAGTTTTTGTGCAGGAAGGTACCCCGCATGCAGTGTACCTTCCTGCACAAAAACTATCTTTGGAGGCCTTTTTTATCTTTGCATTTCTGCTGAAAAATACTTGCAAAAAGGAAATAACTAGGCGAAATAAAGATCTTTATCTTTGTTATGCCAGCCTCAGGCAGTCACACCATTTTGTTGCAAGCCCATATCTACAAGTCTTTGTAAAAATGGGTTTGCATCAAAATCATGGGTGGATGCACAGGAACGCCCATGCACCACTGATGGAACACCTACCTGATGGAAAGTAACGCAAGGCAGCGCTATGCACTTCACTGCATTACATTGTCTTTCAAAGCCACACAAATCAACATTTGCATGGCTTTGTAAATACCAAAAAGAATTTTGCGTCGGGCTGCATCTAAAAAGTGACGCAACCCGGCGTAAAATCTTTGTAAATCTCAGCCTAAATAGATTTCAGTTCCAAATTCACAAAATGAACAAATTAAAACCTCTTAGAGGAATTAGGATGACAATAAAACTGACACAGTCATAGCAGAACCGATTCAAGGCCCCCAGATCCAACTACCAAGCCAAGAATGTATTTATTTGAGAGGTGTCACACCCAAGCAACCCCCTCAAGAGCCCCTGACGAGTGATCCTGTCTGAGGTCTGAGCCAAAGAAACACTTTGAAGGTTTTGATCATGCTTTAAATGTTCAGCCCAAGATTTAGCAATAAGATGACCTTTTGGGGCTATTGTCTGTTTAGTGACTATAGTGGTGGACAGTTCTGTACTCTCTCTTCAGTTGCCTTATTCGCAGGGTCACTGGAATTATGATGCAGGGGAGGATCAAATTAGGCAGCAAGAAAATAAAAATGATAAGGAGTAATATAATACATTTTCTATCAATATTACTTTATTATTTTGTCATTTTCATATATAGTAACACTGTCTGGGCAATTTATTTTATCCCATGACTATAGGTTTATTACCTAGAACCAGTAATCGTCTACTGAGAGGTTAATCTTTGCAAAGGTCCTTGCACCGCACATTTTTTTGTTGCTCTCCGAATAGTATACATGAGATGGTGGATTATGTGGTGAGTGTGGCAAACCCATAATTATGTGGAAAATGCTGCATCCGAAGACATGGATAATTCCAGTGGGCCTTCTTATATGTCAGATCCTCAAGATCAATGAACGGGAAACATGTTGCCTTACTTTCTTATAAAACCTAGTACAACATGTTCCCAGCTTTCAGTATGTGGTGTTCAATTTGAATCACAGGTTAAGGTTCACTACATGAACTACTGAACTACAACCTCCTGCTCTAAAAAGGTCTCTTAACTATAGCTGCTGAAATTGATAAATGTTGCTTTTTGCTTCCGTCAGACGCACCAAGCCTGAACCTTTGCCCTTAGCGATGAGTCTACCCACTGTAATCTTATCCAATTTACATTCCCAGTCACTGAGCCATCTGACTAGACCCTTCTTCAACTTATTATGCCCTTCCCTCTAGGCTACCCTCCAAGCAACCTAGATGGACCGTATGGTGGCTACGGTAAAAGAGAAGTTCTGCCTTTTCTTGGTCCGACTTACACTGTACTAAGGTGGATCTCATACTCTTTGGGGTTAAACAATGCACTATGCTGAATCTGGAAAGTTGCACCCTCCTTTGCCTCATGCTGCTTTGAGCAGACCCAGAGACTCTGCGTCAAAATTAATGTGAAAGTGGAAAGATGCACCTCTCCTTCATCACACCTTATTGGGACTTCATAGTGTTGAGGATGAAACGGGTACGGTGTACCAATCTGCCAGTTACAAATGGGTGCAGGTCCTATCCTTGGCCTGAAGTCTGATGCAGTATTAGCACCCTTTAACCAACTGATCGACTCCTGGAACCCATACATTCTAGGAAGGCAGCCAAGAACAGCATTCTCTGGGTGGGAGCCCTGGGCAGTACTAAGTGGAGACTAACTCTGAAAAACTGCACGCTACTCAGAAAATGCCCAGGCCATAAAATTGGCAGCAAACTCTGCGAAAGAAGATTTTGGTGTGGTGAAACATCTTTTCTCATCCTAAAGTTTGAATACAAAGATTGAGTCATTACTTGAGCTGTGGAAGCTATTTCAATTTATTTTGAGGAAAAGATACACAAAATTTATGAATCACGGGCAGAGGAGAGTTTTCTGACATCCATTTGGAAGTAGCGGTTGCTGTGAAGGCAGATAATTTCCCAGTACTAGACCATTTCCAAGTATACGACTGGAAGGAGATAAACAGTTTAATGGATAGTACTAAATCAGGGACTCCTAATGGTTTGCCTGTGATTTTATAGAAAAACAATTTGATGCACTACTATTATTACTGAGAAACCATTTCACTGTTTAATGGAAATTTGCAAAATTGACTTTTGTATGCTTTTTTAAAAAAAAAGAGGTATCTTGTAATTAATCTTGAAAAACAGTTCTCGTTTTTTTTCTGCAGGGTTAACTTAGAGAATTTATCCCTATATCTCTTATCCATATATAGCCCCCAAACCCCCCTTTTTTACTGGAGTATGCTTTTCTGGGGTGTGGGATCCCACAGCCCCCCACCTACTGCACACAAACACACACACACACACAACATAGCATAACTATTATGAGGACCGGCCATTGACCATAATGAAGTGGGTAATTACTATTCTAATTCCACATGTACTTTCATGGTAGGGTAGGTTATAAAGCAGGCGGAGGCAAATCTAACTGTGTTTTTAGTTTTTTGATACACTCACTTGAAAGTACCTAAACACCCTACTGCGACCGGTCCTCACAAAGATAGTGTTTGTCTGGTTCGGACAGTGTTATCCCACGCTGTGAGGACCGAGCCGGTCCCCATAGTGTGGGTTATACACACACATGCGCACACACACACATATATTGATCAAGGGCATTCTACTGCCCGAAACGCGTCATACGGCTACTCGCAAAATAAAGAACTTTTATTGCCACGCAATCTGGGTCCGTGACTCTGTTTTCCTCCGACGTGAGCAGGAAGGAGTCTACAGCTTGTTTATACATATATATATATATAAATATATATATATATATATATAGCAGTGGCAGTCGTCACTGTGTAGTTATAGTTGCGACCTATTTACAACAGGAAGAGGATTTTTAGTTAGTTAATAACTTTGGTGCAGTTTGACAAATCTTTACAAAACTTTTCAAACCAAAGATTATTCATCTCACCTCCTCCTTGAAAGTTTTGGGGTGATCCGTCAAGCGTGCCCCTAGAAAACAGGGGGTGCCAAAAACGCAATTTTCACATTCAGTTTCTATAGGGGTTTTTGAACAGCGCTGCAGTCAAAACAGCTGATAGGTATTAAACCAAATTTGGCAGAAAGCTATATCTTTATGTAGAAAGTATGATTTCTGTGATTTGGTGTAAATCCGTTCAGTTGTTTGTGAGAAATTTAAGTTGATAATATTTGTATATCTGGACGGTTGGGTTCGCTGGACTCTCGGGAGAGTCCTGCGATCACACAATCTCAAATAATAGAGCGATCTGATTGGTCAAGAGGGCCTTTTTTCCCATCGACTGTCTTGGTCTTGCGGGACCGAAAAGCTCCTGTGAGTCCTGCGGGAACTCAGGCACTAATTGGCTGGCTGCAACATGAAGAGAAAGGTTGCGACTGCCATTTTAGGACATGGGGACTGGGTCCTCGTGTCCTGATAATTAAGAAAAAAATACAGTATAACAGGGTAGGGTAGGGGCACCCTGAACCGCTTTACCTTGCAGGGGGTTCACAGAGGGACTCCCACTGGGGCCAAATAAAAAAAAATATTTTATTTAGTGTTTTCTCAATTCTGTGGGACTCTCACAGGAGTTAGCGTGGCTCTCTTACTCCTGGGAGAGTCCCGCAGGAGTGCAGGGTCCGCGTTGGCTCCTGCAAGAGTCTTGCAGGATTGGAAAACCATTTAAAAAAAGGGATGGGGGTTGAATGTCTGTGGCGTGTAGTCTGCGTACCGGTGGTTGGCCATGAAGCTAACTGGCGTCAAGCACAGTTGAAGGCTGTGTGAGATGAGTGGTCGGATGCCAGCAGGGGGTAGCGTGTAGGGCCTGGTCATAGGGCAAGCCCAACCTCACTCCTGCAAGGTCGACGGCTGTGTGCGGTGGGGAGTTGGCATTACGTTTGGTAGTAAACATTACTTTGCATTAAAAAACACTAGAAATCCACTGAAAAAAGCACAGATTAAAGTGACGTTATAGTTAGGTATGGTAATAGTATCTTACTTGCATTAAACAAAACTCAGAAATTCACTGAAAAAAACAAAGGTTAAAGTGACGCTATAGTTAGGTGAAAATGTCAGTTTAATCGCAATGTTTTGAACAAAAAAAACACTGAAATTCAATAGTTATAGGTATTTCAAGTAACTATAACTTGCACCCTTGCCATGCCCTGCGTATGACCTCACATACACAACACTCGTGGCATGCTCTATAATATCATTGGTTCATTGATAACATCACTGATGACAACTGAACTGACATCATTGATGACAACACTGTGCATGGCGGGGGAGCGAGTTATTATTCTGTGTCTACCTGCCCGCAACAGCGCGGGCAGGGAGAAACTTTTGTGCTCCCATCTGGCGGGAGCTAAGTTCTGCTCCCGCCAGGTGGGAGCACATTAGGCTTCCCTGTCTCGCTGGCAGGGAAACCATGGTGTTGGGGTTCCCGCGACACCGTCTAAGAGCTGGCCCTGGGGGATGGGGTCCCTGGGTCCATACAATGGCTTGAGGGGCGAGGGGGCACACTCCCCACCCGCCTCAATTTGTAACTCGGCCCCAGGGGCTGGGATCCCTGGGGCCTCACTCAGGCTCCGGGAGGGGGGCCATGTGCCAATCTCCCCTTTATTTACCTATCAGCCCTGGAGGCTAGAGTCCCCAGGGCCTCAAGGAGGCTCAGGGAGGGGGGCCGCATGCTTCCTCCCCTATAAAATAGAATGGTCCGTGCCCTTGGATCCTTGCGTACCCAAGTGTTGTTTTTTTTTTTATTTGACCACAGATTAAATGGATCCATGGCGTATTTATGGTAAAATTTTAAAAAATGTGTTTGTGGCCTCAGGGGGGCCCTTGGGACCCACCCCCCAGGCCTGTGGGGGGAGGGGGAGGGGGCAGGGTATCACTACACTGCCCCCTTATATCTTTTAAAATATTTTTTCAGGACTGGGGACTCAGTCCCCGAGTCCTAAAATGGTTGCCAGCACATCTTTGTTGATGTGGGGGCAGCCAATCAGATCTTATCTCAAGATCTTTCGACTACACATATCCTCCACCGCGTGAAATATACAAAGTACTCCAAATCATAAAAAGAACACCGCTGCTAGAGTCTTATTAAGTCTATCCCCACTAGACATAGCTCAGATAATTTGTAAAAGCTACACTGGCTTCCGGTTCAACAAGACAATGTTTTTAAGGCCTTCTGTTTCTGTCCTCTTTGTTGTCAAGGTAACACAAAGCTATTTAGAAAGTCATGACTCCACCACCTGACAACACTGCAGCTGGCCTACATGACACTTGTCTGGAGCCACACCTCACAGTACACTGCAAACGTTGGCCCTCATAGTGGTACATATGACATACAGACAACATAATGTCACAAGGACTGACAGTGCAACACCGTAGCCGGTCTTACACACAAGAATAATACAAAATCTCAGCTTCTGGGCTCACCTCACCACCAATTCCATTAAAGTACAAACTGGTGCATGCATTTCACTCCAGTACAGATTTCCGAATTACAGCAATATGCACCAAAGTACGCATAGAACATTCCATTAAAATTGTTATGAAATATATTTTAGACGACCTGAAATTAAATGGAGGAAGTTAAAAATCACATGATTAATTATTTGCAGACACTTCAAAAATACAAATGAAAGCACTATTAAGCAACCAAACATCTGCAAGACACTCAGGGGCATATTCACAAGGACTTATCGCCGAGTTATCCCCACCTTAACGCATCAAAAGTGGAGATAGATTTAACGCCCCATTCACAAGCGTGTGCAAACTGCAGACATCGCCAGTATTCCGGCGATAACTGCCGCAAATTTTACCCCCACGGGTCACGTCACCAACTAACCCTAATGAGATGCAGAGTAGGCGTTCCCGTGCAAAAACACACGAAAAAACCACAACACCACTTTCACAACGAACTGCCAGATCTGCGATGCGAACCAAAAACAGGCGATAAGCCGCGGTAGCAGCAGGGAATTAACACCTGCCTTTTGCCAGTGTTAAGCAGGACGACTACCTGTCGCATGAAAGGGAGCCCAGCCAAGAGCCACATCTGAAGACCCACAGATGCCATGGAGCCAATGATCATGCAGCTCGTGGGGCCACAACTCCCACCGCCACCACCCCCAGGGCCGCACCACCCCCAGGACCCGCCCCGCCCCCCCCGCCCACCACAGAGGCAGCGTACACAAAGACAGCGGACCCACCGTAAACGCACCAGCCGCACAGACCGAACGCCAGAGGAGGACATTGCCCACTACAGGCCCAAAAGGACAACCATCCCCCGCATCCTGACCCACATCGCCCACCTGCTGACGGTACCAACACAGCGGACAACCAACATCCCTCCGCAGGCAAAGCTGCCGGCTGTGCTGCACATGTTGGCCTCTGGTACCTTCCAACCCACAACTGCCAGAGTCGGAGGAGTCACACAGCCAGCCCCATCAAAGTCCATCACACCTGTCCTGGATGCCATCATCAGCCTGGTACCCCAGCACCTCCACTTCACCCACACTGCGCAGGAGCAGCTGGAGACCAAGCAAGGCTCCTACGCCATAGCTGGATTCCCTCACGTGTCGGGGGCAATAGACTGCACACATGTACGCCTCGTGCCCCCTGCCGACACTGCACACAATTACCGCAACAGAAAGCACACGCATCCCATGAATGTGCAGGCAATAGTGGACCGGCCGGGACTTCTCAACAATGTCGTGGCCAACTCCCCAGGCAGAGTGCATGATTCCTACATCGCCCGACAGTCCATCATCAACCAGCGCTCCCAGGATGGCACCTCTGGAAATGCAGTGCTCGTTGGTAAGTACCAAATGAACACACCACACACCTCCACCCCACAGTCATGCAACTCAAGACACTGGCAATGGGCACGCAGCAGAACTACATGCAACATGCCACACAACATGCCAACCGACCAGACACGACAACACGACTCCATTTGGAACCTGGGCTTGCCATTGATGGAGCAGGATAAATGAAATTTTTTTAACCTCCTAATAATTTTCGTGAAATAATTAATAAACATGTTCGTTTAAGTAAATAACCAACAATGTATGTTACATGTAAAGGGTTAAAGGTAACACGCTATTTTTGTGTGCAAATTAATCTACTTATAATTGTTGATGTGTCTAACATAACGTAATATTTGCGTACTAATAAAATAATAAACGCATGATTTGTGCTTTTTAAATAAAACGTGTGGTGGCAAAATAAAGCGATGGTAAGTAAGGGACAGCTTTATATGTTGCTTTTTGCTAGGTAATACCTAATTGGGGTACGTAGAAAGACGGGAGGGAAACAAAAGGGTTTATATTCTTTATTTTAACAATATTTTGTTTATCTTTGAAAATAGTGCGCTTAGACCTGTTGAGCAGCGATATTAAATGGCCGCCATAAGCTAGAGTACGCATGGGCAAGAAGCCGTGGGGAAAAAGGAGAAAGGCTGTGAAAAAGAATGACCACGTGTTCGTGCTGAGAGCCTAAGATGGAAGTATGGTCAAGGCTATTGTGACCTTACTGAGCAAATGTGTTACAAGATGATCAGCAAGAAGCGTGAGAAGTCAAACTGAATAAATGGACGGAACTGTTGAATCTAAAAAGTATCAGAAAAAGATACAAATTGGACTGATCGAAACTGATGAGTAATGTCATGAACTGTGGGAAACGATGCAAGCATGGACATTCCACAAAGAACTGGTTAAGACAAGGAAGTTTGATTAAAATGTATATGGACTTGAATGAACCAATGAGAGAGAATCACGCCATAGAGATGCAACATTTTTATTCAGTAAGCTAGAATTAGGGTATAAGAAGACCTACTCTTGGTGGGGAGGGGTTAGATGCTGGAGAGAGGAGATGCTGTAGATGGGTGAAGTTGCGGTTGCTGATGCTGACGAGCTGATGCTGCTGCTGCTATTTTATATTTTTAGTTGAGTATAAGATGCTGCTTTTGGAGAACCTTTTTACTCCTGATAGATTTTTCATTTAGAACTATTAGATTTTCCAAGACAGATAGATTGATCTTTTGGAGTTCTTGCTATGACAACCTTATTTTTCCGTCTAATAGGTATGCATTGCAATTTCAATTTATTCTTATATTGATGATAAATGTAATAATCTGAATAATAAGCTTAAACTTATTTCTTGCTTCGAAACTTTATATAAACTTTATTATTCTTTAAACAAATGACTCAGTGATTCTTTAGCTCAATAATTAAGGTAAAATGTTAAAGAGTTTATTGTGATTGAGCTGGTCTTAATCACCATCAACTGATTCCTACTAGTTGGTCCATCGACCAATGAGCGGAATACCTTAAAAGCAAATGAGAAACATTATGTCATGTTAAAAAGAGAAATCCCGTCCCCTTCCAGCGAATTGTTTAATTGTTTTTTCTCCTAGGTTAAGGACGGAGGTAATCCAGGGAATAAATGAGTAAGTGAATGTATATGCGGTGTTATGGGTCCCACCGTCATATGGATATAGTTTGTGTGTTGGAGGGATAGTTGCACCTGGATGACCGAAGCATATAGGAGAAGAATTTTTATTGTTAGCGCTGGATCACCATGCACACAACCCAGCCACGGCATGGCACCACAGCCTCACAATAGCAGAGAGAGGCTTGGAGCAGGCATGTGCGAGAGCGGCAAGTGACTAATGAATGAGAACCTACCCAATGCCATGTGTGGCGTGGATGTGCCAGACAGACTTCAGTGTGCAAACCATGGAAATGGCCATGTGGACATTAACTGCTGGTGCATGGAGTGTAGTGGCCAGTGGACGCTACCATGTCCCCACAGGCTGTGGGGCAGAACGCGGAAATGTCGCACGTTACATCCCCCCCTGTATGCGCGGGCGGAGTGGGTTGGCCCTGCGTACGCCAGGCCTGCATAGGGGTGTGAATGAAAAGCCCGTCGCACTGGGCGTGGTTCTCATTCGGAATGGCCAACGTGTCTGCCAGTGCGGCGCCTCTCAGCCCACCACAAGGCCAGCGCCGTGAGCGCCGGGGCCTGCGTCCCTGTGCGCCTGCTGCACCCCGGGCCGCTGGTCCCCAGACCCGTCATGCCTGCCCCAGCGCACCAAGGAGGATCCGCTCACCTGCCGACACCGGCGTGTGTCGAAGATGGCCCACCACGTGCAGGTGCAAGCTCCAAGCCCCAGTCCCGCGACCTTTGCAGACTCCGCAGACCATCGCTGGCCTCCACGACGCTGGCCCACAGCACTCCTTTTTCATTGACATACTCCACCGGCGTACTCTTCGGCCCAGTTGTTGGCACATGTTGTACTGAGTCGTGAGTTAGGAATGACAGTTACCCCAAGTATGTGGCAGCGTCCACATCACTATACTCCCTCCGATCAGTGAAGCCAAAGTCTGCATCGCAAGCCGGCGACACGTGGTGTCACTAACCCTGTTCAACGCAAGCCGGCACACGTGGTGCCACTAACCCTGTTCAACGCAAGCCGGCGACACGTGGTGCCACTAACCCTGTTCAACGCAAGCTGGCGACACTAACCCTGTTCAACGCAAGCCGGCGACACGTGGTGCCACTAACCCTGTTCAACGCAAGCCGGCGACACTTGGATGAAGGCTCAGGCCTACACTGCGGCCCAGTAGGTCCCACATGTGGAACTGTGTCCTGAATCTTGAATGGCAGGGACCCCAAGGCCGTGGCAGCGTCCACATCACTGAACTCCCTCCGATCAGTGAGGCGAAAGTCTGCATCGCAAGCACACGACACGTGTCTGTGGGCCCGTGCTGACCGCTGCCCCCGGCCTACATACGGTCCAGTAGGTCACACATGTGGAACTGTGTCTTGGGTAAGATATGGAGGAGTCCACACCATTGGACACGCCTCATCGCAGGCGGCCTCCCCTATCAGCACTGGTGCCACTAACTCTGTGCGCAATGAGTCATGGGCACTTTCTGGTTGGACTTTGGTGGCGTCTGAGTCCATGGCCTGGGGGTTGTCTGCATCATCATCTGGCTGGGACGGACTTGGTGTTCGACATGTGTCTGTTCCATTCATCTCCACCATAGTGACTGTTTCTGCGTGGTTCTGCACTCTGCATCATGCCCTGGGGGTACACCTTTCACTGTCCACCGAGACACTCCGCGACAACCCCCTTTGTCATCTACGAGAACCTGCTCTGCTCTCGTGACCCTGCCCCAGTGCACCGCAAGTCAGCGGGCCGTGGCGGTAGGCCCGTGCAGGACGCTGTGCATCCGGGGCAACTAACTCTGTGCAGCTCAAGTCATGGGGCCTTTATGGTTGAATGGTTGTGTCCTTAACGATGTACACTGTTGTCGTTTTTTGACTGCACCAGGCACTCCATGACGGCTGGTGTACACACACCCCACACACATCAAACACAGGTGTCACTCGACATGTGAGCCTGCTAATAAAAGTGGCCGGGCGCACTTGCCCGTAGCCATTCACACCATCTAAGCAAGTGTGTCCGTGTGGTCATTAAGTCAGCATGATGGGCCCGAGCCCTGCAACATCACAGTGTGCTGTCTTCAGCGGACAATACCATGTCACCTCAGCAGTGGCTGAGACCTTGGACATGTAGCTTCGCCCGCCCCCCCTGCATGCACAAGCGGCGTGTGCTGGTCCGGCATATGTCAGGTCAGCGCAGGGGTGTGCTGATTCGGCAGGGGGATCAGGGCGTGGCTCTGGTCTGGCCTTGAGCAGGAAGTGCGGTAAGCATGTCTCTGTGTTGGAGTGTTGTCGCCACCGGGGCCACAGTAGTCGATGTTGCAATGTAGCATGCACCTGGAGGGCGGGCCCGCATGTACGGGGAAATGTAGGAGTGCAAGACCGCTCGGGGTCTTGGCTCATACATGCCAAGTGTAATGTGTATCAGTCCTGAGGCTGCATAAGTCAGATGCCTAGCCTCATTCGCAGCGCGATCACAGCCAGCCATGGACTGTACACCTGTGTCCGCCCTGTCCAGACCATTGGCCTACACTCACGTGGCCGCACAGCCTCAACGGCCAGCTTCACGGTGTTGTTGGCATGCCGCTGGACATGCGCAGACAGGCATGACATTGGGGTGCCGTAGGAGTGCACGTGATACAACCGCGCAGCGCACACAAGTGTGGGGGCTCGTGGGAGGGAGGAGCAGCTGTGAGTCAACGTGACACCCAGTGTGGCCGCTCATGTGCCACGTGCTCGGCATATCATCCATGATTCCCTGGGTCGCAGACATCCCATCCCACCCACGACTGGCCTCTGTACATCTCCTGTATGCAAGCAGATGGTGAAGTTACTGTAGGGATGAAAGGTCCTTTGTCTGAACTATCAGGCGGTAGCACATCTGCAGCTCCGAGCTGGGACTTGCATGTGCCCAGCACCCCCTGACAGATACAATAGCATTTGCTGGTGACTCCCACACTACGCACTGCCCGACGTGAGACCAACTTGTACACATCCCACACTCTGAAGTCCTTGGTCGTAGTTAGCGTGGGTGAAATGGCCTTCACACGTACTCCCACCCCACCCCAGGCACCCGTTGCACACAGACACTGCTCATTGCTTCGAGCTGTGGCATTTCATCCACAGGACTGGCGCGGGTCAGCACAGTGCCGCTTCAAGCAGAGCCACTGACGCAATGGCAGACCTTCCCGGACACATGCACAACTCCAGTCACGTGGACCTGTACCGTGCACGTCTGCTGCATGTACTGGGGGCACTGCCATTGGCGGTGCTGCGGATCAGTTACCGGCTAAGCTTCCGCCTTGCCAACGTCACCTGCGTTCAGCCTGTGTTGCATTGTCGCTCGTGCATATTCGAGTGGACCATGGATGTCTGCCTCTCAAACGTAACAGTAGCTGAGCTGGATTTCGACGTGTGTGTGCGCCCCCTGTTGGCCCATGACCAGGAGTGTCACCGTGATGCCCGTTTGTGGCATGCCTGGATGATTGGCATGCATGCTGGCAACTGGACCTGGGAGATTGCACGAGTCGTCGTGTGCAGTGACCACATTGAACCGCTCCCCTATTGGGCTTTAGTGCCAATTGGGGCCAGGGGTTGGAGTCAGCACATCTGTCCGGGACAGCTGATGGGTTACGTCGCCGACATGTTAGATGTGGTGGACAACGAGCTCTCATTGGAAATGTTGGCCTACGCTGCTGCACTCGCGTTCATGGACGAGTGACAACATACCTGCAGCCACAACTGAATGTGACCCATTGCACGTGTCCCGACGCCTGGTTGCATGTTGGGATCTGGTCACATGTCCCAAGACGACAGTGGACATGGCTGCATTGGCCTGGACTCCGGATCCATGCGCGGACAACCAACGCGGGTTGGCACTGACTTGTGTGGGTGATGGACTCCCCGGGTGGACATGGGCGCTTTCCAACGTTCCTCATTCAGACATGCTGCTGCATTGGTCTGCATGTCGTGGCACTTCTCTTGGCCGTACTGACACGCAATTGTTGATAAAGTTTCCGCACCTTCACTTGTCTCCAACTGTGATGAGTGTTGATTTGTATGAAGGGACTAAGGGCCAATTGAATAGGTCCAGCATACAGGCCCACGGAAGCACAACAAGAAAGAGTATGCTGTTCCTAAAGTGTCCTACAGGTCAATGGTTGTGAAAAAAGCATGTGAGTGCTCATGAAGATCGGAGAACATCGGTTGTATCTATATTTTTGGGTCAGTGGTAATGAGAAAGTCTGCCTCTTTCTCATTACCACTGACCCAAAAATTCCCTACTTTTATGTCCTCCCCAAAATTCACAAGGAGGTGACCCCGGTCCCAGGTAGACCTATCGTCTCGGGGATCGGGTCCATTTTGGAACCCCTGTCGAGATTTTGCGATCACTTTCTCCAACCCCTTGTAAGGGCCACCCCCTCTTTTGTGAAAGATACAACCGATGTTCTACGACTACTCGAGGGGGTCCAGCATCCAGAGGAAATCAATTTTTTGTTGACTTTGGATGTTGAGGCCCTCTACACTAATATTCCCCAAAGGGCCACTCTAGAGGTGGTGGATGATGTACTTAGCCGAGAGAACTGGACTTCCCCTACTCCGGTAGCATTTATACTGGAGTGTGCCACTTTGGCACTTACAGAAAATTTCTTTGAATACAATAAACAACTATACCATCAAACGCAAGGCACTTCGATGGGCAGTACCTTCGCGCCGAGTATGGCTTGTATGTACATGGCAGCGTTTGAGGAGAGGGAGATCTACCATCACAACAATCCATACTTAGCGAATGTTCTTGTCTGGAAAAGGTTCATTGATGACATCTTGGTCCTGTGGAAAGGGGACCGCAGAACATGCGATGAATTTTGCATTTGGATCAATACTCTGAACCCCTTTCTGAAATTCACGAGTACCATTTCTGAGACTAGTGTACCCTTCCTCGACCTGCTGGTAAGGCTGGGGGATGGTTGCATCACTACAACTCTCTATCGCAAACCAACTGACAAAAACAGTTTGCTTCATTTAGCAGCCACCATCCCAGAGCACTCAAACAGAATCTCCCATTCGGTCAATTCCTTCGGATAGGAAGGAACTGTAGTTCACTAACGGACTACCTCACTGAATCAGATACTTTGGCTCGAGACCTGTGACAGAGGGATTATCCACAACACACTGTGTCACTCTCTCGCAAAAGAGCCAGAAATAACAACCGGGAAAGTTTGCTAGAGAGCGTACATAAGGATCCCGATACCACGATTACCTGTGTGACCACTTTTACTCCCGACTCAAATCGAGTGAGGAGTATCATTAAGAAACACTGGGGCATTCTGAATACAGGAGCACTAGATCTTCCCATTCCCAGATTCGCGTTAAAACGCACAAGTAATTTAAAAGACATGCTCATACACACACGACCAAGCACCCTGAAAACCAATGTACAAAGGGGACTATGGGATCTACCTCCTGTAGTTGGTCACTACCCATGTGGGTCTTGCTCGGTCTGCCCTCTTACCAAGACCACAAAAGAAATAACATTCACGAATGGGGTAAAATGGGTCCTTAAGAGACACACCAACTGTAACACCAACAACTGTATTTATGTATTGACCTGTCCGTGCGGACTCCTTTGGCCTGAGCTTCAGCACACAATCCTGCAATCTTTGAGCAGGCATGTGCGCCTTTTTCTGGTTTTAATCAGGATAGTGACCACAGTCATTAAAATAGTTTTGGGTGGATCACTAACTCCTGTTTTAGATTGCACACATTACACATTTACACATCTACACTCACTAGGGCCCTTACGCGCACCACACCCAACGGCTAAGAAAAAAGATCTCCGCCAAGAAGGCCCCACCACAGGTGCCGATCGGGTATTGCAGCGCCGACCCGATAAGGAGCAGACCCAGTGATGAAGCAAGACACCTAGCTGGCTGGGTGTGTGAGGGTCTTTTTCTGAAAGGAGATAAGATTTTTTCCGATCTTCATGAGCACTCACATGCTTTTTTCACAACCATTGACAAGTAGGACCCTTTAGGAACAGCATACTCTTTCTTGTTGTTGATTTGTATGCCAATGTGTGTGTCACGGCCTATCTGGGTCCATGCCATACATGCATTGCTACCCCATCAGGGCTGTGGGTTTGTACTTGTGCATTATCATGTCCCTGTTTCGTGCTTTGCCAGATGCGTATGGCCATTTACCGGCCACAAGCGGGTGCACTTGTGTCCTGTGTTCGGTTGTGCAAATGTTGCTGTTTGTGCCACATTGTGTTCGATGTTGGGTGCTCTGCTTCCTATGTGTGTGTGCTGCATTGTGTGTGAGATGTCCCTTCAGCTCTGATTTGGCTCACCCTTCTACGTTTCAGGCAGTGTGATTTTCACTTCTGTACTTGTTCAGTGGTATGATATTGCCGAGTTGTGTGACTTGTGCTCTTGGTTGGTGTTTTTACTCTTGGGCATGGTTTGTCTGCAGTTGTGCTGTGCTTAATTGTGCATGTGTGCCATTGTGCCCATCTACCCCCGTCCCCCCAGTCCCTGGTCGTTCCTCTCCCTGTTGCTGTTGTGTCTGTTGATTTTGCGCAGTTTCCGGTCCCCGACTCCTGCCACCATCTCCAGACTGATGTGGTGGACACCATTTCCTCCATGTCATCCAGCTCCTGGTGTGGCGCTGGACTCCCACCTCCGGTGTGCATTGCTGCCTTCTGGTTGTTGGCATGTTTCTGCTTGTTTGTGCGTTTCGCATCATTCCAGCTGTTCTGGTTTTCTTCCATTGTCCTCCTCCGCTCTCCGGCTGCATTCACCTTGTCCACGATGGACTGCCCTGTACAATGTTTTGTTGCCAATGGGGCTTGTGGGGTTGTGTACTAGCTCCGGCTGCCTCCATTGTGCTTCGCTGTTGTTTTCTGTTTGGTTTGTCTTCCCTTTTCCTGCTTTTGTTGTGCTTATTCCCGCATGCCGTGTGTGTGTTGCGGGCCTGGCGCTGCTTATCGCTGCTTTCCTCATCGCGAATGGGCTCATCGCACATTTTTTGGTGTTGGGGGTTGTGGTTTTATCTCCGTCGAGGTGGTTGTATCGCGGACATTGGCCGCGTTTTCGGCAGACTATCGCATGGTTCCACCGTGTTGTGAATTCCACGTTAACACGGGGTTATTTTCCCGTGATGGACTGAGATGTGAAGAGTTGCGTTAACAATTTTTGGAGATGTTTAGCGCACGTTCTTGTGAATATACCCCTCAATTTGACGCCTGAATAATCATGACACCATCAGGCCAGGAAAATGCAACTATACAGCCCCATCTTGCAGCACTGACATTTTTTGTACTCCAAAATTTCTACACCATCAGCTTGTTTACAAAAATGCATGTACAGCATATCCCCTTGTTAAAGTCTAGGCCCAGTTACACAATTTCTTCAGAGGGGACAGGTCTTTCTAGAAGAGCGAGCGGTGAAAGGGAAAACACTTACTAGCATCTCAATACAGTGCAACCAATGTGGCTACACATTAATCCACTCGACTCTTTGATCTGAGTTTAGTAGCGTTAATTATAAATTTAGAAACAAATCGATGTAGATCAATCTCAGCATAATCATATAAAAGTACAGAAAGATCAGAATAAGTCCAAATCTCCTTACGAGATGTACCCTATATTTTACAAAGCAAATGACTAACTCTAAGATGATGATGCAGACAAGCAGGAAGAAGAAATGAAGGTTAAAGTGCATCAGATGATTCTGTTTAACAAGCATGACCAAACTATCTTTCCCTACACTACCTTAACAAGGGCAGCCTAACTAAAACATTTGGGTAAGGGCATAATCAGTAAAGAAAAGAGAGAAAGGTGTCAGACGTCAGAGGCTTCAGTAGAAAACACTCCGACAATGGGTCAAGTAGCCTAAAGCCACGCAAGCAGAAGCATAGGTCTGCTCTCCGAGAAAACCTAAGATGGACCATTTCCCTCACTAAACACAGCACATAATATCAACTGCAGTCGAATTGACACTCCCACGAGACTTCTTCTTCATGGGAAATTTCCATAGCTCTGGCACAACTGGATACTTTCAACACCTTTCCCACCTAGATAACGCACAATCTCTTCTCGTCCTTCATCATTCCTCTCCTCTCCCATGAGAACTCCTCTCCTCGCGCGTTACGTGATTTCCTCAGCCGACTCCTTCTTCTCATGCTTTGCTATCTACTAAGACAAAACTCCTTTATTCTAACTAATGAGGCTTCTCTGCAGTAGAAACAAAATGAGACAAAACATTCCACAGCGAAGGCTGAACATAGACAAGCATGTGATTACAACGTGGGCTTTCACTGAAACAGAGAACATTAGGCTAAGATGAAATAATACATGAAATTAGGCTAGCATACACATTAGGCTGCAATTTAACTGTCGACTTTGACTAATATGCTGGATTACAAATATGTGCCCACTTCCACAAAATATATGCAGCTTTTCATAACCATGAATATAATGCAACAACCACGAGTGTCATTATAATTATACCTACACATGATCAATGCAGGCTTTTTAGGTCTCGCCTGAGCCAGCGCATGCGCTGCTCTGGCGAGAGTTTTAGTAAGCGGGTTTTGGAAGTGCAAACAGCACTGGCGACCAGCTTGCGTTCACGTGAGCGTGCACGCGCGTCACGGGTCATTAAGTGCATCGCGATCACTTTCACTTTCGCGGCTTTGAAGTAAAGAAATAGATTATTTTTCTATTTCTTTACTTTTGCTATAATCGCGGCACCCGTGCTTTACTTTAAGCGCGGGTGCCGCGATTATAGCAAAAGTAAAGAAATAGAAAAATAATCTATTTCTTTACTTTGCTATAATCGCGGCACCAGCGCTTTACTTTTAACATTAAAAGTAAAGCGCGGGTGCCGCAAAATAACAGACTAACATGTTCACTTCTCAAATTCAATAATCCACTATACTAATTCACCACTAATCCTTTATGGGTTCCAGAGTAACGTGCTACTCGCCAATAAAGCGTTTCAACACCCCATCAGGGTTACAAGCGCTATATAAATGCAAACCTTTTTCCCTTTTCTACCCCTTCCCAACCCTTCTCAATCCAAATAACTGACTAACATATCCACCACTCAAATTAATTTCATGTTTCACCATACTAATTCAACACTAATCCTTATGGGTTCCAGAGTAGCGTGCTACTTGCCAAAAAAGCGCTTCAAAACCCCATCAGGGGTAGCAAGCGCTATATAAATTCAAACCTCTTTCCCTCTTCTATCCCGCCACCTACCCTTCTCTATCCAAATAACTGAATAACATATCCACCACTCAAATTACTTCATATTTCACTATACTAATTTTCAACAATAATCCTTTATGGGTTCCGGAGTAGCGTGCTACTCGCCAGAAAAGCGCTTCAACACCCATCAGGGGTAACAGGTGCTATATGAATGTAAACCTTTCTTCCCCTTCTATCCCTCCGCTATCCTTCTCACTCTAAATAACTGACTAATTTGCACCACTCAAATTACTTTCTTATTTCACCATACTAATTCACCTCTAATCCTTTATGGGTTTCCGGAGTAGCGTGCTTCAACACCCCATCAGGGGTAACAAGCGCTATATAAATACAAACCTTTTTTCCTCTTCCACCCTTATGCTATCCTTCCGAATCCAAATAACTGACTAACCTATCCACCACTTAAAATTTACTTGCATGTTTCACTATACTAATTCAACACTAATCCTCTATGGGTCCCGGAGTAGCGTCCTACTCGCCGAAAAAGTGCTTCGACGCCTCGTATGGGGTAGTAGGCGCTATACAAATGCAATTACAATACAATACAATAATTGAGCCGACTCATGACTAAGGCTTGAACCAGGGCTTTCCAAGCAGAGGATGGCAGCCAAGGGAACAATTTCCTCAATATACGCATGGTAGCGAAACAGGAGCCTCAAATTGAAGAGACGTGATTTTCCATAGACAAGGCCTGATCCAACCTAATACCAAGATTGTTCACAGTTTGTCTGGAAGACGGGCTGTACCGAGTTCCAGGGGCCACCAGTCTGCTGACCAGAGCTGCTGGGCTTTTCCAAACATCAGTATCTCAGTTTAGTCACTCTTCAGTTGCAGACAGATATCCGTCATGCAGACAGCAATCCTTCTCATACAGTCTATGAAATGATGTTTTACCCCATCAAGGTCCTGTCCAAATGAGATGATTAACTGAGTATCATCCGCGTATGATATAACATCGAAACCTCAAGATTTAACAATCTGGGCAAGGGGGGCCACGTAGATGTTGAATAACGTAGGGCTCAACGATGAACTCTGAGGGACCTCCTTGTTAATAGACATAGTGTGTGACTTAAAAGAGCCTAAATAGATCGTCTGTGTTCGGCTATCTAAAAAGTCCACAAGCCATATTAAGGCTTTATCAAAGATACCTATCTCGTACAGCCTGTGCATCAGTACTGTATGAGAGAGTTTTTCAAAACTAACGCAGTCTCAGTGCTATGAGAAGCTCTGATACCGGATTTGGACAGATCAAGAACCTTTTGATCTTCCAAATACGACATAAGCTGCTTATTTATCAGGCTTTCCAAGATTTTTCCCAAACGTGTAAGGAGCGAGATGGGGCAATAGTTGGAGAGGTTGTTTGGATCTACATTAGTTTTTTTTTAATATTGGAAAAACCAGCGCGTCTTTCCAGGCCAGTGGAAATTTGGATAGGTTAAAAGGGAGAGAATGGAAGGTGCAATGAAGCTTGATAGGCTGGCATTAATTCTAGGGGGATATAAGTCAGAGGGCGAGCCAGATTTGGCGTTTTCAAGCAGCCCCTGAATTTGGTCTAACTTAAAAGGTTTGAACCTTTCCAAATAGAATGTAGTATCAGAAGGAGGCGAATTGAAGCTGGCTAGATCTAACGGCCTAGGAAGGTTAGTGAAGTTCTGATATAGTGCATCTATTTTCTTCTAGAAGAAGTCTTCCAAGAAGTCATATAGCTCTTGAAATGCAGAGATGGCGTGGGAGCAAGCTCGAAGCTTAATGAAGTCATTAAGCACTTTGCAATTGCCTTGGCATTCACGGGCCTGCTGGGGCCAAATCCTTTCTTTTTCTTCTTTTCTTTAATCAAATCCTGTGCACACGTATTCGTGTGATTTTTAGAAAGTTCATTCCAAGGTAGAAAGCAAAAAGGTCAAGTCCCAATGTAAATGTTCTTTTGTTCCCTTTTATTCTGGAAACACCACAGAGTCCAGCCAACACGTGTTTCGTCTTTTAGGTTGTGACTGATGAGCTCGTCAGTTTCAGATCGACCATCCGGCGAAGGACGACGTAGATCAGCGTACTCGCTGTAGGTCTCGGGGTGGATTTGCCTGATGTCTTGATCTATGAAACATACTCGTTTCAGTTGCACAAGACACACTACGTAATCTGGATCGTATCATAGATACTCACAGTTTTCATAAGATTTGAGAATGTTACACTTCTAAAGATTGGGGAGTTGCATTCTCTTGGGACAAGAGATTAATAGTTTGGAAAGACCTAACCGGGTCGGAATTACAACCGGACATTAGGCATAAAACTGCACAACTCGAGTAGCCATACAGCCCTGAAGAAGTCTGGGGGTCACACCCTAAAAGACGAAACACGTGTTGGCTGGACTCTGTGGTGTTTCCAGAATAAAAGGGAACAAAAGAACATTTACATTGGGACTTGACCTTTTTGCTTTCTACCTTGGAACGAACTTTCTAAAAATCACACGAATACGTGTGCACAGGATTTGATTATTTGACATTTCAGACCTGTTGGTCCACATTGGAGGGTTTTAGGGGTTTTCCTTCACCTGTTGCACTGTTTCAATCTTTTACTATTTGACTAAGAACGACACACTGCAGGCGCCGCACATTCCTGTGCTAATTAATACCCCCCTTCTCTTGTTTAGTTCTTCTTTTCTTTGTTTCCAACTTCTTCTGTTCTGCAGTATCCCCATCGCCAATGTAATGTTCATAAACAATAAGCTTCACAGGGGACATATGCTGTTCAGTAAGTTTGAACACAGGTTTATTTTTTGTTACGGAAATCACAGGATCAGGGTATGCAAGGAACAGTTTCAGGAGCTGAGATGCTAACAGTTGATCAGCCCAGGTTTCTCTGGATCACCCAGTAAGGGCCATGCCAGGCGATGCTGGTAATGAGAGGGCAGACTGACGCATCATGGGATTCTGACAACTGAGAGTGACAGCAGAATAACAATCCGGAGGAGAATGTCAGCTGGGAGTGAAAGGGCAGATTAACAAGACATAGGAGTATGACAGGGCATACTAACAAGACATAGGAGTATGACCATGACACATACAGCCTGATGCCACAGTCCTGCCACTCCTCAAGGTAACACAAAACACAGAAATCTATCTATCTATCTGTCCGTCCGTCCGTCTGTCTGTCTGTCTGTCTGTCTGTCTGTCTCTCTCTCTCTTTCTATCTATCTATCTATCTATCTATCTATGTGACAGTCACCACAGCGTAGTTATAGTTAGGGCAGAGTTTCCATAGATAGAGTGTTTTTTGTTGTGGTAATAACTTTGGTGCAGTTTGGCGCATCTGTACGAAATGTTCCAAAAAAAGGATCATCCACCTCACCTCCTTCCTGGAAAGTTTCTGGGTGGTCTATGAAGCTCAGGCCAGGAACAAAGGGTGTCCCAAAACAGTGAATTCCTATGCTAATTCCTATGCAAAAATTCATACAGAAAAAACCAGAATGCCAGAAAGTTAGAACTTTACTCAGAAAAGTTGTTTTTCGGTATTTGGTGTAAATCTGATCAGCATCCTAATCTCTTAATGTGTATATCACAGCAGTCTTAAAGATATTTTTAACTTATCTACATTTTTAACTTTCTCTTACATAACATGACTACAAAACAGAGCATAACACAGAGAAGCAAACCATGCTTCTTTCTACTATGAACACAAGGCTAAAGCAAGACCTAAAGTAACTATACACAAGTAACGCCCACTACTTCTGACAATCTCCACATGCAAGAAGGGGAACGTTACTTGTCAAACAAAACTAGAACACAAACTTAACAATACCCTTCACTATGGCAAACAAGCAATGTCACACATGGCCACAAATGAATACAACACATACTGGCTAATAAGCTTCCACCTATCCAGATGAAGTTCCGGGAAGCAGCAGTGGGGCGGTTGAGGAAAAGTGTTCTTCTGATCGGTATCATTTGTACCAGGACTCCATTGTTTTTTCATTGCCATTTCGTGTCAAACACTTCCACACGACCCACCTGGTCGTTTCTGCTGATGCCTGAGGAAATTCTAACTAACACGACAAAAAAAACCATCTTGCAGCCTGCATTTCTGCCCAGGAACTGTCGCACACCCAACCCCCCTGTTCTTTGCAGTTCGACAGAAAACCATGAGACACTCACGCCCTGTGTAAATGATTTGTTTCCCATCTCCTGCTCCCTGCCTGGTAAACATCCTTGACACCGTGATCAGGTTATCTGGACAATGGTCTGACTGCTGGGCCTTGATCAGGGTTATTCCGGTTCTTCACGGTGATGGGGGAGGAGGTGGGGGGGGGGAAAAAAATCACTTAACTGCCGGCTGGCCGCCTCCTCCACCCTCTTCCTGGCTTCTTCTCTGCAAACATGATGCAGGAAGCACCCGGGCTTCCAGGCTCCACATAGCCAATCACAACGCTGCAATGCAGCGTTGTGATTAGTCTGAGCGCCGTGGTTCGGTGCTCAGCCAAGGAATGGGAGCCTGGGCATGTTCTCCACCCAGGCTGTAATGCAGCCTGGGTGGAGAACATGCAAAGTGCGCATGAATGTTTGGCCCACCCAAGAGGGCCGCCAAACATTCATGCGCACTTACATAGTGCCCACCACTCCTCCCCCTGCTCTGAGAGTAGAGCAGATCAGCCCCGCCCCGCAAAGACACCGCAGCATAAAATGATAATAATGTAGAGTTATTATCACTTTATTTTTCCTTTTTTTTCACTGTGAAAAGCAGTGCGGTGACGCTCCTCCGCCTTAGCGGAGGAGCCGCCACTGGTCACCACAATAAAGCAAAAACATATAAGAACTCATGCCGGGCTAATAGACACATTCATACCTTCAACACAAATTCGAAACACACAGCACAGGCTTAGAGTGACCAACGTGCAGGTGGCCTAACAGACATCTAACAAAGCTAGACTCTGGAGGACTACCACACAGCCGAACCATTGGCATAAGAATTTTCTCTGATATTGTTAGCTCTTGCCGAATGTTCATGAGAGCATGGAGATTTTCCCTGGCTTGTTCTGGGTAGTGCCATTGTTTGTCCATCAGACCTCTCAACCGCTGCCTCCTGGAGCTTATCTTTCTTTCTTGTCTGCCTCCATTTTTTCCTGGGGCCCCAATCAATCTCATATTTTCCTCTAGGTTGTGAGCCTCACATCACTCACAGGGTGTGGTGGGTCACAATTCCTAGAAAAGTAGTCAGCCACACTGAAGTGACATCTTTGCAGAAGGGGCGTCAACTTGCCAAGCGGTTTGGATGGCGCCTTACTCTTCAAAACCTAATACCCTAGTTTTCGGCTTTCGCCAGGGATCGGCCTTGAGCCTAACACTGTTTAATAGGTGTATGACACCACTGGCTGTGCTAATTGAAGACTTTGGCATCCAAGTGGTGTCTTACTCCGATGACACACAGATTGTCTTCACGTTGGACAAGAAGGCTTTCTATTCCTTAATCAACTTCAAGGAATGCCTTTCAGCTGTGTTCCAGTGGATGTGCAAGAGCAATTTGCAGTGCAGCACTAGTAAAACTGAGATACTACTGTTTGGTTCACCCCCACCCCCATACCTTCGGTATGGGATTACCACTGCTGGCCCAGTCACGTTCCTCCACCACCGGCCCCCACCGCTGCAGTGCGGAATCTCTGGGTTAAATTAGACCAAACATTTCTCTCAACGCATAGGTTAGTGCTGTTGTAGGCATGTGCTATGACTTCCTAAAATCCCTGAAGAACGTTTTGTATCTTTACCCAGGCAATATCAGAAAATAATAGTTTATGCCCTTGTGGCTATTCGTCTGGACTCTGCGAACGCCTTTTATTGGGGTTTACCAGCATACTAATTGAGAAGATTGCAGGTAGTTCAGAATGCGGTAGCTCGGCATCTTTTAAAAGTACCCAAAGAAGTCATATTCAGCATCATGTCAAGAAGCTACACTGGCTTCCCATCAAGGAAAGAGTGAGGTTCAAAGGACTCATCCTGACCCACAGAGCCTTTTACCATTCTGGCCCTCTGTACCTTATGAAAAGGCTTAGGCCATATCATCCGGCCCGTCCTTTGCGCTCTCTAGATGCACTGTTTGCAGGGGTCCTGAGGACGAAGAGGAAAAAGTGGGGGGTTCCTCCTTTTCGTTCCTCACGGCTACCACCTGGAACTCACTCCCTTTGCAGCTATAAAGGACAAACTCACCTTTAAACGACATTTGAAGACCTGGCTTTTCGAAAACGCATTCAGATAACCTGTTTGTGCATGTATAGTATACAAGCCTAGTTAGCGCCGGGACACTCACTGAGTAGGTGTGCACTCTATAAGTTCGATGGTTGATTGATTGAACTCTGGAAGAGATGTGGAGGTCCTTAGATGAGAGGGTAGCTCATTCAATGTCCTCACTACTAGGCAGGAGAAGGAGCGACCTCCGCATCTGCTACGTCAGATGCGGGGGGTGAGGGTTAGAGAAAGGGACGCAGAGCGGAGATGCCTGGTGAACTGATGGAAGTTCAGGTGGTGGCTCAAGTAGGCAGGTCCACAGTTGTGTAGTGCCTTGTATGCATGGGTCAGGAGCTTGAACTTGCATCATTTCTGTAGAAGGAGCCAGTGGAGTTCCCTGAGGTAGGGGGTGATGTGGGTTCATCTAGGGAGATCCAGAATGATCTGGATCTGGCGTTCTGCATGGTCTAATGCAAATATAGTTTTAAAGGACTCTCTGAAATCCCTAATATTACACTCGAGGAAAAGTGTTTTTAAATAATGTCTCTTCAAAACCTCATTAAAACCACAGAATAAAAAAGTGCTGTGTGCTTTGAGCTGACACTCCTTCATAAGGACAGGGTATTGTGGCTGATAGGTGCTTTTTCATTACAGGGAAAGTGACAAAATGGTGGACGATACCCAATCGTAATCTAGACAGCACAAAGCGATGCTGAGTGTTAGTCACCCTGTCAAATAATGTTTACATCCCTCCACAAGTCAAAAGATACATAAGAAACAACAGTATGCTTCTTAGATTCGTCAAGCATTATAAGCTCCTTTCTATGATTCAAAAAGGTAGTCTTAATTACACTTTTCTCAAGATGGGTAAATCGAACAGCAATTTAAAAAACCCATTAATATAAAACAGCCAAGGTATTTTCATAACATGGTCGAGAGCTAGACAATCAGATATAATAGACTTTTAAAAATGTGTTTCTACTTTCAACCATATAGACTGCCAAAGCAACAGGGGTTTAAGACCAACTTGTCCTTTAGAAAGTGTAACCCAGCCTCTTTAGGTACTGTAAAAGAAGACGCAGATCTGGGAGCTCACAGAAAGCATTTTAGGAAGCGGGTCTCTTCCACCTGAAGGGGGTAATTGTGGGCATATCCCCATAGGCCTCTCCCGTAAGTGGCAGTTGATACACCCATCGCCTTATAAATTTCAACCATTGGCTTGATTGGGCGACTGCCGATATTATGCGAAAATCTGAACACTCCCTTGCATATTCTACTCAGTTTCAACTGTGTACTTAGAACGTGCTGGGCCCTTGATCCACTACTTGAGAATAAGACCCCTAAATAACAGAAAGAATTAACATTAACAATTGGGGCTCCCTCGATATAAAACGTTCTGCGTTTCTGCACTTTCCCGCACGACATAGCAAAAGTTTTAGCCTTGTTAATTTTCTTTTTCCTGGAACCCGTAAAGTGCCCAAAAGTATCCATCAATTTTTGTAGGCTGATAAGTGTTCTAGATAGTAGGACAGGGTTGGTGGCATACAATAGGATTGGTACTGGGTGACTACCCACAACAGGTGCATCAGCCTGCACGGTCTGAAGGGAGCCTTCTACCCCATTAATAAAAAGTGAAAAAAGATGCAGTGCCAGTACGCATCCCTGTCTGATCCTCTCTTGATTTTAAACGAAGGAGAATATTCTCCATTGGGGCCATACCGCACCGTGCCAGATTGATTTTCATATAGGTGTGCTAGGAAGCTAATTATATTCCTATGCTTTTTCTATCTGTGTGTGAGTGTCAGGGAAGTTATGATACATTATCCCTGTCTGACAGACATGGCCTTTCTGAGCTCCATTTGCCAAGGACTTTTGAGCATTCTCTCTTCTCCCTCGAATCTAGACACTTCAACAATGGATCCCAGAAAAGGGGAACCGGTTGAGGTGAAAATTTTTTTTTAGAAGGTGTTTACTCTTGATCACAACTACTGTATAACATACCCTATTGTTGTTATAGGTATTCGACCTATAAAAATGTTCTTGTGGTGTATGTCGCTAGCACTTTTACTACATCTGATATCTTTTCACCTTAACCTTTTTAGGTCTCGCCTAGGCAGTGCTTACGCTGTCTCTTCGAGACATGCTGTATTCAGGATATGTGCATAAAGCTCTGCCCACTTTCCGCCCATCTTTTTAATTGGCTCCTGTCCCTGTCCTTTGTAAATGGTGGCTTTTCATTGGTCAATAGGCTTAGTAACCTCTCCTTAGTACCGCCTTGTCTCTGCTTGTAACCTCCCATGAGGACACCCCCTGTTGCATGTGTTGTTACTCCCTAGGTTTTAATTTCAGCCTCAAGACACTATTTTCTTAAAAGGCTTCAGGCAAGACACACACTTGGTCTTAACATAGGCTGGCAGTAGTTACTTTGCTGACTAGAACATCGCACATTTATATGAGACCATCTATAAATTTCCCTACATCAGCTCCACACAGAGTACAACCTAATCCGAAATTAATGTAATAATTATTTTGTCACATTTCAAAGCTACTAATTGTATCTATGGACATAGCTATTTGAATGTACTCGTAGTACTGTCTTGCATGCAATGCATTATGGGCAGGGTGGATTTACCATATCTTCTGCAGGGTGCAGTACCATATGTGACCAAAAGAGGTCCGCAGTGCTGGTGCCTTGCTCACTAGGGTCCTCTAGGAGCTGTTTACGGTACTGCACCTAGACATGCAGTGCTGGTGACTTGCTCACTAGGGACCTCTAGGAGCAGCTTGCGGTACTGCACCGAGACATGCACTGCTGGTGCCTTGCTCATTAGGGACCTCTAGGAGCAGCTTGCGGTACTGTACCGAGACATGCACTGCTGGTTCCTTGCTCACTAGGGACCTCTAGGAGCAGCTTGCGGTACTGCACCAAGACATGCACTGCTGGTGCCTTGCTCACTAGGGACCTCTAGGAGCAGCTTGCGGTACTGCACCGAGACATGCAGTGCTGGTGCCTTACTCACTAGGGACCTCTAGGAGCAGCTTGCGGTACTGCACATAGACATGCAGTGCTGGTGCCTTGCTCACTAGGGACCTCTAGGAGCAGTTTGCGGTACTGCACAGAGACATGTAGTGCTGGTGCCTTGCTCACTAGGGACCTCTAGGAGCAGCTTGCGGTACTGCACCTAGATATACAATGCTGGTTCCTGGCTCACTACGCAAACATTTGCAATGCACTAGGTCTCGCATTACTAAAAGTATGAGCTATTGGGGTTGCATTATTATTTGCAACGCCAATACCTCAAACTATCAGTAATGCGAGACCTATTGCATTGCAAATGCTTGTTTAATCTTGCTACTAAAGTCATGTCCTCAGAGATCCTATAGGAAATGACAATATCTGTTCTAACTGTGGCGTCATTTAAAGCGGCATCCTTAGCCACTCTTGCAATATCTGTGCTAATAAAAACTGAACCTTACTGTCAAACATTTTTACGCAAAAATTACCAAACACTACAAACATTACGCTGTGCATCTTCTGTAGTTTCCTTGTAAGCATCTTCCTCATTGTCAATGGCGCCTGCAGGCAAACATAGAAATGTCCTTTTATCTTTTAAGTCCATAAACTGTCATAAAAAAACCTGTATTTGTATCAGGGCTGTCCTCATGCAATTTTGCTGACTCTATCTGATTCTCAAAGAATGTATTCTACTGTCTTCTTGTTATCAGTAGATCACGAGGAACCTGTATGAAATAAGGCTGTGGTGGAACTGTCTGGGTTTTTCCATCATATACAATTTGTTTATATACACTATGCCTTAGATGTTCTCCTGTGTTTCCTCATATAAATCCTCTTGTTTCCTTCCTGTTTGCCTCATAATTCGCAGCAGTGCTAGCGGGTCCCTCTCTTTGATGAAATTCCCAAGCTCTTTTGTTCAGCAAATAGACCATAGAAGCCGTGCTTAATTTGAGCCGGTGGTTGCAGGTGTGGCCCACCCGCATTCATTTTTGGGGACCGGAAGTTGTTTTTCCTCATCAGACCTTTAGACCTTGACACAGAAGAAGACAGAGAAAAATAGAAAAGGGGAAAAGACAGAGGATGAGACAGAAAAAAACCAGATGCAATGTGAGAAAGCAGTGATGAAAAAGAACATGCAGGCGTGAAATGGGGGTCTCGTGTGACTGGTGATGGATTAAAGATGAATGAAGTGGACTCAATACTATGCAGCCTTGGCATTTGTCACCCGGCCTTCTGCAGTGCAGGTGGCAGCTTCTCCGCAAGAGTGTGGGCCCCTGCACTTATTACTTTACAAATTTAGCACTGTACAGAAGTTATCACCTCATAAGTGAACAACAAGTTAATTTATGCTGGAAGAATCTTCTACCCTGACTGCAAGGGAGTAGCCAGAAAAATAAAATACCCCCCACTTTGACTCACATATAGCAATAAATATACGTGTAAGGTGAGTGATCCCTGCCCTTATTATGAAGTGCCATGATAATTGTACCCCTCAGGAAAATTTGCAAAAAATGGTGCAAAATGATTAATATTACAGAAAGATTTTAAAGGAATTTGGCCAAAAACTACACATTTACCAGTACTGGCTTGTTTTTCTCATTCATCCTTTCCATCTTTTTGCTTTCCTTTCATGCAATCACACAGGAACAATACGAACAACCAGAATGCAAACAGCTGCTGTTTGTAGCACTTGTGTTTTGTCCTCAAATTGTTTTCCGTGTGAAATGCATCCTCACATTCACAATGGACGCGAGGACGCATCTCGCACCAAATTCATACCGCCAAATGCTGATTTCACATAATTAAAAAAAAAAAATTAAAAAAAAAAAAAAATACGTCATTTTGCATAATTTTCCAGAAATTGCACGTAATTAGGCAAATGCAAATTTCACAAATTTGCCCACCCCCTACTGAGCATGCCTCTAACGAGGCCTCAGCTGCTGCTACACTCCCCATGAGCCACAATAAAATCTGCAACATTGAGTTACAGGCACGAAATACACACAGCGTTCAAACTCACTGTGCAAGTCCACCCAGCAATCAATGCCCAATGGCAGATATGGGGACAAGGAAAAAGGCACCAAAGGACCAGTACTCTGTCTGTTACTACTGGAGCGCGCAACAATAACATCACTTTGTGAACCTCTATGCTCCAGGCATACCTGGCAGCTGACAGCTGCACTCTAAACTTTATGCTGTGTTCGGGCCACATCTCCGTACATATCTGGATTGTTATTATTGTTATCGTTACTTGATATAGTGCAACGACTCACACCTGTAGGTATATCTCGGCACTTCATTAACACAGGGCCAACCAACTGAGTAAAACAACCATGACTTCAAGAGTTTTTTAACTTAGCAAAGTCTTGACAAGAGCGAATGTAATACAGAAGCTGATTCCAGGATGAAGGGTCGGTAAAAGAAAAGGATCTTCTGCCAAATCTGGATTTACGAATGTGGGAAACATTCAGCTTTGACCCTATATCTAAGATTTCTAGCAGGACAATAATAACTCAACTTCCTCTGTAAGTAAATGGGACCCTTACCCATCAGAGACGTGTGGGTGAGACAGCCTAGCTTAAAAACAGAACGCTTCCTGACCGACAGCCAATGTGAAGCTACCAGCGTGAGGACCGAGGAAGAGCCTGCAGGAAGGTTGCAAACCAAGCGTGCAGCAGTGTTCTGCACCACCTGAAGTTTGGACAACAAAGAGTCATTGGCTACTAGCAGGGCATTACCATAACTGAGCCGACTCATGACTAAGGCTTGAACCAGGGTTTTCCTAGCAGAGGATGGCAGCCAAGGGAACACTATCCTCAATACACGCATGGTAACGAAACAGGAGCTGCAAATCGAAGAGACGTGGTCTTTCATAGACAAGGCCTGATCCAACCTAATACCAAGATTATTCACAGTTTGCCTGGAAGATGGGCTGTCCCGAGTTCCGGGGGCCACCAGTCTGCTGACCTGAGCTGCTGGGCTTTACCAAACATCAGCATCTCAGTTTTGTCGCCATTCAGTTGCAGACAGATATCCGTCATCCAGACAGCAATCCTTCTCATACAGTCTATGAAAGAATGTTTTATCCCATCAAGGTCCTGTCCAAATGAGGTGATTAACTGAGTATCATCCGCGTATGATATAATATCGAAACCCCAAGATTTAACAATCTGGGCAAGGGGGGCCACATAGATGTTGAATAACGTAAGGCTCAAAGACGAACTCTGAGGGACCCCCTTGTTAATAGACATAGGGGCCGATTCCGATCTCGGTCGGAGGCGCACCCAATACCATTCGGTCGGGAAAAAAGCCATGCGAAAGCCTGTTTCCCGACCGATCCGTACAGCACACCGAACGAGTAAGTACGATGCGCACAACAGCACAGAATCCGGCCGAGCCGTACTCACCCAAACCAGGTCCTGTTCCCCGACCGAGGCGAATCCGGAAACGCCGAATCGAGTCGCACGGAAGGAAAAATGCTGCTCCGTCCGGCCGAACGAGTACGATGCGCTTCCGTACGCGCCGAACCCGTCGCTACGCACGGCACGTCAAAGCATCCGGGAGAGGCGCACATAAGCTCCGATTCGCGCCACAACACGATCCACGGCTACGAGACGAACACGCCAGCGACGAGGACGAGGCGAAGCGACGAGGACGACGCGAAGCAACGAGAAGGACGAACGACACGAACCAACCATGAATCCCTTCGTCCCGATCATACCAATATTCTACATTTACTACCGGAACAGGCACGGACGCGTACGTCGCAGAAGGTAAGTCAGACACCAACAACAAAACACATACAACACGTACACGACACATCACACACACACAGAGGGATGCAGAATATACTTACACCAGCAACAGCAGCACCATAGGGGCGGGATGCCCATCACCAATGCCACATATGCACACAGGGGCCTGAATGCGCACCACCACCCCTACCCAGGGGGGCAGGATGCCTACCACCACCCTGAGCCAGGGGGCTGGATGCCCACCACTACTACCACCCTCACCCAGGGGGGCTGGATGCCTACCACTACTACCACCCTCACCCAGGGGGCTGGATGCATACCACTACTACCACCCTCACCCAGGGGGCTGGATGCCTACCACCACTACCACCCTCACCCAGGGGGCTGGATGCCTACCACTACTACCACCCTCACCCAGGGGGGCTGGATGCCTACCACTACTACCACCCTCACCCAGGGGGCTGGATGCCTACCACCACCCTTAGCCAGGGGGCTGGATGCCTACCACTACTACCACCCTCACCCATGGGGGCTGGATGCCTACCACCACCCTTAGCCAGGGGGGCTGGATGCCTACCACCACTACCACCCTCACCCAGGGGGCTGGATGCCTACCACCACCCTTAGCCAGGGGGCTGGATGCCTACCACTACTACCACCCTCACCCAGGGGGGCTGGATGCCTACTACTACTACCACCCTCACCCGGGGGGCTGGATGCCTACCACCACCCTTAGCCAGGGGGGCTGGATGCCTACCACTACTACCACCCTCACCCAGGGGGCTGGATGCCTACCACCACCCTTAGCCAGGGGGGCTGGATGCCTACCACTACTACCACCCTCACCCAGGGGAGGCTGGATGCCTACCACCACCCTTAGCCAGGGGGCTGGATGCCTACCATTACTACCACCCTCACCCAGGGGGGCTGGATGCCTACCACCACCCTTAGCCAGGGGGCTGGATGCCTACCACTACTACCACCCTCACCCAGGGGGGCTGGATGCCCACCACTACTACCACCCTCACCCAGGGGGCTGGATGCCTACCACTACTACCACCCTCACCCAGGGGGGCTGGATGCCTACCACTACTACCACCCTCACCCAGGGGGCTGGATGCCTACCACCACTACCACCCTCACCCAGGGGGCTGGATGCCTACCACTACTACCACCCTCACCCAGGGGGCTGGATGCCTACCACCACCCTCACCCAGGGGGCTGGATGCCTACCACCACCCTTAGCCAGGGGGGCTGGATGCCTACCACTACTACCACCCTCACCCAGGGGGGCTGGATGCCTACCACCACCCTTAGCCAGGGGGGCTGGATGCCTACCACTACTACCACCCTCACCCAGGGGGGCTGGATGCCTACCACTACTACCACCCTCACCCAGGGGGGGCTGGATGCCTACCACCACCCTTAGCCAGGGGGGGCTGGATGCCTACCACTACCACCACCCTCACCCAGGAGGGGCTGGATGCCAACCACTACTACCACCCTCAGCCAGGGGGGGCTGGATGCCTACCACTACTACCACCCACACCCAGGGGGCTGGATGCCAACCACTACTACCACCCCCACTCATAGGATGGACAATGCATGACACAACCAGCACACCACAACCTAGGGAATGCAAGAAGAAGACATCCCCCCAACACCATGACAAGCGTGTGTAGACTGTGTCAAATGCCTACAACACCGAACATGACTTTGAACATACAATGTGACCCCCTAGCACATGTGCCACACATATATGTGTGTGGCACCCACAATGCAAGCAGGCCATGACCATTGTGGCAATGGGGTCCAAACCCCCATCATCACAGTGACCAAAATGTAAGTGTGGGGTCCATAGCTGAAGCACATTTTGAACATTGTGGCAATGGGGTCCAAACCCCCATCATCACAGTGACCAATATGTAAGTGTGGGGTCCATAGCTGAAGCACATTTTGAACATTGTGGCAATGGGGTCTAAACCCCCATCACCACAGTGACCAAAAGGTAAGTGTGGGGTCCATAGCTGAAGCACATTTTGAACATTGTGGCAATGGGGTCCAAACCCCATCATCACAGTGACCAAAATGTAAGTGTGGGGTCCATAGCTGAAGCACATTTTGAACATTGTGGCAATGGGGTCCAAACCCCCATCATCACAGTGACCAAAACGTAAGTGTTGATAAAGAAAGAGGTGCAACTGCCAAACTTCATGGATGATTCCTGGTCACAGAACAACAAACACATCAGTGGCAAAGTAGTGTATGTGTCCCATTGCAACATAAATTGGGGGAGCCAAATACTGCAGTGCAAATAAGACATACCTTTGGCCATGTGCAGACAAACAACACCCATGGGGGCTGACACCGTCAACAATCATCAATGACACAATGACAGAAGTGACCATCAGAATGCAGACCCACATATTGCACCAATGGGCACACAAATGCAGATACCCTGTGGAGACTGCAGATGTGAGGTGAACAGATACCATACCATGGCAGCAATGGGACACACAAACCATGATCATTGTGCTGACCGATGACCTAGGAGTCCCAGGGACAGCAGGGGAAACCCACCAAACTACATACAGCCAATGGCACACCCAAGATATGCCAATGCAGTGGTGCAGATGCACAAACACAAACAGGCAGACCCACACTGCACATCATACACAACAGGTGAGGGGGGTGCCAGTGTCCCCAGGCAACCACACAACACATGAGGAGACCTGAATACCAATCATACAGATGTGCATACAGTGCCACACAAAGGTAACTCATGGATCCAAATCCCCTATGTGGGCAAGCAGGCATTGTCAGATGAGAGGGAGCACAAATCACACATGTCACACAGGCACGTAGGGACAGCAACTGACACAGCAAGACACAGACACACCACAGCACCACCCCCAGGGCCCCCACAATGTGGTGACCCTGGGCTGCATTACAATCCCACTGTGATGACAAAGCTAAATGTCGTTCACACTGTGAACCACAGTCATGTGTCCTGAGCAACTAACTACCATCACACCTACACAAGCACAAATCAAACAGCATGGCCAGTAAGCCAAGCCCAACATGGGGGGGGTCAGGGTCCGTGTTCCGCCCCTCCTGCGAGGAGGCGACAGCTTCAGCTGGACCCGTGCAATCCTCCGGGTCCAGCCCCGAAGGTCCTGCCACCTCTTCTGGCAGTTGCGGATCCGGCGCTTGTAGACACCCACGGACCGGACAGCCCGGACGATGTCCTTCCAGATCTCCTGCTTCCGATGGGCATTAACCTGTCAGGATGACAAAGTGAAAAGGCCATTACTACACATGCAACATATCCGTGCATGACACAGTTGTATATACATCTCTCAATCACAGGGGGCACATGATGTACACAGGCAGTGCAAAGCTGCCCATGGACAGTTTGCCAGACGTCACTACGTGGTATCATTGCATGGGAAGTAAAACCTTGTTCAAATGCACTGTCACTGCACCATACCTGTCCAGTGCATATCACTACACACTATGGGGGGTGACAACTACTCAGTGAGCCTGCTAGCCAGTGGCGTGCAGACTTTCAGCCTTGCTAGTCAGACAATATACACATTCAGAAAGGCAGTGCACAGAACACTCACCTGCTCCCCTGGTGTCCCATACAGCTTGCTGTACTGTGGAAGTAGGCTGTCCAGCAGGGCCTGGTTCTCCTCAAGGCTGAAGGCTGGGGCTCTCTCCACAGTACGTGCCATTGCAGGGTCCAGAGGGGCAGAGACAGCAGCAGTGCAGTGCCAGATGTCGTCCTGGAGCATGTAGTGCAGGCAAGTGAGCTCTCAGGGGAACAGCCAGCAATATATATGTGCTGGAGAGGCAGATACTGTCCCTTGTGTCCAAAGTGATAGGTCCAAGTCGTTAGCATCTTCTGAATCTGGCCAATCCATGGAATAGCAGCACCAAAACACGCCCACAGCATCCTTCAAATCTTCAACTTCATGACATACATGATTTTGCAACATTGTTGTGGGTGACCAACTGATTTTCCAGCAACCGACTCGTTCGAAATTCGAAAACGCGTCCGTTGCCAGGCAAGGCCATTGTCAATGGGTGCACACCGATCGGTCCATTGCGGTACAACGCGTACAGGGTACAACGCGTACCCGCACACATTGAATGCAATGGGCCGGCCGAGGGCACTGATCGGTCCATTGCGGTACAACGCGTACAGGGTACAACGCGTACCCGCACACATTGAATGCAATGGGCCGGCCGGGGCACCGATCGGTCCATTGCGTGTACAACGCGTACAGGGGTACAACGCGTACCCGCATACATTGAATGTAATGGGCCGGCCGGGGCACCGATCGGTCCATTGAAGTTCAACGCGTGCAGGGGTACAACGCGTACCCGCACACATTGAATGCAATGGGCCGGCCGGGGCACCGATCGGTCCATTGCGGTACAACGCGTACAGGGTACAACGCTGCACCGCGACACATTGAATGCAATGGGCCGGCCGGGGAACCGATCGGTCCATTGCGGTACTAACGCGTACAGGGGTACAACGCGTACCCGCACACATTGAATGCAATGGGCCGGCCGGGGCACCGATCGGTCCATTGCAGTTCAACGCGTACAGGGGTACAACGCGTACCCGCACACATTGAATGCAATGGGCCGGCCGGGGCACCGATCGGTCCATTGCAGTTCAACGCGTACAGGGGTACAACGCGTACCCGCACACATTGAATGCAATGGGCCGGCCGGGGGCACCGATCGGTCCATTGCAGTTCAACGCGTACAGGGGTACAACGCGTACCCGCACACATTGAATGCAATGGGCCGGCCGGGGGCACCGATCGGTCCATTGCAGTACAACGCGCATAGGGGTACAACGCGCACCCGCACACATTGAATGCAATGGGCCGGCCGGGGCACCGATCGGTCCATTGCAGTACAACGCGTACAGGGGTACAACGCGTACCCGCACACATTGAATGCAATGGGCCGGCCGGGGGCACCGATCGGTCCATTGCTGTTCAACGCATCACTGTACATGTGACTGGCATATGTCAGCATGCCTGTCTCAGATGGACATATGCCAGCCACAGATAGCTCCCAGGGAGTGAGGGGCACACCTACATCATGACAGCCTGTCCAAACTTTATCATAAGGCATGTAAGGCTGCATTTCCTATTGTGTGTATGTTGGTGTACATGTTGTCCTGTGGGTGTCACCTGTGGGCAGCCACCCCCAGGCTGTGCACGTGTTCATGGGGACAGGATCCTGGGTGTTACGTGTACATGACCACTGTGATGTGCAACTGTTCATATCTGTGCATGTGCCATGGTCACATTTCACGGTGGTGTATGTGTATGTCATGTCACATACCCCGTGAGTCCCATGTGGGACGGTATGTTTGAGCCAGGGTGTCCCAGTGGCACAATAGTGATGGTCCTCCACAGTCTTTGTGCATGTAGTGTTTACAATTTCTCTGATTTCATGTGCACAATGGGAGACAGTCTCCACATCCACGTTGTGTGTGCATGGACTTTGATGTTGTGCGTGTGTGTGTCACAGACGTCCATGTCTGTCCTGCCGTGGCAAGTGGGACCACTACCTGTGGGGGTCATGGTTGTTTTGCTGTGGTGTATACATGATACTCCATGTAATGCCAGTGTCCATGTGGCAATACAGGGTCCCTGGGAATGTACCTGTCGTTGAGCTGTGGTGCCTGGGGCACATCTGTCCTCACATGTCACTGTGGGGGTGATTGTGACACGGCAGCAGGAGATGGGAACTGTGACACGGCCTCATGATATCCAATGGGCCAACCTGGGACTAATTGATGCCACCTGTTGGACCGTGTTGACAGATGTTGGCCATGTATGTACCATACATGTCCTTACGGAACTGCACACTTCATGTAGTTGTGCCTCATAATGATGTATGTTGGGATATTGAGTGTGTTCAATGCCGCATATGTGGGGTGACTGACAATCTTGCTTACTTCTCCTCTGCACTACAGGGCTCCTGCTGTCCATCGACCATTCCCAGACCTGGCAACGATGGTGGAACGGGACAGCATCCGACGGTACCGCTTCACCAGGCAGCTGATTGAGGATTTGGCAGTGCAGTTGTCCCCACATTTGCAGCCTGGCCGGCCGTATCCTACAGCGCTGACCCCCAAGGTGAAGGTGATGGCAGCCCTACACTTCTTTGCCACCGGTACCTTCCAACATACTGTGGCGACTGCTGGTGGGATGTCACAGACCATGTTGAGCCGTGTGCTCCGCGATGTTTTGGCGGCAATGTTGCTATTCCTGAACCGGTACATCTATTTCCCTAGACTGCGACGACTCACTGACGTGAAGAGTGACTTTTATGCCCTGGGGAGGATGCCGCATGTCATTGGCTCCATTGATGGGACACATGTGGCTTTGGTACCACCACAGGCCCAGGAGCAGGCCTACAGGAACCGCAAGCACTACCACTCGGTCAATGCACTGGTGGTGTGTCTTGCAGACATGACCATCACACACGTGTGTGCCCGTTTCCCTGGTTCAGCACACGATGCCTTTGTGATGAGGAGTAGTCGCATCCCCAGGATGATGGCACAGATGCAGAACCAGCGTGCCTGGATTGTCGGTGTGTACTGACTTTGTGCCATTGTGTGTGATCTGATCTGTAGTATTCCGCCCACTTTTCCAAGTCAGCTAATGTGCACTTGTCTGTCCGTAGGTGACTCGGGATACCCCAACATGCCGTGGTTGCTGACACCCCTCAGGAACCCTGTGACACCAGCCCAGATGCGCTACAATGAGGCACATGGTCGGACCAGGAGAGTGATTGAGCGGACATTTGGTCTCCTGAAGAGCCGCTTCCGCTGCCTGGACAAGACCGGAGGGTCCCTCCCATATGCCCCTGCGAAAGTGTGCAAGATTATCATCGTCTGCTGCATGCTCCACAACCTGGCAGTGCGGAAGGAGTTGCCTCTCATCCAGGATGACAATGACCAACATCCGCCACCTGTGGAGGATCCTGGCCTGGACCACGATGCCAGTGACGATGATGATGATGATGATGAGGGTGATGTCCGCACACAGCTCATCACCAACTTCTTTAGCTGAATGTGAGTATCCTGAGGTGTCATGTCAATGATGTGAGTTGGCATGATGTGTAGGTGGTGCTCTGGTGCTGTTGGAGTGTGTCCATGGGCTACTTGACTGGATGTGTGTTGCGATGTGTGCTTACAGGTGGTCTGTACTCCCCAACAGTGTTGACATGCTAACTTGGTTCTGGGTGGGTATCTTGTAACATGTATTGTGCATGAGTTTTGCTGTTCTGTCCTGTACTCCATTGCTTTTGACTGTGTGTCATTTCTGTCCTTCACAGGGTACTTTCAGATTCGTTTGGTCAACTGTGTCCACCGACGACGTGATTGCACTTCCAGGGTGGTAGCTGTTGTGTCCCTACAGGTGATGTGCGCCACACCCATGGACTTCCTTCCGTCTACAGTTGTTGACTGTGTGCCCGCTGCCAGGTGGGATTACCTTGCATCTGTAGTGGTTACGACATGTTGCAACTGTGTAATAAACCTGTGCTTCACTTTGTGATGTGCGTTGTCTGTGGTCACACATTTGACTGCCATTTGCTTACTGCACCTGTGGGCTACTTGACTACAACTGGGAATGGGTGTGGTGTCTGTGCATTGCACCGTCTTCCCTGGCAACATCAGTGTAGGCAATGAGTCAGATGGCCTAGGTGTGTATGTGTTGTGTAGCCCTGGTGGTGTGTCTCCCTCATATGTGTCACGTTGCCTTTACTCACATGCCTGTGTTGTCCTTGCTGTTGCAGTTCGCATACACAGTGTAATTTTGCAGTTCATCATCCCCATAACAGCACCCACGTTGGAATCACAACAGAGGCAAGTATGGTGTATTAGTGTGTTTATTGTGATACATTTGTGTGAATAGTGCATAGGATGGGTAGTGCTGTACATAAATCTTGCAATCCGAAGTTCCTAGGTGAATTGAAAGTCCTGGTAGACAGAATCCCCAGTATCGGGGCCACAGTTGTCTGACACATTGGTCCAACTTGTACTCCCCATGCAATGTGTGGGAGTAGTGTTGCCGTCAACAGGGTGAACAGTCTGTGCACAAAGGTGAACATCCAGAACAGGTTCAGGCTTCCTGGGAGTTGCGCTTGGCCATCGGCCTCTCACTTGCCCCTCCTCGGACGACCTCTCTTCTTGGGGGGCCCCTCAAGTACAGGCTGCTGCGGTGCAGGGGACTCTCCGCCAGAGTCATCCTCCCTCCCTGTGGCAGTTGCAGTTTGTTCGGCACCAGATGTTGTTGGCACACAGGGAGGTGTGGACTGGTTGCTGTTCATCTGGCGGAGGCATTGTAAAATGTCCCTGTGCACCGCCGTCATCTCATGCAGTGCATCCCACTTAGACTCCACGCGGGACATGTGTGAGTCCACGCGGGACATGTGTGACTCCACGTGGGACATGTGAGAGTCCAAGCGGGCATGATGGGCAGCCTGCTGCTGTTTCATGTCTCTGAGGAGCCCCACTACCTGGCTGAGGTCTCCGGTGCTGGACTGGTACGCATCAGCTATGCGTACCAGTTGTGGGTCATCATGCACACCAGCAACCTCTGCAAGCAGCGACCTCTGTCTCCCACCCCTCCCACCACCCCTGCTGACGTGCAGTGCGTGCAGTGGCACGCACAGATGACCCTGGTCCACCTTGGGGGTTGGTGGTGGTGGTGGTGTCCATGGCCCCAGGTTGGTCCAGTGTCCCTGTGCTGGTGTTGCTCCTTGTTCTGTCCATGTCGGCAGGGATGGTATTTGTGGTGACAGTCGTTGGAGGGGTGGGTGCAGGGGGTGCAGCTGGTGGTCCTGCTGGTGCTGCAGCTGGTGGTCCTGCTGGTGCTGCATGTTGACTTGCACCGGATGTGCCAGGTTGGTCTTCTTCGTCCGAGGAGGGCAGAGGCTGTACGACGCCAGTGAGCTCCGCATCCTCTTGAGCCTGGGACTGGGACTCCTCAGCGTCTGCTGCTGTGTCCCCATCATCACCTGTTTTTGGGAGACACACACAATGTATGTTATGTTTCTGCAGGCATCAATGGTTGACACACATGACAGTTGTGACTGTGCCTCTGGGTGCGGGCCTGTACATTGCATTGTCCTAAGTCGTCACAGTCAGGGGTTGATATTGGTGTGGCACATTGTCCTGCATTATTTGGGCATTTCTATGTATTTTTTGGGGTGTGAACATGGTCTGCATTGGTTGTGTTTGGTTGACAGCCGGCCCTCCTTCCCACCCACCCAGCCAGTCAGTTATCCCACCATGGACTGTGCTGGCATTGCAGGGAGTGGAAGTTGTCTCTCAGGATGTCAGTCAGTGGTGTCCTGCTGTTTGTTGGTGCACAGTTGCCAGCAGGGCCTTGTGCTCCCCACAGCAGTAGCCAGTGTCAGCCATCTTGTGAGTCCTTCTCCACTTCCTGTGATGTGAGCATGGTTCAGGGTGTTGTTGATGGGACAGTTGTGGGGGTGACCAATATCAGTGACTACGACTCCCATCATGCTATTGCCTCCACCCCCCTTCCCATTATGCCCATGCTTCCTTCCTTTTGACTCTGCTTCCCTGTGGGGTGGGCTGGCTGTGCTGACAGGATGGCTGGGAGTGTTGTCCTGGCAGTTGTTTGGCTAAAAGTCCCAAGAGTGTCCCTGTGCTTCACACAACATAACCCAGGGTGGTGGTTCTTTGTGGGATCTTGTGTTAGGATGGGGGGCATTGCATTCTACCAGGTGGGTTCTGTGGAGTTTGTGTTGGGGTGTGTGTGAGGGGAGGTGCTTGTGACTATGGTCAGTGCTGCAAGTCCTCCTTCCCAACCACCCAGCCAGCCAGTTATCCCACCATGGAACGTGCTTGCATTGCAGGGAGTGGAAGTTGTCTCTCAGGATGTCAGTCAGTGGTGTCCTGCTGTTTGTTGGTGCACAGTTGCCAGCAGGGCCTTGTGCTCCCCACAGCAGTAGCCAGTGTCAGCCATCTTGTGAGTCCTTCTCCACTCCCTGTGATGTGAGCATGGTTCAGGTTGGTGTTGATGGGACAGTTGTGGGGGTGAGCTATGTCTGTGACTACGACTCCCATCATGCTATTGCCTCCACCCCACTTCCCAGCATTCCCATACTTACTTGCTTTTGTGGGGAGTTCAGTGTGTGTGGGTGTGAGAGCAATGGCAAGATGGCTGACAGTGGTGTTCTGCTGTTGGTTGGTGTGCAGTTCCCAGCATGCCCTTGTGCTCCCCACGACACAGCAACAGTGTCAGACATCTTTGATGGGCCTTTCCACTCTCTGTGGGATGTGCATGCGTGAGTGTGAGCTTGCTGGGCCATGTGGTGGGGGATGTAGAGCTGTGACTACGACTCCCATCATGCTATTGCCTCCACCCCCTTCCCAGCATGCCCATGCTTCCTTCCTTTGACTCTGCTTCCCTGTGGGGTGGGCTGGCTGTGCTGACAGGATGGCTGGGAGTGTTGTACTGGCAGTTGTTTGGCTAAAAGTCCCAAGAGTGTCCCTGTGCTTCACACAACATAACCCAGGGTGGTGGTTCTTTGTGGGATCTTGTGTTAGGATGGGGGCATTGCATTCTACCAGGTGGGTTCTGTGGAGTTTGTGTTGGGGTGTGTGTGAGGGGAGGTGCTTGTGACTATGGTCAGTGCTGCAAGTCCTCCTTCCCAACCACCCAGCCAGCCAGTTATCCCACCATGGAACGTGCTTGCATTGCAGGGAGTGGAAGTTGTCTCTCAGGATGTCAGTCAGTGGTGTCCTGCTGTTTGTTGGTGCACAGTTGCCAGCAGGGCCTTGTGCTCCCCACAGCAGTAGCCAGTGTCAGCCATCTTGTGAGTCCTTCTCCACTCCCTGTGATGTGAGCATGGTTCAGGGTGGTGTTGATGGGACAGTTGTGGGGGTGAGCTATGTCTGTGTCTACGACTCCCATCATGCTATTGCCTCCACCCCACTTCCCAGCATTCCCATACTTACTTGCTTTTGTGGGGAGTTCAGTGTGTGTGGGTGTGAGAGCAATGGCAAGATGGCTGACAGTGGTGTCCTGCTGTTGGTTGGTGTGCAGTTCCCAGCATGCCCTTGTGCTCCCCACGACACAGCAACAGTGTCAGACATCTTTGATGGGCCTTTCCACTCTCTGTGGGATGTGCATGCGTGAGTGTGAGCTTGCTGGGCCATGTGGTGGGGGATGTAGAGCTGTGACTACGACTCCCATCATGCTATTGCCTCCACCCCCCTTCCCAGCATGCCCATGCTTCCTTCCTTTTGATTCTGCTTCCCTGTGGGGTGGGCTGGCTGTGCTGACAGGATGGCTGGGAGTGTTGTCCTGGCAGTTGTTTGGCTAAGAGTCCCAAGAGTGTCCCTGTGCTTCACACAACATAACCCAGGGTGGTGGTTCTTTGTGGGATCTTGTGTTAGGATGGGGGGCATTGCATTCTGCCAGGTGGGTTCTGTGGAGTTTGTGTTGGGGGGTGTGTGAGGGGAGGTGCTTGTGACTATGGTCAGTGCTGCAAGTCCTCCTTCCCAACCACCCAGCCAGCCAGTTATCCCACCTTGGAACGTGCTTGCATTGCAGGGAGTGGAAGTTGTCTCTCAGGATGTCAGTCAGTGGTGTCCTGCTGTTTGTTGGTGCACAGTTGCCAGCAGGGCCTTGTGCTCCCCACAGCAGTAGCCAGTGTCAGCCATCTTGTGAGTCCTTCTCCGCTCCCTGTGATGTGAGCATGGTTCAGGGTGGTGTTGATGGGACAGTTGTGGGGGTGAGCTATGTCTGTGACTACGACTCCCATCATGCTATTGCCTCCACCCCACTTCCCAGCATTCCCATACTTACTTGCTTTTGTGGGGAGTTCAGTGTGTGTGGGTGTGAGAGCAATGGCAAGATGGCTGACAGTGGTGTCCTGCTGTTGGTTGGTGTGCAGTTCCCAGCATGCCCTTGTGCTCCCCACGACACAGCAACAGTGTCAGACATCTTTGATGGGCCTTTCCACTCTCTGTGGGATGTGCATGCGTGAGTGTGAGCTTGTTGGGCCATGTGGTGGGGGATGTAGAGCTGTGACTACGACTCCCATCATGCTATTGCCTCCACCCCCTTCCCAGCATGCCCATGCTTCCTTCCTTTTGATTCTGCTTCCCTGTGGGGGTGGGCTGGCTGTGCTGACAGGATGGCTGGGAGTGTTGTCCTGGCAGTTGTTTGGCTAAGAGTCCCAAGAGTGTCCCTGTGCTTCACACAACATAACCCAGGGTGGTGGTTCTTTGTGGGATCTTGTGTTAGGATGGGGGCATTGCATTCTACCAGGTGGGTTCTGTGGAGTTTGTGTTGGGGTGTGTGTGAGGGAGGTGCTTGTGACTATGGTCAGTGCTGCAAGTCCTCCTTCCCACCCACCCAGCCAGCCAGTTATCCCACCATGGAACGTGCTTGCATTGCAGGGAGTGGAAGTTGTCTCTCAGGATGTCAGTCAGTGGTGTCCTGCTGTTTGTTGGTGCACAGTTGCCAGCAGGGCCTTGTGCTCCCCACAGCAGTTGCCAGTGTCAGCCATCTTGTGAGTCCTTCTCCACTCCCTGTGATGTGCGCATGGTTCATGGTGGTGTTGATGGGACAGTTGTGGGGGGGCAATATAAGTGACCCAGGATCTGGAACACAGGAACTCCGGTGCACAGCCATGGAATTGGCCCGTAGGCCACTCTAAATTCATACAATTTTATAAACGTCCATTTTTGTTCACAATATTTTTCACCATTACTTTCTCTCTTATATCAATAAATCCATCATGTACTCCAAATTTAAATCAATTCAAAAGATGAAACGCGGTATTCAGATCGTCCGTGTTTTATTCTTCATACAATGATTCCAACAGATTACAATCCACGTTGTCCTGGGGTTCATCATTAAAATCCCATATTCAACCATGATGTCACACACCCAATGCATTTCGAGATTAAAATCTCTTCTTCAGGGGTTAGCTGAAATCGGAAATTTAAAGCATATATTCAGAATCAAGGTCAAGTTACATGTTCCACCCACCCACGCACCAAAAATAATTCCCTACTACAAATACTAACTCATTATGGTGACCGCATAAAACAATCCCTGAAAAACAATACCAAGTGAAAATTAATTGAACAATAATTGCTGACGCCATCCTCTTACCACATATTCCAACCCACCCCCATGCAATCCTATTCTGTTGCTCAAACCAAACCCGAACAGCCATTGTTCCCAAACCACCATTGATCAAACTTACGTGTTCGCATCATGCCCAAAGCTTCCAATAGGGATGACTAATTATAAGTATGGCACAAAGGCCAAATATCGCAAAAGATGCCACTGCTACAACACGCACCCAGTGACTTCTGCAAGCTCCATGCAGAGCAATGAGCCATACGGAATTCAAACTTCGCCCCTCCCCTTTAACAACTTCCTCATAGGTTGAGCCGGACACTCCCTCCTTCTGAATACGCAATTCGTTTACTAGTGTCATGTGACCTCCCCGTCAACATAAACAATATACTTGTGTTCCAACCCCCTGCTACATCTACGTCTACACATCAACAATAAAAACTAATATTGAAATAATCGAATTAACTGCTTTGTGCATGTTGAAATGTAAAAATAACCAACTAATTAATCACACTATACTCCCTTCTAAACAAAAATTAATAGCGTGCATATCGTAATATCTCAAACAAATTTTTTTTTGAAACATGCAGTTGTTAAACAATAAAACATCATACAGGAATATCCGTGTTTCACGTTGCACAATATTTCCAACATTTTGACATACTTTATACCATTGTTCATGGGGTGCAAACTGTACGAGGGCGAACAATTCGTGCTAATAAATTTTGAGACAGAATGCACACCCTTCTTTGTTCAAACTTTATGTTTAACCGCTGTTTTAAAGAAGGTGCTCCGAGGCAAAAAAAGGCTGGCGTGCAACCCGAGGTGTGTGCAATCGCCCAAGGCACAGTTGTGGGGGGGGGGCAATATGTGTGACTGCGACTCCCATGATGCTATTGGCTACACTGACTTGGCCAGCATACACAGAATTCCTTCCTTTGAGTGGTCTTCACTGTGTGTTGGTGTTGTTGTGGTGGCTACATGTCTGGATGTGTTTGTTAGTTCTATTTGTGCCACTGCCTAGCTGTAGTTGTAGTTGTGTTTGTACATGTGATGGCACGGTTGGATGTAACTTTTTGATGGCATGTGTTGTGTTTCTCTGACTGACATACACATTTTGGGATGATTCTGTTCTGGTTGCTGTGTAATTGCTATGAGTGCATGGTTTGACTCTCCCTTGACAGTGATGTGTGTGTGTTTTGTGGCAGTATATTGTGTACATTTGTTGTGTACTCACCAGGCTCTGGGATGTCCTCTAGTCCATATACGCTCACTGGCGGAAGGATGGCCCGCACCTTCTCCTCCCAGGGCCTGAGGTATATTGCCTTGGCAGGAGGGCCACTGCCGGTGTATTGGCTGTTGATGTAGTCTTTCTTGAGCAGGTCCCGTACCCTCCTGCGCACGTCATACCACCTGTTCTGGATGTCGCTCTTTGTGCACCGACATGGTGATTGTTCGTTCACCCTGTTGATGATCCTCTCCCACATCTTGGTTTTCTGGGAGATGGGGGTCTGTTGGACCAGTGTGCCAAACAGCTGTGGCTCTACCCTGAGGATCTCGTCTACCATGACTTCCAATTCACAATCTAGGAACTTGGGATTCTTCTTGGGGGCATGGTGATGGGTGGTGATGGTGAGTGATGTGTGTGTTGGTGTGCAGGTGAGGGTGTGTGAGTGTGTGTTTTGCTGGGTGTATGTGAGGTAGGTATTTGTTGGTGTGCTGATGGTGTGTGGCTTGTGTGAGGGATGAGCTGTGGGTGTGTGGTTGCTTTCTCTTGGGTGCTGGCAGTGCAATGGCATTTGCAAAGGATCATGGTTGTGATTTGTGTCCTTTATATGGGTGGGGTTGTGGGTGTGTCTTTGTTCTCTGTCCCCACCCCCCAGTATTTATTGGCTTAGTAATTGCTTGTTTGGCCTTTTTTGTGTGATTTTTCCTTTGTACTGTCTGTGTATGTTGGAAACGTTCTTGTGACCGAGTCGGACCCTGCATTTGTCTCGTACGGTGTTCTCCGTTTCGTTCACGCTGTGTTTGTGCAGTTTTCTATGCTGCGTACGCGTCGGTCGCGGTGTTTTGTGTTGCTTCGGCTCGGTTTTGTATGCGTGTCGGTCGTACGGCTTGGCCTCCGTCCGACTCGCTCGTGGTTTTCGCGCCTTGCATCGTACTTTGCGGTTTGGAGTTCGCGTGTACGTTTCGGTCGGATTTGTTCCGGGTGCGTGTCGGTCGGTTGGATTCGCGTGTTTTTCCGACCGGATTGCTGTTTTCCGTGCGGCTCGGTCGGTCGACTTGGGTTCGGTACGTGTCGGTCGGATTTTGCACGCCTTGCATCGTACTTGGCGTGTCGGGCGCCACAGGTACGTGTCGGTCGGTATAATTTCCGGATCCGAGTCGGTCGGTGCTTTTTCCGGCCCGAATCGGAATCGACCCCATAGTGTGTGACTTGAAAGAGTCTAAATAGATTGTCTGTGTCTGGGTGTCTAAAAAGTCCATAAGCCATATTAAGGCTTTATCAAAGATACCTATCTCGTACAGCCTGTGAATCAGTTTTGTATGAGAGACGGAATCAAAACCAATGCGGTCTCAGTGCTATGAGAAGCTCTGAAACTGGATTGGGACGGATCAAGAACCTTGTGATCTTCCAAATATGCCATAAGCTGCTTATTTATCAGACTTTTCAAGATTTTTCCCAAAAGTGGAAGGAGCGAAATGGGGCAATAGTTGGAGAGTTTCTTTGGATCTACATTAGTTTTTTTTAATATTGGAGAAACCAGCGCGTCTTTCCAGGCCAGTGGAAATGTGGCCGTGTCCAGGGATAGATTAAAAAGGGAGAGAACTTGATAGGCTGTCAGTAATTTTAGGGGGATATAAGTCAGAGGGTGAGCCGGATTTGGCGCTTTCAAGCAGCCCCTGAATTTGGTCTAACGCAAAGGGTTTGACCCTATCCAAATAGAATGTAGCATCAGAAAGAGGCGAATTGAAGCTGGCTAAATCTAACGGCCTAGGATGGTTACTGAAGTTCTGAGATATGGCATCTATTTTCTCCTCGAAGAAGTCTGCAAAGGAGTCACATAGTTCTTGGGATGCAGAAATGGCGTGGGAGCAAGCTCGAGGCTTAATGAAGTCATTAAGCACTTTGCCATTGCTTTGGCATTCTCTGCACTGCTGAGGCCAAATCCTTTCTTTTTCTTCTTTTCTTTGTTTCCAACTTCTTCTGTTCTGCAGTATCCCCATTGCCAATGTAATGTTGATAAACAGCAAGCCCCACAGGGGATATATGTTGTTCAGTAAGTTTGCCCACAGGTTTATTTTAGTTACAGGAATCACAGTATCAGGGTATGCCAGGAACAGTTTCAGGAGCTGGGATGTTAATTGTAGATCAGCCCAGGTTTCTCTGGATCACCCAGTAAGGGCCATGCCAGGCGATGCTGGTAATGAGAGGGAAGACTGACGCATCATGGGATTCTGACAACTGAGAGTGACAGCAGAATAACAATCCGGAGGAGTATGTCAGCTGGGAGTGAAAGGGCAGATTAACAAGACATAGGAGTATGACAGGGCATGCTAACAAGACATAGGATTATGACCATGACACACGACACATACAGCCTGATGCCACAGTCCTCCCACTCCTCAAGGTAACACAAAACACAGCAATCTATCTATCTATCTATCTATCTATCTATCTATCTGTCTGTCTGTCTGTCTGTCTGTCTATCTATGTGGCAGTTGCCACTGCATATCTATAGTTAGTTAGGGCAGAGATTCCATAGGTAGCGTGTTTTTTGTTGCACTAATAACTTTGGTGCTGTTTGGCAAATCTGTACGAGACGTTCCAAAAAAAAGTTCATCCACCTCCGCTCCTTCCTGGAAGGTTTCTGGGGGGTCTATGAAGCTTGGGCCAGGAACAAAGTGTGTCCCAGAACAGTGAATTCCTATGTAAAAATTTGGGAAGTCATAAAGAAACAAGCATTTACAATGCAATAGGTCTCGCAATTGCGAGATTTTGAGCTATTATCATTGTAAATGACAATGCCTTTTATTTATGGGTTTAAAAAACCTGGAATAATAAAAGGCATTGTCATTTACAATACCAATAGGTCAAAGTTTGGAAAATGCGAGACCTATTGTATTACAGAGTGCGCAGTGTTCCTGAAGTGGGCGCCGCGATCCGCATTAAAGTTAAAAAAAATAACGCTGAAACAGAGCACTGTACGGGAACAGAGCAGACTACACAGTGCGAGGAGCGGGCGCGCACCGCACTCTGTACATGGGATGGGAGGGCAATGTCAACGGGCCCGTTGACATTGCTCCTGCTGCCTTTGGTCTTACATCTGATACAGCTCCCCCTTATTGTACACTGTGTCTCACCCTTGCTGCCCGCCTACACCTGTTTATTGTATTACCTTCCTGTTTGTATTTTGCATTGTATGTTCTTTCTCTCCCTTCCTCTCCCTTCCTCTTATGGATATTGTCATAGATATTGCTTTGGTCCTTCCTCCCATCATATTGTAAAGCGCTCTGTTATCCCTCGGGATCTTGTTCGCGCTATATAAAACTTTATAAATAAATAAATAGTGCAAGAAGGTGTGCACTGTACAGGGGAGGGCAGACTGCATATAGTGGGAGGAGAGGGTGCGCGCTGCACTGTACGAGATGAGAGGTGCGCACTGCACTGTACGCGAGGAGAGGGTGCGCACTGCACTGTACAGGAGAGGGCAGACTGCACATAGTGCGAGAAGAGGGTGCGCACTGCACTGTACAGGAGAGGCCAGACTGCATATAGTGCGAGAAGAGGGTGCGCACTGCACTGTACAGGAGAGGGCAAACTGCGCATAGTGCGAGAAGAGGGTGCGCACTGCACTGTACAGGAGAGGGCAGACTGCATATAGTGCGAGAAGAGGGTGCGCACTGCACTGTATAGGAGAGGGCAGATTGCACATAGTGCGAGAAGAGGGTGCGCACTGCACTGTACAGGAGAGGGCAGACTGCACATAGTGCGAGAAGAGGGTGCGCACTGCACTGTACAGGAGAGGGCAGACCACACAGTGCGATAAGAAGGTGCGCACTGCACTCTGTAAGGGGGGACTTCAGATTTCCCAACAATCACGCTGGCATATTTTGTGAACATACATTATATGAGAAGCAGGGCATGGGCGATGGGGGGGGGGGGGGCTTAACACCGGAACTCAATTCACCTGCCTTAATGTCCAGCTGGTGAAGTATATGGCAGAAGGACAGACTGCAGGGTGTGAGGTGTAGAAGACAGAGTCTGTTGTAGAATGTAGAAGGCAGACTGCCCGCTGTAGGGTTATAACACAGGCTGCAAGCTGTGAGGTGTATATGGCAGACTGCACGCTGTAGAGTGCAGAGGCAGACTGCATGTTGTAGGGTGCATAAACAGACTGCACGCTGTGAGGTGTAGATGCCAGACTGCACGCTGTGAGGTGTATAGAGCAGACTGCATGCTGTGAGGTGTATAGGGCATAGTGCAAGCTGAGAGGTGTATAGGTCAGACTGCACGCTGTGAGGTGTATACGGCATAGTGCACGCCATGAGGTGTATAGGGCACAGTGCACGCTGTGAGATGTATAGGCCAGACTGCACGCTGTGAGGTGTATACGGCGGATTGCACGCTGTGAGGTGTATAGGGCATAGTGCAAGCTGAGAGGTGTATAGGGCAGACTGCACGCCGTGAGGTGTATAGGGCACAGACTGCACGCAGTGAGGTGTATATGGCAGACTGCACGCTGTGAGGTGTATAGGTCAGACTGCACGCTGTGAGGTGTATACGGCATAGTGCACACAGTGAGGTGTATAGGGCACAGTGCACGCTGTGAGATGTATAGGCCAGACTGCACGCTGTGAGGTGTGTACATGGGACAGTGTTATAATCTGTGGTGCATGTGCCAGACTGCACTCCGTGCCGGGGGTGTTATGGCGGATTACCGTAGATGAGACTGCATTTCACATGCGGACGCGCTGCATCGTCTGGTTCGGGAAGCAGGCGCTCCACAAGCAGCGAGTAAGAACCGTGCCGGAGCCCGGGTGTGTTTCGGGTGCGCCGCCTCAGAGGTGACGCCTTCTCTGGTGGAAGCGTGTTTGTATGCGGCAGATGGCTCCTCCGTCCAGGCTGGAGTAAGCAGGCAGCAGCGCACTAATGCTCCCCACCCAGGGCGGGTTCTGTTGGGGAAGCATTTGTAAAGAAAGGGAGCGACCCCACTACCCAAGAGACAGGGTACCACAGATAAATAAAAATAAAGACTCTCTTGGGACTACCAGAAGTTTATCTCAGATTACCTACAGTCGATCTGTGTCTCTCCCCAAAATTACCTTGGAGTTCGTAAGAAGTATCCTCCGTACCGTCGTCCCTACAATCAGCAATCGGATGGAGTACGGTATTCAAACACCGCTATTTAAACACCCTCCTTAAAATGGCTTTTATCAAACTAACACCACCAAAACGCGTCGACGCATTTGTTCAAGCTAACGGTTATATCCAAGGAACTCACTCGTGTCTAATATAGGATTTCATTAATGGACATTGAATGGATTTATGGATTGGATTCTATTTGAAATAACCTGACCATGATGTTGTGATTGTGTTCACATTTTTACTTTTTTGTCTCTTGTGGAATTTATATGTGATATATTGTTTAATTTATGTGTTTGTGATTTTGTTTAATTTGCAAAGATTTTTTAATTCATAGGAAAATAAGGAAAAGAATAAAATATTTTTAATAAAAGTATTCTATGTTATAAATTCTGGTTTTTTATCATTGTGTATATCATAATTGTTTGACAGGGTCCATCATTATTTGGTGTGTTTGATTTGCTTTATTATTATATGATTGGGTGGTTGTGATGTATATATGACTGTAGGTAATCTGAGATAACCTTCTGGTAGTCCCAAGAGAGTCTTTATTTTTATTTATCTGTTGGGGAAGCAGGCAGCATTGCTGGCACCGGCGGCCACAGCTGGGGGGAAGGCTTTTCCTGGCGTCGCGTCTGTAGCAGCGGCAGTCTCTCTTCCTCCCGAGCAGAGCCAGCAGCAGCACTAGCGAGCGGCGGAGACAGGCTGCACGTAGCAGGGTTCCAGTTCAAGTGGGTGGTAACATCTGGCAGAGCTCAGCGGTGGAGGGAGAGCGCCAGCCAGCAGCCCAACGCCATTGTAAACAAGCTGGAAAAAAGTGCTTACCGACTAATTAAAGGAGACTGTATAACGCCGCAAGTAAAAGATCCAGTCCGGATGGGCCGTCCCAAAAGGAGACAGGGCGGTAACAAAGAAGCCTCATTTTCAATCGGAAGCCAGCGTTTACCATAAACGATGACGCCAGCCAATGAAAAATAGGGGTGGAGCTTCAACCCCACTTCTAAAACATACCCCACTGCAATATGCCTCGCAGAGCGTGCAGCGCATGCGCGCTGCAACGCTAGGTCTGCGAGACCTAAAAACTACTGAATGAAATTACTCCAAATATGCCAGAAAGTTCGAACTTTACTCAGAAAGCATGCTTTTCGCTATTTGGTGTAAATCCGATCAACATCCTAATCTCTTAATATGTATATCACAGCAGGCTTAAAGATATGTGTAACGTATCCACATTTTTTACTTTCTCTTACCTAACATGACTACAGAATAGAGCATAACACAGAGAAGGAAACCATGCTTCTTTCCACTATGAACACAAGGCTAAACCAAGACTTAAAGTAACTATACACAAGTAACGCCCACTATCTCGAACAATTGGCACATGCAACAAGGGGAACAGTACTAGTCAAACTAAACAACTAGAACACAAACATAACAATACACACCCTTCACTAAGGCAAACAAGCAATGTCACAGATGCCCACAAATGAATACAACACATACTGGCTAATAAGCTTCCACCTTTCCAGACAAAGTAATAGCAGAGGATCCCAAAAGTTCCGCAACCAGTCTATATGTCACCACAATAAAGCAATAAAGCAAAAACGTATAAGGACTCAGCCAGGGTTAATAGACATACACATACCTTCAACACCAGTTCACAACACACAGCACAGGCTTAGAGTGACCAATGTGCAGGTGGCCTAACAGAAATCTAACAAAGCCATAAAAAAGCAAGACCAGAGAGGACTACCACACAGCCAAACCATTAACATAAGAATTTTCTCTGATATTGTTAGCTCTTGCCGAATGTTCATGAGAGCATGGCGATCTTCCCTGGCTTGTTCTGGGTAGTGGCAGTGTTTGTCCATCAGACCTCTAAATTGCTGCCTCCTGGCGCTTGTCTTTCTTTCTTGTCTGCCTCCAGTATTTCCTGGAGCCCCAATCAATCTCATTTTTTCCTCTAGGTTGTGAGCCTCATATCACTCAGAGGGTGTGGCGGGTCCACTATTCCTAGAAAAGTAGCCAGCCACACTGAAGTGACATATTTGCAGAAGGAACATCAACTTGCCAAGTGGTTTTGATGGCCACTTACTGGTCAAAACCTAAGCCTCTAGTTTTCAGCATTCCCCACGGATCGGCCTTGAGCCTAACACTGTTTAATGAGTATTTGACACCACTGGCTGTGCTAATTGAAGCCTTTGGCGTGCAAGTGGTGTCTTACTCCGATGACACACAGATTGTCCTCACGTTAGACAAGAAAGCTTTGCATTCCTTAATCAACTTTAAGGAATGCCTTTCAGCTGTGTTCCAGTGGATGTGCAAGGGCAATTTGCAGTGCAGCACTAGTAAAACTGAGATACTACTGTTCGGTTCACCTCCCCCCCGGTATGGGATAGCCACTGCTGGCCCAGTCACGTTCCTCCACCACCGGCCCCCACCGCTGTAGTGTGGATTATTGGGGTTAAAATTCGACCACAAAATTTCTCTCAACGCATAGGTTAGTGCTGTTGTAGGCATGTGCTATGACCTCCTAAAATCCCTGAAGAAATTTTTGGTAATATCAGAAAATGATAGTTTATGCCTCGTGACTTCTCGACTGGACTATGCGAACACCTTTTATTGGGGTTTACCAGCATACTAACTGAGAAAATTGCAGGTAGTTCAGAATACGGCAGCTCAGATTCTTTTAAAAGTACCTAAAAGAATTCATATTCAGCATCATGTCAAGAAGCGACACTGGCTTCCCATCAAGGAAAGCGTGAGGTTCAAAGGACTCATCCTGACCCACAGAGCCTTTTACCATTCTGGGCCTCGGTACCTTATGAAAAGGCTTAGGCCATATCATCCGGCCCATCCTTTGCGCTCTCCAGATGTGCTGTTGGTAGTGGTCCTGAGGATGAAGAGGAAAAAGTGGGGGGTTCCTCTTTTTCGTTCACACGGCTACCACCTGGAACTCACTCCCTTTGCAGCTATAAAGGACAAACTCACCTTTAAACGCCATTTGAAGACCTGGCTTTTTGACAACGCATTCAGATAACCTGTTTGTGCATGAATAGTCTACAAGCCCAGTTAGCGCCGGGACACTCACTGAGTAGGTGTGCGCTCTTTAAGTTTGATGAATGATTGATTGAACTCTGGAAGAGATGGGGAGGTCCATTGGTGAGAGGGTAGCTCGTTCAATGTCCTCACTGCTAGGTAGGAGATGGAGCGACCTCAGCATCTGCTACGTCAGATGCAAGGGTGAGGGTTAGAGAAAGGGACGTGGAGCGGAGGTGCCTGGTGAACTGATGGAAGTTCAGGTGGTGGCTCAAGTAGGCGGGTCCACAGTTGTGTACGGCCTTGTATGCATGGGTCAGGAGCTTGAACTCACATCATTCCTGTAGAGGGAGCCAGTGGAGTTCCCAGAGGCAGGGGGTGATGTGGGTTCATCTAGGGAGATCCAGAATGAGTCTGGATGCGGTGTTCTGTATGGTCTGTAGTCATCGGAGGAGGTGAGCTGCGATCCCTGCGTAGAGAGTTTTGCCGTAGTCCACTCGGCTGGAGATGAGATCCTGGGTGATGCTGCGTCTTGAGGTTTGGGGTAGCCCTTTGAATATCTTATGAAGCATGCAGAGGATGAAGAAGCAGGAGGAGGAGTTGAGTCCATGGATTTTGGTGATGCTGGCCAGAGGCGTCATATAAGTGTTGAAGAGGGTGGTACTGATCGAGGATCATTGGGGTACTCCATAGATGATTTCCTTGGGTTCGGAGGTGAAGGTGGACTTTTTGCATTCTTCCTGTGATGAAAGTGGCGATCCATCTGAGAGCAGCTCTTTGGATGCCTATGCTGTGCAGCCTTGTGATGAGTGCCAACTCTAGCCGCACCATAGCGGTTTGTTTTTATTTACTTTAAGCCATGATGCACAGCAGCCAAGGCTGCTGTGCAACATGTCTAAAAAAACACATTGCCAACACCTCTAGGTTTTGGATAGGTGAAACCTATTGATTTTGCCAATGCTTGTTTGCTTAATCCTCTTGATCTGGCAGTCACTAACTCATTGGTAGCCCATGTGTCAGGTCTGGATTTTCTGGGCTCCCTTCTAGCTTGTTTTTACCTGGTGGAAGTTTTAGCTTCTGTCTTAGAAGATCTTTGGATGGTTGGTGATGTCGTTAGGGTCAGTGCTTAAATATTGTATGATTATACATTAGGTTTGGACACTATCAATCAAGGCGTCAACAATCAGGCAATTTTCAGAGGAACGCTTAAAAAGGCTAACTTTTTTCCCAACTGTATGGAACCATACACTTGTCCTCTGCTATGTATTGCATAACCATATCACCTGCCTCTAACCACACACTAGCCCCTTTTATGCCTGACGTCACTAGTCACTATCAGAGAGTTTAGGAGAGACCTTGTTAGGCCTGCAGACTGCTGAATTGCCACTTATATGCCTGACGTCACTCCTATGCGTTCAAAATCTTTATTCGGTACAAAGACAAAGGCCATAAAAGTACATAAAAAGGAAACACATCAATAGTCAACAATAAATACACAGCAATATTAAAAAACAATACAAAAAGCTTCTAAAACTCCTATATAAAATACATTACAGTGAAATGCTTTTCCAAAAATATATAGCACCCCATATATAAAGGGCAGTTTTAACACAAACCAGAAGGTTCTGTAGTGCAAATATAGTTTAAAAGGCATCTCTGAAAACCCAAATATAACACTCGAGGAAAAGTGGTTTTAAATAATGTCTCCTCAAACCCTCATTAAAACCACAGAATAAAATAAAGTGCTATGTGCTTTGAGCTGACACTCCTTCGTAAGGACAGGGTATTGTGGCTGATGGGTGCTTTTTCATTACAGGGAAAGTGACAAAATGGTGGACAATACCCAATCGTAATCTAGACAGCACAAAGCGATGCTGAGTGTTAGTCACCCAAGTCAAATAATGTTTACATCCCTCCACAAGTCAAAAGATACATAAGAAACAACAGTATGCTTCTCAGATTTGTCAAGCATTCTAAGTTCCTTTCAATGATTCAAAAAGGTAGTCTTAATTACACTTTTCTCAAGATGGGTGAGTCGAACAGCAATTTAAAAAACCCATTATTATAAGACAGCCAAGGTATTTTCATAACAAGGTCAAGAGCTAGACAATCAGGTATAAGAGACTCGGTAAAATGTGTTTCTACTTTCGACCATATAGACAGCCAAAGCAATAGGGGTTTAATCCCAATTTGTCCTTTAGAAAGTGTAACCCAGCCTCTTTGGGTACTATAAAAGAAGACGCAGATCTGGGAGCGCACAGAAAGCATTTTAGGAAGCGGGTCTCTTCCACCTGAAGGGGGTAATTGTGGGCGTATCCCCATAGGCCTCTCCCGTAAGTGGAAGTTGATACACCCCTCACCTTATAAATTTCAACCATTGGCTTGATTGGGCGACTGCCGATCTTATGTGAAAATCTGAACACTCCCTTGCATATTCTACTCAGTTTCAACTGTGTACTTAGAACGTGCTGGGCCCTTGATCCACTACTTGAGAATAAGACCCCTAAATAACAGAAAGAATTAACATTAACAATTGGGGCTCCCGCGATATAAAACGTTCTGCGTTTCTGCACTTTCCCGCACGCCATATCAAAAGTTTTAGACTTGTTAATTTTCATTTTCCTGGAGTCCATAAAGTGCCCAAAAGTATCCATCAATGTTTGTAGGCTGACAGGTGTCCTAGATAGTAGGACAGGGTTGGTGGCATACAATAGGATTGGTACTGGGCAACTACCCACAACAGGTGCATCAACCTGCACGGTCTGAAGGGAGCCTTCTACCCCATTAATAAAAAGTGAAAAAAGACGCAGTGCCAGTACGCCTCCCTGTCTGATCCTCTCTTGATTTTAAATGAAAGGAACATTCCTCATTGGGGCCATACTGCATACCACCGTGCCAGACAGATTTTCTAATAGGTGTGCTGAGAAGCTAACTATATTCCTATGCTTTTTCTATCTGTGTGTGAGCGTCAGGGAAGTTGTGATACATTATCCCTGTCTGACAGACGTGGCCTTTCTGAGCTCCATTTGCCAAGGACTTCTGAGCATTCTCTCTTCTCCCTCGAATCTAGACACTGTGGATCCCAGAAAAGGGGAAACGGTGGGGGTGAAGAATTTTTATTAGAGGGTGTTTACTCTTGATCACAACTACTGTATAACATACCCTAGTGTTGTTACAGGTATTCGACCTATAAAACTGTTCTTGTGGTGTACGTCACTAGCACTTTTACTACATCTGAGATCTTTTCACCTTAACCTTTTTTAATCTTGTTACTAAGTCATGTCCTCAGAGATCCTATCGGTAACCACAATATCTGTTCTAACCCTGGCGTCATCGAAAGCGGCATCCTTAGCCACTCTTGCAATATCTGTGCAAATAAAAACTGGCCCTCACTGTGAAACATTTTTAAATTACCAAACACTACAAACATTACGCTGTGCATCTTCTGTAGTTTCATTGTAAGGATCTTCCTCATTGTCAATGGCGCCTGCAGGCAAACGTAGAAATGCCCTTTGATCTTTTAAGTCCATAAACTGTCATAAAAACCTGTATTTGTATCAGGCCTATCCTCATGCAATTTTGCTGACTCCATCTGATTCTCAAAGAATGTATTCTACTGTCCTCTTGTTATCAGTCGATCACAAGGAACCTGTATGAAATAAGGCTGTGGTGGAACTGTCTGGGTTTTTCCATCATATACAATTTGTTTATTTACACTATGCCTTAGGTGTTCTCCGGTGTTTCCTCATATAAACCACCTTGTTTCCTTCCTGTTTACCTCATAATTCACAGCAGAGCTAGTGGATCCCTTTTCTTGATGCAATTCCCAAGCTCTTTTGTTCAGCAAATAGACCATAGAAGCAGTGCTTAATTTCTGCCGGTGGTTGCAGGTGGGGCCCACCGGCATTCATTTTTGGGGACCGGCACTTGTTTTTCCTCATCAGACCTTGACCCAGAAAAAGACAGAGAAAAACAGAAAAGGGGAAAAGACAGAGGACGAGACAAAAAAAAACCCAGAAGCAATGTGAGAAAGCAGTGATGAAAAAGAACATGCAGGCGTGATATGGGGGGTATCGAGTGTCTGGTGATGGATTAAAGATGCATGAGGTGGAATCAAGACTGTGCAGCCTTGGCATTTGGCACCCGACCTTCTGCAGTGCAGGTAGCAGCTTCTGTGCAAGAGTAGGGGCCCCTGTACTTATTACTTTACAAATTAAGCACTGTATGGAACTTATCGCCTCATAAGTGAAATACAAGTTAATTTATGCTGGAAGAATTTTCTACCCTGAGATCATTTTGACTGAATTTCAAGAGTTTTAATCATCATCAGCATTTGACACCAATAAGCACAAAGCCTTATTCACAAAACTGCAAAAAAAAATGAAATCCTACTAAACATGCCTCATATGCAGCGGCGCCCGCTGCCTATCTTAAGTGGTAGGGAGGTCGGGGTTGGAAAATAAAATAAAAATTATAAAAAGTACCTGCCACTCCGCTTCCGCTGACAGCTGCCTCATTGCTCCTCTCGTCCGGCCCGGAAGTGGATGGGCCTCGAAGCACAGGCTCCCCACCCAATCCAGACATCGCTCCTAGCATGAAAGCAGCCCCAGGATTGGTCTGAGCAGCCTCGTTTGCCACTCAGACAGTGCCTGGGAGCCTGTGGCTTTTCTCCAACCCAGCTGTGCAACACAGCCAGGTCGGAGAAACATAAGTGCGCATGTCTGTTTGGCTGGCCTAAGACACTATGTATATGATTCTATGGTCATTTAGAATAATTTGTAACTCATGGTACAGCATTATAGGATCCTTTCATTTCCCTTGTTTAGGAATGTTTGTAGATCTTGGTGTAAATAGCAAGCTAGGCCTGAAAAGCGCTCATTATTTAAGAGTAGGTTTAAACCGTTCCCCATGGCATTAACAGGGGAAAAGGGCCCTTACAATGCGGCCTGAGCCATGCGTGCCATTTTCCCGCTAGCGTAACCACGCTTGCCTTAACCATGCATATGCCTTAACCACGCATATGCACGATTAAGGCAGTGCGCGGTTGGGCGGGCACAGGAAGAGGAGGGATTGGGAGAGGACACGGTGTGGTAAGTGGGGCTGGTGCCGGGTTTCGAGAGGTGGGGGTAGCTTTTAGGGGTGGGGTTGTTTTTAGGGCTTGGGGGGTCAGGGTTGTTTTTAGGGCTCAGGGGCGTTTGGGTTGTTTTAGGGATGAGGGGGTCAGGGTTGTTTTTAGGGCTCAGGGGGGGTCGGGTTGTTTTTAGGGCTCAGGCGGGGTCAGGGTTGTTTTTAGGGCTCTAGGGGTGGGCAGGCTAGTTTTTAAGGCTCGGGTTGTTGTTAGGGCTTACGGCGGGGGCTGGGGTGTGATCCTTACCACACATATCCCTTTACCAGTCATGCCTTTACCACAAAATTGCGTGGTAAAGGCATGTTTGGTAAAGACATGATTGGCAAAGACATGCGTGGTAAAGGAATGCATTTGTTGTTCGGGCAGCGTTGTAGAAGCAGCGTGGTTCAGCAATGCATGGTTCTGTCATACAACTCTACAGTCCTTGCCTACGCCTGTCTTTACCTGTGTTCCAATTGGTGCCTCATCTTGAGAGCTCCCAACCTTCTGCTCAGAAAGTGCACCTTCCAGGCTTAGGCAAATGCCATTACATCCTGAATGTGGCAGGTTTTAGTGTCTAGGTGATAAACCCCATGGCATTGAAGACCCTACAACATTACTCCAGAGGGGCTCGAAGACCTCTGCATTGCTCTAAATTAGCCAAACCTCACTTGGGAGCGATCGTGTTCCAGCACAACCCCGGATGGTTATTGCACGGTAATTCTAAAGAAAGACTGGGTGCTCCATCATACTCTGTCCAAAAGCACTATTTAAAAAAAAATTTTTTATATGTGCATTTTATTCCTTGCATAGTATTCTCCATCCTCTCTTTGGAAATTTAATTTAAAAAAGGATGGTGTCCCCTCACTCGTGCTATGTGGCATGCTTCATCATTGGCGCCTCCTTGACCAGCACCCAATGTTCCCTCTAATTATTTTTGTCTGTGTGCGGCAACAATATGTTTGCGGTCACACTTTTTTTTTATGCGTGAGCATTTGTGAGTAGAGATGAGTCACTATATAAGCAATCATGTGGGAAAATAATATGTCAAGGGATCTTGGCAATTGCTGGGGTGGGTGTTAGAGGTACAAGGGTACAAATATGAAGCTATGAGGCTGCAGCCAAGATCCATGTAAAAATCTGTCCATTAACATACATCTTTTTCTGATTTTACCAGTCCAGCGATATGATTTGGACACTTATTTTGGCTAAAATTACTTTACCGTGAAAAGATTTGCAGTTGATGCCTACCCGCACTGTGACTAATACAATTATGTGTTGATATGCTGAAAGTTCTGTTTATTTTAAATGAGTTCAGTTATTAAGAGGTTGGTTCACCTCACCCCAATAATGGTTAAATACACAAACAAAAAGAACACACACCACATTTCAGTATTAACTCAGCATATTAAACACATGACTAACACTGTCAGTAATAGTAATAAACTTGTTAAATTAATAGCAATAACTCCTGGAGTGCACTTGCACAGCATTTTCTCGATTGAGACGAATCTCAAACATCACTTTTTAAAGTCCAATATCTTTAACACTGAAGTACATAACGAGTGAAGCTTGCACACGATATATAACATGATAGCAGGAATTTGTCTTACTGGAAAGACATGCTTCCAGAGGCCATGTAATACGAAACCATGGTAACCATGAAACTGAAGATAGGTTTAAGAACATAACTGGGATGTGCTAAATAAGAGGTGCACTTTTTAATACAAGAAGTGTGAAATCATTTGCAATTTAAAGTGGTTTACCAGAGGACGGGTGCTACTGCTGTTGTGATCTAATTATTCTGATAAAACAGTAATTTTTCTTAAGACCAATATTATCGTGGGAGCCACATTCTATGACCCTTGCTGTTTTTGTGGTACAAACAGAGAATCATATACAAATTATTTGGAAGCTGACACTAATCTGTACGTAGTAGGTACAGCCCCTTCTGTAAGAGGCCTATGTTGTGTGTGATACCTTAAGCCAATCCTGAGCTTTTTGGCAATGCCACATTTGTGTTGGGAATTATGATTTCCTACTTACAATACTAAAAGCAAAACCACAAGTCCCAGAATGCAACTTGTTGCTAGCTTACAAACAAAGGCTATTTGAACGTGTCACAAATGACGCAGTGTCACGTGGCAGCTGTGCTGCTAAAGAGAACTACCTCCCCCTCCACCAGTATTTCATGTTTTCTAGGTATATCTTAAAAATCTAACATTTTTCAGGAAAAAAAGCTGTAATGTACCAAAACATAAGGAAGAAAATGTTTCCGTCCATTTACCATTGATAGATCAACTTAATATGTGCACAACATGCGCACGGTAATCTTTTTTATTTTTTTCTACAAAACATGAATCTTGGGAAAATGTCAATGTTAGGAGAGGGAAAATTGCCAAGAAAACAGGCATGCTTTATCATTCTTTCCCTTAAAGCATGGGTACTCACAAACTTTCTCTTGGGGGCCAAATTTACAGTGTGGTTTGTGGCCGTGGGCCGCACCTGTGGGGGTGGGGTCATTGGGGGAGGGGGCGGGGCTAGAGCAAAACAAAACTGTGACCATGAGGTGGAACACAGGCCCCTGCAGCGGACGCCTTCGTCCACTGAGCCACCGGACCCGGCATACACATCTCTCTCTCTCTCTCTCTCTCTCTCTCTCTCTCTCTCTCTCCTCCCTCCCTCTCTCTGTCTCCCTCCCCCTCTCTCTCTGTCTCCCTCCCTCCCTCTCTCTATCTCTCTCTCCCTCTCTCTCTCTCTGTCTCCCTCCCTCCCTCTCTCTGTCTCCCTCCCTCCCTCTGTCTCCCTCCCTCTGTCTCCCTCCCTCTGTCTCCCTCCGTCTGTCTCCCTCCGTGTGTCTCCCTCCTCCCTCTGTCTGTCTCCCTCCTCCCTCTGTCTGTCTCCCGCTGTCTCACTCTGTCTGTCTCCCTCCCTCTGTCTCCCTCCCTCTGTCTCCCTCCCTCTGTCTCCCTCCCTCTGTCTGTCTCCCTCTGTCTGTCTCCCTCTGTCTCCCTCTGTCTCCCTCCCTCTCTCTGTCTCTATGTCTCCCTCCCTCTGTGTCTCCCCCTGTCTCCCCCTGTCTCCCTCCCTGTCTCCCTCCCTCTGCCTGTCGCCCTCCTCCCTCTGTCTGTCTCCCTCCCTCTCTGTCTGTCTCCCTCCCTCTGTCTCTCCCTCTGTCTCCCTCTGTCTCCCTCTCTGTCTCCCTCTGTCTCTGTCTCTCTCTCTGTCTCCCTCCCTCCCTCCCTCTGTCTCTCCCTCTGTCTCTCCCTCTGTCTCCCTCTCTCTCTCCCTCCCTCTCTCTCTCTCCCTCCCTCTCTGTCTCCCTCTCTCTCTGTCTCCCTCCCTCTCTGTCTCCCTCCCACTCTGTCTCCCTCCCACTCTGTCTCCCTCCCACTCTGTCTCCCTCTCTCTGTCTCCCTCTCTCTGTCTCCCTCTCTCTGTCTCCCTCTCTCTGTCTCCCTCTCTCTCTCTCGGTCTCCCTCTCTCTCGGTCCCCCTCTCTCTCTGTCTCCCTCGCTCTCTGTCTCCCTCGTTCTCTGTCTCCCTCTCCCTCTCTCTCTGTCTCCCTCTCTCTCTGTCTCCCTCTCTCTCTGTCTCCCTCTCCCTCTCTCTCTGTCTCCCTCTCTGTCTCCCTCCCAGGCCTGAGCTCCCTGGCCTTGGCTCAACTCTCTGACTACAGGCTGGCGGGAAGCATCACATCACAGGCTCTTAACGCACACTTCACCCGGCTCTCACTCCCTGCTGCCCTCTGTCACCCTCTGCCAACTCACCCGGCTCTCACTCCCTGCTGCCCTCCGTCACCTCACCCGGCTCTCACTCCCTACTGCCCTCTGTCACCTCACCCGGCTCTCACTCCCTACTGCCCTCTGTCACCTCACCCGGCTCTCACTCCCTACTGCCCTCTGTCACCCTCTGTCACCTTACCCGGCTCTCACTCCCTGCAACCCTCTGTCACCTCATCCGGCTCTCACTCCCTGCTGCCCTCCGTCACCCTCTGCCATCTCACCCGGCTCTCACTCCCTGCTGCCCTCCGTCACCTCACCCGGCTCTCACTCCCTGCTGCCCTCTGTCACCCTCTGTCACCTTACCCGGCTCTCACTCCCTGCAACCCTCTGTCACCTCACCCGGCTCTCACTCCCTGCTGCCCTCTGCCACCTCACCCGGCTCTCACTCCCTGCTGCCCTCTGTCACCCTCTGCCATCTCACCCGGCTCTCACTCCCTGCTGCCCTCCGTCACCTCACCCGGCTCTCACTCCCTGCTGCCCTCCGTCACCTCACCCGGCTCTCACTCCCTGCTGCCCTCTGTAACCCTCTGCCATCCTACCCGGCTCTCACTCCCTGCTACCCTCCATCACCTCACCCGGCTCTCACTCCCTGCTGCCCTCTGTCACCTCACCCGGCTCTCACACCCTGCTGTCCTCTATCATTCTCTGTCACCTCACCCCGCGTGTGTGGCAGCCCGGGCTGAGACAGCTTCCCGGGCGCGCACACAGCCGCACCCGAGTACTTCACAGGTCTTTAAAAGACCATTTGCATGATAACGAGGCTTTGTTGTATTTCACCTCTTAGCGCCCCTGCAGCTCGACTCGGACTATCGGAATCGCCCGGCCCCCATAGAGCAGAGTCTGTGTTTGCTGACACACTGTAAAAAATAAAAAAAAACACAGGTACGATGTCTGCAAGGTCCGCGGGCCGCCAAGGAAGGCTTGCCGGGCCGCTGGCGGCCCGCGGGCCGTACTATGAGTACCCGTGCCTTAAAGCAACATGGGGGCAGATGTATCAAGGATTGCATTTGCGATTCCTTAATAGCGAATTTTAGCGAATTGCTATTAAGGAATCGCAAAATGCTATGTATGTAGGAATCGCAATAATAATTGCGATACCTTAATATTCCTTAATTGCGAATTGCAAATTGCGATTCGCAATTAAGGAATACCTTCCCATTCATTCCTATGGGCGTAGAGGCCCATAGGAATGAATGGGAAGACATTCTCAATTTGCGAATCGCAATTAGAGAATCGCAAATTGAGAATGCAATTTCAAGGGTGCCAGGGTGTCCTTTTGACACGCTGTTGCACCCCTGAAATATGTATGTGTGCACATGTGGCGCACATACATGCCCTAAGGGCATGTATGTGCGCCACAAGGCACTTTGAAAAATGCTAAAAAGTGCATTTTTCAAAGAAATCGCATATTACCACCAACTTGAAGTTGGTGGTAATTTACAATTCCTTAAGGCCAAATTGCACTTTTTGGTGTTTCTTACATTGGATTTAAGGAATCGCAATTTGCGATTCCTTAAATGCAATCGTAAAATAGGGAATCGCAAATTTTGCGATTCCTTATTTTGCGAGGCAGTTTTGCCTTAATACATACCACTAAGCAAAATTGCGTTCGCAATTTTGCTTGATACATCTGGCCCATGGTACCTTAATAGCTAATCTTTAGGGAGCAAATGAGGTGTAGTGGCTTTATTGCTGCTGTTAGTACTGGGAGACCTGTTTCCCAATCCCTGCTTCTGACTTCACTAAAGGTGTGATCCTAAACAAAGACAATATCCAGTAGTCTCTCTTCCCTATCTGTTAAATCTAGGAGTACCAAAACAAATACCACTCTTAAGTGCTATATAAAAACTATATTTACACATGTTCAGCTCTTAATACTTTGAAAATAAGTGGCATGTTCTTCTTTTGAGTGCCACGTGCTTGTCTGTATTGGAGGTTGGGAGCAAGATCTACAACGTTAAGGTGTTTACTTAAGCTTCCCAGATGCTAATAAGGAAAAACGTGATTAGGTAGGGATATAGTCTTTGCTTTCTTCAGGGGTTACTTGGTGGCACGCACCAATAGGGCAAATTCCTCTTTTTAAGAGTGTTAATTGCTGCCTTTGGCCTGTGGCTCTATGTGCTCGCTCTCATGCTCTCTGTGCATGGCCAGATGACTCAGGCTGAGCAGGCACCCAAGCGCGGATGTTAGCGGGAACACAACCATCACCCTATTAGTGCATGGTGGCTCATCCTGAGCTCTTCATTGGTTATGGGTTGAAATGATTTTGTCCGGAAGATTAAACTGTTAAAAATTTGTGAGGGGGGACCGCCGCTCCATCAGGATCTCTGATGCTGGCAGAGGCGGCGGTCTGTCATCCGACAGCTGTGGGTCCGACAGCCAGCATCATAATGCAGCGGTTACACCGAAGGGATGTCAGCAGTTGGACTGTCACGGACGACCCGTGGGTGACCTCACCGCCCGACGTCGTAATGAGGGCGTTAGTATTTTTAATTGTGGGTATAAATAAAGGGCCATGTTCTAGGTTGGTTTCACACTCTCTCTTGCAGAGACTAGCTGGGAGGAAGGTAGAGAAGGTAGAAAAACTCTACTACCAATGAGCTGAGCAGATTGTACTACTGAATGTTGACACCAACAAATCGAGGGGCAAAATCTCTAAAGGTAGGTGCATATAGGGAAGTATATATTTATATTTATATTTATTATTAATAACTCCACATCTACATACCTTGAATATATAAGTACCATGTAGGTATATATATGTGGAGTTAGGTATAGAAAATCTTGATTTACTTACCTGTCGATATTTTATTTTTGATATTTTGTTCTTGATATTGTGTCCCATTGATATTGTGGTTTTGCTATTCAGGGGCACACCGGTGAGAAGATGGGAAACAGATCTCAAACTTATTTTATCCAGTGATATTATTCTGTAATGGTTTAGACAGTGACATTACGAAACACAGTGATAGTAATAATTGTTTTTTTACATAGCATTCCAATCAGCGCTTCTGAAGTTTCTAAGCACTATAAATAAGAGAAGTTCATATACCCAGTTTAATTGTACTCAGTTTACAGACCTGAGAAGATGGAAGGCTGAGTCTACCTTGTGAATTGTTCACTAGCAGATCACTGCATATCTCATCGGAAAGTGCTTAGCAGCCATCCTGTTGTCCATGTTGTGTGTTGCTGAGATGCCCTATACTGGTGTGATGTCATGAGCTCATCTCTATGATGTATGTGTGTGTGTGTGTGTGGACTGTCACCCCCTCTTTTTGTGAAGTAATGCATTTTTGGTTGGTAATTGTGCTAAGAAACTCCCAACTGTGTGTGGCTGTGTCTGTGTCAAGTATAGACCAGGCATCACCAGCCTTGCAGAGCACTGTACACACCACTGGAAAGGGGAAAATATGGAATAATAAACAGTCACTGAGACCTGATGGTTCTGTAACTAGAAGGTGTAGAGAACCCCTTCATGAATCAGCTCTTTGTGGCTCCCCCTTTTTCCCCGGTGATCCCATGTTTCTACTTGTTTAGTTTTGGTCCCCTAGCATGAGGCTCACAGACACAGCATTTCAAGATGGCTCTCCTGTGGTGAGTAGCGGGTAGCAGTGGACCATCAGTGGTTCCTCCCTATTCTGCAGCTCTTTTATGTAAAGGGAAGGACTTTGCCTGGGAGGGCATGGGAAAAGAGGACAACATTGCTCCTTGAGTTTTTATGCTGTTATAAGAGGACAGAGTGGAAACAACTTTCTCATCTAGTAATTTTTCTTCTCTGCGTGTGGCCCCTTGCCCAACGTGCATTAAACGTGGAGCTCTGCCTTTGAGCCTGACCACCTGAATAAGGACCGACCTTTGACGAGCCCTTGCCTTGGAGTGCCAGCCTGCTAGCAGGGGCGTAGCTTCCACTGATGCATCCACCCACGCATACAAGGCCCTTCACAACACCGAACCCACATACCAGAACAGCTGCCTCTCCTTGCACGCACCCAAAAGACACCTCTGATCAACCCAGCTCACTATGGCCACCGTCCCATGTATCAACAAGACCAGAACGGGAGGAACGTCATTCTCCTACCTCACAGCCAAAGCCTGGAACACCATTCCTTTCCACCTATGGCAGTCTCCCACATTGCCCCAGTTCAGGAAGGACCTCAAGACCTGGCTCTTCGGATGACCCCAGCATTCAACTGAGCCACCCCCTCCCCCCCCCCAACGCCTTGAGACCCTCACGGGTGAGTAGTTGCGCTTTACCAACCCTGATTGATTGATTGATGCAGTAGGTGCAGTGGCACCGGGGCTCAGAGGCCTGGAGAGGCCACTGAACTCTGATTGTTGCTGTATTTTACATGTCAAATAATGGCCCATGAACACCGTGCAAGGAGGATGAGTGGTTGAATGCATGAGTGAATTCAAGGATCGATCGGTGAATTAATGTGTACAGATTAAAAAAACACCATTGAACTGATTACTAAAATACTGATTGCAAGGCAGATGAATACATTAACGGACCAAGTAATAGATAGTTGCATGAAAGAATGTATGAGGGCGTTGATGGAGTAAATGAAATTATGATTAATACATAATGGTATATATGGTCCGAAGTCATGATTGATTTCAGAAAAAGTATCAGAGACGCTTAATAAATCAACTACGACAAACCCGTCCTTAGTTTAGAGAATTCCTTGGTTTTTTTCAACTTCCTCTCAAAAAGTCTGGCTCCAAGGCGTGTCAGTGCAGCAGCATGGCATTGTGTTTCCCACTCAGCATCGCCCCTTTTGAGAATACTAGATGTTCGCAGCTAAACGCTGCAGTGTTTACGTAACAAATTACACATTTCCCGGAGACTCAAAAAAGCCCAGAAATAGACACCACACCACTTCTAAGTAACTCCCTAAGTAACATGAGTAAACTTTCATGCTCTATTTAGCCAGCAAAAGCCCTCAAACATGCACTGCCACCACAATCCGAAACATCTCCTGGAAATTAAATATTCACTACCACCACAATCCGAAACATCTCCTGGAAATTTATGTTCATACTTATGGGCTGGCTTTCCACACTTCCGGTGTTTGCATGGTGCACCATTCGTTCCTCAGTACTGCCACAAAGCCAGCATACCCCTGCAGCATCCCTATTGAACTTCACTTCTGGTGTTTTCATTGTGCACCAGTTCCTCCCCCCAAAACTGCAACAAATGAACACTTCCTGCACATCTGTTTTAAACTTCACTGCTCGTCTTTCCTTCTAGCTACAGGGTACTTACCTATGTGAATAATGTCTGACTTGTATGTAACCTTTACAATGAAGTAATTAACTCACAGTAACTTTACCACAATGTAATTACCACACGTAGTATGTTGTAAGATAATCCGCTACAACACATTATTTTAAAACGCTAGTCATTACCACACATAAGTAAGTATAGGTAAGTGTTGGTAAGTATTTTGGGTTATAGGTTTGAGGGTTTTGGACAGATGTAGGGTTATGGATTTAGGGATAAACATAGGGATTTATTTTTAAATATATATTATTAATAATGTATGCGGTATCAGTTTTAGGAGCGGAATGCTTGGGGTTTAGAGGCCAATAGTGGGGAGTATTATATTTTTGGGTAAATATTTTATTTGGGGTGCATATATATATGTATTTTTTAAATCTTGTGTATCATGTTTAAGATTTTGGGGATATTTTGGTTATGAACTTTTTTATTTTATATAAGTGTACATTTTGTTTCTTTTCAGTTGATTTCTAATTTTTTTATATATATATATGTTAAAATCTTACTACCTTTCTTACCTATAACTCCACTTTAACCATCTTACTTCCTTACTTACATATAACTCCTTGTTAACTTTTGTTTTTTTCAATGTACATATATATAATATACAATATTATATTCACTGAAAAAAAACAAAGGTTACAGGGACGTTATACTTAGGCTCAGATTTCACTCGTATACAACCAGTGAACTTTGGCAGTTATAGTTACCAGAGCTCACTATAACTTACACCCCCGCAATAAACTGCTTATGACCTCACATATTACATTACTCCTGACATGGTCAGTGACATCACTGAAGACATCACTGATGACATCACTGATGACATAATCCACCAAACCACTCACACACCCATACAACCTCTCGTATGCCACTCACATACCCATTCACAGACCTATACCAGTACTCACACACCCACTCACTCTTCCATAGAGCCACTCACTCACTCATTTACTCACTCACTCATACAGTCACTCACACAACCATTCACTCACCCATACAGCTGCTCATACAACCAGTCACTCACCCATACAGCCACTCACATAGCCACATACTCAGCCATACAGCTACTCACACACCCACTTATTCACCTACACAGTCACTCACTCACTCACACACCCACTCATTCATCCATACAAGCACTCACACATCCGCTCATTCACCCATACAGCCATTCACACAGACACTCACTCTCCAATACAGCCACTCACACACCAACTCACTTAACCAAACACCCACTCAAACAGCCACTCACTCACCCAGCCAGCCACTTACACACCCAGTCACTCACTCTTACAGCCATTCAGACATCCACTCACTCACCCATACAGTCATTACACACCCAGTTACCCACCCACACAGTCACTACACACCCAGTTACCCACCCATGGAGCCACTCACACATCCACTCACTCACCAATACAGTCACTCACACAGCATCTCACTGACCCACACAGCTACTCACACACCCACATATACACCCAAACAGTCCCTCACACACCCATACACAAAAGGATACATACAGTCACACAGCCGCTCACATAATATATGTTAGAAGTAGTGTGCCTTGTATACTAATTTAACTTTTGTAGTAGATTAGTATATATGTTTGACATCCATAAACTCTTACACTCAGAGGATGATGTCATCAGTGATGTCATTTTAGATGTCATCAGTGATGTCACCGACCGTGTCATGAGTGATGTAATATGTGAGGTCATAAGCAGTGCATTGCGGGGGTGTAAGTTATAGTTAGTTCAGGTAACTATAACTGCAGAACTTCATTGGTTTTGTATGAGTAAAATCTGAGCCTAACTATAACATCCCTGTAACCTTTGGGTTTTTTTCAGTGAATTTCTAAGATTTTTTAAATTTTATTTCCTAACTATAACAACCTTGTAACCTTTGGTTTTTAAGTGAATTTTTAAGGTTTTTAAAATTCTTTTTTCTAACTGTAACGTCCCTGTAACCTTTGGCTTTTTAAGTGAATTTCTATGTTTTTTTTAATTAGTAGTTGCATTTGCAATGTGGTGGAGAAAGGGGGCGAACCCTCCGAAGTCCTTTCAGCAGTCGGGCTCTGTGGCACTTACTGGAGGTAACAGGAAGGCTTGCTGGCCCACAAGGATCCTCAGCATCCAAGGGGACTTCATCCCCCAACCAGAGTGCGCCAGGAGGCGTGTTTGCAGAGTAGTGGAGAAAGGGGACATGGCCTCTGAACACCTCTCAGCAATCCCGCTGTGAGGGACTTACTTGAGGTAACAGGAGGGCTGGTTGGCCCCCAAGGACCCTCTGGAGCCAAAGGGACGTCATCCCCCAACCAGCAGTGCACCAGGAAGCGAGTCTGCAGAGTGGTGGAGAAAGGGGGCATGGCCTACGAAGTCCTCTCAGCAATCCAGCTGTTTGTTACTTACTGGAGGTAAAAGGAGGGCTTATTGGCCCTCAAGACCCTCTGCAACCAAAGGCACGTCATACCCCAACCAGTTGTGAGCCAGGAGAAGCGTTTGCAGAGTGATGGGGCCTCCAGGGACTTCCTGGTGTTTTTTTAAATCATATTTTATCCATTAGGGGAGGGGGCCGCGTGGCCCCTCACCCGGGCCTATTTCGGCCGCATGGACCACATCCCCCGGGGCCCAGCCTCTCTTCTAAGTGCTCATGTCCCACCCAGGGCACCCAGTTACTTTTGTTGGGGACCGTGGGGGGAGCCACAAAGCCCCCGCGGTCCCTGCCGGCTCCTGCCTCCTGCGGGAGCAGGCATTGCATTTACAGAGAGGGAGTTGCTAAAATGCATCTCCCTCTCTGGAAAAGGAATTTTGCTCTGCTTCTAGTAAGCGAGATCATTTTTTATGCTCTCGCTTTCTAGAAGAGGAGCACAGTTTGCTATGGCTTTGGCTTTACCGCTCCCGCCAAGCCGTAGCAAACAGCTATGTCCCGGGGGTTGGTACCCCGGGGCATAGCAGGAGCCGGCCCTGGGGGGGGTGGCGGTCCCCAGGGCCATGTTGCTCCAGGAGGGAGGCTTCCCAGTCCCACTCGCCTCTTACAATTTGCTCAGGGGAGGTGGCAGCCCCTGGGGCTGCAGGGGGGCTGCTCTCCCCCCGCATTCTTCAAACATAAAGCCCAGAGGAGGTGGCAGTCCCCGGGGCTGGGGGACCCAAGAGGTCCCCCCATTTATAATTAAATAAGCCCCAGGAAAGTGGTCGTCCCTGGGGCAGCAGGGGAGGCATAATGGGCCACCCCGCATTTTTTCTTTAGCTAGGTGGTGGTGGTCCCCGGGGCATAAATGAGCCCTCCCTCCTACTTCATTAAAATGCCCCCATGGGGGGCGTGGCCTGGACCTTGGGGGGGCGTGGCCTGGACCTTGATGGAGTAGGACGCTCGCGGCTCGAGCTCCGTCCTCCAGGTTCGGCCCGGGGCCTTAGCCGAGCATTTTCAGGCACGGGGGGCACAGCCGGTGTCCCCCCCTCGACAGCTGATTGCCCGTGACATGCTCCGCCCTCATCGCGGGAGCCCGGGCGCTGAGTCTCACCCTCAAGCACTGCAGGGAGGTAGCCGCGGCGGCTCCGTCCGCCATTTTGCTGAAGACCGCGAGGCAGCCCTTTGACTGCGGGGGGAGGCGGAGACCTGCACTTCGCCGGCTGCCGGGAGCGCTGGAGGACGAGCGGCGGGGGGTGCACTGAGGGGCCTTGGGAGGCCCGGAGATCCGACGGCGATCCCCGCGGGACGACCTGCGCCGCCCGCCGGACCGAGTGGGAGGCCAGAGGTGAGGAGAAATCGGCGCTAGCCCCGGGGGAGGGGGCGAAAGGGCCCTGAGGGCTGGAACCCACATTCCTAGCAAAAGACAAGTAGCTGGCTACCCCTGAGGCTGCACATCCTGCTCTGCACCGGGGCCCCACCCCTCCCCGATAGAAGATTGGAGTGGCGCCCGGAAAAGGCCGGCCGCCTGCATCTTTGGGCCTTGCTGGTCCTGAGGCCTGGCTGGGCCGGTGGTACTTGAATCACCGTGCCGCTCCGGCCTGCCCCTCCAGGCGACGAACCAGCGCCAGCAGCTCTGGATGGTGTTCCAGACGGTTGAGGAGCCCAGAGACCCTTGCTCCGCTGCCTCTGCCCTGTAAGTCTGGAGGTCTCCCTGCCTGAGAGACGGTGGCTCTGGGATGTACACTGGAGGCCGGGGCTGATCACGGGCTATCACGTCGCACATTGCCGCCGCGCGCTACTGCTGCGCTCCACGGAGCCACCTCGCGGTAGGAGGTTGCCGCTACGCGTGCAGTCCGCCATCCCTGGTGAAGGCTCAGACCCCCGGGGACGAATCTGCTGCGCCTGCACACCCACCTGATCCTGGGGAGACGGGGGTCTGGGGAGCTCCCGGGAGCTGTGACAGCGTTGCGGTCCCGATCAGCACTACGAGGGATACTGTCCTCGACGGTCACGCCTGTCTCCTTTAGCCTCTTCCCTCGTCGGACACGTCTTGGTGGAGGGACCATCTGACGGAGTGCGATCCCGGCTGGACACGGGCGGGCGCTCATAGGGGCTACGCTCCCCCCTTACCAGCAGTATGACCAAACCCAGAGCCGGGAAAACCGCGGCACAGCCAGCACCTAAAGACGCATCGGTGGCGGACCTGTGGAGTAAACACACCCCGGTGCCCTCGCAGGAAAACTCAGCGATGACCTCCCAGTTGGAAGCCCCAGAGACTGGCGCCATTACGCAGGCGTTTATGACTAGCTTCCTCCAAGAAATAAAATCGGAGATATCCTCTCTCAAGACGGAGGTCAAAACCTACCTCACGGACATTCGCCGCAATGTCACCAAAATCGGCACCAGAGTGGATGACCTGGAACGCACCCTAGATTCCCGCACGGAGGATCAGGAGGACCTGAGGCGACGGGTCTCAGCACTTGAAGAGCAAAATGTAGAGCTCCAAATTAAGCAGGAGGACTTAGAAAACAGGAGCCGCCGGAACAATCTCCGCATCAGGGGTGTGCCGCGGGGAACAGAAGGGCAGGACATAATGACTTACGTCGCGGACCTCCTCCACACTGTCAGGGGGGATGATGACTCCTCTCCTCCAACTTTAGATCGTGCACACCGGGTTGCCCCCCCGCGTAACAATCCCCACCTGGTCCCTGACATCTTGACAAGGGTGCATTTCTACACCGAGAAAGAAACAATCCTCCGGGCCTCAAGAGCAACTGCGACGTTGGAGTATGAGGGACACTGCATCCAAATTTTCCAAGACCTATCACCCCTAACTCTTCGCCGCCACAGAGACTTCCAGCCCGTGACTGCTAAGCTGAAGGAATCCAACATTAAATATCAATGGGGCCACCCCTTTGCTTTGATCTTCCAATGGGAAGGGAAGAGACGATCTCTGAGGTCTCTTAGGGAGGCCCTCCACCTACTCCATATTTCACCAGGATCACGAGCCTCGTCCCCCACGCCTGCCGACTCAGCCTCCCAGATCTCTCTGCGCCCGAGTGGTCGAGGGTGGGACCTCCCGCCCGAGGCCCCCACGACCAGCTCGACGGCCCGTCAAGCCAAGCAAGACATCATTCAGCATTTAAAGGCGATGGAGGCCTCGCGGTCGTCAGCAGGGGGACCGAGGTCGGGCCCCCCTCGCCCTCAGGCTCAGGCAATGGAGATTGACTCCTGTTAAAATTATCCCCCTTGGCAGGAGAGAGCCCTAGCTCTTCACTTCGAGCACCTATTCTTGACCCCCTGCACAGATGTTTGGACTGGGGAGTATGTTAAGGTACCATACTGTACCCGCTCTAGATAATCACTTTAGGAAGTGATGCCAGGCCAAGCTGCCTCTGGAGAGGTCCTCCTTGCGCAGCTAAGTCATTTGTTCTGGCGGGACATTTGTATTGTTATGTATTGATTATTTGTGTTGCTCATCCGTACTGCTGGTTGTTAATATGTATGCTCCGGGCCGGCAGGCCCCGTGTGTGACCCATATCCCGCGGCCTTCCTCCCCCCCCCCTTCCCCAGCCTTCTCTCGGAATCTGCCTCCCTCGGCTGCTCCGCCGTCCCTGGGACTGGGCCCCCGGTCTCATCGCGGACCCTGGCGGCCAACCAGGAGAGGGCCCCGGATCTTCCCCGCTGCCCATGCACCGGGCCGACCGCTGGGGGGCGGACGGCGTCCGCCCCTTGGACTCTCTATGGCCCACCCCACCATTTCCTTAGTCCCTAGGAGGAGTGACTTCCTCAGAGCCGCCCTGGTTCCCACCATCGGGCTGCTCCTGGACTGGAATGGTCCCTTTTGGCCCACTTGGCCTTTTTGTTATTCGCTACCTTTTCTGTTCTCTGACTATCTCTTTGACCTACCTTCTTCTTCTTTTTCTTTCGCTACCTGCACTCGGGGGGAGAGAACCTGCCCTCACCTGTACGGCCCAGCTCCTTATCTGGCTTCACTGGGGTACATTGGACATACCCTTCATGCTTCCCGCCTAGGGGGAATCCCAGCCCTCCCACGCGCCCTTCTACAGTTAAGGCTACTGACTCGGGCCCGCCGACCAACTAGGGAGAGAGGTGCAGCTTTACACTCCAGCCATTGCATGCCAATACAGGTGCAGACCAATGACGCAGCTTAAATGTCTATCCCTTAATGTCAAAGGCCTAAATGCCCCGAATAAGAGAAGGCAGATCTGGCGCTACCTTCAACTACAAGACCCAGACATTATCTTCCTCCAAGAAACCCACCTCCTACGTACTGACACTTCTCGCATGTCTCATCCTAAGTACCCTCTACAATTCTGGGCATCCGCGCAATCTAAGACAGCGGGGGTGGCCATCCTCTTTAAAGCAGGGCTCTCTTTACAAATCACACGCACCACGCGGGACATGGAGGGTCGATCCATCAAGCTTGTGCTCTTACTGCAGGGTAAGCCGCTTACCTTGCTTAATGTATATGCGCCCGACCAGGCGCAGGATGCCTTCCTTCGCGATCTCCTCAGGACTTCGCTCGCACGGGAAGCCAACCCTATCATCCTTGGGGGCGACTTTAACTTAGTGTGGGACCCCAATATGGATCGCACCACCTCCTCTTTTCAAGGAACAGGGGCTATGTCCGCTGCTCTCAAACGTGATTTGGACGCTTTGGGCCTAATTGACGCTTGGCACTACCGGGAGCCGGACACGCAGGACTACACCTTCTATTCTCATGTCCACCGTTCACATTCCCGGATCGATTACTTTTTCCTATCTCGTTCTCTCCTTCGTTCTCTGGAAACGGTGGAGATCTCGTACATATCCATCTCAGACCACGCCCACTTGGAACTTACCCTGTCCGCTATGGGTCGACACCCGAACTCCGTCCCGGGATGGCGTCTGCCTCCGCATGTTCTCTGTGACCAGGTAGATGTGGCCGAACTCAGACAGGCTATACAATCATATTTTGCAGCTAATGACCTCCCGGAGACTCCCGTACACACCCTGTGGGATGCTTTTAAGGCCACGATTAGGGGCGCCATTACCTCTATTTCCATAGCCCGCAGGCGGGAATCCCGTTTGGTGGAAGACAATCTTACCCGTGATATTAAAACCTTGGAGCAACAAAGTCATAGCACGCCCTCTCTCGCAACACGCAAGAGACTCGCCGCGGCCAGCTCAAGGCTATCCGAGTAAACAAAGCAGAGCACTCTCTCCTAGCTCTAAAGCAAAAATTTTATGGGGGAGGCAACAGGGTGGGCTCTATGCTGGCGCGTCGTCTCCGCCACCAAATCTCCCGAGGTCACGTCGCAAAAATTGCCTTACCGGAAGGGGGGTGGGCCATCTCTGAACAAGATAAGCAACGGGAGTTCAGTAAGTTCTTTGCTACCTTGTATAGCCAGGGAGCCACCCGGGAGGATCAGTTAGACCCCTTCTTGGCGGCATGCCCCTAGACACCAATTGCCCCCCTTTCTACGAAACAGCTGGAAGAACCTATCACGGCAGCGGAAATTCAAAAAGCGTTAAAGAGTATGCCCGTGGGAAAGTCACCAGGACCTGACGGCCTAACGCTGGCCTTTTTCCGCCTTTTTCTCCCGGAACTCCAGGCTTATTTGTTGCGGCTTTTCAACTCCTTTGAAATGACCGGGTCTGTGACTCCGACGATGGCTGAGGCGGAGATTGTCCTTATCCCCAAACCAGGGAAGGATCCCACTGCATGCGCCTCCTTTCGGCCTATTTCGCTACTAAACGTAGATGCCAAGCTATACACCAAGATTCTCGCCCAGCGACTAGCCCCCCATCTTCCGGGCTTAATCGAACCAGATCAGGTGGGCTTCATACGGGAGCGCCAGGGGGCGGACAATGTTCGTCGTGTGGCCCATCTTGTGCAAAAGGCTCACCATCACAACATACCAGCCTTCCTCCTCTCCCTTGACGCCGAGAAGGCATTTGACCGGGTTGACTGGGCCTTTCTCCGGGCGGTCCTCCATCGTGTGGGCCTCGGACCGACCATGATCGCGCGAGTCATGGCTCCGTACGCGGCGCCCTCGGCGCAAATCCGTGTCAATGGTCTTCTCACCCCCTCCTTCTCCATCTGTAGAGGCACGCGCCAGGGGTGTCCCCTTTCACCTTTGCTTTTTGCTCTTGCGGTGGAGCCCCTGGCGATTGCCATCCGGGGATCGGCAGACATCCGGGGTATTCACATGGGAGGGGTTGATCACAAAATAGCCCTTTTTGCCGACGATCTCCTCCTGACACTCACAGACCCAACGAGCTCCCTCCCTGCGCTATTAGACATACTCTCCCAATTTGAATTGGTGTTGGGCCTTAAGATCAACCTCTCCAAGTCACAGGCGCTTAACCTTACTCTCCCTCATCAGCTATTGGATGATCTGGGAAATGTTAATCCTTTTCACTGGGCTCCACACTCCATTCGTTACCTTGGGATTGACCTTACGGCTACACTAGACACATGGACAGGGGCGAACTGGCCGGCTTGCAGGACAGCTATCCGGGCTGAGCTTAACCGCTGGAAACAGCTCCCCATCTCGTGGCTAGGCCGCCTTAATGCGGTTAAAATGGCAATCTTGCCAAAAGTTCTTTACCTTTTTCAGACACTTCCTACGCCGATTCCCCAGAGGGACATCTTGACCCTCCAGCGAGACTTAATCACCTTCATCTGGGGAGGAGGACGACCGCGCTTCTCTGCCAGAGTCCTACTATTGCCCCGAGACCGAGGTGGACTGGCCTGTCCCGACCTTCTCTTATACTACTGGGCCTCACACCTGCGTTACATATCAGAGTGGTCGGTCCGCGAGAGTGAAAAACACTGGTTCCACATGGACAGGGCGGTGGCCTGCCGCCCCCTGTGGGACCTGTCGTGGATACGGAGTGGTGGTAGGCATCGTAGTGCCTATATTGCTACCCCAACGAAAACTGTTTTGGAGATCTGGGATAGAATCGCTGTTTCCCGTGGACTCACTTCCTTTCCCTCTCCCAACACGTCCCTAGCGCTCAACCCGGACTTCCCACCGGCTTTGCCCCCAACATCTTTCTCGGCGTGGTCGACCGGTGAGTGCCGGGTCATAGAACAATTATTTGATAACAGCCTTTTTAAATCATTTGATCAGTGCAGACAAGACTTTAATCTCCCTAAAACTACACGCCTGGAATATTTCCAGATTCGCCATTGGCTCCGAGCCCCCTCCCACGTGGAAGGTGCCACGAGGCGACTAACAGCATTCGTAGCACTGGTACGCGCTTTTGATGGTTCCCGCGGGCTGATTTCTCAAACATACAAAGTACTTCAGCACTCACATGCGGTGCCCCCACACACCTACCAACGCCAATGGCAGCTAGACATTGAGAGTGATATACTCCCAGACCATTGGGAGCAACTTTGGCGGGATATCCCACGCATATTTAAAAGTATAACCCAGCAGGAGTCCGCGTACAAAATCATGACTCGCTGGTACTACACTCCCCTGCGACTTCAGAAGATGTTCCCTGGATTCGCACCTCTTTGCTGGCGCTGCCAGGCGGACCAGGGCTCATTCCTGCACATATGGTGGACGTGCCCGCTCATTCTCGCTTTTTGGGAGGAGATTCTGGAACATATTAGAGAAGTGCTGGGCTTCCCTCTACCAAGCGACCCGGGGGTGGTCATTCTGGGGCTCCGTCCAACATCTCTCAAAGCAATGACACATACGGACTGGCGCCTGGTTGCTCATATGCTCACTGCCGCTAAACAGGTTATAGCACTCCATTGGAAGAAAGCGTGTGCTCCCTCGTCCTTGGTCTGGCTTACACGTCTTTGGCATGTCATGGCAATGGAACTCCTCTCCCATAGGCTGGCATGTACTGATGCTAAATTCGAACGCATCTGGCAGCCCTTGGTCACGCATCTCTCTCGGCTGGAGCACGCTAGATCAGTTCCCACTCGACTGAGAGCCCTTCAGCTCTTTGCTGACCCTATTCTCCCAAGGGGAGACACTTACGATGAGGAGGCTTGAGTGGGCAGGGAGGGAAATACACCCCTTATTCAGTCCAATGTAACGCCATTGCGGGCCCAGGATACCCGGCTGCCCCCTGCCACGAGGGGCTGGTACACCACACTCCCCCCCCCCTTTTTTTTCCTTTTTCCTCTCCCTCTTTCTTTTTCCTTCTTTCCTTTTCTCTCGCTATATTCCTTTTTCTTTAGCTCCACTCTTTTATGTAGTTTTCTTGATGCCTGCAGCTTCTAGGCTTCTCTTGGCTATCAGTCACAGAAACTGCAATCATAGTCACAGCTTGTTGGGTTTCAGCAGGGCCAATAGCATCGGCATGCAAAGTCACTAGGGCTCCCCGAAAGATGCCGAGCCACTCTCACTACGCTCATATTGTGGGAACCTCCCAGGCGCTGCACGACTGTACCCAACCTGCACATCTGGTGATAAGGGTCTCTGCTAGCCACAATATAACGCATCCCTAGAGACTCTAAATACAGCTATGTATAAGATGCACACTGCCTGATCCCTATAGTTATTGTAGCATTGGCTATCCGTTGTTGGCCATATTCGTCTGTTGTGGTGCTTGCGATGGTCCTCATGTACTATGCCCTGCCAGCCGGCCGTGTATGAGGCTCCCGGCGCAAGTTTACCATGGTTCATCGAAATATATAATATGCAATGTATACTCTGTGATTGCATGAAACAGAGTAGAGGTACTGTTCTTTTAGCGCCTGTTGACTAGCGCCTAAATGATTAAAGATCATCTACAGATGCCAACAACCCACATCCCAAGTGACGCGGCCGGCCCGATGTGGTTGTAGGCGGCTTGCTGTGTATTCCCTTTTCCCGCCTCGAAAGAGTAGGACTATGTTTAATCGCAGCCGGCCCGTTTCGGGTTGTAGGCACTATGCTGTGGTTCAGGCTTCATATTTTCAATAAAGGTTTTTTGAAAACTTTAAAAAAAAAAAAAATGCCCCCATGACCTGGCCCACCTGGGGGCCAAATAGTAACGAATTGCGGGAGCCCACGGTTCGTTTTTTTTTTCAGCAAGGTCCACGGATACCGCCGAATGTTTAAAAAAAATATATTTTTGGGGCCATCCAGGGTCCTTATGGGGCCTCCCCTCCAAGAGGCGTAGGGGGTCAGGATATTTCTACCCTGCCCCCCTTTCTTTTTTTAAATGTATTTTCTGTGACTCAGTTCAAGCCGAGTCACAAGATGGGTGCCAACACTTCCTGGTTTGAAGCACGAGATCAGGAGGGGTCTTGGATCGTGGATCCCCTGTGTCCCTATATATACAAATTTGGGTTTTCCTTAATATTTCAAAAACTACTGAATGGATTTACACCAAAATACAAAAAGGCACTTCCCTGGACCAACATCTATCTTTCTGCCAAATTTGGTGTAATTCCGTTTAGCAGTTCGGGCAGTAGCTGTGTCTAAATTTCCTATGGAAATTAACATGGGGAAAGCGTGTTTTAGGACACCCCCTTTTTCTCGACTTCCACTTGACGGATCGCACTGAATCTTCTAAGACAGCAGCTGAATTGAGCGTCGAACTAGTTGTGAGAATTCCGCGAGGATTCGTCAAACGGCGCCAAAGTTATTGGCAAATGAAAAAACGCTCTACCTATGGAAACTAGGTCCTAACAAGAACTATCTACTGGCAGTCGTCACTGGGTAGTTACAGTCAGGGCCCCTGGAATTATGTGGCAAGAGAGCATCAAATTATGCTGCAGAGTTGAGTAAATTATGCATCAAGAAAAAGCTAATTATGCGGCATAATGCAGCACATTTTGTAATAATATTACTTCACTATTTCGTCATTTTTAAACTTGGTAATACTGTATGAGCATTGGTTGCACCTCATTAGTACCAGTTTAACACCCAAATATAGCAATAAGTAACAGAAAGGCAGCCAGTCTAGTTTTGCAAAGGTGCCTTCCACTTCGCCTCAACATGCGCTGTTGCATTTTTAGTAGTTTTTGAACTGTTTGAGCTAGAAACAATTTCTTTTGTTAAAATCTGCAGATTATGCGCCAGACGAGGGATTATGTGGCAAATGCGGCGAATCTATAATTATGCAAAGATCGCAGCGGCTGCACAGTCGCATAATTCCAGTGGCCCTGGTTATAGTTAGGATTGCTTTTAAATAGACAAGGCATTTTTTGGTTTGCTAATAACTTTGGCGCCATTTGGGGAATCTTCACAAAACTTTCCTGTAAAAAAGCAAATTCAATTCAGCTCCTTCCTGCAAAGTTTTGGGATGATCTGCCAAGCGAGGGCCTAGAAAAAAGGGGGTCCCATAAGCCAATTTCCCCATGCATTTTTTTACTTCTTTAAACAGCACTGCCGCAAAAAAACTGCTGAACAGAATTGCACCAAATTTAGCAGGGAGCTAGATTTTGGCCCGCAGATTATACTTTTTGTGGTTTGGTGTAAATTCGTTCAGGAGTTTTTGAAAAATAAAAGTACAAAAATATTTGTATATCTGGACCGTTGGGTCAGAGGGACTCCTATGATGTACGCCAATCCGAAAAAAGAGCGTCCTGATTGGCCCAGGGAGCTTTTTTTTCCTTCTGGCGAATTGTCTCCTGTCGGAGTCAGACTCCCGCAGGAGCGAGCACTCTGATTGGTTGCCAGCAGTATGAGAACAATTTTGCTGGCAGCCATTACAGGACTCGTGGACTTAGTCTCCCGTTCTGAAGTAAAAAACAATAATATATATGGGGGCAGGGTAGGGATACTCAGCCCCCCTAAGCCCTATTGGGGGGACCCCAAGGGACCCCCGGGGCCAAAATAAAAAAAGCCTGCTTTTTTTGCTGCGATACCGCAGGATCGTGGCAAAAACAAAAAGTTGGCAGTCTCCATTTTATTTTTATATATATGGGGAGGTGGTGTGATTAGGCCCCTCCTCCCCAGCCCGGGTATATTTAATTAAGGGGAGGGGGGGCGTGAAGTCCCCCTCCACGAGCCAATGGAGGCCCGAGGGACCCCATCCCCTGGAGCCAATTTCGTAAAAAAAGGAACGGGGGCCTCACAAGCCTTATTTGGCAAAAATAATGGGGAGGTGGGCCCATGTTGCCCCTCCCCAAGCCTAAGGTGGGCCCATGGACCCCAACTCCCGGGCCGTATTGAAAAATAAAGAGGTTAGGGGCCGTACGTCTCCCCTCCCCAGGCCTACGGAGGCCCCGACGACCCTATACCCCGAGCCCGTATTAAAAAATAAACGGGAGGGGACGCACTACCCCCCTCCCTGAGCCTTCAAAGCCCCGGGTACCCCATTCCCCGGGGCCAGCGCAGTGATTGTGCCCTGGGGAGCCCACCCCCAGGACACAGCAGTTTCCCTGCCTGCACAACCGTGTATGCTCCCGTCTAGTTGGAGCATTTTTGGATCTCTCACCAAATGGAAATAAACACTAAGTCTGCTCCCATCCAGTGGGAGATTTAAAAAAATGCTCCCGTCAGCTGGGAGCAGACTTGTGTTCTGTTTCTCATGCCCGCACTGATGCAGGCATGGAAACAGACCCATATTGCTCCTACCTAGAAGGAGCAGGCATTAATAACTGCTCCCTCCGGGTGGGAGCAATGCAGAATCCTGTACCATGGGGAAGCCATCTGGAGCCACTATCTGGCCCTGGTGAGATGGAGTCTCCAGGGCCTAATGAGGCTCGGGGAGGGGAGCCGCATGGCCCCCCACCCCCTTTTAAGTGTTTTTGGCCGCAGGTCATGGGGTCCCCAGGACCTGAGAAGGCTCAAGGAGAGGGGCTGCATGGACCCCTCCCCTTTTAAATCAGATACCGCCCTGGGGAAAGGGGCCCCAAGGGCCTAATGGGGATTGGAGAGGGGGACAGGGCAGCCCCCTCCCCTTTCTATGTGTATGTGGCCCATGGGATGGGGTCCCCGGGTCTGATATGGCTTGGGAGTGGGCTTGCATTCCACCTCCTCTTAAAATTAGGCCCCAGGGGATAGGGGCCCCATGGATCTATTATGGCGCTGGAAGCGGAAGCGACATGGCCCTCCTCCCCTTGTTGAATTTGGTCCAGTGGAATTGGGTCCCTGGGGGCTATTAAGGCTTGGGAATGGAGGCTGCATGGCCCCCTACCTTAATATATATTATTTGTCCCTGGGGGATGGGGTCCTTAGGGCCTGAAGGCCAACCCTATGCCACGTTGCCAAAGGTGGTGTGCAGTGTGGCGTAGTTGCCTATGGGTGGGTTGGTCGCCTGCGGGGCTTTGGCCACGGGGCCTTGCCGTAGTGTGCCAGCATGATTTTTCAAAATCAATTACAAAAAATATGATGAACCATATGTTAATGATGGTGTTCCTTTCTGGACAAAGGTAAAGACTTAAATCATGAAAAATTAGTTATTAAATAGGAAATTATATGCATGTGTATCCTAATCCACCCGTGCTCAAAAGAAATTCAAGAGGCCTATTGATATAATGTAGGTCATAATGGCATATAATTTTCAGCATTAATAGATAGGGTATATACAAGCAGTATAGGCCGTTATCCAATAAGAATTAGACTTGGTGAAATCTGCCTGTACTAATGGGCTAAGGAATCAAATTAACCCTAGTGGATGAACATAACTGTGTACTTTAGCAGGACGTCCATCCCAGCTGGTCAGTGCCATGAGAATAGGAACCATGCTGTAGCCACTACCATCTCCAGAACACATCTGTTAAGACTGCATAGAGCCGGAAGGGCGGGTAGAAATGGTGGATGACCAGGTACCAAGTAGTGCTGTATAATTGCCACAGGGCGAAGGGAGAGAAGGAGAAAAGGGTCATGTGACAATCCCGATCTTGAACGCTAGACCAGGAGGTGTAGCATGAGATTGTGTGGCTGAGGTACTCATGTTCTATATTATGTATCCATGCTTACTTCACTCCAGTAAGCAGGAATGTATAAGTGTAAATTGTGAAGATAATCCAGGAATCATCAGTAGGATGTAGCTGCCGGAATAAATTGTTTGTCTGTCCAAATAACGCCCCAGCAGCTGATCAGCAGTGAGCCTATCCTGAAATGGCCCATGAGGGCACTGAATAAAGCATTTATAATAATGAGTTCAAAATAATGTGCCTGGTGTGAAATTCTGTTAATTGATTAGTAAATCAAGGCAGGGTCCGGAAGGATCCGGTGCATGCGTAGTACGTTTACAGTGGACCTGCTGCTAGAGGTCTAAAGGTTGCAACTGGAGTTATGAGAACAGTGGCATTGATGATAAAGTTTAAAGGAACACGTCTAATATCATAGTTACCCGTGTGACCTAGGTGTACATAATAATCAAAATAATGGAAACCAATCAGAAAAGGAGAAGGAAGAGCCTTTAGTTTTTTAACCTATATGCACCCTGTAATTCCTCGTCTGTATTCTGTTCACAAGAATACGGCGCACCCAGCTTCCTAGCGCCAGTCAGATACCCTGCCGCCATGTTGCAAGGATGCCTGCTCTGCAGGGGCAATTGTTTATGTGCAGGAAGGGACACCTTCCTGCACATAAACATTCAATAGTGGTGATTTGCTCTTTCTATGTGTGCTGCAGAATGCAGCACACATCCAAAGACCAAAATGCGAGGAGAAATGAATAATTTCTCCTCATATCACCATTCTAAGACCAGGTATTCCCTGGCCTTAGTTTTTGGCGCTGCCCCAGCCTTGTAAATCTGGGGCAGCATCAAAAAGCAATGGGTGTTGCGGTGGAACACCCACTGCAACACCCATTACACGCCCCTTTGCCGCAGAGGACTGCGGTGGAAAGGGGCATATTTTCAAGATGCCGTTAAGTGGCTTAGCGCCACCTTATAAACATGGGGAATGTCGCTATGCCACTGGAGCGTCATAATAAGTGACGCTCCAGTGGCGTTAAGGGCTTGTAAATATGGCCGATAGGCTCTAAAATCTGAGGCACATTTAATAAATTAGGAAATCATTTTGATTCTACCAGTGCGTAATGGATATGCCAGCCGATTGGTGCTGTTCCCGCAGATTTACAATTGCCATACTTGTAGAAACCTTGAGATGTCTCTACCCATGTTTGTTTTCAGAGGTTTTGAAGTGGTCATATACCAACATATCCTGTAGGGCTCTTGCTTTTCTATATGTGGTGCAAACATGAATACCAATAATGGGCCTCAAAATGGGGTCAGTTTTGAGAATGTTCCAATATTTGTTCATGAGGAATCTCAGTGCATGTTAGTTATTGGTAAAATTAGTGATAAAAGGTACTCAATTGTCCTAGATTATCACTTCTTTCCTGGTGTTAAATAGGATGTCATCTCTATCTATAAGTCTAGCTTTTCTAGATGCTTCTGATAAGGCCGGGTACCTCTCTACAAATTTACTCCGGATCCCTTGGTCAATGAATCTTTGTTACCTGCTGAGAAGTGTAGAGGGGAGAAACAACTCATCAAAGCAAAACTAACAACTTTAATGAACCATGACTCTGAAGAATCACAGACTCCGAATTCCAATGTAGTGGGTTTATTACAAAGCCAAAAATAACTGGATGTACAGACACCTCAAAACGAGGTTGTAAAAGTACATTGGAACTAATACAAATCTGAATCTACGGGCAAGATTAAAACGCTGTAACATGAAAAGAATGACAAATTCCAGAACGCAGGCAATGATTGCCCCCAAGTCAAGATGTGATCATGATGTAGTTTGATTGCCAATGAATATTGTGTATCTTTCTAAGGAAGTCAGAAATATTCTTACAGCAAGATGGTAATGTAAACACACGTGGTGGCAAGAAGTAGTTTAAGTATATATTGTGTGCACTCTCAGTTTTAGGATGGGGATGCTTGGGATTTAGGGGCCACGTGTGGGGATTATTATATTTTTGGGGTAATTACTTTTTTTTTAGGGTATAGTTATATATTTTTTAAATAGTTGTGTATTATGATTAGTTTTTTTTTGTTATTGTTTGGGATGCTAGTATGCCATAGTATAGTAACCTGAAACAAAAAGAAGCACAAAGAACAGATGATGGATGGAATGCAGAACAATGCAAACATTTGTCGTTTTTTTGCTCACCACGCCACCCCCGTTTGGACCCAGCCATATGCAAATCAGTCTTGACCCTGCTCCTCACGCATGGGAACAGTCCAGCCCGAGCTGCCAGGCCAGGTCCTCCCTGCATCGGAATAAGCATCCTGGGACCGGTTTTGGAGGTATCACTCCTCATCAGACAGGCTAGCTTGAATCCAGTGGTACATTCAGCACAGGACCTACGTCCGGGCATACCCCTCCCACTGAGGACGACAAAAGAAAAAAAGAACAGATGATGGACGGAATGTTGAACAGTGCAAACATCCCCCCCCCACCCCAGTCACAGATCTGGGTTTAATCCATATTTTTTTTGCTCACCACGCCATCCCAGTTTGGACCCAGCCATATGCAAATCAGTCTTGACCCTGTGCCTCATGGGAACAGTCCAGCCCGAACTGCCAGGCCATGTCCTCCGTGGACCGGAGACAAGCATCCTGGAACAGGTTCAGAATTCAGTCAATCATTTGTTCTTTTTGCATTTGTCGCTCTAAGTGGGACGGTTATGCCATGCTCATTATGCAACTGGAGTCAAACTATCCTGGCTGATGAGGGGTGATGCCCCGAAACTGGTGCTAGGATGCTTGTTTACGGTACAGGGAGGACCAGACCTGGCAGTTTGGGCTGGACTGTTTCCATGGGGAGCAGGGCCAAGACTGATTTGCATATGGCTGAATACAAACTGGTATGGTGTTGTGAGCAAAAACGATGGATTTAGGCCCAGATCTCTGTACTGGGGGTGAGTGTTTGCCATTGTCCAGCATTCCGTCCATCATTTGTTCTTCTTGCATTTATAGTATGGTAACCTATCATTTCCTCAAATGTGATCACATACACATATGGCGTAGGTGCTCAGCGACATGCACAGTGTTGTCATCAATGATGTAATTTCAGATTTTGCAGTGATTTTATCAAGAATGTCCTAGAACATGTCATGAGCAATTTAATATGGTAATTATAGTTACTTTAGGGCATGAATTATCGTTACTTGAGATAACTATAACTAGTGAAATTCAGTAGTTTTGCTAGTTTAAAACGTAATGTTTAAACTGACATTTTCACCTAACAATAACGTCCCTTTAACCTTTAGTTTTTTCAGTGAATGTCTACGCATTTTTTATTTAAAGTAAGATATTATATGCTATGCTAACTATATTTTTATAGCATGCTATCACCTGTGAGGGTATCCTTGCGCTGTAGCAAGTGTGTGAGGCTAGCCTCTGGAGTGCTTATTTAAAGAGTCAGGTCTTCAGCTTCTTGTAGGATTCGAGAAGGGAGGAGAAGGCTCTGATGTGTTACAGGGGTTCCTTCCAGGCTTTAGGAGTAGTGTATGAGAAGGCATGACCTTCTGACCTGCTTTTATGTATGCTTGGGGTGTGCGCAAGTGAGAGTCTGGTAGAGCGGAGGTGCCTGGAAGGATGGTGAAATTATATGCAGCTGTTAAAGTAGGCAGGACCTCTGTTGCGAAGTGATTTGTATCTGTGGGTGAAGAGCTTGAAGTGTGCACACTTATGTATCAGGAGACAGTGGAGTTCCCTTAGCTGAGGTGTGATGTGGGCCTGGTGTGGGAGATTGAGGACTAGTCTGGCTCCTGCGTTCTGGGTGGTCTGGAGTCTTTTTGTGAGTTGGTTAGTTATTCCTGCATGTAGGGTATCCCTGTAATTGAGTCTGGTGGTGATGAGGGCTTGGGTGACTGTTTTCCCAGTGTTGTTTGATAGCCAATTGAAGATCTTCATGGTGTTGAAACAGGATGAAGCAACTATGTTGACTTGGGAGGACATGTCCAGGTTGCTGTCTATAATGAATCCGAGGTGTCTTCCTTGTGGGCAGGGTATGGGGACAGGTCCGAGATCTGTCGGTCACCAGGTAGAGTCCCACAGTAAGGCTTTTCTCCCAAAAATCACCACTTCGGTCTTGTCCGTGTTCAGCTTGAGGCAGTTGAACTTCATCCAGGTGGACACTTCGGACATGCAACCAGTGAACTTGTTCTTGGGGCAGGGTGTTTTGTCCGAGAGGTTTGGGTTCTTCCTGTGAAAAATGTGCCAATCCAATCAAGTGTGCACCATTGAATGCCTGTTTCATAGAGTCTTCTAATCAGAATGGGATGGGAGACAATTTCGAAGGCTGTAGAAGGATGAGGGCTGTGATTTCCCCTCTGTTGAGAATCATCTGGATTTCATCTGCGATGAGGGTGGTCTCAGTGCTGTGGTTCGGTATGAAAGCTGATTATGTGGCGTCGAGAAGCTGGTTGTTGGTGAGGTTGTCGGACAGTCTGTTAATTACTTTCTCCAGGACCTTGGCTGGTTAAGGAAGGAGGGATATTGGTCAGTAGTTGGCAAGTTTGGTTGGGTTGGCTGAGGGCTTCTTCAGGATTTGGGAAAGGTGCCTGTGTTGATGGGGGTGTTGAGGATTGGGGTGAGGCCTTTACTGATGGAGGTTGATCCCTTGTCAAAGGTATGATGAGGGCAAGGGTCTGATGGGGGCTGGAAGCATATGGTCATCATGATTGCTGTGGTTTCGTTCGTGGTGATAGTGTCCCATGTGGTTATTGTGATGCCTTCATCTGTCATCGTGGAGAAGTGTGGCTCAATGGTTAGAGCGGCAGACCCTGATGCAGAGATCTGGCCCGGGACCAGGGTTCAATTCCCGCCTCGGCAGGTCTTGGGCTCAATTTCCTCGGACCTGATAATTCTCGCCTCGGTGCCTATTCTAATCATGGGTCCCACTCTGCAACTCTGGGCAATAGCTTGCTTAATCTCCACAATGGCCCCAACAGCGCTGGGATGCCTGGCTTCACCCTGGGGGTGCCCAGGAGTGGACATTTCACAGGGAAAAGCCAGGAAGGGTTCCACAGCGGTATGCGTACAGCGCCAGGACACCCCTTTGGGGGTATAAGTGCGCTTTACAAGTACAAATTTCATTTCATTTCATTTCACTGGGAGGCTTCTGGCAAGGTTCAAGGGGTTTTGTTGTGGGGGAAGTTGCTGCATATGGTTATGATCTTGTTGCTGAAAAAGTCCGAGAGGTTGGCGCACAATACTTGAGTAGGGCTGATGTTGTTAGCCACTGTCATGGGTGTGGTGAAATCCTTGGCAATTGCAAAGATTTCTTTGCTGCTGGTGTTGATGCATTTGGTTAGATCATTCCTCTTGGTTTCCTGGATTTTCTGGTGATACCGTATCAGGGCAGATTTGAACACATCTTTTTCTACTTCCCAGTAGCTTGTTCCCACCTGTGTTCTAGTTATTTGCAGCGCCTTTTGGTCCTGTCTTGTTTTTGCTATGTTGGTTTGTTTGCAGGAAGCCAGGGTGTTGGTGCAGGCAGTGATTCATGTGTAGAAGTTGTAGATTTTGTATGTTAGGAGGCCCTGTGCTCTGGTTGGTTCTTGTGTAGGGCAGAAGTGAATTCCTAACTATAATGTCACTTAAAACTTTGTTTTTTTCATTTAATTTCTATGTTTTTTACCCTAAAGTAAGATGTCCATCACCATGCAACTCCCACAGGCGCCCAAGCCCCTGCCATGTCAGACCATGCATCCTACCCCCCACAGGCACCCAGCCTTCTTTTTTTTTTATATAAAAGCCAGGCATATAGGCTTTATCAGGATATGAGGACATCAACATATATAAAGCAATCTATTAACGTTGTCAGTCACCAATAATTATAAGCAAATATATATTTTATAAATACACACATTACAACATTTAATACTTTTTGTTGTCACAAAATATTATAAATAAAGCATTTCTTAACTTAACCATAAACATGTCTTTGAGTCTTAACATTTTTCAGGCCACAAAATGCAGCCATAGAAACAACCATAAAGGTCCAGCTGACCAGCATAGAGTTTCAGCTCCAAGTGCTTTAAAAATAATGTTAAGCTCTTTTGGGATCATGGATTCAATGTCCCAGGAGATTTACTGTGTTTTTTCATTTTTTTTTGGGGGGGGGGGGGACTGCAGCCCTCCACAGCATTAAAAGGAATTCTTGGTGGTGCCCCAGCCCCTCCTAAGGGCACCACTAGGATCAAAAAATATTTTTTAAAAGCTGTCACAGTGCATCATGGGGAGCTGCTTCCCTAGGAGCAGTGAATAATTAACGAGTGGCTCCTGTTGCTCATTTATTATTCCTTATTCTTCCTTATTTGGGGTTGCACATTTTTTTGAGCTGTACCAGTCATATCCGGTACACCCGAACTTTATGTACACTTTGGAGCCATGTGGCGGAACCCCAAGACCCCCACAGCCCCTGCCTGCTCCCACTGGCACCCATCGCGGGTGCCGGTGGGAGACGGCCATTTTGTTATTTACCGTGGTTCCCCAGTGCCACCCGGGGCACCCACAGCTTTGTTAAAGGCTGGGGCCACAGGAAGCCCCAAGGCCTCGAAGACCCTTCCGGCTCTCCCTGGGTGCTAGCGGGAGCTAGCTCTGTCGCTTTGCTCTCGCTCGGGCGGGATCAGCTTTTAAATATGCTTCCCATGGGAAACAGCCAAGCTATGTTTCCTACCGGCATGAGAACATACTTCCCTACCTGCACTCTCCTGGGCAAGGAACAAGACAGTGTCTTGGGTGATGGGGTCCTCAGGGCACTGTCTCTCTTTGGTCAGAGGTGATGGGGTCCCCTGGCCATTATATGGCTCAGGGAGGGGCCACACGTTCCCTCCCCATCATAACTTCGGCCCCAGTGGATGGGGTCCCCAGGACGTGCTACTGGCTCGGGGAGGGGGGCCCACTCCCCTTAAACATAACTATACCTTCGGGCCAATGTGAGGAGGTCCCCGGGGCCTGATAATGGCTCAGGGCGAACGGCAACTTGTACCTCTCATAAAATACATATCAGCCTGGGGATGGGGTACCTGGGGCCTTTCAGAGTCTCAGGGAAGGGAGTCACATGTCCCTTCCCCAAAAATTAACTTTGTGGTGATACCCTGGGCACTGGTCTACCCTGTGGAGCGGGAGCCTGCTCTTTTAAAAAATAAAACAAATTACAGCGTATCCACAGATCCTTCGCAGATCTGTCATACCGCAAAAAAACAAACCACATTTTTACCCCAGGGGGTGGGTTATATCTAACCTGACGCCCTATATGTTTTTTACGCTTTTTTTCAGGACATAGGGACTGAGTCCCGAAGTTCTAAAATAGCTACCTCAGCATCTTTGTTGATGTGTAGTAGCCAATCAGATCATAATCTTTGATCTGTCGTGTCCGCGGATCCCCCATGGCATGAAACATACATACATTTTAAATCTTAATTTCTCCAAAATGACTGAACAGATTTACACCAAATCGCAAAAAGCACGCTTTCTGGGCAAAGATCTGGCTTTCTTTTTGTGTAATTCCGTTTAGCCATCTTGGCGGTAGCTGTGTATAATTTTCCTATGGAAAATTGCATGGGGAAACTCGTTTTGTGACCCCCTTTTTCTCTATCCTCCCCCCTCCCCCTCCCCTTTGATGGATCACCCTGAAACTTACTGGAAAGGAGCTGATGTGGATGAGGATTTTTTGGAAAAGTTTGTGAAGATTTGTCAAACTATGCTAAAGTTGTAAACAAAACAAAAAAATGATTTTCCTATAGAATCGTGGTTCTAACTACAACTACCCAGTGCCAGCCTCTACTTAATCCATTATTTTCTGCACAATTTGCAGGGTTAAAAAAAAAAAAACTGTTTCAAACTCATCTGGATGAAAATGTATGAAAGATTCTGCAAGACGTGTTGCGGGGCAGTGTGATGCTGAATTCTGCCTTTAGGTGTTAAACTGATACTAATGAGATGAAACGTTTGCCAAGACAGTGTTACGTGTAAAAATGACAAAAAACTGTGAAAAAAAACTGCCACAGAATGTGCCGCGTTGCACCACACAATTTGCCTTTCTAACCACATAATTTAGCCAACCCTGCCACATAATGTTTTCCTCCACTGTCACATAATTCCACTTGTCTGGTCCTTTTCTCTGTGAGTCTGGGCATCATCATATTACGATTGTATTGACAGGAGCATCCCAGGAGAACAGGGTAGAGTGAGTTTCTTTATTATAAGTGGAGGAGTCATGATCATGACTTTAAGTGAGATTCTGTGCTGCCAGTCGCAGAGCGCTTCATTTTTTGTGTTATTTAGGAGGTGAGTCCCCGTTTCTCCATATTGTGGTCATGAGCTGTGCAGAGCTGATTGTGAGGGCTCAGAGTTTGTTAATAAATTGAGTGGGAGGCCAAGGCTGTGGCACAGAAAACGTCTTGCACAACACAGCTTTAAAAACAAGATTGCCCTAAACCAGCAAGGGACTGGCCCCAGAACCTTAGAAGGAGCCAGCTGCGTGATATAATGGTTAGTCCGCCCATTCGGCCGTATCCGGTATGATCAGGGCCTGCTTTAGCGCTGGTGGCGCCAAGTGCGAGAATGATTTATGTCGCCCCCACACCTCACGACCGCCTCCTCGGATTCTCTCACTACCACCAGGCATAAGCGCCCCTCATCTCTGCAATCATAAGTTATTGCTAAACACAGCTCTCACCCCATGAGGTCGGCGCCCCCTCCACAGGTCAGCGCCCAGTGCGGCCGCACCAGTCGCACTGCCCTAAAGCCGGCCCTGGGTATGATGACGTGTGACTTCCATGAGTCCCTGTTGGGCTAATAAATATACCTGCGCGCGCTCTCAGGCGTCTTGGTTCGGCAATAAATACGTCCCTCGCTCGCCCGGGCGCTTACTCCGCTCATTAATCTGACTAATTGTGTGATTGTGTCAGACTCTTCACTAACGGAAATTGGTTTAAATATGGGGCTTGCTAATTCTTTCTGCAGTGACCTTTTCCGAGCAGAAACCACAGGCTTTTTTCTGTTCCACTTACAAGTTTATTATGTCCGGGGGTTGCTATAATGGAAACCGAATTGCCAAGTGGTCTGACCTAGGTAGTGTTAAAGGGCTAGAAGTGGAACTATGGTTATTATTAGCAAAAAATGGCATCTACCAAGTGGCCTTTCATGAGGGCGGCACCTGTAAATAGCTGTGATAACCCTACTTGCAAGTCAGCAGCTAAATTGGTAAGTGTGAGGCTTGGGGGCTCATCAAAGCCGAGTCTTCGAGCACAGTGAAATTGATGCACTCGTTGTGACAACAACACAAAATCACATGGTAAGAATTTGAATTGCTTTGGTGGGCGGACAGTGAACGAAATGAGTGGATGAGTGTGCAAAATATGCGTAATTTCTTTTGCGTAATGATTTTGAATTTTGGGGGAAATATGTGAAATTGTGTGAACTGAAAACCTGCCATTAAGTGCTATTTTTTTAGGAAAATGTGTACTCGTGCATCATGGGCAGGAGGACGCATTTTTAGTTAAAACATTTGCACTAAATAACATGACACAAACATCAGCTGCTCACATTTTTGTTTCTCCGCATTGTTCCCATCATTCCGCAATTATTATTATTATTGTTATACATCTTGTAAAGCGCACGGCTACCTCCAACGGAGGTGTCCCGGCGCTGACAGCGATTGCGGGGTGATAGTACCTGATGGAGGAGGTTCTAGGGAAGGCCAAAGAGCCAGGTCTTAAGAGTCTTCCTAAATAGCGGTTCTGAGTTAGCCTTTCGGAGATCCTCGGGCATGGAGTTCCAGAGCGAGGCGGTTTTATAGGCAAATGATCGACCGCCCAGTCTAGCTTTTTTGAAGTGGGGGATAGCTAGGAGTCCCTGGTGATTCGATCTCAGAGTCCTATTTTGATTATATTTGGGCAATCTGTGCTTTAAGTATTTGGGGCCGGTATCTCTGGAGGACCTATAGGCAAGGGTCAGAGCCTTAAACTGAATCCTCTTTTTCACAGGCAGCCAGTGTAGGCTACGCAGGTGAGGGGAGATATGATGGCGGAGTGGTACATTCCTGATGAGCCTAGCGGCCGCATTTTGAATGATCTGCAGCTTTCTGATGAGATAGTCTGGGAGACCCAAGTATAGACTTTTGGTATAGTCTAACTGTGAAGTGATCAATGTGTGAACTACCGTCTTCCTGCAGTCCATAGGCAGGAGATGTAGGAATCTCCTCAGGGTTTTCAGCTTCCAGAAGCATGAGGATGAAACTAGGCATATCTGGGCTTTCCCTGAGAGGGCGGAATCAAATTTGAACCCTAGATTTCTCACAGAGAGGACAGGCAGAGGAGGGGGATTAAGTTCCGTAGGCCACCACAGTTCAGCTTTAGGTGGTGATGGCTGGTTAAAAAACAGAACTTCTGTTTTATCCGTGTATAATTTCAGACAATTGTCTGTCATCCAGGATGAGATATTAATCAGACATTGTTTGAAATTGGTGAAAACTGCCTCAGAGTAATCCCTGAATGAGAACACCAACTGGGTGTCGTCAGCATACGAGACCACCTTAACACCGTGTTGTTCGATGATTGAGGCAAGTGGATTTTTTCCCAAAGAGGCAGGAAATTACTCGAAGAGGTGTAATAGCCTTTCTGCCTCTGGCTTTACTGGTTGTTAAAGGCCCTGATACTGAGTTGTAGGCCCGAGCCGCCCAAGGGAAAGGGCCTTTAACAACCGGTATAGCCAGGGCGTCTTAACAGCATTTTAGGCACCCTGGGCAAAGCAGTGCAAGGGCCCTGCCTACGAAACCACTCACAGGAATAAAAATGTTTAACGGAAAATTAGTGTTAAATTCTGGTCTGCATGGGGCCCCTGTGCTGGTGGGGCCCCTGGGCAACTGCCCAGCGTGCCCCTGCGTTAAGATAGCACTGGGTATAGCCCTCGGCAGCGGGATATAAGGCTATATTATATAGCACGTACTATCTGTGCAGAGGCATTTGAGCTTGTGTAGATTGAGGGTGGGATGGGAGCACTGGTGTAGAGAGATACACTTTTCATGGTCCCTTTCACAATTAGAATCAAGACCTTCTACTTAAATGAACACTAAGAGTGGGATGAGGGCACTAGTCTGGAGAGGCACACGGTATGGTCCCTTTTACAATTACAAGCCAAAACTTCTTCTTTTAGATGAACAGCCATTTCATGGCCATACCTGATACATAAAACAGGTGGTCCATCAAGTTGTGAAGAAGGGAGGCAAGTAAGGGCTAGAAATACTGGATGAATTCTTCTTCCTACTAGCCTAGAACATTTGTTAGCCAATGAGAGGCACCACTTTTGATGACCCGAAACATCCAGGATCCAATATTATCAATAGAATCTGAGAATTTGAAGATTGATGGCATTGCTCTGCACAATATCCTTGCAATGCACAGGAGTACAACATCTGAGTTTCCTCTCATTTGATGGATGTTGTCAATCACAAAAGCTAATTTACTTTGTGTCGTCTATTGACGGTTACTTTCTATAACTGGCCATTGCTTGAAGAAATACTCAAACTGTCTTTACACGTGAACTCAGTTGCACAGATAAACCTAATCATTAGAGACTTTAATCTATCAATGAATAGTCCAGCTATTGAACCAGCATCAGAGTTGATAAAGAATAGGCATACCTTGGGTTTCGTCAAGTAGAGCAGGGTTTTGCAGGCATACCCTAGCTCTATTATCTGTGCAGCCTCCATCTTGGTCTGTCCTCTCTTGAATCACACTCTTTCTTACCAGTTTCAACTATCATCCACGCCAGCATCAAGCCAGAAATTACATCACTCCCAATTAGGAAATTGAACAACATAAGGGATGAAGAATTTATAAAGTTAATGAACTCAAAAACCCTATTGATACTGAAATTGAGACATTGTTTGCTCCACAGCAAAATATAGTACATTCTGGACACGATAGTTTCTGAATGCCTTAGATACAAACATAAGACCAAATCCACCAACTGGTGGTTCAACAGTGATGTAGAAGATATTAAAAGGAAATCCCAGATCTTGGAACATAAGTGTCATACCTCATTGTCAGAAAGACATAAATTCACCTGTAGAAGGCAGAGGAGGGAATATCACGGGCTAGGAAAGCATGCCTAAAATAGTGACTTCACCAAATTTGTCAAGGAGGCCTCAAATAAAATGAAAGAAATCTTTAGCATCTTCCAAAAAAGGTCTAACCCTGAAGTGCTGAAAAAGTCACTCATTACAATTCTGAAACATTGTGGCTGTTTGTTGTAGTACTCCAAAACTGATGTCTCAACTATTTGTGAAACCATCACTAACAACACAACACCATCACCTTCAGTGGTGCTGGAACAATTTTAAGAGTGGGGGGGGGGCGGCTGCCATTCATTTTATATCACTGAAGTCACAGGGATTGTGAAAGATCCAAGTATCGCACTAAAAAGAGAAGTGTAGCAAATGTCAAATGTGCCATGCCCATTTAGCAGAAGAATGGTGCGTAGCTGGTGGTGTATTTTGGAGCACTGGTGAGGTGGCACACTGTCATTTACTGACAGCACATTTTCTGTCGAAATGGCCACTAAATTTGCATAGACATCCAGATTTACTGGTAAAAATATATAGAGCAAAACGAGTATGTGTGGAAATCAGGTTTCAGTGAATATTGATAACTTGCACATCAGAAAGAAAACTGTCTTGATTTCTTTTGATCTTATTAAAATCTGTTTCCATCACACTTCAGAATGACAAAAAAGTGCTTAATTTGTCCTTTCCTAATTGCTAATATAATTTTAAATATGTGTATAGTTAATTTCCTGATATTTAAATGTTGTTGTTAGAAAAAACTTACATGCTACAGCCTTTGATTTAGTTTTTTGTCCTCAGCAGGATTGTCACCTAGATCACTTTTACAAAATCCTGTAACTTTGCAGTCAGTGAAATAAAAGTAAAATTCAGTTTCTGAATAAGCAGCAGTTTGTCAGAAGATAAAGTCTGATATTTGACCTTTGCCTCTGAACGTGCAGCAAATGTGACAGGATACACACAAAAGTTAAAGGCATCTTTATTGCTCTTTCACCTTCTGAACTCCAGCAGGATTATTTCTGGGGGTTCTGCAGCACCATCAGCACCCCCACTTCCAGAGCCTATTGTCACCTTACCAGTCTCCTTCCCCACCATCTCTCCAATCACCACTTTTCTCCTTTAAACCCATAAATGACAAATCTTGCCAAGAAAATCAAGCCTCCCACCTCATAGTGGGACCGTGCCCAACTGCATAAGGAAATTTCTCCCAACCTTTGCACCTGAGATTAAAAAAATAATTAATGCTTCCTTTTAAGTGGCAAGGTTCCAAACTCTCTGAAACATGAAATTATCACCTCCCCACTAAAGAATCCTATGGCAAACCTCCAAGTGAAGCCCATTGACCATCTGATGTCAAAACTACTATATAAAAACAAAATCTTGAAAAGAGAAGTCACCAACCAGATAGTTGTTAACATACGTTGAGCAGAGCCTGGTCCTGAATGTTTTCCAGTCAAGATGCAGACCTTCTACATGTACAAAATCAGCAGTGCAAATATCAGAGAAGCCCTCCTTGCCACCCTTGATGAAGACCAACAAGCGGCCATGATGCTCCTTGACCTCTCGAGTGAGTATGACATGGCAGACCGTTCGATCTCCTTGATAGATTGGGTGTGGTACTCAGGGTGCTCATTGAGTAGATCTGATCATTTATTCACAGCCAGAGGAAACAAACACAAGTAAGATTATCTGTTTCACCCCCCTCAGAAGTACAGTGGGCAGTTCCTCAGAGGTCTTAACTCTCCCGTCTCGTCTTCAATATGTATTTGCTCCCCTCATCTTCAGTTAACATTTTAGATGTACACGGATGATACCCAGATGCACATCCAACTTGGAAACAGTGTGGAGACTGGGATCTCCAACCAATAGCTCGTGAGCTACTGTAGCTCTGCAGCTACCTCTGAGTAGCTTACCTGTGTGCAGCCTAGCTTATTAAATGAGAAAGCTTTTGCTTGTTGAATTATTATACATATAACAAAATAGAAATTATACAACACTAATAATATTAGCAGCTCTCAATTCCTTTCATTGAACATAAGTAGCTCTCAGTACAGAAAAGGTTGGAGACCTGGAGATGCATGGTAGTACAGCTAAGTTTCTGGATCAAATTCCCTTTTGGATGAAGTAGCTTCCTTTGTTGGAATGGGTCAAAGGCTGATGTCCTAATCATAAAAAAAGGTTTCTTAAGTGTCACTGTCACTTGACTTCTGTGTCAACCTGGGCCCTCCTCTGTAGACAATCGTCAATGAGAACCAATTTCTAACTCTTTCTTTTCTGGAAAATCATCCTGCTACTACAAAATGACCACAAAAGAGAGCTAACACATCCCGTAAGAGAAACTCATCCTACTACTACAAAATAACCACAGAAGAGAGCCAACACATCCCGTGATTCAGACTTCTCTGTTCTCTGCAGCACCGTCGCAGAGTCTATTCCAGCCTTCCCAAAAAAACACTCATTGCTAGACTTGAGACTGCAAAACAAGACAGCTAGAATGTACCTGGACCTACAAAATTGTAATCATATTAAGCTGCTTTGAAAGTTTCCACTTGAATACAGGATTAGATTGAAAGCAATCTTCAGTATTCCTGAAGCACACCTGGGCAAATGTCCTACTTCCTTCTGAGACTGCCAAACCACTAGGAACCTCGGCTCAGCTGACTCATGAGATTTTGGTATGAGAGAACATCCTTAGGAAGCGATGGCCCAAACCTTTGAAACAAACTTGGACCACAGCTCTGAATGAAAGCGAACTAACTTCATTTCCAGAAATGTCTGAGCACACATGTTTTTCAAACTTTAACTCTAGCATGGAGCAAGTGAAGACTGTCAGACCCAGGCCCTTCTTAAGCATCTGATTGGACTCTTAACTCTGTGGTATGTATAATCTTTTAATTCTCAAGCTCTTTTCCCTTCTTATTCTAGCGTCCTGAAGGGGGATATGTGATGTGCAGCACTAATCAAATCTTCAACTGAAAACAATGGTGCCTGTGTTTCTATACTCAGTTAGAGGCACATCACATAATACCCATACAGATGTTTCTGTTGACAGAAAGATGCCCCTTTCTTGATACTCGTCAAGATGTTGGTAAAGGGCCCTATCTTGCTCTCATGGTATATATTTCTATATTTATTGTATTCTTTATTTTATTTAGGTGTTTTTGTAGAGTATGGACAGAGCCCAGAATGCACAGCTGAACACTCTGCATAGCAACAGGAATATGTGTCTTGCATTCGTGGTACAGAGTGCATGTAAAAGCTTTATACAGTTCAAGGCGAGACATGAATGCATAAGAGAGGGGATGTAAGGGAGAGTCAAACTAATATGTATGTGGTATTTCTATAGCACAAACCTAGCCAATAGGCAATGAAGTGCTGTACATGGTCAAAGACAAGTATAAAGTCAATGAGTGATAGGAGAGAGCTTGTTTTTGGACTGTTAATGCCTTGTGTTGAGGTGTTCTCTAAAGAGATGAGGCTTCAACTCTTTCCTAAATTGGAGCAGCGTAAGGACTGTCCTGATGGATAAAGGGATGTTGTTCCAGATCTTAGGGGCATAGATGGAAAAGGCTTGAGGCCTTGTTTATTCATTTCTACACTTCTTTGTCTGCATTCTGATGGTGTCTTGGCTGCGGCTGTGTCGAGAACGGGAAACGGCCTTTACTACGCGGGCTGAGCCACATATGCCATTTCCATGCAAGCGGAACCACCCTTACCTTAACCTTGCATATGCGTGGCCAAGGCAGGGCACGGTCTAGATGCGCAGATGGGCAGGCACAGGAGGAGGAAGGATCGGGAGAGGGTGTGGTCTGGTAAGTGGGGCTGGTTATGGGGGGTGGGGGGTAATTTTTAGGGCTGGGGGTAGGGTTGTTTATAGGGCTGGAGGCTGGGTTTTAGGGCCTAGGGCGGGGGGGTCGGGGTAGTTTTCAGGGGTGGGGGGCAGTGTTTTTGTCTCAGGGAGGGGGCTGGGGTCGGGGTAGTTTTTAGAACGTGGGGGTCAGTTTTTAGGGCTCAGGGTCGGGTGGTTGGAAGAGACAGTTTTCAGGGCCGGGGGCAATTTTTGGGCTCAGGGCAGGGGTGGCTGGGTCGGGGAAGTTTTTAGGATGTGGGGGCCAGTTTCAGGGCTCAGGGCGTAGGGGAAGGGCCAGCTATCAGGGCTGGGGGCAGTTTTAGGGCTCAAGGGTGGGTTGGGGGTCAGGGTAGTTTTTAGTACGTGGGGCTGGGCTTTAGGGCTCAGGGTGGGGGGGTTGGGATGTGATCTTTACCACGCATATCCCTTTACCAATCATTCCTTTACCACAAAATTGCGTGTTAAAGGTATGCATGGTAAAGGAATGCGTTGCTAAGACGCATTCATTGTTGGGGCAGCATGGTAGAGGCACGTGTGGTTTAACTATGCGTGCTTCTGTCACACAACTGCCGAGAACACCCAGAGATGGCAACCTTGTCTGCATGATAAGTGGAGGTGTCGGTGGTGATGGCTTTGTAAATGATGCAGCTGGCTTTGAAGATGGTGCGGGCCGGTGTGAATGGAGTTCCATCAGGAATAGTTCGCAATGTTTCCGTCAATTGGGGCACGAAGATGGGGAAGATAAACGTCTTGAGCTGTTGTATGAATAATTGCAGAGAAGGGGAGATTTGTATGGAGCAGCAGAAGCAGTTCATTCCAGTGTCATGCAGAGTTAGGCTGAGACAGCCCGTTTCCTCGTGGTTTCTTTTAGGCCCTTAGTTTCACAAGTCTCCTGATGAATGAGCTGTGATCGTAACAGAAAACTCCAGAGATATGGATTTTTTAAGGTTAAATAATCAGTTTTTTCCATCTGGTGTCTTTTAGGTCACACATGAGTTAGTAAGAGTCTCACTCTTTGCTAATGCAGTATATTTTTGTAATGTCAGAATGGTGCACCTCTCTTTCTGTGGCAGTGTTGTTGAAAGGGTGCATCCGCCTTGCTGTATATTTGTTTCTCTGTAGGTAGAGTGTGTCTCTCTTGCTGTTAGTGTGTTTGTTTCTGTTGTCTGCACAGTGCACCTATCTTTCTGTAGCAATGTATTAATTTCTGTTGTTAGTAGAATGCATGTCTCTTGCTGTCGCAGTGTATTTGTTTCTGTTATTAATAAAGTGTGTTTTTAGGTCGATTCCTACCAGAAAAGACATCTTGGGGACATTCAGAAAGCTGACCTAGGAATCAGTGCTTAATTTGAGTCGGTGGTTTCAGGTGCTCAGCACCAGCACTTAATCATCAACACCGGCGCTTTTCATGAGCACCAGTTAAGGACACATTAATTTACGAGGAGATTACGTGATTTGCCCAGAATCACAGGATGTTGAGCTGACGCCGAGACTTGAACCTCGTTCCTCAGCTCTGAAGTCTGACGCTCCGGCCATTACACCACATCCTCTCCCCACTTTCATGGTTGGTAGTTAGTTCTGATTTCGGTGTCGCTAACAGTAGAAATGGGATGGGATGACGAGAACCCCAGAACTTATTTTTCTTTTAAATTAACTACAGCTAGGAATGCATTCCGCCTGTTGCTTACTATTGGCTTTGTGGTTTGTAACTCACATATTCTGGCTTTGTATTTGCTGGCTCTATTTGCTTTAGGCTGTCCAGCTTGAGTTTGTCCCTGCCGTTGCCCAAACCTTGTTTACTGTATTCTTCCACAAACTCACTTTCTGTAAACAAACCTTTAAATCTTGTTTTGATCTTATTATATTTGCTGTGCATTCAAAGACAGAGGCCAAATGCCAAGCTCTCTATTGCGATAGCTTGGTGTTAACTTTTCTTTCTCTGATTTTAAAGTGATAGAATTTATGCAACAATCCTGCTGAGTATCCATGTAAGAGGAGAGGGTGTAGGATGTCTTTTTTTCTAGCACAAAACAAAAAACAAAGAACTGTGTTGATGTTTTAGAATATATCAGAATTAGTACAAATGAAGCACTTTTGTTTGTAATTCTGAAGTGTGTTGGAAACAAATGCTTCAAAACACATCAATACACTAGCTGATGACATTTGCACACATCGTTTGTGTGCAGTAAAAATGTATTTCGGTGCACATGTAATGGTCATTTCAATTGAAAATGTGTTGTCTGGAATAGCAGTGCGCTATCACACCATGCAAACTCCACACTATGCCACACCACTCCACTCTATGACACACCACTCTATTCTACGGCACTCCACTCTACTCTACTACATGCCAATCCAATCTGCCTCCGTCCAATCTACCCCACCCCATTCTAAGACACTCCACTACGACAAACCACTCCACTCCACTCCACTCCACTCCAGTCTACGCCACTCACTCCACGACACAACACACCACTCCACTCTATACCCCTTCACGCTACACCATTTACCTTACTCAACTATACCCAACTCCACTCTATCCCACTCCAATATAATATACCCCACTCTACCATACCCCACCCCACTCCACTTCACTACAATCTACCCCAATTTACTCCACTCCAGTCTGCCCCACTCCACCCAATCTACCCTACCCTACTCCACCCCAAACTACCCAACTCCAATCTATCCTATCCAATCCGCCCAACTCCAATCTACCCAATTCCAATCTACCCCAATCTCCCCCACTCCAATCTACCCCACCCCACCCCAATCTACCCCACACCACTGCATCCAACTCCACTCAAATCTACTCCACTCCAATCTACCTCACTTCACTCCAGTCTATCCTACCATAATCAACTCAATCTATACATCTCCAAACTACCCCACTCCACTCTACCTCACTCCACTCCTATCTACCCCACTCCATTCCAACCCACCCCACTGCAGTCTACCCCACTCCACTCCAATCGACCCCACTCCAAACTACCCCACCCCAACCATCCCTCTTCAATCTACCCCACTCCAGTGAAACCTAACCCACTCCATCCCAATCCACCCTACTCCATCCCACTCCAATCTACCCTACCCTACCCCACTCCGCTCCAAACAACCCTACTCCAATCTATCCCATCCAATCTGCCCCACTCCAATCTACCAATTGCAAACTACCCCAATCTCCCCCATCCCAATCTACCCCACGCCTCTCTAGCCAACTCTGCTCAAATCTACTCCACTCCAATCTAACTCACTTCACTCCAATCTACCCTACCATAATCAACCCAATCTATCCCTCTTCAAACTACCCCACTCCACTCTACCCCACTCCACCCTCATCTACCCCAATCCACTCCAATCTACTCCTCTCCACGCCTATCTACACCACTCCAATCTATCCCACTCCATTCCAACCCACTCCACTCCAGTCTACCCAAATCCAAACTACCCCACCACAACCACCCCCTTCAATCTACCCCACTTCAATTTACCCCACTCCATTCCAATCCATCCTACTCTAATCCACCCACTCTACCTCTCACCACTCCACCCTAATCTACCCCACTCCACTCCAAACTACCCCACTCGACTCTTCCCCAATCTATCATACTCCACTGCTAATCTCGACTCCACTCCAATCTATCCAGCTCCACTCCACCCAACTCCACTTCAATCTACCCTCCCCACTCTACCCCACTCCAATCTACCCCAATTTACCAGACTCCTTTCCCCTCTACCTAATCTACCACACTCCACTTCACTCCAGTCTACCACACGCCACCCAAATCTACACCACTCCAGTCCAATCCAACCCAATCCATCACACTACATCCCACCCCAAACTACCCTACTCCAGTCTACTCCATCCAATCCGCCCCACTCCAATCTACCCCAATCCAATCTACCCCACCCTAACCCAATCTGCCTCCCTCCAATCTACCCCTCCCCTTGCCAATCAACCCCATATCACTCTATGCAACTCTGCACCAATCTACTGCACTCCAGTCTACCCCACTCTATGCCAATCTACTGCAAAACACTGCACTCCACTCTTCCCCAATCTACCCCACTCCACTCCAATCTACCCCAATATATCCCACTCCACTCTACACCGATCTACCCTACACCACTCCAGTGTACCTCACTCCAATCTACCCCACTCATGCCAATCTACTCCAATATAGTGCACTCCACTCTTCCCCAATCTACCCCAATATATCCCACTCCACTCTACACTGATCTACCCCACTCCAATCTACCCCACTCCACTCCATTCCAATCTACCCCACTGCACTCCAATCTAGCCCCAATCCACCCCTATCTACTCCACGTCACCCGAATCTACCCCAATTCAATCTACCCCACTCCCCCACTCCAATCTTCTCCAATCTAATCCACTCATATGTACTCCACTCCACTCCTGTCACGAATCTGATGAACGTATCTAGTGTTAGGAAGGGAGGCAAGAGACGTGTGCTTGTTAAGTGTCCAATGATTAATCATTGGAGAACTGTGGCAGTAGCATGAGTTCTGGTACATTGAAAGATGGCTGCCATCCATTTTCACTGCACATTATAAGATGGCCGCCATCCACCTTAACTAAGTACTCTATTGTTGTTGGAATGTTCTCAAGGAGCATTCTAAGTTCGTTGGTGCACACGCTTTCTTCTGTGCACTTCAACTGAATTCTTGAAGAGTATGAAGTCTCAGTGATTAGTTCCAGTTATAGTTTCTATTTTTGGAAATATCGAAGACTTACTGGCATTAGTGAGGAAGAGGTCTTGATTCCTCCTGCTGTCTTGTTACTTTCCCGACTTACGTGTAGAAGAGAAAAGTTCTGGTGCAGGTTGTCATTTGCGAAGGAGTCCTCAATGACGAATCTGCAAATCCAGCGCCTGCGCTGGAAGTTTTGCTGAATCAGAATTAGTTCTGGAGCGGCTTCTGGATTTCAACTGAAAAAGGAGTTTCCGAGAATCGGCAGTCCATTGGCAGTAGAAGAGCTGGATCGCTAGCCATCAGTAGGAAGACTACAGTGGGTTCGTAAGTCTTCTTTCACCAAGACTGTAATTCTTGTCGTTTCGCTGGGTTGTTTATATATAATTCCTGCAGAGCGTTTTCGCTTTTCTTTCCTTCCCGCTTTACCTCCCTTGATCCTTGTGCGTGTTTCATTGCGGTTAAAAGACTTACAGAGATTGAACCAACATTATCGCTTTTCAACTCGACATGCTAGTAAAGGTCTGGAGTTGCTGGATTGTATAAACATTTCACAATATATGTTATTCAGCAGAAGACATGACCACGCTTGTAAAGGTCTGGAGTTGCTGGATTGTATAAACATTTCATATTATATGTTATTCAGCAGAGACAGGACAAGTTAATTACAAGTTTAATATTTCAACTTTAAAAGTCTCACTTGAAGAAAACAAATTTTGAATAACATTAATGCGGTAACTTTGATTCAGAAGAGAAGCGAAGAACTTCCAGCAGAGAGGTAGAAGTGAGATAATTAGAGAATAGAATTCTAATGAGAGTTAGGTTATTGTAATTACATTACATGCTCTTTCCTTTTCCTGTGTGCATTAGGTGTTAATCACTAAATCTCTTCAGCTGCCATTAATTCGTAAGGAGCAGTCTGAAGTTGACAAGGTACCTCAAGCGCTGGAGTTGTCTCTTCTTTTATCCCAATCCCCTTTCCCCCCTTTTGGTAAATTTCTGCCTACTAGGGCAGGTTTACCAATAGGTGGGCATTGGTAAATTGCATCGTTTCTGCTCCTGTGGAGGTTTACAGGTACAATCTGACAGATTGAAGTGCCCACGTTTTCTCTCCACCCGAGCAGAATGGCAGAAGGGTAAAATTTAAAATCTTTAGGAGAAATTTTAGAAGGGATTCAAAGAGAGTTAGTGGCTATCAGGGAGGAGAATAGAAGTTTGAAAGAAGAAATACTCACTTCTCGCCAAGAGACTAGTACATTAAATTTAAAGGTAAATGAATTAGTGGCAGGTTCTACTCTATTGCCTACATCAAAACCTTCAACTTCCCAACATGAACAATATCAGCGAGCAGTAGCACAAGTAGTTCATACCGTGTCCCCTCTTATTCCTTTAGCCCCTCCTGAGAGATTTAGTGGGGATCCTCAGAAAGGCCCAAATATTCCTTACACAATGTTCCCTTCATTTCATGTGTAGACCCACACTGTTCCCTGATCAATCCAGAGTGGCTTTTGTTCTTTCTTATTTCAGTGGGGGTGCTGCCAATTGGTCCATGCCTTTAGTTGCTCAGAATGATCCATTTTTATATGATTTCGAACGTTTTAAGGCTGAATTTTTGAGAGAAGAAAAATCTCTTAAGCCACTGACAATGAATTATTGGAACTTCGTCAGGGTAATCGGGAGTTAGTCACTTATTTAGCTCACTTTAATAAATTAATTGTGGAGACGAATTGGCCAATAGAGAAAAGGGCAGCTATTTTGTATCGAGGGTTACGTGATGAATTGAAAGACACCCTGTCTCAAATTCCAAATAGACCAACAGAGTTATCAGCCTTGATAGATTTAGTTCTTGAAATTGACTTCAGATGGTCAGAGCGTAAGGGTGAAAAGAAAAGAGAGTTCAGACCCAATCCTCCCAAGATTTGACCGAATGAAAGTGGAAGTTTGAAAGAGTTTAGAAGTATCTTCTGAAGTAGAGCCTATGCAGATTGGAACTACTCGTGGACCCTTGTCGCGAGAGGAGAAGGAGAAGAGGAGACAGAAGAACTTGTGTCTCTACTGCGGGGGTTCAGGCCATTTTGTCAAAGAATGTCCTAAGAAGCCAAAGTTTTCTTTGAAGGGAAACGACAAGAGCCATCAGTAAAAGGAGTTGCTCTGGTGGTTCAGGATTCCAAGACGTCTCTGGGTTCCCATCAAATTTTGAATCTTTTAGAGACAATGGCTCCTCATCTCATTTTGCAGTTAACTATTAAATTTAGAGATATTGAAATTTCTGGAGTGGCAATCATGATAGATTCTGGGGCTACCGGTAATTTTTGTGATATTAAATATGCTCAGAAGATCGGATTACGAGCCATTAAAAAAGAAAGAAAAGAACCTGTACGAGCTGTTGACGGAACTAATTTGTCATCAGGCCCAATTACTAGTCATATGGAACCACTGGAGCTAATTAAATCAGATGGGCATCAAGAAGTTATTCAATTTAATCTGATTGGTGCTCCTCAGTTTCAGCTCATTCTAGGGTTACCATGGCTCTCAGAACATAATCCAACTATTGATTGGGAGAAAAGGACGGTGAAAATGAAATCAAAATACTGTGAGGAACATTGTTTCTGGAAGTTAGAAGTCAGCCTTGGTCCTTCCCAGGCCTCATTATTATCGTGTGGAGGAAAATCCATTAGTGTTATTAATACTATGGAAATACCTCGTGAGTATCAAGATTTTCAAGATGTGTTTAGTGAAAGTAAGGCTGAAATGCTTCCACCTCATCAACCTTACGATTGTGTTATTGATTTGGAACCGGGAGTTGTTCTACCATGCAGTAGAATATATATACCTTGACTGAAGCAGAAAATAAATATTTAATAGAATATTTGGATAAATATTTGTTGAATGGATTTATTAGACCCTCTCAGTCTCCAGTGTCCTCTCCCCTGTTCTTCATTCCTAAGAAGGAAGGAACTTTAAGAGCATGTATTGACAACCGAGCTTTAAATAGGGTCACCATTAAGAATCGTTATCCTTTACCGCTAATTTCTGTGTTACTTGACCAAATTTAAGACGGTCAGATTTTTACGAAATTAGATTTACGTGGTGCTTACCATCTCATTCGCATCAAAGAAGGGCATGAATGGAAAACAGAATTCAGAACAAAATTTGGTCTTTTTGAATACCAGGTAATGCCTTTTGGTCTCTGCAATGCTCCAGCTGCCTTTCAGTATTTTATAAATGACATAATGAGTGACTTGATTGACAAAATAGCAGTCGTCTATTTGGATGATATTTTAATCTTTTCAAAAACCCGCAAGAACACACTGCACATGTGAGAACAGTTTTACATTGATTGCTTCGGAATGATTTATATGTCAAATTGGAGAAATGCGTATTTAATGTGAACACTGTAGAATTTCTTGGATTCGTTTTGTCTCCTCGGGGAGTGACCATGGATATGAAAAAGGTGGAAGCAGTAATTAATTGGCCTTCGCCAGAAAATGTCAAAGAAGTTCAGCAGTTCTTTGGTTTCGCTAATTTCTATAGAAGGTTTATTCAAGGTTTTTCACACAAAATTATTCCTATTACATCGTTTGTTAAAGAAAGGAACAAGATTTCTTTGGTCTGAAGAAGCAGAATTAGCTTTTCAATACTTGAAAGAAAGTTTTACTTCAGCTCCTATTCTGCTGCATGCTGATCCAGAGGAACCATTTTACTTGGAAGCTGATGCTTCGGATCAGGCAATTGGGGGAGTGTTATCTCAAAGGCACAAGAGTACAGGGCAGTTACATCCAGTCGCATTCAGATCTCGCACGTTAAATTCTGCTCAGATTAATTATACTATTGCCGAAAAAGAGCTGTTGGCAGTAAAAGATGCCTTTGAAGAATGGCAACATTAATTGTTGGGAACTAAACATGTAGTGACAGTATTCACTGATCACAAAAAAATTTGAGATCTGCGAAAATTTTAACTCCTCGTCAGTTGCGATGGTCCCTTTACTTTGCTGATTTTGATTTTGTTATCACCTACCGTACTGGAAATCAAAATGGAAAAATAAATGCACTTTCTAGACTCCAAACTACATCACAAGAACACCCGACACCAGAACAACCTATAATTCCTGATTCAAAAATTATTTGTTCAATTTCTCTGGCAAATTTTGAAGAGGAAGTAAGAAGATCTATGAATTCTGAAGAAATGAAGACTTTGTCTCAAGAAGAAACGGGAAGAGAGATACGTAATCAGTTACCTTATCATCAAGGAGGTTTATTTTTACCCAATCTAGAGCTTCAAGAAAAAGCTTTACAAGAATGCCATGATCAACCTTTAGCTGGTCATAAAGAGGTTTTGAAAACTATAGATATGATCAAAAGATATTTTTCGTGGCCAAATCTGAATTCTCTTGTTAGACAATATGTAACCACTTGTGAGACATGTGTCAGAGCAAAAGCAGACTGACAGGCTCCTCAAGGATTTCTTCAGCCCTTGCCTATTCCCCTCATCCTTGGCATACAGTCACTATGGACCTTATTGTAGATTTACCAACTAGTAGAGGTTACAATACTATTTTAGTATTTGTTGACACATTCACAAAGATGAGTCACTTAATTCAATTAAAATGGGTGCCATCTGCTAAAGAATTGGTTATGCAGTTCAGTAGTCACGGAGTGAAATGCCATGGAGTTCCCAAAATAGTAATTTCAGATAGGGGGTCACAATTTGTTTCACGTTTCTGGAGAGCTTTTATGCAAGAGTTGGTTGTTGAAGTCAGACATTCTACCAGTTATCATCCTGAGACAGATGGGCAAACAGAAAGAGTAAATCAAGAATTAGAGCAATACCTTCGATTGTTTCTTCTGGACCGGGAGAGTGAATGGTCAGAATTGTTATGGATGGCTGAGTTCGCATACAATAATTCTAAAAGTGTTTCTACTGGATTTTCACCTTTTTTCCTTAACTATGGCAGACATCCTAACCTTTTAATAGGGCCGGGAGAGTCAGGGGTTCCAGCAGTACAGAATCTCATGAAGGAGTTAATACGTTTTCATGAGATGGCAACAAGAAATTTGACAAAAGCTAAGAAGAAATATAAAGAACAGGCAGATCATCATAGGAAACAGGCACCCAGATACGAGGTGGGAGATAGAGTTTGGTTATCCTCACGCAATCTTTGTTTGAAAGGAAACAGGAAATTTCAACCACATTTTGTAGGTTCCTTTGAAATTGAAAAGGTTTTAGGACCAGTGACAGTAAAATTGAAATTCCCACATAGTACAGGTATACATCCAGTATTTCATGTATCACTTTTGAAGAAGATGGCACCTAACACTAGAATCTCCAGACCTCCGGCACCCTTGCTAGTTGATGGGCAAGTAGAGTATGAAGTTAAGAAGATATTAGATTCTAGAATAATAAAAGGCAAACTCCATCATCTCATTGATTGGAAGGGTTATGGGCCTGAGGAACGTTCGTGGGAGCTATCAGAAGATGTTCATGCCCCTCGACTTCAGAAAAAGTTCCATACACAGTATCCTTTGAAACCAAGGCCGATGAATCGGCCATTTAGAGGGTGCACTGTTAGAAATCTGATGAATGTATCTAGTATTAGGAAGGGAGGCACGAGACGTGTGCTTGTTAAGTGTCCGATGATTAATCATTGGAGAACTGTAGCAGTAGCATGAGGTTTGGTACATTGAAAGATAGCTGCCATCCATTTTCACTGCACATTATAAGATGGCCACCATCCACCTTAACTAAGTACTCTATTGTTGTTGGAATGTTCTCAAGGAGCATTCTAAGTTCGTTGGTGCACGCGCTTTCTTCTGTGCACTTCAACTGAATTCTTGAAGAGTATGGAGTCTCAGTGATTAGTTCCAGTTATAGTTTCTACTTTGGAAATATCAAATACTTACTGGCATCAGTGAGGAAGAGGTCTTGATTCCTCCTGCTGTCTTGTGACTTTCCCGACTTACGTGTAGAAGAGAAAAGTTCCGGTGCAGGTTGTCATTTGTGAAGGAGTCCTCAATGACGAATCTGCGAATCCAGCACCTGCGCTGCAAGTTTTGCTGAATCAGAATTAGTTCCGGAGCGGCTTACGGATTTCAACTGAAGAAGGAGTTTCCGAGAATCGGCAGTCCGTTGGCAGTAGAAGAGCTGGATCGCTAGCCATCAGTAGGAAGACTACAGTGGGTTCGTAAGTCTTCTTTCACCAAGACTGTAATTCTTGTCGTTTCGCTGGGTTGTTTAAATATAATTCCTGCGGAGCGTTTTCGCTTTTCTTTCCTTCCCGCTTTAGCTCCCTTGATCCTTGTGCGTGTTTCGTTGCGGTTAAAAGACTTACAGAGATTGAACCAACATTATCGCAACAAGAATCACTTTTCAACTCGACACGCTAGTAAAGGTCTGTAGTTGCTGGATTGTATAAACATTTCACATTATATGTTATTCAGCAGAAGACATGACCACGCTAGTAAAGGTCTGGAGTTGCTGGATTGTATAAACATTTCATATTATATGTTATTCAGCAGAGACAGGACAAGTTAATTACAAGTTTAATATTTCAACTTTAAAAGTCACACTTGAAGAAAACAAATTTTGAATAACATTAATGCAGTAACTTTAATTCAGAAGAGAAGCGAAGAACTTCCAGCAGAGAGGTAGAAGTGAGATAATTAGAGAATAGAATTCTAATGAGAGTTAGGTTATTGTAATTACATTACATGCTCTTTCCTTTTCCTGTGTGCATTAGGTGTTAATCACAACATCTCTTCAGGTGCCATTAATTTGTAAGGTATATTATTAGAGACAGCGGTCCCTGTCATGGAAAATATAAAACCATAACCACAAAACTGCAATCAGCGTTGGATGTGTTATTGTCCAAATGGAACGTATTGTGTTTATTTACATATTCATTAAACATTAGACAGCATATAATAACATAAAGTGAGCAGAAAGTGACGGGGTTCTGGAAATCAAAAGATTTCCTGACCTCAGGCATATAGCTGTAAAGTGACTTTTAAGTGATATCAAGATTACGATAGAAAGAACATCTTGTACTCCACAACAGTCATAAGTACAAGTGGGAGTTAAGATGTATTGGTCGGCGACGTTTCGATCCCCAACAGCGGTTATGGGATCATCATCAGGACAAGTAAATCTGAATGCCTGAGAGGGTGCCTAAATAAGGCAGGGAATTGGGGTAGAAGAAGGAAGAGAACGATGGGTGGGGGGAAGGAGGGGAATGGGGAGAAGAGGAGAAAGAAGGAGAAGAGTTGGGGAAGGACGAAAGAGTATGCCAATAATTAAAAAATAAGTTAAGGGTGAAGAAAGACTGAAGTGTTACATCGCACACTCTAGAACCAGACTAGTGCACCCCTGGTGACACAAGGATGAGGCAGCGGTCATGTGTGGGTGGGATCATGCTGGCCATGGGAAGTGACATATATTGTTGTGCACATATAATTATACAAGTTGTGCAGGGCGTGAAGGCCGTACTATAGTAAGTGTTGATGCAGTCCACTAATTAGGAGTTAGACTTACTGTGGGTCCAAGCTGGGGACCACAATTGCATTAGGAATAAGGGAACGATGTTCCGCCCGTGGATCCGGGACTGCACGGGGACGCGGAGGTAAAGGACAATGCTTACAGAGAATGTTAGGGGGGTCAATGCCTCTTCCCTGGCTAAGTTCCACGAAGCTCCCGATGGAGCGAGATTAAGTGGAGACCTGCGGGGAGAGGAAGGGAGCGGTCATACGCGAGGGCGTTGATCCACTGAGAACGCGCGTTCACGAAGTCCAACGCGTCTGCTTACCTGTGGGTATTACGTGTAGCTTCTCCGGGATGGCAGGCGCGTCGTGTGCGTGTGCCGTGCAAGCACGAAAATACGGAAGTATAAGTAGTGGGTGTGCATGCGTGCACCTGACGAAGACTAGAACGTAAGGATTTCCTTATAGCAGGAGGCGATAGGCGCCATGCTGGATGACATGCACAGTACGGATTGGCAATTGGGAGGGAGTACGGTGGAGGGAACAGAGAGAATAGATTGGAAGCAAGAAATAAAGCTGTCAAACGACATGACATATTATGGTGTCCATAAACGAGATGACATAGTATACATCAAAATGTGGCATTGTTAAATAGTATTGGGAGACAATGCAAGCGAGTGAGCAAGGCATAATTTCCAAGTTAGACCATAAAACGGAAGCATGAATTGCACATGCCATCCGGCATGGCATATCATGGTTCCATAATCGAGATGACATTTAAGCATCAAATTGTGGCACAGTTATATTGTATTGAGAGACAGCGCATGAGCAAAACATAATCTGACATATTATGGTTCCATAATCCAGATGACAATGTGGTGTATGCAATTACATGCCCATGCAACCTAATTTATATTGGGCAGACCACACAGAAAATCAGGATTCGAGTATAACTGTGCCACAATTTGATGCTTAAATGTCATCTCGATTATGGAACCATGATTTACAACTTACTTAACACTGTTTACAAATCACATGTCTGAAAGAGGAAATGCTGACAACCTTTGTGTCCGCACAAAAGGGGATAGTGCCACTGTCCTGGCGGAAATCTGTTATTGTGTTTTTAAAAAAAAAAAAGACAAACTTCCCTTATTGCCGTCATCCTACAGACCCATCTCGCTAATTAACTCTGATAGCAAAGTCTATTCTAAAATACTAGCAGCACGCTTATCGGGCATCATTTCTATGTTGGTTTCAAAATTCCAACATGGGTTTATTCCTGGACGTGACACCGCAGACCATGTTAGGCGTTTAATATCATTTATGGATTGGGCTCAAGCAACCAATTCTACATTGGGGATAACCCTGTTGGATGCCGAGAAGGCATTCGACAGGGTTTCCTGGCCTTATATGTGGGTCTAACTTGGAGATTATGCCTTGCTCACTCGCTTGCATTGTCTCCCAATACTATTTAACAATGCCACATTTTGATGTATACTATGTCATCTCGTTTATGGACACCATAATATGTCATGTCGTTTGACAGCTTTATTTCTTGCTTCCAATCTATTCTCTCTGTTCCCTCAACCGTACTCCCTCCCAATTGCCAATCCGTACTGTGCATGTCATCCAGCATGGCGCCTATCGCCTCCTGCTATAAGGAAATCCTTACGTTCTAGTCTTCGTCAGGTGCACGCATGCGCACCCACTACTTATACTTCTGTATTTCCTGCTTGCACGGCACACGCACACGACGTGCCTGCAATCCCGGAGAAGCTGCACGTAATACCCACAGGTAAGCAGATGCGTTGGACTTCGTGAACGCGCGTTCTCAGCGGATCAACGCCCTCGCGTATGACCGCTCACTTCAGTCTTTCTTCACCCTTAACTTATTTTTTAATTATTGGCATACTCTTTCGTCCTTCCCTAACTCTTCTCCTTCTTTCTCCTCTTCTCCCCATTCCCCTCCTTCCCCCCACCCGTCGTTCTCTTCCTTCTCCTACCCCAATTCCCTGCCTTATTTAGGCACCCTCTCAGGCATTCAGATTTACTTGTCCTGATGATGATCCCATAACCGCTGTTGGGGATCGAAACGTCGTCGACCAATACATCTTAACTCCCACTTGTACTTATGACTGTTGTGGAGTACAAGATGTTCTTTCTATCGTGACTGTAATCTTGATATCACTTAAAAGTCACTTTACAGCTATATGCCTGAGGTCAGGAAATCTTTTTATTTCCAGAACCCCGTCACTTTCTGCTCACTTTATGTTATTATATGTTGTCTAATATTTAATGAATATGTAAATAAACACAATACGTTCCATTTGGACAATAACACATCCAACGCTGATGGCAGTTTTGTGGTTATGGTTTTATATTTTCCATGACAGGGACCGCTGTCTCTAATAATATTCTGCTACCCTTGGTCCCTTCTGACTTACAGGATTCCCTTGTTCTTTTTTCACATTATTTGTAAGGAGCAGTCTGAAGTTGACAGGGTACCTCAAGCGCTGGAGTTGTCTCTTTATCCCAATCCCCTTTCCCCCCTTTTGGTGAATTTCTGCTTACTAGACCGGGTTTACCGATAGATGGGCATTGGGAAATTGCATCGTTTCTGCTCCTGTGAAGGTTTACAGGTACAATCTGACAACTCCACTCCACTCCACTTCAATCTACCTCACTCTACCCCAATTTACCTAATTCTAACTCAATTTACCTAATTCTACCCCAATGTACCCCACTCCACCCCACTACAGTCAACCCACCCCATCCCAATCTACCGCACACCACTCCAATCTACCCTACTCCCCCAATCTACCCCACGCCACGCTACCCCAATAACCCCCACGCCAAACTACCCTAATCTACCCCCACTCCACTCCATTCTACACTACTATAAACCACCAAACTTACCCCACTCTAAGCTACCCCACTGCACTCCACCCCACTCCACTCTACTCCAATCCAAGCTACCCAACTCTTCTCCAGGCTACCCCACTCTACTTCAATCTACCCCAATCCACCCACTCTTCCCTAATGTAACCCACTCCACTCCAATCTACCCCACTATATCCCACTCCACTCCGATCTACCCTACTCCTTTCTACCCCACTCCAATCTGCCAGACTCTAATCTACCCCAATCTACTCCACTCCACCCCAATCTACACCAATTCAACCTACCTCACTCCAATCTACCATGCTAATCTATCCAATTCCCCACTCCAATCTACTCCACTCCACCCCACTCCAATCTACTGCGATCTATCCCAGGCCGCCCCACTCCATTCTACCCCACTCTACTCTACGCCAATGCACCCTACTCCACTCTACCCCAATCTGCCCCATTCCATTCTACCCCAATTTACCCCAGCCCACCCCACTCCACACCACTAACTTTAACCATGCTGAACAGCAGCCACAATGGTGTACATAATTGCTAAAATACATTGCCAAAGCCAATAGATCTTGCATAGGCGAGACCTATTGGCTTTGCCAATGCTTGTTTGCTGTCATGGTGTATTTGCTTCTCTCAGTTGAGTGTACGTCTCCTGCTGTTTCAGTGTAATTGTTTCTGTGAATTGAGTGTGCCTTGCTGTTGCAATGTATTTGTTTTTGTTGTCACCAGAGTGTACTCTTGCTGTTGTAGAGTATTTATTTCTGTTGTGAGTATGGTGCACTCCTCTTCAAACCAGTGCAGATCTTTCTATGATCATTGAGAGGCGCCTCTATGGCTATTACAATCTGTTTGTCTAGCAAGTCAGTTTGAGGCACTGTCACCCTTTATATGTACAAGCAGTTCCTCTCAGCAAGTATTTGCTAATGGCACTGGTTTCTTATTGCAGATCGCTTATTGGTTAAGAGTGTGTGCATGTCTCATAAAGCTCTTCATGGAAAAGGCCCCAGATTTTGCACAAGGTCTTCCGTGGTACGCCACGTCCAGAACTCCCCTGTTATCAGCCACACTCTTGGCAATTCCCAGAATCCCCAGATCCCACGCTGGAGACATGCTTTCTTTATGTTTTTGGCAACTAAAAAGTGGATGTCAGTGTCACTTACATTTCTCGCTGTGGCAAATCATTCAGGGACAGATTAAAAAACATTCTGGCTGGCACTATAACGTGCCCTTAGTGGCAAGTATAGCAGTCCTTTAACATCTTTTACCACCGTATAAGTAATTCAGATTTGTGGAGAAGGTAATAATTGAAAATAATATATGTGCATGTTTAAGCAGACAGCAAGTGAGGTACAACAACACCATATTACAATAATACACCAAAATGCCAGCAATACAGTACAACACAAAACAACCTATGACATCAATGCCATAATAACCCAATATACAACATTCCAAAGAAATGACACAAAATAACTCAACAGTAGAACAAATCACTAATACAACACAGCACACCAATACAAGACATCAATAAAATTAAACACCAAAACAGGAGAACACAGTAGCTCAAATTTGCATCTATGTTGTGCTAGGTTGTATTGTGCTTTGGTGGTGTGGTGTTGCTGTATTGTATTGTGGTTGTACTTTTATTCTGCTTTGATGTGTTCGGTTGCTTTATTACTCATTGTTGTTCTATTGTAGATAGAAATATTAAGTAATGTGGGTGTATAGTGTTGGTGTATTTGTTGTATTGCTGTGCTGTGTTGTGTCATCATGTTGTTGTTTGTGTGTTAATGTGTACATTTATGTTACATTTAGAACTGCATTGTTGTGTTGCACTTTTAGGTTGTGTTGCTGGATCGTGGTGGTGGTGTGTTTTGTGTTATTGTGCGACATTATCTTGTGCTGGTGATGTGTTGCATTGTTTTTTGTGCTGTTTAGTTTTTGTGTTGCGTTATTGCATTGTATGATGTGTTACATGTTAGAAAAATTGTATTGTTGTGTTCCACGGTGTTTGTTGTGTTGCATTCTCTTTCAGTTGTTTCATTTCAATTTCTTGTACCCTGTTATGTTTCTTTTGCGATTGTATGTTGTTTTGTGCTATAGTATAGTGTTGTGTAGCACTGTGCTGTCACTTTGGAATCATGTCCAAATTATGCTACATTTCCAGTCAAAAGTAGCATATTTGTCTTGTGGAAAACAACCATTTACAAATGTCTGTGGTGGTAACATACTCCTACCCCAGCTCTTCAACTATTTAAGAAACAGGCAGCCCACAACTGTGGCAGAGACCATGGGGTATATTCACAAGAACGTGCGATAAACATCGCCAAAATAGCTTACCGCAACTTCCCACA